>CM035415.1:134199999-134527499 GCA_020310875.1 Ceratopteris richardii | reverse complement strand
ATTCTCATGTTGACCTTGGTCTTGGTTGTTGTTTCCTTTTCCACTTTAGATACCTCTTCCTCTACCATAGTAGAATACCTACTTAGAACTAGGTTTTCCTTGGGATTTTGAGTCCTCATCAAGATTGTTTTCTTCAATAATCAATATGGACACCAGATCAGTAAAGTTGGGAATATTTTCCCTTGTCTATATATAAGTTCTGAACTACTTATATGCAGCTCCTAAACCAGGAAAGCACACTTGCATCTTATCATCATCATCATCTACATTCACACCAATAGATGCAAGTGACTCACATATGCTTTTGATTTTTAGGATGTAGTCACTTGCTAACATTCCCTTTTTCTCAAATGTATGTAGCTCGTTCTTGAGTTGCAATTTATGTGCCTTTGTATTGGTCTCACACAATGTGACCAAGCTGTTCCAAGCCTCTTTTGGAGATTTGGCATCCTGTATGTGCCTAATCATGCTCTCTTGTATGCTGACAAATAGCCAGTACATTACCTTTCATGCTCCTTGATTCCATTCTTCATATGCTCTTAAGTGGTCTACAGTCAAATTCCTCTCTACTAAGTGTGGAGCATTTTCGTTCTCTCCTTCGATGTACTTCCAATAGCCTTTTCCCATCAAGAAATTCGTTATTGTAAGTTTCTAAGCATGAAAGTTGTTCTTGTCAAGTTTATCACTTTTAAGCTAATTCATTCCATCTGTGTTTTCCATTTCTATAACAATTCACAACACTACAAGCAGTACTTCTGCTTGGACACTGTCGCACTATGATGTGATAGTTTGATCTCAAAAAAACACAATTTTCATGTATCAATAGTACATGAAATGGCTTGAAATTCAGGGTTTGGAATGTATGAGTGTTGTCGAACAAGAGGAAAGTTACAGTTTTGCAAACTAACCTAATTCTTTTGTGGGACCCATCTTGTGGGCTTGAAATAGAGGTCAAGATGGCTCTGAAACAAAAATCTGACAAAAACCAATGATCCTAAATGGATAACTCTCAAAAATATTTTGATGCTTTCTACATTCATGTCAATTTCGTAGCAATCTGAGGTCATTTGTGAATCGTGCATTCTCTATGCCTTCTTGTGTACTCTTCATTGTCGACCTTCTCCACGAGCTCTGATGCCATGTCTTGAGGAAGGAGATAAGGAAGAGAGCTCACACACACACATTCACAATCGAACAGGAGCACACACATAGATTGAGGCAAGGAAGAATGATCTTCTTCTTCTTCTTCTTCTTCTTCTTCTTCTTCTTCTTCTTCTTCTTCTTCTTCTTCTTCTTCTTCTTCTTCTTCTTCTTCTTCTTCTTCTTCTTCTTCTTCTTCTTCTTCTAATTCTATTACATAAAGGGAATGTATGAGAATGACCTAAAACAACAATACAAAAACTGCAATATATAGAGAATAGTACATAAGGAAAATCCTAATGTATGTGAATGAGTGAGCTAGCAAGAAAGCAAATGTGCCATCACCCTCGGTAGATAAATCTAGTAAAGCTCAATGATGTATCCCTGATATATACTCGTGTGACCATTATACATGTTAGAGAAATGAAAAAGTGATATGTGTGATCTTAGATCTTCACATGTTGAGCTTGATATCTCAACATGAGCATCCCTTTGGTGGGTCAAATCCATTAGTCTCCCTCTCTTGCTCTCTCTCTATCCCTCTCTCTCTCAGCATCATGTGTGTATGCATCCATTGGCCTATCCCTCTCTCTCTACATCAAATTCATTTTTGTGGCAATCCTTACTCCTGTGAGTTCATGGAGAATAAAGGTGAGGGAACAGCGATAGGTGTCTCTCTCTCTCACTCGTTCTCTTTGTCTCTATTTCCTTCAGTAGATGCCTATTGTAGATGCTTAGAGTAGAGAGGTGAACAGTCATGGAAAAGATCTCATACTCTCTCTCATTCATAGTTTGGAGCATGTGAAAAAGAAAAGGAGGGGAAGAAAGAAAAATATACCTAAATAACATTGGAAAAGTCTAATGAATGTTCACCCTTAGTTTTATAGGAAGCCAATGTTTTCAATTTTCTAAATTGAAATGGTCTTCTAGAATCTGCATGTATGCACACACACATGAACCTTTTCTTTTTCCCTTCCTTTCTTCTCTTCTATTCTATATTAGGTCTATTTGCATTTTCTATTTTCTTATTTTCTTTTTATTTTTTCTTTTTGTTTTCTTTTCTCCGTATACACTAATGTATATATACACTATTTATACACTAATGTATATACAAGGGGTTTAATAAATCAAGGGCTTTTAAGTTAGTAAAATTTGTTTCTACGATCCCAAGCTAAAGTCTATAATAGAGCAACTAAGATTGGGAAACAAGGGTTTTTATTTACAAGTTTTTAGGGTCAAATGGCAAGATTTCTAGGCTTTTGATTTAAGTTCTCCTAGGGTTTAAAGTTATTTTTCAAGGACTTTTAGCTAGGTTTTCTAAGGGTAAATTTTCCATGGTTACTCTAGGGTTCCTAAAGTACATATGGTATGTGGTTTGAAGGGTCAAGGTTAATAATACAATAAGGGCATGAGCGTGTTTTTTTTGGATGGATGTGGTTTCCAAACATTCTTAAAGCCTCTCTGAATAACTTATGTGTTAATAAGAATTTCTTCACTAGCTAGTATGGGATTGGAGAGGGCAAGACAAAAGTCCCTAAAACATCTCGACCAAGTCTTGCTTGTAAAGTGTGAATCAAAAAATATCATCTATAAAAATTAGGCTTGAGCAAAGATGCGTTGAAGTATTTATTTAAGCTAGACTTTTTCGAGAAGTATTGTACATATTCTGAATATGCAATGCCTCAAAATCTAGTCATCTTGATTCTCCATCATGGTTGTGACTTCTTTAGATAAGCAGATGATTCCTCGCCTTTGTTCACCCATATCTAGTTCACTTTTGACACGACTTCTTTCCTTCATATATGTGGTTTTTGAGCATCTTACTAGTGCTAGTTTACTCTTTGATTTGTTGGTTGATGTTGGGCCTAAAGTCATTCCTTAGTGATAGGTTCACCTTCTTTGTTCCAAACATGCTTTATCACTTTATACTGAGATTATTGACAATTTCCTATCAACAAAATCGGAGAACTATGACAATCATCTTTGACATAGTAAATGATCCGATTTGGTTAATCACCATCAACAAGAATAACTACTTATCTGACAATTGATAACACCACATTGCATCACAATTTGTGAAAGATGGCCTGCACACATGCGTTTTGCCACAGACAGTCCGGCACGGAGCTGCCTGGCACCTCTCTACCACCGAGCGACATGAGTACATTCCTTTTTATATTAATGTCGTAAAAAAGTACATTGTTTAGGACATTATGGTACTTCATCACACTATTTACAAAATGACTAAATGAATATTACAAGGCTTAATCCGACGGCCTAACAATTTGAAGTTCTGTATTTCATTCTAAGTTAGCATGTTTTTTTAGCCATTCAAAGTGTAAACTTATTTGTTTTGTATCAACTCTTTCTCGCTGATGTTCAAAAGTAAATAGTGAACTTTATTACACTAATCCCAAGCCTATAAGGTCTATTTGACACTTCAAGAGTGCAAGGGTTGGTCGTATGCTGGTTGGCTAGATCGAACTTCATCAATTCAAATTTCATATTTCTACCTCCCACAAGCTTCTCCAAGTTCTTTCACCTAATACGAGCACTTGAATGAACTTCTATGTCTGTGCCTATGCATGTATATGCCTAAGTGCATATGAATATCTATACATGTATGTCAAGAGAGAGATATATCAATATCCTCATATTGTATATCTAGTCCTTTTATAGACTTTTGACCCTTCTAGCCCACCATTACTCTTCAAGATCTTTTTTCTCAACACCTTCGCATTGTACTATGATGGTTATGACTTGTTGCTCAGAGAATATCCCTTCCACAAGGGAGAAGATGTGGGAATATCTTGTTCCTCCTTCAAATAGGCATGGTAGGTAGAGTGGGATAGTTAGCAACATAAAAGATAGGTAATGTGATGAAGAATGCTAGACATCACTAGAGTGAATTGGAATTTTACTACTACTCCAAATCATGGAATGAAAAGACTGGAAAACACTTTTTGCCAATCCATGGGACTAAAATGTTGAGTAGTTGATCATGAGACTCTGGACTGCCTAGCCACCAAGATCGCTCAAGAGTACCAAAACCGTAGGACATAGGACTGAATGACACCCAGACTCAAATGAAGTTCTATGACACATTGCCTGTTGTATAGCTCCAAAGTCAAACATGCATAATGATTCAATCCATACAAGAAAATCCATGTGATTTTTGGATCCCCTTTCTTTTCATAATCCTGATAATTGATTCCTCTGAGAAAAGTAACAACATAGTGGTGTTGGATAAGAAGGCAGAGTTGTACATATGGTTCTGTTGGCAGTATACGGGAAGAAGCAAATACAGGCATACATGCAGATCTAGCACTAAGGCAACCCTTTATTTTTTTCCAAACCCCTACACCATTTAAAAGTGATTCTTATCACTAAAAACCCTTGTAAATATCATTTCACCTTTTTGTAGCTCCATTTTGTACAAGTCGAGGAGTCCTCGAGCTTGGGGAGCCTTAGAAGTAGTTGCCTGTCAATGTTCATATTTTTTAGATCTCGTTTGAGCCCTCGAATAAGCCCTAGAACCTAATTTTTAACTAGGCCGGACACTAGGTCTGAACAGGGCCAAAGCTAGTCAAAAACTATAAATAGAGCTAGAGAGCCCAGAAAGAATGTGAGCTCACCTAAATCAATAATTTTGAGCTCCTCTTGCATTTGCCTTTTGATCCTTTGTATGCCATTCAAGTCATCTCCTCTCCCAATTATGTCATCTACAAGCACATCCTTAGCAACCAATCTAGCTTTGTACCAACAAATTTATCCATTTGAATTTCTTTTCAGCTTATAGACCCATCTGTAACCTAAAACCTTCTTATTAATTTGCATTGGAAACAAGTCCCAAGTGTCCATTTCTTTCAATGCTTCATTCTCCTCTTTCATAGCTTTCTCCCAATTAGTGTTCCCTTTAGCATCTTCATATGTTGAGGGCTCCTTTGAAATTGACTCTTTGGCCAAATAAATAGAGTGCTCTGTAACAAATTTAGAATCATAACCATACATGTCAACTTCCTTTCTCTCCCTTGTTGACCTTCTAGGAGTATGATTGGATCGTTCTCCACATCCTTGCATTTTGGCCTTTCCTCTTGACATCTAAAGCTTATGGTCTATGTCCTTGTCATCTTGATCATCTTGGATCCTAGACTTGAGTATCATGCTTGTAGCCTAATGGATGGAAATCGCAGTCAAGATCATATGGTAGGTTTATGTTTTCTTTGTCATCATCATACTTTGACCTGTGCTCTTCAAACACAACATCTCTAGTTCAAGTTTACCTCTGATTTGTGAAGGTACATCTACAAAAGCTATACGTTTTGAAGCATTCAAACACTTCATTTTTATTCTCGATAAAGTACAGACTGGTCCATCTACCGTGATCATCAACAAAGGAAACATAATACCTTGAGCCTACCAATGATGGTTCTTGACTTCTTCCCCACAAATCTATGTGTACTAAGTCCAACAGGTTGTAATGGATGTCACCTTTATGGTTGAATACTTTTGTTTGTGCCTTGTCGATCTGACATGAATCACATTTGTTGTTCATGTGTTACTTTGATATGTTTGGAAGCCCTAAAATACTTTGATCCTTTCATATATTGCTCAAGGTTCTTTCATTTATATGACCAAGTCTCTTTTGCCACACTTCAAGCTCATCCAAATTTGAATAGAGCTATGTTCCTAGTTTCTCCTACTTCAAAACTAAAGAGCCTACCATGCTTCTCACCTTTGACTATCTTCTTGAAGCCTTGACATTGGTCTTCCACAAAAGCTCCATGTTGGGTGAACCTAACTTGCAAGCCTTTTTCAATTATTTGGCCTAAACATATTACATTTTTAGTGATAATGTGTACATAGAGAACCTTACTCAGAATGTTTGTCTTCCAATTGGAGGCTTTGACACTACCAATCTTCTCCACATTGTGCTTAGTATCATCCCTTGTTTGTACTTCATATCCATGCTTTGGACTTTCCAAGTTAGATAGAAGAGCACTGTTGCCTAGGACATGGTTTGAACATCCTGAATCTATGTAGAAAAAATGATCATCTTCTTTACCTTGTTTGTGACTCACATTCATTAGAAACAATGAGGCTTCATGTGGTTGATCTTTTGAATAATTTTTGAAGTCCCTTCTATTGTGAAATCTATTGTTGTTGAAATATGTCCACCTCTGCCTGTAGTGTTTCCAAATCCACCTCTTCCACCTCCTCTTTGGGTTCTTCTATTGAACTAGCAATTTTGAGTGGTGTGGTTGATCTTTTTATAGATGGCATAAGGTTGAACATCTTGAACTTTTTGATCTGTCATACTTTGCTCCTTTCTTCTTCCCTTTCCACTTGCTTTTGCCTACATAGTTGGCTTGGGAAATATCTTCTTCATCATCTTCTTTCTTCTTGCTTTTATGCTTACTATCTTTATTATTTTCATAATAAGCACTTTTTGAATTACTTTGATAAGAGTTACCTTCCTTCAAATTATTTTTGGCCTCTTGGTTGAAGAGTTGTCCAAGGAATATGTTGAAATCTAGCGTTTGTACATACATGATGAGATCATAATCTCTAGGGAAGGATTTCCATTGGTTATCGCTTCTAATTCCATTTAGAATATGCCTCATGATGGCCTCTTCCTCAATTAGCTCTCCAATGAATGCTAGTTTATCTACAACCTGCTTGATCTTGGTAACAAGCTCTATGATAGTTAGTTTTGGCATCTTCTTCATTTGGTTGAATCCATTACATAGATGGTTGTTTCTTGGTTTGGTACTAGTAGAAAAGGTCTCAAGTGCATCCTAAGTCTCTTGAGATGTTTTGCATCCTTTAACATGCAGTAAAAAAAAATAGAGATAGAGTTTAGTATGTATGACCTTGCTTGGGCATCCCTTGAACACCAAAGTGTGAGTCTATATGTCTGCTCTTGTGTAGGTCCTCCTTTGGATTTTAAAGAAGGCATAGCTTCATCACCTACTACAATCCCATAAAGATTTCTACCTTGGAAATATTCTTCCATTATGATTTTTGAAGAAGCATAGTTGTTTCTATCAAGCTTCTCAATCATTGAGGGAAAGCCATCACCCATCTTGATCTAGCTCTGATACCACTAAGATAACCTGTAGAAGCTTCTAGGAGGTAGAAAAGTGAGGTTCAAAGTGATGAAGTTTGGTCCAGCCAACCAACATAGGAAGAGCCCTTCTACTTTTGGAGTGTCAAATAGACCTTATAGGCTTGTGAATAGTGCAATAAAATCCACTATGTACTTTTGAACATCAATGAGAAAGATTTGATACAAAACAGATAAGTTTACACTTTGATTAGCTCAAAATGCTTACTAATTTGGGATGAAACACTCAACTTCAAATGCTTAGATTAGCGAGCATGATTACAATTGGAAAACTTCCATTTGGATGATTTTTATACATAGGTTTGAGTATCTAAAATGCACAAGAGAAGAATTTAACATGAATTGATGAGCTTGCAATAAGCTAGCACCGATTGGTACTATCGATGATTTTTTGGGGTTGTGCAGATATAGATCCCAAGATCTTAAAATGTAGATTACTCAAGATCCTTGAGCCCATTGGACTCAATATTCATATACATAAATTTGACAGTGACACATTTCCAATGTTAGCTCACTCATCCAATTTGGAGCTTTGTATAGAGAGAACCAGCCTCTGCAAAATAATTGTTGTTGAAGATGATGGTGCAAAAAAAATTGAGCAACACAATGATGACGGAAAGTGTATCTATATTATTTCAATGTAATGCACAAGTAACTAAGAGTCTTTATATAGAATCTTGAAGTATTCCAAGACTTTTACAAGTCCTTTTTGAATTCAAATAGAAGCAAGATAGTTTTATGGAATGTAGAGAATGCATCTCCTACAACGTAGGAAAAGTAAAATCAAGTTTGATGACTTGATTTAGGTGACTTGATTGATTGATGAATCATCACGTTCAAGTACCTCAAACTCATGCAATTTGATTCTATTTTTTTATCATTTTATAAAAATAAATCTCTATGCTTTTACAAAAATAAGTGATCATAAAATATTATTATAAAATAACAAACCATGAGCATAAATGTCAAACTCTTCAATGGGAAACTTTGATATAATCTAAATGATGATTTGGTGTAGAACAAATCCATCTTAAGCATAGTGTAAGCTTGATGATCCAACATTAGGGACATATTCATGCATCCACACACTTTCACTAACGAAAGCAAAGAACATTTTTATGCAAAAGCTTGGGCTAGCATCCACTAGAGTAGGATCTTGCATATGCAAGAAAGTTGGTGGCAGCAACAATAGGTAGTGCAGAGAAGCTGGCTAGTAGATGCAATAGAGTAGTTCGAAGGTTTGAAAAATCTCAGAAGGAATCTTTGGTCTGGAAGTGTGTGTCATGGAGAAAGGAAACCGTCTTGAACCTCATATTCCATATGATTTTCTATATCTCATGATTGGTTCAAAATTCACAGAAACTAATGCTTCCATTGTGTCATGAACATGCCAAAACCCTAAGATTGACTGTCTATTTTCTTGATTTTGATATCTAGATATCGTATTTTGAATTGATGACATCATCAATTTGTAGCCGCCATTGATGAACCATACTTAAAAACCTATATAAGGAGGGTTTAGCCACATACATATGCATCTTGCTAATGCTAGTCTTCGGAGCTCAAGGAGTGGTGATCTCCAAGTAAGTACTCTCCAAGTTCCTGTTCGAGTTCTAGTCTTGTGCCTTGTTCAATCTTATCTAGTCTAGTATCTTGGACATCCTATCGTGTCTTGTTATGATCTTGCACTACGATATTTCTTCGAGTTATTTTGTCTATCTAGTTCTTCTCCTTGAAGGGAGTTCTTGTAATCAAGATATCTTCCTTCATACCTACAATCACCGATTGTGGGATCTCCTGTATCATCTCTAGTCGATTTATCCATACTTATCAAAACTGGGTTGTGGGACTTCTTGTATCAGCTACATATTCTTGTATTATTTTCCCTACATGGTTGATATTGTAATCAAATGTATAATTCCAAAATCTTGTCTAGTATAGGCAAAGGGCACAATATGTTGCTCCCTTGACGTTTTAGTAAGAGTATCTTCCATCCAAGGCCAAACATCATGGAGAATACTTATGAACAAATTGTGGCATCACTTTGGAGTCTCCAACAACAATTCAAGGAAAGTCGAGATGGGACATCCCGTGCATGTTGGAGTTAGATGTCTGCGGACGCACGCGAACAGCACAAGGAAGAAGAAGAAGCGTGGAGCACAACACACAATACTGAATGTATTACTAGAGAATGTACAAAGATAAGTAGCCCATTAGGGCAATAGGCGTATATACAAGCTGGGGAAAAAACCTGCCAAAGAGGGTAAAAAGTGCCCCGGTAGTCCTAGTGTGTTCACACATATCATTACCTAAATATATCAACAAATCCCCCCCTGGGAGTGATGCGGTGAACAAGGAGTTGGCACTCATGTATAAGGAAGTGTCAAGCTATGTGGAAATCACTCCACGAAAGGAAGTAAGCCCAAATCTTTGCGAAAAGCTTCAAACTTCTCCCTAGGCAGAGCCTTCATGAAAAGGTTTGCAATGTCCTCCTGTGTGCGCACATATGCCAAGCTGGTCTCCCCAGTAGAGAACCTCTCCCTAACATAGTGATAATGCACCTCAATGTGCTTAGTGTGAGCATGAAACATAGGGTTTCTTGCAACTACCAATGTGCTCTGATTGTCAGCGAAGATGGTGGTGGCAAAAGACTGACCAACACCCAAATCAGCCATAAGGCGTCTGAGCCACACACACTCAATAGTCGTTGTGAAAGCTGCCCTATACTCAGCCAACTGGAAGTGGCCACAGTAGGCTGCTTCGTGCTCAACCAAGATATACATGAGCTACCAAGCATGAAGCAAAAGCCACTAGTGGACACACGAGTATCATAGCAAGCAGCCCAGTCTAAGTCAGAACAAGCATGAAAATCTGGCGATAGTGATCCCCCCTTGGGATAAAACAACCCAAGTAGCCGAGCACCACTCAAGTAGCGAAAGATGTGCTTAACCATCTACCAATGCTTGACACCTGGGCAATGCATAAACCTACTCATCTGTGAGACAGCAAACTGAATATATGGCCGAGTAATGCATAAGTAAATCAAGCATCCAACAGCATGTTGATAGAGAACAGCATCAAATGCATCTCGAGCATCATGAAGACTCAATCGTAAACATGTCTCCATAGGAGTGGCAATAGGCTTACAGTCTTCAAGACCAAAATGCTGCAATAATGTGTCAATATATTTTGTTTGACACAAAGCCATTCCACCATGAACTTGCATAAATTGAATGCCCAAATAGTGATGCAAATGCCCCTAATCAGACATCTCAAATGAGGCATGCGAATCAGCCTTAAAATCAGCAATATGCTTCTCAATAGGACCAGTGAGCAGGATGTTGTCAACATAGACAACAATGATCAGAAGCACGTCATTAGCACGCTTAACATATAATGTGCTTTCAGTTGGACTGTTCTCAAAACCATGTGCAATCAGATAGGCATGCATCTTTTCATACCAAGCATGTGGTGCTTGTTTTAAACCATATAATGCCTTCTTTAACCTGCACACTTGTTTTCATGCCTTTCTGCACAAAGCCATGGGGCTGAAAAACATCCACTTCTCCATGCAAGTCACCATTCAGAAATGCAGTTTTAATGTCCAAGTGATTTACATTCCAACCATCATGGACTGCAAGTGCACAGATGCTCCAAACAGTAGTCATACGGCATGTAGGGGGAAAGGTCTCATCAAAATCAATGCCTCTTTCCTGTGCATAACCCTTTGCAACAAGCCTAGCCTTATACCTGTCAATTTTACAATCAAGTTTATGCTTCAACTTGTATATCCACTTAGTGCCAATGGCCTTCTTGCCAGGAGGCAAGTCACATAAAGACCAAGTATCATTCTTCATTATTGCATCATATTCAGATTGCATAGCGGCCATCTAATTTTCTCAATTTTGTGCTTCATCAAACAAAACAGGCTCAATCTCATCACAGAGACTAGATGTAGCCATAGCACAGCAATCTGATGCAAAAGAGGCACTATGAGAGCTTGAACGAGTACAATATGATAGAGGTGCATCTAATTTGTTTTCACGCAAAGTTTGCATCAACCATTTTGGCATAGTTCTTGCTTGCTCAATATCAGCTCTCTCATCAATAAATGCATCATGTAAATCCGCATCAAAAATGGAATGATCTACATCATCACATGAAACCCGCAAAGGCTGAGAAATTGCCTCATTAGGACCAGCACTAGACTGTCCACCTGTAAAAAGAGGCAACAAAGTATTATACATGTCTTTGGAGCTAACAGATGTCTCCTTAGTACATGAAAGCAATGGTTAAATAGCATCTTCCACAAAAAAAACATCACAGCTAACCAGAATATGTTTAGTCTATGGATGATACAGACGATAGCCTTTACTTTCAGAACTATACCCAACAAAAATACATTTTATTGCTTTATCATCCAATTTTCTGTGATGTTTGTCAGACACTAATGCATATGCCAAACAACCAAAAACATCCAGATGTGCAACAGATGGCTTGCGATCATGGCAAGCCTCATATGGAGTGATAGATTGTAGTGCTTTAGTGGGACACCTATTAAGTACATATGTTGCACACATGACAGCCTCAAGCGAGAAGTTATGTGGTAAAGCCTCACTCTTGACCATACACCTCGCCATCTCCATGAGTGACCTGTTCTTTCGTTCAGCAACTCCATTTTGTTGAGGTGTATACGAGACCGTACACTGGTGTTTTATCCCACATTCAGCCAAAAATGCATTAAAATCAGAAGACATATATTCCCCCCCTCGATCCGAATGGGGGGTGCCCATTTTACATGCTGATAAATTTTTAGCCAAAACCAAAAACTGTTTGAAGCACATGAACACTTCGGACTTTGCCTTCAATGGATATACCCATGCATGCCTTGAAAAATCATCGATGAAAGTCAGGAAGTAAAGATAATTCCCAAAAGAAGGTGTCTGCATAGGACCACAGACATCACTATGTACAAGCTACAATTTCTGAGTAGCCCGAACTGAACCATCTTTTGGAAAGGATGAACACTGCATTTTGCCCAAAATACAGCCTTCACAAACATGTTTTCTAGGTGCCTCAAGTTTAGGCAAAGAGGACACCATTTTAGATATCTGCAGGCATAGCAAACTAGCAAAATTCAGATGACCAAAGCGTGCATGCCAAAGCTTTGCATCTGACATAGCCTGAGAATCATGTACTTCACATGCCAAATCATTTACAGATCTTTCATAGTCTATGAGCTTATACATCCCACGACATAAAATGCGAGAAGCAATAATCATATCGCCATTTGACAGATCATGAACTGTACACCTGTCATCAGCAAATTTCACAACCAAGCCAATCTTGGCTAATGTAGAAACTGATAACAGGTTCTTCTTGATCCTTGGCACAAATAAAGCATCTGAAAAAGTGAAAGAACTACCATCAATAGTATTCAAAATGATCTTACCAACTTCCATAACAGGATAAGAGGATTTGTTGGCGCATGTAACAGTATTCCCTGTAGGGGCAGGCTCGAGTGAAGAGAAAAAACTGCACTGCGAGGTAATATTTTTTGTCACCCCACTATCAAAATACGAAACATCTGAGTCTACTACAGACATGCACTGCTCATGAGAAGATGGGTCAAAACTACAGATAGTAGTAATCGCCCATTGTTCTTCCTGCACAAGATTAGCATACTCTGTTTTTGGTGTAAAGGCTTCTGCAACAACCATTCCAGCCTCTTTTTTATTTGCCTCTTTAGCAGCCAGTTTTGGACAGTTCTTTATGATATGATCATTCCCTTTATAGTACTTGCAAAACAATTTCTGTTTTTCTGATTTTTTTCTCATCTTTATCTTGGTTCTCTGAATGTGTAGCATTTGCAGATTTCTACTTACTAATAGAAGAGCTCCATTTTCCTTTGCCCTTCTGAGTAGCCAAGAAATCTTGATCTGCAACATGCATAATGGACCTATTCTGCCTGGACTGATCCTCCTGCAACATAACAGAGATTAACTCCTCAAATGACAAGGCATTTGGATTGCCTTTCATCATCAACCAAAAAGTAGAAGCACAACTCTAATATGAATCAGGAAGACCATTCAGAACGGTCTGCACAAGTGAGCTATCTAGTATAACCTCATTAGCAAAAATCAATTGTTCCTTCAAGTCTTTGATCTTTGTTAGAAAACTTTCCATGGAATCACCTTCATTCATGTGCTCACTCTCCAACTGTTTTCGGAGATAAGCAACAAGAGCCTCATTTCTAGCTTGGTACAATGTGGTAAGAGTATCCCACGCATCCTTAGCTATTCTGCAAGAGCATATGTGGGAATGATGGCACGTTTGACAGACAAAGCTATCAATGCATGTGCCTGGGCATCTCTGCCATCCCAACAAATATGCACTGTAGTAGGTGCAACAAAAACCGTAGCACGAACAGAAATATGCAGAATATCATTATCTTCGACACCTTCTACATAAGCTTCAGTACCTATGGTTGTAACAGTTGCAAGTGTGATAGGACGTTTTTCAACACCCTGCACAATGTTCCACAGTCCTTTTGCAACCAATACATGTCGCATCATATAAGCCCATAATGGGTAGTTGGTACCATCCAACTTATCCTCAACAACCAACATATGGAATACATCACTACTTTCACCCATGGCCAGTGACTAAAATACCTTGATGCAGAAAATTGATTGTATCTCAAAAAGTTGAACAAAACTACCGAGACAGGTTCTGCTAAACATGTAGCAGACTTTGAGATGCTTGTATTGGCGAACTGAAACAGGTATATACCTTTGGCACAAAAAGACAAAATAGCCTGCACAAGCGCTATGATAGTGCGTTCAAAGGCTGAAAGGAGCTCAGATCGCGATTTCAGCACGACAAAGCAAAGCTATTTTGATCTCGGAAAGACGCTGAGTATGCTCACCAAAATTCATGCGATTCTGAGACTGCAACCTGAAGAGTTTTGATGGCACCCTAGATGAAGCCACGACGTGCTCTGATACCAGTTGTTGGAGTTAGACTTCTGCGGAAGCATGCGAACAGCATAAGGAAGAAGAAGAAGCTTGGAGCACAACACACAATATTGAATGTATTACTAGAGAATGTACAAAGATAAGTATCCCATTAGGGCAATAGGCGTATATACAAGCCGAGGGAAAAAACCTCCTAAAGAGGGAAAAAAGTGCCCCGACGGTCCTAGTGTGTTCACACATATCACTACCTAAATATATCAGCACTGCATATAGGTGCACTCATCCAAGAATTAGAAGAAAGAATGGGGAGTATTCAAGCAAATCAAGGAGGTATTCAAGCAAACCTTCATGAAGGAACCAAAAATTTGCATGCCAAAAAAGTTTGATGGTGATCGCACAAAGTTTCATGGGTCCTTAGTATTCGAGTTCGAGGTCTGCAAAAGCATGCGAATAGCAAAAGGAAGAAGAAGAAGAAGAAGCTTGGAGTACAACACACAATATTGAATGTATTACCATTAGACTCTACAAAGATAAATGACCCCTTAGGGTTACAAGCATATATACAAGCCAAGGGGAAAAACCTCCTAAAGAGGGAAAAAAGTGCCTCAATGGTCCTAGTGTGTTCACACACATCACTACCTAAATATATCAACAAATCCCCCCTAGGATTGATGTGGTGAACAAGGAGCTGGCACTCATGTATAAGGAAGTGCCAAGCCATGTGGAAGCAATTCACAAAAGGAAGTAAGCCCAAAGCTTTGTGAAAAGCTTCAAACTTCTCCCTAGGCAGAGCCTTTGTGAAAAGATCTACAATGTTCTCCCATGTGGGCACATATGCCAAACTGATCTCTCCAGCAGAGAACCTCTCCCTAACATAATGATAGTGCACCTGAAAGGGCTTAGTGCAAGCATGGAACACAGGATTCCTTGAAACTGCCAATGCACTCTGACTGTCAGTGAAGATGGTGGTGGCAGAAGACTCACCAAAACCCAAATCAGCCATAAGGCATTTGAGCCACACACACTCAATAGTCACTATGAAAGCTACCCTATACTCAGCCTCACAACTAGAAGTGGCCGTAGTAGGCAGCTTCTTGCTCAACCAAGATATGAATGATCTACCAAGCATGAAGCAAAAACCACTAGCGGACACACAAGTATCATAGCAACCAGCCCATTCAAATTCAAAAAAAGCATGTAAATCTGGTGGTAGTGATCCCCCTTGGGATAAAATAATCAAAGTGGTTGGGTATCACTCAAGTAGCAAAAGATGTGCTTAACCTCCTGCCAATTCTTGACACCTAAGCAATGCATAAACCTGCTTATCTTTGAGACAAGGAACTGAATATCTAACCGAGTAATGTGTAAGTAAATCAAGCATCCAATAATCTGTTGATAGAGGATAGCATCAAATGCATCTCTAGATCATGAAGACTCAATCATAAACCTATCTCCATAAGAATGGCAATAGGTTTGTAGTCTTCAAGGCCAAAATGTTGCATAATGTGTCAATATATTTGGTTTGAAACAAAGCTATTCCATCATCAGCTTGCATAAACTGAATGCCCAATTAATGATGCAAATTCCCTAAATCTTACATCTCAATGAGGCATATAGATCACCCTTAAAATCAGCAATATGCTTCTCATGAGGACCAGTGAGCAGCATGTCATCAACATACACATCATTAAGGTGTTCTTAGTTGGACTATTCTCAAAAGCATGTGCAATGAGGTAGGCATGTATCTTTTTATACCAAGCATGTGGTGCATGCTCCAAACCATATAATGCCTTTTTCAATGTGCACACTTGGTTTTCATGCCCTTTTTGCACAAAGCCATGAGGCTCAAAAACATACACTTCTTCATGCAAGTCACCATTCAGAAATGCAGTTTTAATGTCCAACTGATGTACATTCCAACCATGATGAGCTACAAGTGCACAAATGCTATGAACAGTAGTCATTCGGCATGTAGGTGCAAAGGTATCATCAAAATCCATGCCTCTTTCTTGTGCATAACCCTTTGCAACAATCCTATCCTTATACCTATCAACTATTCCATCACACTTACGCTTCAACTTGTATACCCACTTAATGCCATTGGCCTTCTTGCCAAGAGGCAAGTCACACAAAGACTAGGTACCATTTTTCATGATACCATCATTACTGATTGCATAGCAGCCATCCAATTTTCAAAACTTTGTGCTTCATCAAACAAAACAGGCTAATTCTCATCAAAGAGACTAGATGCAACCATAGCATAGCAATATGATGCAAAGGAAGCACTATGAGAGCCTGAACAAGTACAATATGATAGAGGTGCATCTAATTAGCTATCATGCAAAGTCTACACAAACCATTTTGGCATAGTTTTTTCCTCCTCAATATCATATCTCTCATCAACAAGTGCATCATGTAAATCTACATCAGAAATGGAATGATCTGCATCATCACATGAAACTTGTAAAGGCTAAGAAGTTGCCTCATTAGACTAGCACTAGATTGTCCACCTGTAAAAAGAGGCAGCAAAATACCATACATGACTTTGGAGCTCACAAATGTCTCCTTACTGCATCAAAGTAATGGTTGAATAGCATCTTCCACAAAAACATCACTACTAACCAAAATGCATTTAGTCTATGGATGATATAGACGATAGCCTTTGCGTTCAGAACTATACCCAAAAATACATTTCACTGCTTTATCATCCAATTTCTTGCATTGTTGTTCAGGCACTAATGCATATGTCAGACAACCAAAAACATGTAGGTGAGCAACAGATGGCTTACAACCATGCCAAGCCTCATATGGAGTACTAGATTGCAATGCTTTAGTGGGACACCTGTTAAGTGCATATGTTGCACACATAACAGCCTCAAGCCAAAAACTAGGTAAAGCCTAACTCTTGACCGTACACCTTGCCATCTCCATTGTCACAAGGAAGGAGATAAGAAAGAGAGCTCACAAACACAATCTCACAATCAAGGAGAAGCACACACACAGATTGAGTCAAGGAAGAAATGATGTTCTTCTTCTTCTTCCTCTATTACGTAAAAGGAATGTATAAGAATTACCTAAAAACAAGAATACAACAAGTGCAATATAGAAAGACCAATACATAATGAAAAACCTAATGTTCGCAAATGAGTGAGCTGGCAAGAAACAAATGTGCCATCACTCTCGATAGATAAATTTAATAAAGCTCAATGAAATTTCCTTGACATATACCGGCATGACCACTATACATTTCAGAGAAATAAAAAATTGATATGTGTTATCCTGGATCATCACATGTTGAGCTTGATATCCAACACTCCCCTCAAGCTCAATGCCATGTCCTCTAATCCAAGCATCTTTCAAAACTTCTTTAGCTTTTCTGCTCCAAGTGCTTTAGTCAAAATATCAGCAACCTGCTCATCTGTTCTCACATAAACAAGATCAATATCACTTGCTAATACCTTCTCTCTAATGAACTGATAATGTACCTCAATATGATTTGTTCTCACATGAAAAATTGGGTTTTGTGCTAACTGTATGCTGCTAAGATTATCACAATAGATGGTGATAGGCTTTTGCACTTCCACACCTAAATCTGCAAGTAGCATCTCTAGCCATGATGCTTCACATGCTGCCATCCCAACACCTCTATACTCAGCCTTTGTACTCGACAAAGCAATAGTGGGTTGCTTCTTGTTGCTCCATGTAATAGCTGCACTCCCAAGTGAGAATACAAAGCCACTAGTAGACCTTCTATTTGGAATACTACCAGCCCAATCTGCATCAGAGTATCCATGAACCTGCAAATCTACTCTAGTTTCATAAAACAATGCATAATGCAAAGTAGCACTCACATAACGTAGAGTGTGGCTCATATCATCTAAATGTGGCTTCCTAGGAACATGCATAAATTGACTTTCAAGTCCAATAGTGTAGCTAAGATCACGCCTTGTAATTGTGAGATATATCAAACTTCAGACAATTTTCTTGTACATAATAGCATTTTCCAATGCTTCACCTGATGTAGTATCTAACTTCAAATTCTAATCTAATGGCATAGAAATTGGCTTACAATCAGCCATACAATACTTTTGCAGCATATTCAAGGCATATTGCCTTTGCGACATCCATATACATGTTTCTGTATGTATAAACTCAATGCCCAAGAAATAGTGCAGCACACCAAGATCTTTCATGTCAAATTCCTACAAAAGAAGTTGCTTTACCTCTTTAATGATTTCTTCATTATCACCACCTACAATCAAATCATGATCAACATAAATAGCCACAATTGTGATGCCATCATCATCTTTCCTTGCATATAGTGAATGATCTACATAGCACATAGAAAACCCAATGGTGGTTAAATAATCAGTAATACTTGCATGCCATGCATGAGGAGCTTGCTTAAGCCCATATGAAGCGTTTTGCAACCTACAAACATATTTTGGGTACTTTGAATCTTCATATCCTTGTGGTTGGTCCATGTATACTTCTTCCTATAACTCACCATGTAGGAAAGCATTCTTCACATCCATCTGATGCAACATCCATCCTTTTGTTGTAGCAAATGCAACAAGTGTTTTGACAGTAGACATTTTAGCTACAGGGTTGAATGTTTCCTCATAATCAATTCCATATGTTTGTGCATATCCTTTTGCTACCAGTCGTGCTTTGAACCTGCTTATGCTACCATCAACATTGTGCTTTACCTTGTAAACCCACTTGCAGCCTATGGGTTTCTTTCATTGGGGCAATGGAACCAGCTT
Organism: Ceratopteris richardii; assembly: GCA_020310875.1. Lineage (NCBI taxonomy): Eukaryota > Viridiplantae > Streptophyta > Polypodiopsida > Polypodiales > Pteridaceae > Ceratopteris > Ceratopteris richardii. The sequence continues at coordinate 134,508,489 of CM035415.1, read as the reverse complement.
CCATGTATCATTTCCATAAATTGCAGCCATCTCCTCATCCATAGCTTTTTCCCAATTTGCATTTCCAATTGCATCTTCAAAACAAGATGGTTCAGCATCTTGCATTACCTTTGTCATGTAGGCACAATGATGAGCCATGTAACTATCATATGTCAATTGTTGCACTGAATTCTACATCCTCCCAGATCTTCTTGGTCTTAGGTCACTTCCCGTTGTATCATTTGCATGTGCTTTTCTTACTCTTGGAGTCTTCACAAAGGGCAATCCAGGTTCCTCATCAAGACTCTTTTTTGAACCGCTTGAATCCCCATCAACATCTTCAAAGCCTGCACATCTTTTACTACCAGCAAAAAGCTTTTCTTTACCTTTCTTGGATGTATTTGAGGAATTTTTTGGATTGAAATTTCCACGTAATCTTCCACTCCATGGATTTGAGTTGGAACTATTGCTTGGTGATGCATCCGGTCCACTCAAAACTTGAGATTCTAAACTCAATTTTTCAGCATTTTCTTTGTCATTTGATTCAAGATTAAGCACATCTTTGGAATCTGCATAGAAGCTTGACATTTCATCAAATACCACATCTCTGCCCACCTTCACCTATCGTGTGAGTGGGCTATAACATTTATATCCCTTTTGGTCAAGGGAGTATCCAATGAAGATACGTTTTTTTGTTTTTGGATCAAGCTTCATCCTCAACTCATCTAGAACATGTACATATGTAATACAGCCAAATACTTTCATATGTGATAAGTTTGGCTTTTTACCTGTAAACTTCTCTTCAGGTGTAACTTGATGTACAACAGTAGTCAGAGTTCTGTTCATGATATATACAATAGTATGCACAACTTTTTCCCAATAACAATGAGGCATCGTCTTCTCAACCATCAAGGCTCTTGCTATTTCTGCAATATGTCTATTTTTTCATTTAGCAATGCCATTCTATTGTGGTGTGTACCTACATGAAAAGTGATGCCGAATTCCATGACTTTTAAGAAAGTTGTTGAACTCATTTGACATGTATTCACCTCCTCCATCATATCTTAATATCTGAATATACTTTCTTGTCTGCTTTTCCACCATAGCTTTAAGATTCTGGAAGTGAGTGAACACCTCACTCTTCTCTGTCATGAAATATACCCATACTTTTCGTGTATGGACATCAATGAAAGTAACATAAAATCTGCAACTACCCATAGATGTGGTCTTTGTAGGACCCCAAACATCTGTATGTACTATTTCTAGCACATTCTCACTAACATGCTTGTCATGCAAAAATGATGCTCTTGATTGTTTACCAAATTGACATGTTGCACATACCTTTTGCATTTCTGCAACCTTGAAATTTGGAAGTCCATTGACAATCTCCTTTGACTGCATCAATTTCAGCCTTTGCAAATTTGCATGTCCAATTCGTTTGTGCCAGATCTCTATATCATCAATAACTCCTACACCTTTTGCAAACATGGCTGCATTCATTTTAGGAATTTTCACATTTAAGGTGAACATCCTACCCACTTTGTTTCCTTTGGAAATCAATCTTCCATCATGTTTGTACTCTTCTACAAATAACCCATCGGCATTGAACTTGACTTATAATCCCTAGTCAACCATTTGTCCAACAGAAACCACATTCTTTGTTATATTTGGAACATGCGCACATCAGCATACCTTTCCATCCTCCATAGATAGTGCTATGTTTCATATATGCTTGATAGGGTGTGATGTTTCATCACTTGTTTCAACATATCCAAGAACTAGCAATTTTTTCAAAGTACTAAACCAGTTCGTATGGCTGGTCATGTGATTTGAAGCACCTGAATCAACATACTAGACATTATCTTTCGTTTTTGAAACACCAAAAAATATCATATTCATCATTTGATGTTGAACCATGAACAGCTTCTCAAAATCATTTACACTTGTGGATGCATAGTTGTTCTACTGCCTTCTGTTATTTTGACTCTTCAACCTGCAATCACGTTCAAAGTGTCCAGGTTTACCACAATTCCAGCATCCTTTACTGTCATTACCTGAATCATTTCTTTTGAAATTTCTACAACCTCTTTGGCTCCCCCTGCCTCGAAAATGTCCTCTTCCTCCTGCATGATTCTGTTGTTGACCTTGGTCTTGGTTATTGTTTCCTCTTCTACTTATGAAGCCTCTGCCTCTGCATGTTCCTCTTCTGGAGTAGAATACCTGCTCAGAACTGGGTTTTCCTTGGGAGTCTGAATCCTCACCAAGATTCTTTTCTTCATTAATCATCATAGACACCTGATCAGCAAAATTCGGAATATTTTCCTTGGTCTGTATAGAAGTTTTGAACTGCTTATATGCAGCTCCTAAACCACGAAGGCACACTTTTGCCTTATCATCATCATCTACATTCATGCCAATAGATGCAAGTGACTAAAATATGCTTTTGATTTTTAGAGTGTAATCACTTATCGACATGCCCTTTTTCTCCAATGTATGTGCCTCGTTCTTGAGTTGCGATTTCCATGCCTTTGTATTGGTCTCATACAATGTGACCAAATTGTTCCAATCCTCTTTTAGAGTCTTGGCATCTTGTATGTGCCCAATCATGCTATCCTATATGCTAACATATAGCCAATACATTATCTTTCTTCCTCATTAGTTCCATTCTTTATACGCTCTTAATTGGTCTGCAATCTGATTCCTCTCCGATAACTGTGGAGCGTTTTTGTTCTCTCCTTCGATGTACTTCCAGTAGCCTTTTCCCATCAAGAAATTTGTCATCTTGAATCTCCAAGCATGGAATTTGTTCTTGTCCAGCTTATCACTCATAAGCTGACTCATTCTATCTGTGTTTGTTGTTTCTGCAGCTATTCACAACACTGCAAAACACTACAAGCATCACTTTTGCTCGAACACTATCCCACTATGACGTGACAGATAGATATCAGAAAAACACAATTTTCGTGTATCAACAATACACGAAATTTCTTGAAATTTTGGATTTTGAATATATGAGTGTTGTCAAAGATGATGCAAGTTAGAGTTTTGCAAATTGATCTGGTTTTTCTATGGGTCCCACCTTGCAAGCTCAAAACGGAGATCGAGATCACTCAGAAACTTCAATCTGACAAAAACAAGTGATCCTAAATGGATAACTCTCAAAAATATTTTGAGTTCTTCTACCTTCACACCAATTTTTATAGCAATCTGAGGTTGTTTGTGAATCGCGCTTTCTCCATGCCTTCTCGCGTACTCTTCACCATCGGCCTTCTCCACGAGCTTTGTACAAGCACACTAGCTCTGATACCATGTCATGAGGAAGGAGATAAGGAAGAGAGCTCACACACACAATCTCATAATCAAGGAGAAGCACACACATAGATTGAGGCAACGAAGAAATGATCTTCTTCTTCTTCTTCTATTACATAAAAGGAATGTACAAGAATGACTTAAAAACAAGAATACAACAACTGTAATATATAAAGACAAGTACATAATGAAAAACCTAATGTCTATGAATGAGTGAGCTGGCAAGAAACAAATGTGCCATCACTCTCGGTAGATAAATCTAATAAAGCTCAATGAAGTGTCCCTGACGGCGTGACCACTATACATGTCAGAGAAATGAAAAAGTGATATGTGTTATCCTGGATTATCACATGTTAAGCTTGATATCTCAACATCCATGAGTGACATGTTCTTCCATTCAGGAACTCCATTCTATTGAGGTGTATACGGAACTATACACTAATGTTTTAGCTCACATTCAACAAAAAATGCATTAAAATCAGAAGACATATATTCCCCCCCTCGATCAAAACAGAGGGTGCCAATTTTACATGCTGATAGATTTTCAACCAAAAACAAAAACTATTTGAGGCATATAAACACTTTGGACTTTGCTTTCAATGGATATACACATGCATGCCTAGAAAAATCATCAATAAAAGTCATGAAGTAAAGATAGTTTGTGAAAGAGGGTGTCTACATAGGACCGCAGACATCACTAAGAACAAGTTGTAATTTCTAAGTAGCTCAAACTGAACCATCTTTTGGGAACGTGGGATGTTGCATTTTTTCCAAAATACAGCCTTCACAAACATGTTTACTATGTGCCTCAAGTTTGGGCAAAGAGGACATCATTTCAGATTTCTGCAAGCGTAGCAAACTAGCAAAATTCAGATGACCAAAGCATGCATGCCAAATCTTGCATCTGTCATAGCTTGAAAATCATGTACTACACATGCTGAATCATTCACAAATTTTTCATAGTCTATGAGCTTATACAGCCCACGACATGAAATGGTGGAAGCAATAATGACATTGTCGTTTGACAAAACATGAACTATACATCTGTCATCGAAAAATTTCACAACCAAGCCAATCTTGGCTAAATCTAAAACTGATAACAGATTCTTCTTGATCCCTGGCACAAATAAAGCATCTGACAATGTAAAAGCATTACCATCAACAGTAGTCAGAATGATCTTAACAACTCCCATGACAGGATAAGAGGAGGTGTTGGCACATGTGATAGTATTCCCTATAGAGGCAGGCTCAAGTGAAGTGAAGAAACTATGCTGCGAGGTAATATGTTTGGTTGCCCCACTATCAAAGTACCAAACATATGAGTCTACTGTAGACATACATTGTTCATAAGAAGATGGTTCATAACTTCAAACAGTGGTAAATGCCCTTTCATTTTTCACAAAATTAGCAAACTTTGTTTTGGGTGTAGAGGCCTCTACAACAACCATTCCATCCTCTTTCTTCCTTGCCTCTTTAGCAGCTAGTATCCTCAAACATCACTCTTCTCACTTCAACCTCCTTAATTGGTTGTTTATGCATCTTAGGCTCATTGAAATCACATAACTACTTTGATCACTTATAGTGTTTCAGGATCCCATAAACGATGTCCAAATTGGCCTTCTCAACCATATCCAAGAAAAATGCATTTCTTTGACTTATGGTCTAGCTTTTGTCCAAGGTTCTTTGATATATGGACATATGCTTTACACCCAAAAACTTGAATGATCATAATATGGTTGCTTCCCTGTCCATAACCCTTGTGCCACTTTCAAACCTTTGGAAGTACCAGGTGAAAGGTTAATCACATGAACTGCAGTTAATATTGCTTCTAGCCAAAAGCCTTGTGAAAGGTTTGCATGATGCATCATAGAAACTACTCTATCCTAAATAGTTATATTCATCCTTTCATCTACATCATTTTGCATTGGAGTATAAGGAGTTGTAAACTCTCTACGAATTCCTAAAAATTGACAAAAAAAGGCTAAATTTATGTGAGGTATACTCACCCCCATTATCTGAAGGTAAAGCCTTAAGCTTAGTTCCTTTTTTAGTCTCAACTGAAGCAAGCCATTTTCTGAAGGTAGAGAATACATCATCCTTTGTTTTGATAGGATATACCCACATTTTTCTAGTAGCAACACCTATGAAAGTGACAAAGTAAAGAGAACCACCTAATTACCTTGTGGGCATAGGATAGGACCACACACATCTGTATGAATGAGATCTAAATGCTGAATTAAAGAGTCAATGTGTGTCTTGTGCACATTTCTAGTTTATTTTCCATATTGACAATGCTCACAAAATGAAAAATCAAATAAAGATAACACAAGTAAGTAGCCAAAACAAGAAAGATTTTCCATTCCAGAACATGTTATATGGCCTAAAAGACCATGCCAAATACAAGCCATAGGTTGTTCAATTATAGCTAACAGGTGTTCTTTCTATTATACAAATAATGGATAAGGTGATCCAACTTTGCTTCCTTTTGCAATAACCATATTGCTCTTTGACATGTGAAAGGACTAAGCATAGAAGACCACCTTGTAACCAAGGTCATCAAGTTGACCAAATGACATCAAATTGCATGATAACTGAGGTACATGGTGTACATTATGCATAGTAAATTTTGAACCATCAATGAACTGCACAGCCACATCTCCAATTCCAACAATGTCACACTGATACGAATCACCAAGTCTCACAATACTAAGAGACTTTGTTGCATAAGTAGAGAACCACTCTCTGTGTGGTGTCATGGAAAGAAGCACCATAATCTAGCAGCCATGTGTGGGAAAGAGCATCAGCCATAAGAGCCTCAATATGCACAATACTATCAAGAATCAACACATTAGCGTCATCAAAAATAGCATTGATTTCTTCAATCTTCATAGTCAAAGTAGATGGTGCAAGTAGCTCTTTAACATGCCCATCAACATTTTGACCTTTAGCATTCTTTAATGCATAGCAATCCTTCTTCATGTGTTCTTTCTAATGACAATAATGGCATTTGATATCCCTCTTCCTTGATTTACTTCTACTCTTATTTTGTTGACCATTCTTTTCCTTGTTCTTGCTCATGCCACGTTGCTTATTCTTTCCTTGGTAAGAATCACGAACATTATATGCATCTCCACTCTGAGTGCCAACCATAGATTTTCTACGAATCTCCTCACTCAAAGAGTGCTCCATATATGTCATCATAGACTAGTTTACCACCATGTGAACTATTGATAATAGCAATGCAAAATGTATCCCATGATGATGGAAAGGTGCATAACAACAAGACTACTTTCATTTCATTATCCATGTCCATTTTTTGAGCCTGTAACTAGGAGAATATAGCATCAAACTCATTTAGATGAGAAGCAGCACTATTTGTGTCCTTCATGTGAAGTTCATATAACTTTCTCATCAAATACACTTTATTTGATGTCGTTTCTTTTTTATATGTATTGCATAACTTCTTCCAAAGCTCCTTTGCACTTTCACAATCCAATATTGTAAAGTAAACATTATCTGCCAGGTGCAATTGAATGGTAGACCTAGCCATTTCATCCAACTCATCCCAATCATCTTCATCCATGTCAGCATGCTTCTTTAAGATTCCATTTACTGGCTTCCATTGCCTCCTCTAAATCATCACATCTTTAATCTAATTCTTCCATAGAGCAAAGTTTGTGCAATCAATTTTTTGAATCTCAAAATGGTCTTTTCCCTGCAAGTTATAGGTCCTCCTCAAGACACTGGCACTAGACCCTGATTTGTTATACGTGTCTAAGGCCTTTGATGCCATGATGATAGAGAACTGAATAGAATGATAATGGAGTTAGAAGATTCCAGACACCAATAAAGCTCAAAAAAGGGTGACCAAATGTCAGATTCTCAAAAAAAAATCAGTTGAGTCTTCCCAAAAAATGAATTAATGATCTATGATGACAAACCAAAAGGACTATATGATAATAAATGTGCTCACACCAATAAGTGTATCAAGGATTAAATCAGCCACAATATAGTTGACAAAACCAAAAATTCTAGAACAAATTTGCTAGAGTATCCTCTGCAAAATTAGCATATGACCAATGTCAAAATCTTATAAAACTACAACTACTAACATGTTAACCTGCATAGTGAATCATTGACTCCATTGCCTATAATCAGTTATGCAAAAAGATCCAACTAGGCTTACCGAGCACCTATGAACAACTATCATACACCTTCTATGGAAAGGTTGGGTAAGTCTTTCACCTACATCACTGAAGACACCCCAACATCTGGGTGTCTCCCAGTTAAGAAAACCTCAGCATGACCCTCTTTATCAAATGTAAAAGGCTTTATGCAAAAAATGAAACCGCTATATCAATGACCACATGGACGTACATAAGCACTATCCACAAAAGCATACATAGTGTGTATGGATGGAGTTTGATGCCGATGCATTGAAGAGATGCTCCTTGGATGACATTCTTGACGTTACCAAGTATATCAAGCATTGCATGTTGTCATGACATTGTTTTGGAGTCTTAGCATGGACATTTCAAGTGTTCTTGATAGGTCCAAGTATTTCTGGCATGTCTTTGTATACAATGATGGAACTTTTGACTTTCCTAGGTGTTTTCAAATATAATTATTCTTTTGGCATGATTGTTTATTTCCTTCTCTACCTTTGATGTGTTGATATCATCTTCTTTACGAGTACTTGCAATAATCTTTGGAGCTTGAACTTCGAGCAAAGTTTTGTTTGACTTGATTGCCAGATTGTTTTTTGGGGTTAAGGGTGATATTTAAAGAGTTGTGTCATGCTTTCCACACGTCCATGGGCTGGTTCACATTTATACCTTCTGTTCATCTTTTTTAGTTTGTTCCTTAACAAACCAAATGTGCAATCCACAACAAGCCATGAAGTAAATAAGCTCTCTAGCTTGTCTTTGCATTTTTGTACTTGTTCATAATTTTATACATGCTTCAAATATGAATTTTGGTATACAAAATTCAGTATGTAGACATCTTGCATGACCACAAGGTAAATGTAATGGAAGGAAATGAAAAGATAACTTTGCCATATTCCCATAATCTTTATGAGGTGCGATTTGATTGCATATGTTCTTCAAATTGTTCTTGGCTATTTATAAGGATCAAACCATCTCGATCTCATGGCATCATGAGAGGAAAGAATGTTGGCACATGCTTTAAGTTGTTTCCATCTTTATATGAATGAGAAAATGCATTGTTCAAAATGCTAGTTGGGATTAAAATTCATTGTCCACGATAACATAATTATTCATTTGCTTTATCAAGATCTTTTGTCATTTCAATTGCATTAAGGATGGCTCATGGATCTAAGCAGATTACAATAGTTCCTTCTCTTTTTAAATTGTAAACTAGATTGAACTATAGATCTTCATAGAAAGCAATAATGGTGTATGTGTATAAATTTGTCCATTGGATATTTTACAAGTGAATGTTTTAGAAAGAACTATATGAATGCCCACCCTGCTAACATTCCCATGCAAGACACTAACCATATTTATGAACTTTGTCCATAGCCTTGAACAAGAGTGCTTGTAAGATTAAGTTGCATGCCAATACATCACTTGCTTTGTGTAGCTGGATGTTTAAGAGTATAGAATCTTGTTTTATCATTTTGGCACATTTGAAACTTTCTCCTAGATGGAAGAGATTCAGAGATTCTACAATGTATCTTTCTTGATGCGGTGCCTTTGTTGAATATCTTCATAACTAGTGAGAATAGTAATAGAATAAAGCATCTATTTTCAATGAAAACTTTTATTTTGTTTACTGATAGATGTGTGACTTGAGTGCTTTTGTTATAGTCCTTGAAGAGGGGACAACACTTGAATCAACCAAAAGGTGTTTGAGTCATAATCACTCATTTGTAGTTGTGGAAATCACTATTGTAAGCTAAGTTTTCTCAACCAAAGATATGCATGATCTACCAAGCACGACACAAAAACCACTTGTGGATAGAGTGTCATAACATCCATCCCAACTATGATAGAAATAGAAGCATGTTAATTTGGTGATAATGATCCTTCCTTGGGATAGAACAACCCAAATTGTTGGATACATTCAAGTAGCAAAAGATGCACTTAATTGCCTTCTAAGACTTGATACCTTGGCTATGCATAAATATGTTCATATGTGAGACAATAAAGTGAATGTCAAACCATGACAAGTTTAATCTCAAAAATATTATCATATTATCAGACCATGCATTTCTTTTAGGAATGGTGAACATCATATTATCAACGTAAACAACAAAGATATGAAGCATATGATATACACACTTTGCATACAAGGTGCATCCAACTCAATTATTTTGAGGTCTACATTCTAATAAATAGGCATGTAAGTTTTCATACCAAGCATGCAATTGTTTAATTCAATCTGTAGTGTCTTCTTCTACATGGACACCTTAATTTCTTTATTTTTCTAGAGAAAACCATAGGGACAATATCTATACTTCTTCACACAGGTCTCCATTAAAAAACGTAGATTTAATGTCCAAATTGTGTACACTTCAACTATTGTGAGCTGCAAGTGCACATGCTATGAAGATTGATCGTGTGGCACATAGGAACAAATGTTCATATCAAAATCAATGCTTATTGATTGAGCTAAGTCTTTGGATACAATCCTTGCCTTACAATGATCAAGAATACTCTCAGGTTCACATTTCAACTTATTAATCCATTTAGTGTTGATGCCTTTCTTTCTGAGAGGCATATAACAAAAAGACCATGTACCATTCTTCATAATAACATCAAGTTTCATTTGCTTAGTAACTATTCAATTTTCATCAGCTTACATTTGCTTAGTAACTATCCAATTCTTCATGATAACGCCAAGTTTCATTTGCTTAGAGAAAAACAAGAAAAAGAGGAGCAAGACCTCGTCTTGCAAATGTCAGAGCCATTGAAAATGATAGTGGTTTCTTTAAACATTCGAGGGCTTTTTGACCTCTCAAGTGGTGCCTTCATTGATCAATGGATTTGGGATAGAAGCATCAATCTAGAATTCATCTATCTTCAAGAGATCAAAATTAGCAACGAAGACCTTCTAAAGTGACTTAGTCAAATTTCTTCAACTCATGTGTGGTTCACCACGTTGCACTTGCGGGGGTGCGGTGGCTCAACGATTGACATCAAGCATGGTTGGATGCATAGCCTTGATGAGACACTCGAGGATCTGAACCATCGGTGGGTTGCTGCCTCCTTTGAAACCCTCCTACAATTCACCATTGCTTCAGTTTATCTGCCCAATATCGACATCGATACGCAAGCTACTTGGCAATCATTGGAATCTCTATTTGCAGATGTATCCTTTGCGGGGACTTAAATGTGGTGGAAGCTGAATCTGATAGATGGAAACAAAGAGGGATCATTATCGACAGGCTTGAGGACTATGGGACCAAGTTAAGCTCCACCATGATCTAGTGGAGGTCAAAGGTGTGTGTGGCTTCTCTTGATCAAATCTCTAGGCTGGAACCGTTAGTGTCCATATGAAAGGCCAAATGACCACCAAACACTTTTCTAAATGATCCTTAATAAAACAAATAGTGGCCTGGTCAGCCATAAATTGTAAATTTGATTGCATTTGTGTGACCTAAGAAGTCAATGTTCGTGGTTTGTGTATAGTGTGGTTTCCATGTATTTTGCAGCCTCGTTGCACAATATTGTGTGAGGTGCCTGGAGCTTGGTTTTCTACCACGAGGATATTGTTGTGGAGCTCTCGAGAAGGAGAGGCCACTGTGGTGCATCGCCAAAAAAATACTTCACTGGCATTAGAGCATTCATATGCAAAGGCTTTGTTCTTTTTGTGTGAGCGAATGGAGCATCCACCCACCCACCCAAGGCCTTCTCCAAGGCTTACAAGTAAGGCAGGACCAAGGCATAGACCTTGGCATACCTTGTCATTCGAGTCAATGAAGTCACCATTGGTGCGGTTGGCTGCAGGCGAGGGAGGGCTTCAACGATCAAGGGAGACGGAGGTTCCCAACACTTCCTGGGAGGTCATCCATCCTAGTCTGTTCCCCCGGAGCCCGTTTAACCGACAAGCTCCCTTGCCACTAAGCTACACTCTTGTGGTGTTTGAAGAAGGGGAAAGATTAAGGTTAATATTACCTTGAACATGTTTTGGTCCCTGAAAGCTTCATTCTTCGCTTTCAAAGCCTATGCTAAAACATTTTTTTGGGTGATTTTTGGAGTCATTTTGGGATACCTTCGTGCATAGTTCTCATTACACAGGTTCAAGAACATCACGAAGAGTGCTCTTTTGTACTTCTCCAATAGAAAATATTGATCTTTAGGGCTATGTTTTCACCCATGCTAGTAAATCTACAGGTTTCCTAAACGTTTTCAATTGTGGTGGGAGTAGCCACCACAAATTCATGCAAGTTTTTGAGCCCAAATAAAGCTCTTTGGGCGAAACTCCCTCCCCATGCTCCCCATGGGTGTTGAACCCAAGACCTCCTCCTTCACAACCATGAGACTTAACCACTAGGCTAAGTGGATTACTTGTTTAAGAGAACACATGAACTTTTGCTTAAGTCTAGTCTCAAGATCTTTGGTCACTCATGTGTATGGCCAAACATCTTGAGACTAGACTTAAGCATAAGTTCATGTGTTCTCTTAAATAACTAATCCACTTAGCCTAGTGGTTAAGTCTCATGGTTGTGAAGGAGGAGGTCTTGGGTTCAACACCCATGGGGAGCATGGGGAGAGAGTTTTGCCCAAAGAGCTCTAGAGCCTTCTAACTCAAGTTGACGTGAGTTAACTTGAGTCCAGGGAGACTTAACTCGAGAGGTGAGTACACCGACCACTAGTGGGAGGGACTCTAGTGGAAGGTATCAAAGGAGTGGAGGAGATTGCACATGCACTTCTGGACTCTAGTTACTTACTTCGTACCTTCTTGCGAACTTGATCTTGAAGTATCTTGAGATCATACTTATATCCTTCTTGAATTAAAACTTATCCTTGGAAGTTTTTAATTCCCTTGAAGATCAAATCTAACTTCAAAATCCATTCTTATACTAAAAGATAATTATCATCCCACGGTCTGATGTCCCATACCATCTTTCCTACATCAATCTGAGTATAAAATATGGCATACCATGCCACCCTATTTTATATTCACATTAATGTGTGTGTGATATTTATCCTAAAATCTATACATCTCTTGATAGAGAACCTTCTTGCTTCAATTCTTGAAAAGAATTTTGAAGTTTCAGGGATTACCTCTAACTAGATTTTCTAGGTTTTGATCCCTTCACATGATCATTTTACGATCTTGTGCTTTCCTTTGGGAACTTGAAAACCTTTGATGGAACATCCATCCCTCTTTACTAGGATTTTCAAAAGAAAAACCCACTATCATTCCAAGTTCTTGAATTTATCAAATTCAAGTCTAATTGATTAAACTTGACCAATTTGTAGCGACAAGAGCTTTTTACTTCTAGCCTTTAGATTCCTTTCTTAACAAAGCTTTAAGCAGCTACCCTAGGGACTTTACAAGAATCTCTCTACTGCATAAGTCTAAGCATCCGCTCATGCTTTTTGGATTTGTATCAAAATCCCTTTAAGGATAGGTAAACTTTTACGTTACACCACTGTTGACACAGTTGCAAACTACATACTTAGAATTTCTTCTCTGTTCAAACTTGGAACAGCTTACTATTTCGATTGCCAATACTTGGGCAAATTTCACAATAGTTCCAACTACAATTCTTGGATAACCATGGCCCAAATTAATCAATTCTTGTTGATCATGCGATAGAATAAAGACTTGTTTTTTATCATTAAGATCGCTTGAGCTTTTCTAAGTTTTTTTGACTTGCCTGCAAGATTTTTAGAGATCTTTCTCCTACTCAAGTCCAAGCACGTACTATTGCCTTTCAGATTCCAAAGCTAAGAATCTTTGATACACTTCCAAGTGATATCAACCATTTGGACTTTAAGTACCACTTCTGGTGGTTTGGGACTCCTAGGGAACTACTTACTAACTAAAGAATTTAAAGAATTTCCTTCTCACTACTTGGGAGAACCATTCTAGGCCATGACATGTGTGCATCCAATCATCCATGCACAAACAGTCTATCTTCTACCTTGCAAAAAGTAATAAATATACATGTGCAAAGACTTGAGTGCATCCTATTCCTTTTGCAAGCAAGAAGAAAATATAAATTGTGCATGAAAACATTCTTTCGTACCTATACGCATGCTTGTGCTTTAATGAGTATTTCAATATGTTTATGCTCTTTCATGTAAGTTTCAATAATTTGCATCAAGATTATCAAAAATGAAGTTTACTACCATACTTCAATGATTAAAATGCATCCTACATGAAACCATAGAGGAAAAACAAATTTTGAAATCAATCATTAACTTGGAAAATACTTATCTCCCAGTTAAGCTACATCCTTCCATTAATCCTTGGGAAGAGCCACATTATCCTCTTTGAAGACCTTTGCTTCATCATGTCCTCTTCTTGAAGAAATGAAGCTTTTCTTTATCGCTTGAAGAGGAATGAATGCCAAATCATGATCCTCTTGGCCTATAGGTTGTTTCACTTTGTCTTTGAATGGTTCTTGAGATGAAACAAAGAGCTCAAAAGACAAAGTTCTTTGGAGGCTAAATTGAGGGGAAGCAATTAATTCCACTATTCACTTTTGGGTATAGTAGAATATGCATAGTTAGTTAAATAGAAACTAGATAAGTGATCATGGATAGCTCATATGATTGGCTAACCGAAGTTGCGGGTTCAAAACAGAGTGTCCGCATATGCGACCTGATGAACTGAGTAGATAGCATGTGTTCTAGGATCCAATCCTTGGACACATTTTGCTGGCGCTCGAATCAAGGAGTTCAAATCCTGCAACAGCATCCAGATCTTTCGACATGCATCGAAGTTCAAGCTTTTTGCTACTTGGGACAGAGATTTAAAAAAATTAAGCCGAGATACGAACATTGATTGGGCATTGTTCTCCCACTTGATTATAGCATTCAAGTGGTCCCGGCTAGATCGCAGCTTGTGTTTCATCATGAGCTCCTATATTCTGACCAAGGGCTCGTGAGATCAATTCTGACCAGGGGCTCGTGAGATCAATTCTGACCAAGGGCTCCAACCAGTGACAAATGCACTTCTTCAGACTAATTGTCTGTAAATTGCGCTGCAAATTTTCACGTTCAAGAGGCTAGCCTAATTGGGTAGTACGAAAACTTCTCACGCTAAGGTTCAGCATTTGATTCCTGACGCACGGAGGATGGATTCTCTAATTAACTCCTCTTTTAGCTTAAGTTGCTCGAAATTGAATGTCTCATCCACGCAAATAGCCTGCCATATGCAATAAAAAATACAATTAAGGATTCTGACATTAAATCGTGCGACCATAGCTGATTGTCTGTAACGTGAACTATAAGCACGTCCTGGGCTTGAATCTTAGATTCAACGCCACCCTATTCGTGGTTGAAGCAACCAAATGGCAATTACGTGGTCAAAGGTTCGAAACCGGGCAACATAGCCCCCCGAATAGCAGAAGGTCGTTGTTATTTTGCATCCTTAGCAACTTCAGGCGGATTCCATTCTTCACAAATTTCCGGGGCTTCTTAATCTCACGCATGCAGGACTTTGCAAAGAAGAAAATATATCATATATCCGAGTGCTAAGCTCATGGAACAAGAAGGATACTCCAAAAAGGAGATATATCCACACAAGAGTTTGATATGAAGAAGATGATGAACGATAAAGGTCACCATGGAAGCTTGCCTAGAGCTCTGATACCAATGCAATAACCTAATGATTACGACCACCACGTGCTAGAGAGATGACTCTCCTCCCAACCTTATGCCTGTATATATAGCTGCTCGAATCAACAAGGACCACAAATGTAACTAGAGTCCACAAGTGCATGTGCAATCTCCTCCACTCCTTTGATACCTTCCACTAGAGTCCACTGGTGGTTGGTGTACTCACCTCTCAAATTAAGTCTCCCTGGACTCAAGTTAACTGACGGTAACTTGAGTTAGAAGGCTCTAGAGCTCTTTGGGCAAAACTCTCTCTCCTCTTTGGACAAAACTCTCTCTCCTCTTTGGACAAAACTCTCTCCATATGCTCCCCATGGGTGTTGAACCCAAGACCTCTCCTTCACAACCATGAGACTTAACCACTAGACTAAGTGTATTACTTGTTTAAGAGAACACATGAACTTATGCTTTCGTCTAGTCTCAAGATCTTTGGTCATACACATCAGTGACCAAACAGTGTCCGATTTCAGATCTGTCTAAACCGACCGAACCCTTAGATCATAGACTTACTTTATTACCCTACATAACGTTTGCATGAGTGAGTTCCTTTTCAGGGTGGAAAGCTCACCCAAGAGATGAAAATCTCTTTCGCATTTTATGTAGTCACTCAATGTTTCATATCGATAGCCATCCCCAAGTAACATATATGAAGCATTCACTCACCAATTTTGCTAAACAAAATCTTAGCTTCGTAGCTCAACTATCAAAAATCCCAAGTACTTGCATATATATGCTAGCAATCCCCCAACTAGCATAGATTAGGCATCCACAATACAATCTTGCTAAGCCATAGAGGCTCAAAGTGTCAAGATCCCCTGTACTTCAAACACTCAATTTCCCTTCTTATCTGATTTAGTCATTTCCAAACTAGTATTGATGGAGCTGCAAGATAAACTTAATAGGCGAAATTTTGGACGCTCAAATATCAACTTCCCAAGTACTTCCTAGAATCAATTCAGATTGTCCAGTCTATACCTAGACTCCAATACTCAATTAACGTTCTTAATAGTCTAAATATCTAAATAATTAGCTTGTTTTGTTAATTATCTTGATACTTTGTAACTCGATAATGCAAGATTGTAAAAACAAATTCGACACTGCACTTCTACAGATATACATACATACATACACGTGCATAGGTATATACATATATTATTCCCATGACGTATACGGCAGAGACCACATGAGTTCTAAAAAATAGAAAAATACCTTATTATTGTGACACCCAACTTCGGTCAAATACAAACTGATGCTCCTTTGAATAAAATCATGTCCAGCCTTTTTTTATTAAACACAATCGGGTGCTCCTTTCGACAGCCATCAATTATGTAACATTTGTAGATGTCCCCTGCGAATAACAACTGATGTCTTTCTCCGTATGATTGTTAATCAAAACTCGACTCTTTTTCCCAATAATGTAAATCCATTCACCACTGTCAAAAAGTCCAATGTCCAATGTTATGCGCTCAACCCTCAAACAAATCTCTGATTTTGCCAAATATTGAGGACAGAATCATCAGGTAATTACCAAAGAAAAAAGTGCAATTACGGTGAATACCAAAGATGTGTTCATCACAACTAAAGCTATATAAATCACATGACATCCACCTCACTCAGGATGATACCATCTCAGTTTAAAAGAAGCTAATAGCCCACAAGAACTACACTAGTGTTTAAACTACTTTCATTATTCTTTCGATGTCACCTGCGAAATAACAATGCCTTTCTCCATATGGTTATTTGCCAAACTCGACTTTTTTTCCCCAACAATGTGAATCCATTCACCACTTTCAAAAAGTCCAATGTCCAATACTGTATGGCGCTCAGCCCTCAAACGCATCTCTGATTTTGTAAAATATTAAGGACCATCAGGTGATTAACAAAGAAAAAAGTACCATTACAACGAACACCAAAGATGTGTTCACCACAACCAAAGCTATATTTAAATCACATGTCATCCACCTCACTCAGGATGGTACCATCTCAGTTTTGAAGAAGCTATAGCCCACAAGAACCACACTAGAACCAAAACGTTAAGCTACTTTCTAAATTCTTTTGACCTCACCTTGATAGGATCAAATTAGTCATTCCTTAGAGCAGCTCCAAAGGAATCCCTTCACACAATTAGGCCAATGTATGCCTTCTTATAGGATACTGAGGAAAAATATATACAAGTGGTTTCACAGAACATCAAATAACAGATAAGCAAAGAATTAAGACAAGACAATGCGTTTGAATGCAAAAAGCAAAATCAACTGTCAAGAACAAAGACAAGTGAAAATAGAAAAATTGAACCTATTGTTTTTCCTACAAAAATACTCATTTTCCAAATACAAACTGATCATTCCATATGCAGACTTACCCATAAAAAAATGCTGAAGGGAGTTGGTTTTGCAAATATACATGAGCATACAGCATGTCTCTGAAGTAATCCATCTTTATCACAAAACACATCCACCATGCTAAAAAACTCACTTCCCATGGAACAGAATCTTTCCATCTTCCACACCTTCCCATATATAGATGCCTATGAGGATTATTTTCACAGATACACTGGAGGTATTATGCATAGTGGCTTCAATAGATTCTCCTCGTATTTATCTTTGAAATAGTCTGTAAAAACTAACAAAATGAGAAAATGCAGCAGCAGAGTATTATAGCAAGAAAATGTGAAGGTAATATAGCAAGAAAATGCAACAGCTAAAACCAAAAAAATTGTCATAATTTGACCCATAAATTAGAAGTTTTAAAATTGTGCTCTGCTGTTGAGCTGCACACAATCAGGAAAGGGTAAGCTTTTATTCAGTGCAAAGTTAGTCTGTAGTATATCCCAAAAAAAAACAGTTTGTCAGTACGCATGATGGAGCTTGCCCATACTGCTTATAGATGACAAAATCATCCAGAGTTTATGTATACGGGCACTTCCAGTGTGATTTGGATCTAGTATTGTACAAGATTAATGAAGTTTGAAACATCATGGTACAGCAGTGTGGCAGAAAAGCAAGTAAAATTTTAGCTAAAAGGTCAATCCTAATAAAACCTGTTCCCAATTCCATCAATTTAATTAAGAGATATCACAGATGGGGCAAATGGATATTAACTAGTGAAGCAAGTATTCAACAAATTCAAATAGGAACATTGATTCCACGAAATTGATTGGTCATGTACCCCTGAAACATCTGTGCTTAGAACGTAGACAACAAAACAATGAACTGCATGCGCTTGCTATTATCTTCATACACAAGCCAATTAGACCACTATTAACTGCTAAAGTTATTCGAAAAGGACTGCATCAGACACAGGCAACAAGAGGACCATACATCCAAAGATGAAGCTACAAATAGAATCAAGATAGAAGAAGCAGAGATGCTCTCTTACACAGTTAAGATATTGAGTGCACATCGCATTCACTGACATCAAATTAGATGAAGACCTCCTGGACAGCCTTTATTTCACTTCAGAACATACTGGAATACCTCGTGATACAGCAAGAAATATTATAGGCCACTGCATGAAATGATGGCAACTCAGCTAGATGAATCTGCTTGCTCTCCATAATACAACAGCATTGAACAGCAGCTTAAACTAGGCCAAGAGTCAAGACTGCCAAAACCAGAAAGCACCAGGAACTAATAAAATTTACTGAAAACATATAAGCAAGTCAAACATGGACCAAAACTAAGCAACTGTAACCACAGGTTCACAACATGCATGATGTAAGATCATTGATGTCTCAGACTTCCCACACTATTGAACGGTCTGCCTCAAAATTAAAAAAAAATATATCCTTTGAAAAATCTTGTGTAAAAAGTATACATAACTGGCTGGCCTCGTTAGAATATCACACTTGCCTGGTAAACAAAAATAACTCCTCATCCACCTCTCAATCCACTGGTAGCATCCGACTCTCATTTCCCTAACAAAATCTAGCTCTCATTCCCCTTATATAACCAGAACAATCCCCAACTGGAACTTGTAGAAGTAGCAGTTAAAGTGTGGTCGATGATTGGCGCAAAGAATAGACAATTAAAATCAAACCATCACCGAAACATTGAGAAGTGTGCGAATGAGCAAAGTTGGAGAAAAAACAATGAGGCTTCTCACATTAATAGAGATAGCTTCATCAGAGATTGTAAACCTACTCCTCATAAAGCTCCAGAAGTACAGATTAACAGAATGATTAGCTTCCTAGCGAAATACATCTTGCGAATACGAGAATACATCATAGAAATACGGTAACTACAATCCAAGCTTGGTGCGACGCCAATGTCTCCGTTTTGCATTATACCTACATTCCAGTAATGACAATCGCTCAGTTCCAAACAGAAAAACCTCATTCACACGTTAATGCGAACTGTTGTCCTACATTTGAAAATATTAGAAATTTCACATGCTAATCAGTATGCCTTGTGGCAGGAAGGCTGGGGAACAAAAAGAAGGTAAATGTGATTTATGCAACACTAGCAAGCGATCACCAAAAATTACTAGGACAAAACTTATTCGTAATATTGATTGTCAGCTGGTTCGCATGGTTGATTGTAATTACAAAAAGATCGTCCCTAGAAATACCTGATTGTGTTGTCTGTCCGCATTCGAATCCAATGAGGAATAGGACGATTTTGTCTCTGTTTCTTAGCTAGCTTCTTCTTGATTATAAACGTCTTGTGGGAAGGCTGTTAAAATCAAAGCAAACTGCCCGTATCAGAGTAAATCTTGCGAACCAGTTCTGCATCAAGGCCAAAGTACCACATGTACCAGAAGAAGGTGTGAAATACGCAGAAGTAACACTCACCATTGTGCAGAGCCCGATAACTTCTCCCGCAAGTACGTGATCGACGGAAAACCGAAACCCTAGCTTGTTCAACATATTAATATTCGGACTTTTCGGTGCTCATTGCGACAGGAAAAGAAGAATATAATAATTTGAAATTGGGACAGTACATAAAATATGTAAAAATGCGAAATACTAAAATGTAAGTCATATTGTCATGGGTGGCTGTGTGGTGAAGTGGTAAGTTATGAACAATGAAGATTTAGTGGTAATCTCTTAAACATGGGAGATTGATTTGTTTGTTTTGTTTAACATGAAGACATATAATTGATTTTTATTGGTGTGTCTTGAGCTCGACCGTCTATGTTTGTTGGTTTGTGTGAGAGTTCTTACTCTGGATCATACACATGTGAAATGATAGATGAACAATTTAGTAAAGATCATAAATGCTTAATCTATAGATTTTACCTTCAAAAAGATCCTTCGAAACCTTTGGGATAAAAAGGAAATAAAAGGGACATTTAATCAAAATATTCTCTTCTTGAATAAGTATCTAAGGTACTCAATCTCAAAAAGAAGTATCCATCGAACCTCAAAGGTCGTGTCGTTTTAATGACATGCAAACATTTCCAAAGCATAATAAGATCAACATTGAGGTAGAATGATTTGACCACTTAGAAATTATTTTAAAATCAATTAGGTTGCAATGAGATATATGCACCTAATTGAAGAATTCAAGGATTCCTGATCCTTGAATAAAGCATCAAGAGATAAGCGAAATTCATGCAACATGGCCTAAAAAAACAAGATACGTGTCAAGATTCTAAAGAAATCGATAGAATCTTAGAAATTGTCGCTTAAAATAGATTACCATGTCTTGCATAAATTAGGACGAAAGTAGGAACATTGTCTTCTATTACAAGATGTGTCCAATCAAAACCCTTTAATAAATAGTTTCCAAAGTATCTAGGGTTTATTGTTTAGGACACCTTATATCCAATGATAAGGCCCTACTTATAAGACAAAAAAAAAAGTTGAAGTAAACAAATAAGCCCTAGAGAGAATTGAAGTTCATCGAATCAATGATTTTGTGTAAAAGGCCCAAGAAGAATAGCTTGGTTAATCCATTCAAAGAAACATACTAAAAAGGCTAAGACTCATGGATTATTTCTTGACTTTTGAAAACATATTTCAAACTTGCTGCATTCCACGGAAATGTACTTGAAGTAGAAACTATTTAAATTTAAGAAAGTGGAAAATTGGATTAACTAAGTGCATAAATCATTCTCTACGTAATTAATGAAAAGATACTCTAAGGGTTTATGGAATAATGTATTTGGGCGTTCAAATACACATCATTCATATTTCTATGTTGTATGTGAGTATGGTGATAAAGGATACTAGACCTTGCATCTACACACATTTTCGAGATGAAATTCAAATTAATTTTCTTTTCGCTCATTTCGCTCTATGTTGATTATGATTTGATGATTTCTATTCATGCTTGTTATGATTATGATTTGATGTTTTCTACTCATGATTGTTATGGTTGATGACGTGTAAGAAGAAGAAGCAAAAACATTAAGTGTTATATATATATATATATATATATATATATATATATATATATATATATATATATATATATATATATATATATATATGTGTGTGTGTGTGTGTGTGAGAGAGAGAGAGAGAGAGCGTGTGATGTCTGAATGTTTGTGACTGAGTGAGTGAGGAGAAGTTCCAATTTTGTATATGTGTGTGAGCCCATGTGTGCGTATATATAGACCCTAAGTGAGCCTTTGAATGTTTATGTGTATGTGTAAACCATAATGTGTGGAAAACCCTAACTATGCATCCTCATGTGTATGTGTGCCTTAAACCCTATGTCTAAAACTTAACATGTGGAACGCTAGACACCATATGTATGTGAAACATATGTTTGTGAACCCTCAAACCCTAATATGTGAAAGCAATGTATGTTTGTGAATCATAAACTCCCTAATCGGCCTGAAAAACCTATGTCTAAAACCCCATACCTCTAAACCCTAGTGCTTGTAAACCCTAATGTGTGAAAACCCTATGTCTAAAACCCTAAAGTGAAAACATCATGTTTGAAACCCTAAACTGAAAATGCTATGACTAAAACCCTAAATGTGTGTGTCTATATGTTGGAGTTTGAGGTACATGAAAGCATGTGAACAACACAAGGAAAAAGAAGCTTGGAGCACATCTCACAATACTAAAAGTATTACCACGTAAATGTAAAAAGATAAGTCACCTATTAGGGTTATAGGCATATATACAAGCCGAGGGGGGAAAAAACTCCTAAAGAGGGAAAAATTTCACCAACGGTCCTAAGTGTGTTCACACACATGACTACCAAAATATATCAAAAAATCCCCCTTGGGAGTGATGTAGTGAACAAAGAGCTGGCACTCATGTATAAGGAAATGCCAAGCTGTGTGGAAAGAGATCAATCCACAAAAGGAAATAAGCCCAAAGCTTTGCGAAAAGCTTCAAACTTCTCCTCGGCAGAGGCTTTGTGAAAAGATTTGTAATTTTTATCCTGTGTGGGCACATATGCCAAACTGTTCTTCCCAGCAGAGAACCTCTCCTTGACATAATGATAATGCACCTCAATATGCTTTGTGCAAGCATGGAACATAGGGTTCCTCGCAATGCGCTCTAACTATCAGTGAAGACAATGGTGGAAGATGACTGACCAACACCCAAATCATCCATAAGGCATCTGAGCCACACACACTCAACAGTTGCTATGAAAGTTGCACTTTACTCAACCTCACAACTAGAAGTGGCCACAGTAGGTTGCTTGTTGCTTAGCCAAGATATGCATGAGCTACCAAGCATGAAGGAAAAACCACAAGTGGACACATGAGTGTCATAGCAACTAGCCCAGTTAGAGTCAGAAAAAGCATGTAAATCTAGTGGTCATGATCCTCCCTTGGGATAAAACAATCCAAGTAGTCGGGTACCACTCACATAGCCAAAGATGTGCTTAATAGCTTGGCAATGCTTGACACCTGGGCAATGCATAAACCTGCTCATTTGAGAGATAGCAAGCTTAATATCAGGCTAAGTTATGCATAAGTAAATCAAGCATCCAACAACATTCTGAGAGAAAACAACATCAAATGCATCTTCAGCATCATGAAGACTCAATCGTAAACCTATTTCCATAGGATTGGCAATAGTTTTGCAATGTTGAAGGCCAAAATGCTACAACAATGTGTCAATATATTTTGTTTGACACAAAGCTATTCCTCCATCAACTTGCATGAACTCAATGCCCAAATAATCATGAAAATGCCCCAAATATAACATCTCAAAAAAAGGCATGCAAATATGACATCTCAAAATCAACAATATGCTTCTCATTAGAACTAGTGAGCAGCATGTCATCAACATAGACAACAATGATGAGAAACACATCATTTGCATGCTTAACATATAAGGTGCTCTCAGTTGGACTGTTCTCAAATGCATATGCAATTAAGTAGGCATGTACCTTTTCATAGCAAGCACGTGGTCATTGCTTCAAACCATATAATGCCTTCTTCAACTTGCACACTTTGTTTTCATGCCCTTTTTGCACAAAACCATGGGGCTGAAATACATACATTTCTTCGTGTAAGTCTCCATTCAAAAGTGTCTTTTAATGTCCAATTGTTGTACATTCCAACCATGATGAGTTGTAAGCACACACATGGTATGAACAATAGTCATTCGGCATGTGGGTGCAAAGATCTCATCAAAATCAATGCCTCTCTCTTGAGCATAACCTTTTGCAATAAACATAGCCTTATACATGTCAATTGTTCCCTGAGGTTTATGTTTCAACTTGTATACCCAAAGTTAGTGCCAATGGCCTTTTTGCTAGGAGGTAAATCAGATAAAGATTAGGTACCATTCTTCATAATAGCATCATCTTTTGATTACATAGTAGTCATCCAATTTTTTGAATTTTGTGCTTCATCAAAAGAAAGAAGCTCATTCTCATCACAAAGACTAGAGGTAGTTGTAGCACTGTAATCTGATGCAAAAGAAGCACTATGACAGCTTGAATGAGTACAATATGACAAAGGCGCATCTAATTTGCTCTCGCAAAGCTTGCACTGGCCATTTAGGCATAGCTATATCATCCCTCCCATGAACAAGTGCATCATGTAAATCTCCATCAAAAATGGAATGATATGCATCATCATGTGAAACCTGTAAAGGCTGAGAAATTGCATTATTTGGACCAACACTTAAGTGTCCACCTGTAAAAAGAGGCAGTAAAGTGTCATACACATCTTTGGAGCTAAGTCTATGGATGATACAGATGATCATAAGTTCATGTGCTCTCTTAAACAAGTTCATGTGCTCTCTTAAACAAGTGATCCACTTAGCCTAGTGGTGAAGTCTCAAGGTTCTGAAGGAGGAGGTCTTGGGTTCAACCCTCATGGGGAGCATGGGAGAGAGTCTTACCCAAGGAGCTCTAGAGCCTTCTAACTCAAGTTAACATGAGTTAACTTGAGTCCAATGGGACTTAACTCTAGTGAAAAATACACCGAACACTAGTGAACTCTAGTGGAAGGTACTAAAGAAGTGTTCGAGATCACTCCAACCACTCGTAGACTCTAGTGGAAGATATTAAAGAAGCGGAGGAGATTGCACATGCACTTGTGGACTCTAGTTACATTTGTGGTCCTCATTGATTCGAGAAGCTATATATACAGGCATAAGGTTGGGAGGAGAGTCATCTCTTTAGCATGTGGTGGTGGTCATAATTATCAGTCTCTTACATAATTGTGGTAATTGAACTCATGACCTACCAACTAGGAGTATGATGGGCTAACCACTTGCCCCAAAGGCCATGATTGAGGATTACTTACTAATCCTCCTTCTCAGGTGAAGATTGCCTTTAATTTAATAGTGAAGATTGCCTTTTCTAATTTGATCAAATTCCTTTACTAAAATCTCGTATAATCGGATGTCTTCATGATGCTCAATTAATACTACTTTAATTGATGGTTCATGAAAGGGACAAAGTATATATGAGTCAATTGAATTACTTATACTCTCTTTGAGTTTTTGTTGCCCCTGAGATTGCTCCAAGCACCCAGCATGAGCCATTGGAATTGGCGGTTGATATCCACCAACTGTACGTCTAGATCTTCTTGACATTTGGTGAACCTGACGTGAAACTCCATGGCCTGGGGATCTTAGGTAATGTATGTTTGATGTTTGGTTTATGAATAAGCATGTTCTCTATGTTGCATGTATGTTAACATTTAATAGCGAGTTAACATTTAATAGTGAAGATTGCCTTTTCTAATTTGATCAAATTCCTTTACTAAAATCTCGTATAATCGGATGTCTTCATGATGCTCAATTAATACTACTTTAATTGATGGTTCATGAAAGAGACAAAGTATATATGAGTCAATTGAAGAATTTATACTCTCTTTGAGTTTTTGTTGCCCCTGAGATTGCTCCAAGCACCCAACATGAGCCATTGGAATTGGCGGTTGATATCCACCAACTGTACGTCTAGATCTTCTTGACATTTGGTGAACCTGACGTGAAACTCCATGGCCTGGGGATCTTAGGTAATGTATGTTTGATGTTTGGTTTATGAATAAGCATGTTCTCTATGTTGCATGTATGTTGATCCATCGCTGTTCCAAATCCTATTCCCTGGTTGTTGAGGGTTGTTCCCTAGGGAATTGAGCGATTCCACAGGAAGAAGAGCATTCAAAAAGGAGAAGCTGTTGTATATTATTGAACAATGCATTGTTAAAGTGTTATATTATTAATGTATTAATATGTTTTTGATGTTTTGATATAGCAGCTGAAGGTTCGTGAGGAGCGTGCAAGGCGTGAAAGGGCGAACATCAATAATCGGAATAATTATTATTTAGCTTGTAAATAAACCCGCGTAGAAGGTTCTATTGTTAGAAAAGTAATGGTTAGAATAAGGGTCGTTGTAGACCGCAGTTTCTGTTATTGAAAGCAATGGCTTTCTGTAAAAGTTATCAACTTTTAGTTTCACGCCTGCTTTTCGAAGCCGCCCTCTTGTAACCACTCTTTTCGACGTAATCAAAAGTCCTATAAATACATGCACTCTGTGGACTGTCGAAACAGAGTGCATGGGGGGAGATTGCACCCAATCTTGCATTCGGTCTCGTCTCTTGTTGCCTCTATTTTCTGTGTGTTTTTCTGCGTCCGTAATCTCTGTATGCGCGTGAGCAAGATCCTGACAACAGTGGTATCAGAGCTCTGCACGCATCAATACAGAGGGTTCTATTCTCTGTTCGCGATTCCGATTCCGATTTCGATTCCGTCTCCGTCTCCGGTTCCTGTTCCTGTTCCTGTTCCTGTTTCAGTTCCAGAACCAGAACCTACGTTTTCACCTACGTTTACTCCTTCGGCTTACTCCTGTTCCTGTTCCTGTTTCAGTTCCAGAACCAGAACCTACTTTTTCACCTACATTTACTCCTTCAGCTTACTCCAAGGCGTCGACTAAGGCGTCGACTAAGGCAAAGAACTTAGGCAATACATTGGCAACATTGGCACCCAAGGCTCCCTTGGCAGCCGTTGGCTACGCGCGAGGCAATTTTAATTTTTGAGTGGTAATAGAGAGGTTTAGAGTCCCTAAGGTAGGAGGATTTGAACCCACAACCTCTTACTTTCAAGGGAAGTACTTTGACCACTCCACCATCTCTTGGAGTTGTACTCAAGTTCTCTCTCTTTATTACTTGTGGAAGGTGCTCGCGACGATTTCAAGGATGGACCCAACAAAGAATCAAGTGTATCTCTCAATCCGTAGGTCGGATTGAGGCGTGTAATATACCGTTGGAAAGCTCTCGGAACGAACTTTCCAATGAGCTAGCTTGGAAGTGTGAATTCCTTCAAAGTCCTTGGGTGGCACTTGATTGAGTGTTCAAGATACCAAGCAAGGTTGAGAACACGGGATCGAGACACCAAGGTTGCAAACAAGAAGGTTCAATACACCAAGGTTGAGAGCAAGGGTCCAAGAGCACCATGGAGGATTACAATAATTCACCTCTACCTGCGGCAACACTTGAACAACAACTAGAGCTCTTGCGGCATGAGCTTCAAGGAGCTCAGAACAAGATCCGACAACGTGATGAAATCCTCCAAAAGATGCAAGCTGAGGAAGACAACCTTACGAGAGTAGTAAAAGCTATTGTGTCTGCCCAATCTGATGTTACTCATTCAAAGATTGGTAATAGAAACTACCAGTTTCTACGATTTGATGGCCGAAAGGATGGGCCTTTAGTACTTTCTTGGTTGTCGCAGTTTGATGATTTTTATACCGATGAAATGTATGCTGAACGTGAAAAAGTTAAATTTGCCACTAACTATTTAGTAGGTAAAGCTCAACTCTGGTGGAATGTCCTGCGACACAGTACGGAGCCTCCAACAACTTGGAAGGCTTTTCAAGAAAACGTGAAGGATTCATTTCTTCCTCCTCAATACCATTTGCATGTTCGACGTGCATGGACGACCCTTACATGGAAAGAGGGTGATACGGTTACTACCTACACAGAGCGGTTCTAGCAAAATTTACTACTTGTACGAATGCTTGAAGATGTATCAAAGGATATCTTGCAGCAGAAATACGAAGATGGTTTGGAGGTGGGTATCCAAGCTAAGCTTCACACCCTACGACCTACAACCCTCAACGAGGCTATATCTTTTGCTTATGATGCAGAAAAAGAATTCCAGTCCATAACCAAGTCACTCCGTCTACAACAACCATGTCCACGACCATTTCCTGTTAAACCTTCATTTCCTATGAAGCGTAATTTTAATGCCCCATCTTACCCTAGTTTTCCTCATCCTCCACAATCCAATTATTCAACTCCACCCGTTGCTTCATCTCTCCAACCAACGAAACCACCTACCCTTCAAACTTCAGCAGTGAATGCCCAACAGAAGCGACCACGAATCACTTGCTGGAATTGTGGTAAACCTGGACATACAAAAATAAGGTGCAGATTGCAACCTCTTCATATGAAACAGGCTACAGCTCGATTGCATAACATGGAGGTCTATAATGAAGAAAATCCTCCTGTTTGGACAGAGGAATCACTGGAGAAGGATTTAAGTACCTTGGGTAACGATATCTCTCTACACTCTCTTCTTTGCATGCAGGGTACAATAAATAACAAACTAGTTAAAATTCTACATGACGATGGTAGTTCACATGACTTCATTTCACATTTATTAGTACAAGAACTTAAATTACAAACGTTTCCTTCTTTGTATAAAGTAAAAGCTGCATTTCAAGGTAGTCGTTATAATGTAACACGAGAAGTGCAAGATGTTACGATTAGCATAGGCCCTTATGTTGATTCACGAACATTTTTAATTGCACCTTTGCAATCTTATGATGTTATACTAGGTATGCCTTTTCGTCACCATTATAACCCACGTATTGACTACCATACTCATACCTTTAAGTTTGTTTTCAAAGGTCAAATCATTACTTTGTCTGCACGGCATGATTTCCAGCCATTTCCATTGATTAGTCACACTCAAGTAAAGCGTGCATTTAGGAAAGGATTCAACTCATGCATTGTTTTTGTCAATGTCATCAATGATTATACTCATACACTTCCAGATGCATATAAACCTTTCATGAGTACTTATAAGGATTGTTTTATGTCTGAATATCCCTCTGAACTACCACCATCTCGAGGATCCTTTGACCGTAGCATAGACTTAGTACCTGGTAGTTCTCCTCCTCATAAAGCACCTTATAGATATGGCCCACTACATCAAAAGGAAATAGAAAATCAAGTAAAAGACCTACTACAAAAAGGACTTATAAGGCCTAGTTCTTCCCCATTTGGAGCACCAATTCTCTTAGTAGAGAAGAAGAATAAAACTTATCGAATGTGCATTGATTATAGAGCCCTTAACAAGATCACGATCAAGAATAGATACCCTATTCCTCGAATAGATGATCTCTTAGATAAGTTACGAGGAGCTCGTGTCTTTAGTAAAATTGATCTTAAATCGGGTTACCATCAGATTCGTATGACACAAAGTGATATTTTTAAGACTGCATTTAGAACTCAAAATGGCCATTATGAATTTATGGTAATGCCCTTTGGACTTACTGATGCCCCTGCAACATTTGCGCTGTCGGAAAGTTTTCAACCTTTCCGTTGATGACCAGAGAAAATGAAAACAACTTAATTGGTGAATTCTAACCTTTTATATCACTGTTGATTAGTTGTTCTGGATTGAATTAACTACTTTTGAAGTGTTTGCAGGTACAAGAAATGATGAAGAATATGTGTTCATATTAGGGTTACCCTAATTACTCATTTAATAAGTGTTTTAAATTGATACATATAAGACATATGAGTATATACCCCTAGGGTTTCATAAGTTTATATAAGTTTAAGTCAGTAGGGTTAATCCAAAGGATCTTAAATGATTCCAATGGGTTAAAGCTAGGGTTTAGTTAAATGTTAGTGGGTTAATGAAGGGTTTTAAAGGATTTTCATGAGTTTCTGATGGGTTTAAGTAGGGTTTCTA
The DNA here is from genome assembly GCA_020310875.1 of Ceratopteris richardii. NCBI lineage: Eukaryota > Viridiplantae > Streptophyta > Polypodiopsida > Polypodiales > Pteridaceae > Ceratopteris > Ceratopteris richardii. Next base: position 134,479,026 of record CM035415.1, on the reverse strand, counting down.
GGGTTTTAGAATGTCTTAAAGGTTAAAACAATTAATATTTAAATGAAATTAATCTATATCTAAACATTGGTTCAATTATAAAAATTAAAATATGATCTAATTAATCATTTAATCATGTATGTACATTTAAATATTAAGGTATTAAATAATTAAAATCATAAGCTAAAGTTTAAATTAAATGATTTATTTAAATAAGAAATGTAGGCTAATTAAATTAAAATGGTAAATTAAATGGATAAACAACTAGTGGTCTATATGAGTACTAGGAAAAAGAATGGCTTATATAAGTTGTGTAACTAAAGAGATTTAAGGAGTGGTTAGCTTAAAAGATGCACTTAAAGTAGGATAAAAAGAAACTTTAAATGAACGGTATATATGTAAAAGGTGAAAAGAATGGTGTGAAATAAGTGTGTAATTAAAGTAGAGAAAAGTCAAAATAAAGAGTGGTGATTAAGTGTGGGTTAAAGGATGGATAAGAAATAAAGTAGGAATCCAAAAGAGTGGTAAGCTCATGATTTGTGTGTGTATATATATGTGTGATGTGCTTTAGTTTTCCTTAATGTTTTTTTTGCAGGTATTCTTTTCTCTGTTTGTATGCTTATGCTAGTTGATTTTTCTCTGTAGAAATCGTAGGATTTTGCTTCTTTTCTGTCTTTAACGGTAGAATATGCAACTAGAGAGAAGAATTCAATAGTTGGCTCTGGACAATGACAGTGAGACTCTGACTATGTGAGAAACTGGCTGAAGGATAGGTTTAGAGAGAGAAATTTAGCACGACATCGCAGTGATATCATCTATATTTTCTTCGCAGAGATATCTTCTTATTTTTCTTTATTTATGTTCTTTTATTTAAAGCCGAAACAGCTACTTGAGCTATATATCATCCACTTCCACGGATTACTCGATGCGCTTCGTCTGCGTAGTGTCTCGTTCTGCAGATCATCTGCCTTCAAAATTCTGTGCACTGCATAGTTCTGTCAAGCTTGGAATATAGACGCTAATTAGAAAGGTGTAAATACTCTGACAGATGCGTAGGCAAAACTGGACCGACGATGGCTGGAACAAATAAATTTAGAGAGAGAGAAGCAATTCCATGTTGGCAGCGTTCTGGCGGTGTCGCAGGAGAATTTAACAGAGTTATTTGGCGATGGTCTGAAGCTGTAGAGCCCACAGATTTACAAAATTCAAAACAAAAAGAAAAAGAAAACTTTCCCTCCCAGCAACTGCGCGCGGCAGCGCCGCAGAGAGAGAGAGAGAGAGAGAGAGAGAGAGAGAGAGAGAGAGAGAGAGAGAGAGAGAGAGAGAGAGAGAGAGAGAGAGAGAGAGAGAGAGAGTGATCGTGCTTGAAGTGCAATGAGAGTTAGAGAGAAATTTTGTCCCTCCAGCCTCCAGGTTGCATCTCCCGGCTCTTCTGACCGATGTTTGACAGGCGCAGATAACGCAGGGAAGAGAGAAATCTATGTGCAAGATAGAAAGAGATGGAGAGGCTTCTGTTGGCGCACGTTCGAGAGAGAGAGAGACTTATTTTAATGTTTTATTCTCTCCACTTTCCCCTCCACGGCGCCGTGCGCGACAGAGCGCAGAGAGAGAGAAAGAGAGAGATAGGCAGAGAAAGGGAGAGAGAGAAAGAGAGAGATCTGCAGAGAAAGAGAGAGAGAGAGAAAGAGAGAGAGATAAAGAGAGAGAGAGAGAGAAAGAGAGAGAGAGAGAATGTGTATTTGATATGGTTTAATTAGGTGTTTCTTTTGTAGTATTAGGAATATTAAACTAATAGTATTAAATAATTAGTTCATTATTTAGTAAGTATTATTTATTAAATGATTTGTTATTTAGTAATTACATCCATGTGTGCTTAAGTAAATCATGCATGTTTGCATGTGTCATTGTATGCATTATATGCATGTGAGATGTATGCATGTATGTATGACTGTGAGTAAGAGTGCATGTGTGCATGAGAGCATACATGTGAGTGATGTGTGCATGAGAGCATACATGTGAGTGATGTGTGCATGAGAGCATACATGTGAGTGATGTGTGCATGAGAGCATACATGTGAGTGATGTGTGCATGAGAGCATACATGTGAGTGATATGCGCATGAGCATGAGTGTGCATGAATGCATGTTTTTGAGTGAACAAGAATGCATGTTTATGAGTGAGGTAGTGTTAGCATGTGCATATGTGTGCATTACAATGAGTGTTAGCATATGATTTTATGCATGGGTAAGTAATTGAACTATTGGATGCATATGCATAAATGCATCTAAGTATTAGCTTAAATGAGTAATTGCATATTCATGAGAACTAATGTGTGTGGGAGCATAATAGTATATGCTTGTTGAAATACAAGTACAAGTAGGAATGTAAGTAAGATTGGTTAAGCAAACATTAAATGTTTGAATGAGTTTATGTTAGCATATGTGATAATGCATGTGTATGATAATGTAAGTTTATGTTCTTATTGATTTTTTGTAATATTACTAATATGTTAATGTTTTTTTTGCAGAAACATTGAAGATTACAATCAATTAAAGTGAAGTGAAGACAATTGAAGTGAAGCGGCAGCTTAAAGATCCATTTAAACCTTATCTTTCCGATTTAGTCAAATTACCCATTTCTATACTAAGACATTGAAGTAAAGAATATTGAAAGAAGAAGATTGAAGAAAAGTATCAAGCCATTTCATGATCAGAGAATAGGAGCTGCTCATTCACAGCTTCACCTCATTATCTTTGTATCGCATTCACTAGGATTCATTATCTTGTTAGCAAAATTTATCATATAGAAAGATTTAGCATTTGAATAACTATTGTTGCAAAGTATTCTTATGACATTGATCAATCTATTTATTATTTTCCATCTTCATTTTCGGTGTTCTTAGAGTATTATGTGTATCCAAAAGTATTGCACTTTAGTTGACTTTAAAGTATTTTTATTCCTTTCAGAAAGTAGGTAATTAACTTTGTTTCCATCACCTATTTTTTTTGTTTCTCTTGCACGAGTAATATAGAATTTCTGATACCTTAGACGAAAGAAAAAAATATACCTAAAAACACCTACGATTGTCTCATACACCCTGCGTGTGCCGAGGGATTTAGTGGCTGACTGATCCACCAGCCTTATGTCCGCAACTTCCCGACAATTTGGTGAACCCGACTTGAAAGTTCGGCACGACACCGTAGGTATAAAGGTATATTTACTTTCTGTTTTGCATATGCATATATAGGCGACTTGGCGATTGAAGAAGAAGTATCGACATCCTTTGTAGCTGCAGTTGATTGTTCCTTGTCACGTCACCTTTATCCATCAACTTTCATAAAAGTGACGATTGCACATGCATGAAAAGATTTTTGCACTGAGCACATTCACAACGAACCTCTTCATCAAGCTGGTTGATCAGGTATATTTATTTTTATTGTGTTGCATAAAAGTAGGAAAAGTTTCTTTCTAGTTGCAAAGAAGTAAGAAAATTTTCTTTATTGCACAATAGTAGGAAAGTTTTCTTTATTTCTATTTCTAAAGCAATAGGAAATTTTTCTTTATTGCATAGTAGTAGAAAAGTTTCTTTATTGCAAAATAGTAGGAAAGTGTTCTTTATTTCTATTTACCACATAATAGGAAAAGTTTCTTTATTGCAAAATCATAGGAAAATTTTCTTTACAACATAAGAGGGAAATTTTCTTTTTGTTTACAAAATACTAGGAAAATTTTCTTTTTCAAAGCAGTAGTAAAATTTTCTTTATTTTTGTTGGCAAAGGAGTAGGAATATTTTCTGTATTTCTGTTTCGTTTTACCACGGAGTCGTATCAGGATCAAGATATAGACGGATTATTACGAGAATTATATACGTATATTTCATATTTATCTATAAAGTTAGACTTATCCACTATGGCTAACCACTTTGAAGAGCAGCGAATTTGGAAGATCATTGATGCAATTAAAACAGATAGGGGGAATTTACTGGAATAAATGTAACAACTTATCTTAAATATTATGAACAATTGACAGAACAATATGGGTTACCCGAAGACAATAAAAAAGATACATTTATACGAATTGCTCATGGGTTCACTAGAGAGAGAATCCAATTGCGAGTAGTCCAACCAAACATGACTTGGGCGGATTTCAAGACTCGGCTTCTTACTGAATTTTCGCATGAAGATTACAGTAAGAATAATAGAGCCACATTCATGCGATGGGTAGGAACAACAAAGTTAGACCAACACATAACTCAGGGATTAACTGAGTTTGATATCAAATTTAACCAAATGCCTCAAGCAGGCCAAACAGCTCTAGAACCAGATAAATTAAGAAATTTTCTAAACATGCTAGATCCATCTCTTAGACGAGAGTTAGAACCAATGCTTGAGGACGGAGCGACTGCGAGTGGGCTTACTGGAAATTGGGATAACATTCGTGCAGCTGTCCATAGGTTAGCCCAAAGACAGGAGCGAAATCAGATGCAAACTCCAAGAATATATGAAAGAGATGTGTCAGGAAAGATAGATAATGACCCCACTTCTCATAACCCTAAAAACGATGACTCTGAACTTACAAGGTTAAAAACATCAGTAGAATCACTTGTCAAACATGTGGAGACTTTGGCAACTGATATAGCTACTATAAAGAGTATACAAGAGCTTAAATTGAGAGATCAGGAGAAACCAAAAGAATTAGAACAAAATCCTAGGAATCAGATGCCAGCTAGAAGACCATTTAACCAAGCACGTAGATGTCTATGGTGTGATGATTTAGAGCATCCACACTGGACATGCAACTTATTCAAAGAGGCCAAGGATAAGAATTGGGTCACCGAAGTAGATCGAAAGATCTGTGACTATGTAACAAAAAGGCCTTTGGCATCAAACTATGGCAAAGGGGGAATGAAAACCTTCTTTGAAGCCTCCACAAGCCAAAATACATATGCTTGTAGGCTGGATAGTGAAGACTCTAATTATGATTTCTGGGAGCAAGTTTATGATACTGCTAGTAGAGGAAAGTTATCAGTTGAGAACTTATATGCTACGAGCTCGGATATTAGATAAAAAACATGTTGGAATGAGCCAGTAGATATGTTTTCAGTATATGCTCATGAAATTAATGTAGACGAGAAAAGAAAACGGGATGAAGAGGGACAGTCTAAACGAACAACTAGGGCTAGAAAAGAGGGTGAAACGACTGATACAATTAAAGAACCGCCTATGATGGAGCCTAGTCAGGAACCAAAACAACAGGAGCAAGAAAAGAAGCCTCAAAATAAGGGTAAAGGAAAGAAAGTAGGAGAAAATTTAGAAAAGAAAACTACAAGTGAAGATAGAAGTCAAGATAAACCTAATGAATCGCAACCCATACGAGAAGAAGGTAATAAGGAAGAAAAACCAAAAAAGAAACCTCCGACTTTTCGATTGATCTCGCAAATTGAGAAACAGATAGACATTCGAAAGGTTATGGATGAAAAAATTATGAAGGCAGAGGTAACCATGACATTAGAGGAATGGTTAGCATTTTCAAGAACAGATGTGAAGGAAGATTTCATGAGTATCATTAAAAGACGAAGAGAACCTATAGAGTATAGAACGGAAGATATAGAAATGGAGGAAAGAAAAGATCAGGATGAACCGAAAGTGAGTGTTGTACAAATAAATGAATCTGAGTATAGAGAATCTTCTGATCGTAGAAATTATTTGGGACCTGTAATTGGACATTTGGAAAAAGGAAATGATGACCCAAATAGCCATTATACTCAAAAACATTGGGCTAGGGGTACCATTGAAACTATGGTTAAGATAGGTAATAATAATAAACCGCAAGTAGCATTAATCGATTCAGGATCAGAAATCAATGTAGTCTCAAGGGAGATTTATAATGAGGGAAAATGGCCCATAGATAGGGACCATGGATGGAAAATGAAGGCAGCCAACAATGCTTCTGGCTATTTACTAGGAGCTTGTGCTAATGTTCTTATTACTATTGGAGATGTTAAAGAGGAACATAATTTCTTCGTTCATGATGACTGCTCGTACCCAATTATTTTGGGGCAGCCATTCATTTGTGAACAAAGAATGGAGACAAAAGTTCTGGACGATGGAAGTGCTTTCGCAAGAATTCGTTCTCGTGATGGCCTTAAATCTGTCCAATTTATGACGCTTTGTATAAACCATCCTCGTAATCGTAGATCTTTAAGAAAAACTCCTTTAAGACACATTGAACAGGATTTCGAGTAAATGCCACTGTTGAGCGAGATGACAGTGGACTTTGGTTCGAAATCTCGCAAAATCTTGTACAGAACTTAGATAAAATGACTGTTTATTTTCCATCTGCTACGTTAAATATTTCTCATTTTAAACAAATTCCAAGAAAACTTATAAAAACATATGAAAAACATTTGAAAAACAAAGGAGATTTGTTAATGGATGAAAGTATTGAATACATTATTGAAACTACACATTGCTTCTCAACATTAGAAGAATTAGAACTTTGTTATCAAGATAAGTCTAATTCCCATATTCTTATCTCTTCACTTGATATATATGCATTAATTCAGGAATATGCCTCTAGTATTAATCATGAGTATGATGCCTTAGTGGAGACCAAATATAAAACTGTTAGTAAGAAGGTTAAACCTGTAGCACAACCACTACCAAAATTTAGTAATGATACTATAAAGAATGTAAGTCATGAGCCAATCCTCAGAAATCCGACAAATATTGGCCATGTATTTACTAAAGAATCCTTAAATCAAATTAAATTAGATGCTAGTGGTTTCCTTCTTCCAGCAGAAAAAGAGTATTTTCTGAAGATTATTGAGCAACATGGAAGAGCATTTTCTCTAGAGCCTTCAGAGATAGGATGTGCAGATCCTAAGATAGTTTCACCGATGATTATTTTCACTATTCCCCATATTCCTTGGAATTTGCGCCCTATTCCTGTACCTAAAGCTCATCTTCCAGAGCTGATTAGATTACTGAAAGAAAAAATTCATATGCATATTTTAGAATCCTCTTCAGCTCCCTATTCAAACCGTTGGTTTACTGTGCCCAAGAAGAGTGGAAAACTTTGGTTTATCCAAGATCTTCAACCAGTTAATAAAGTGACTATTAGAAATGTGGGTACAGGTCCAATTGTGTGTTGATATATTTAGGTAGTGATGTGCGTGAACACTCTAGGACCGCCGGGGCACTTTTTTCCCTCTTTAGGAGGTTTTTTTCCCCCGGCTTGTATATACGCCTATTGCCCTAATGGGCTACTTATCTTTGTACATTCTCTAGTAATACATTCAGTCTTGTGTGTTGTGCTCCAAGCTTCTTCTTCTTCCTTGTGTTGTTTGCGTGCTTTCGCAGACGTCTAACTCCAACAATTGGTATCAGAGCAGGTCGTTGCTTCTTCTAGGGCGCCGTCGACACTCCTCCGTTTGCAGTCTCAGATTCGCATGAAATTTGGTGAGCATACTCAGGGTGTTTTCGAGATCAAAACTGCTTTGCTCTGTGGTGCCGAAATCGCGATCTGAGCTCGTTTCGGCCTCCGAATGCACTATCACAGCGCTTGTGCAGGCTATTTCGTCCTTTTGTGTCAAAGGTATATACCAGTTTCTGTTCGCCAGTTTAAGCGTCTCGAAGTCTGCTACAGGTCTAGCAGAACTCGTTTGGGCAGTTCCGTTCAACTTTTTGAGATACAGTCAATTTTCTGCATCAAGGTATTTTAGTCACCGGCCATGGCTGAAAGCAGTGATGTATTCCGTATGTTGGCTGTTGAGGATAAGTTGGATGGTACCAACTACCCATTATGGGCTTATATGATGCGACATGTACTGGTTGCAAAAGGATTGTGGAACATTGTGCAGGGTGTTGAAAGACGTCCTGTTACACCTGTAACGACAGGTACTGCAAATACAGGTGTTGGAGCTGATGAAGATGGTGTCGAGGATGATATTCCGCAGATTCCTGTTCGTGCTGCTGTTTCTGTTGCACCTACTGCAGAGCAGATTCGTTGGGATGGCAGAGATGCCCAGGCACATGCATTGATAGCTTTGTCTGTCAAACGTGCCATTATTCCTCACATTCGCTCTTGCAGAACAGCAAAGGATGCTTGGGATACACTTACCACTTTGTACCAGGCTAGGAATGAGGCTCGTGTTGCTTACCTCCGAAAACAGTTGGAGAGTGAGCACATGAATGAAGGTGATTCTATGGACAGTTTTCTTACAAAGATCAAAGACCTGAAGGAACAATTGATTTCTGTTGATGAGGTTATACCAAATAGCTCACTTGTGCAGACCGTTCTGAATGGCCTTCCTGATTCATATCAGAGTTTTGCCTCTACTCTTCGATTGATGATGAAAGGCAATCCGAATGCCTTGTCATTTGAGGAATTAGTCTCTGTTCTGTTGCAGGAAGATCAGTCCATGCAGAACAGGTCCATTATGCGTGTTGCAGATCAAGCTTTCCTGGCTAGTCAGAAGGGCAAAGGAAAATGGAGCTCTTCTACTAGTAAGCAAAAATCTGCAAATGCTACACAATCGAAGAACCAGGATAAAGATGAGAAGAAATCAGAAAAGCAGAAATTGTTCTGCAAGTACTGTAAAGGAAATGATCATATTATAAAGAACTGTCCAAAACTGGCTGCTAAAGAGGCAAAGAAGAAAGAGGCTGGAATGGTTGTTGCAGAGGCCTCTACACCAAAAACAGAGTCTGCAAATCTTGTGCAGGAAGAAGAATGGGCGTTTACTACTGTCTGCAGTTTTGACCCATCTTCTCATGATCAGTGCATGTCTGCAATAGACTCAGATGTTTGGTACTTTGATAGTGGGGCGACCAAACATATTACCTCGCAGCGCAGTTTCTTCTCTTCACTCGAGCCTGCCCCTACAGGGAATACTGTCACATGCGCCAATAACTCCTCTTATCCTGTTATGGGAGTTGGTAAGATCATTCTGACTACTGCTGATGGTAGTTCTTTCACTTTATCAGATGCTTTATTTGTGCCAAGGATAAAAAAGAACCTGTTACCAGTTTCTGCATTAGCCAAGATTGGCTTGGTTGTGAAATTCGTTGATGACAGGTGTACATTCCATGATCTCTCAAATGGCGATGTGATTATTGCTTCTGGCATTTTATGTCGTGGGCTGTATAAGCTCATAGACTATGAAAGATCTGTGAATGATTCGGCATGTGCAGTTCATGATTCTCAGGCTATGTCAGATGCAAAGCTTTGGCATGCACGCTTTGGTCATCTGAATTTTGCTAGTTTGTTACGCCTGCAGAAATCTGAAATGGTGTCCTCTTTGCCCAAACTTGAGGCACCTGGAAAACATGTTTGTGAAGGCTGTATTTTGGGCAAAATGCAGCGTTCTTCCTTTCCAAAAGATGGTTCAGTTCGGGCTATGCAGAAATTGCAGCTTGTACATAGTGATGTCTGTGGTCCTATGCAGACACCCTCTTTTGGAAATCACCTTTACTTCGTGACTTTCATTGATGATTTTTCCAGGCATGCATGGGTATATCCACTCAAAGCAAAGTCCGAAGTGTTCATGTGCTTCAAACAGTTTTTGGTTTTGGCTGAAAATCTGTCAGCATGTAAAATGGGCACCCTGCATTCTGATCGAGGGAGGGAATATATGTCTTCAGATTTTAATGCATTTCTGGCTGAACGTGGGATAAAACACTAGTATACAGTGCCGTATACACCTCAACAAAATGGAGTTGCTGAACGAAAGAACAGGTCACTCATGGAGATGGCGAGGTGCATGGTCAAAAGTCAGGCTTTACCACATAGTTTCTGGCTTGAGGCTGTCATGTGTGCAGCATATGTACTGAACAGGTGTCCCACCAAAGCGTTGCAGTCTATCACTCCATATGAGGCTTGGCATGACCGCAAGCCATCTGTTGCTCATCTGCGTGTTTTTGGTTGTTTGGCATATGCATTAGTGCCTGAACAACATCGCAGAAAATTGGATGATAAGGCAGTAAAATGTATTTTTGTTGGGTACAGTTCTGAAAGTAAAGGCTATCGTCTGTATCATCCACAGACTAAACGCATTCTGGTTAGCCGTGATGTTGTCTTTGTGGAAGATGCTATTCAGCCATTGCTTTCATGTACTAAGAAGACATCTGTTAGCTCCAAAGACATGTATGATACTTTGATGCCTCTTTTTACAGGTGGACAGGCTAGTGCTGGTCCTAATGAGGCAACTTCTCAGCCTTTGCAGGTTTCATATGATGATGCAGATCATTCCATTTCTGATGCAGATTTACATGATGCACTTGTTGATGAGAGAGCTGATATTGAACAGGCAAAAACTATGCCAAAATGGCTGGTGCAAACTTTGCGTGACAGCAAATTAGATGCACCTTTGTCATATCGTACTCGTTCAGGCTCTCATAGTACCTCCTTTGCATCAGATTGCTATGCTATGGCTGCATCTAGTCTCTGTGATGAGAATGAGCCTGTTTCTTTTGATGAAGCACAAAATTCAGAAAATTGGATGGCTGCTATGCAATCTGAATATGATGCTATAATGAAGAATGGTACATGGTCTTTATGTGACTTGCCTCCTGGCAAGAAGGCCATTGGAACTAAGTGGGTATACAAGCTGAAGCGTAAACCTGATGGTACAATTGACAGGTATAAGGCTAGGCTTGTTGCAAAGGGTTATGCGCAGGAAAGAGGCATTGATTTTGATGAGACCTTTGCACCTACATGCCGTATGACTATTGTTCGGAGCATTTGTGCACTTGCAGCCCATCATGGTTGGAATGTACATCAGTTGGACATTAAATTAACATTTCTGAATGGTGACTTGCATGAAGAAGTGTATGTTTTTCAGCCCCGTGGCTTTGTGCAGAAAGGGCATGAAAACCAGGTGTGCAGGTTAAAGAAGGTGTTATATGGTTTAAAGCAAGCACCACGTGCTTGGTATGAGAAGATACATGCCTATCTGATTGCACATGGTTTTGAGAACAGTCCAACTGAAAGCACCTTATATGTAAGCGTGCTAATGATGTGCTTTTGATCATTGTTGTTTATGTAGACGACATGCTGCTCACTGGTCCTCTTGAGAAGCATATTGCTGATTTCAAGGCTGATTTGCATGCCTCATTTGAGATGTCTGATTTGGGGCATTTGCATCACTATTTGGGCATTCAATTTATGCAAGTTGATGGTGGAATGGCTTTGTGTCAAACGAAATATATTGACACATTATTGCAGCGTTTTGGCCTTGAAGACTGTAAGCCTATTGCCACTCCTATGGAGACAAGTTTACGATTGAGTCTTCATGATGCTGGAGATGCATTTGATGCTGTTCTCTATCAGCAGGCTGTTGAATGCTTGATTTACTTATGCATTACTCGGCCAGATATTCAGTTTGCTGTCTCACAGATGAGCAGGTTTATGCATTGCCCAGGAGTCACGCATTGGAAAGCGGTTAAGCGCATCTTTCGCTACTTGAGTGGTACTCGGCTACTTGGGTTGTTTTATCCCAAGGGGGGATCACTACCGCCAAATTTGCATGCTTTTTCTGACTCAGATTGGGCTGGTTGCTATGACACTCGTGTGTCCACTAGTGGTTTTTGCTTCATGCTTGGTAACTCATGTATATCTTGGTTGAGCAAGAAGCAGCCTACTGTGGCCACTTCCAGTTGTGAGGCTGCGACTGTTGAGTGTGTGTGGCTCAGACGCCTTATGGCTGATTTGGGTGTTTGCCAGTCTTCTGCCACCACCATCTTCACTGACAGTCAGAGCGCATTGGCAGTTGCGAGGAACCCTGTGTTCCATGCTCGCACTAAGCACATTGAGGTGCATTATCACTATGTCAGGGAGAGGTTCTCTGCTGGGGAGATTAGCTTGGCATATGTGCCCACGCAGGAGAACATTGCAGACCTTTTCACGAAGGCTCTGCCTAGGGAGAAGTTTGAAGCTTTCCGCAAAGCTTTGGGCTTACTTCCTTTTGTGGAGTGATTTCCACATAGCTCGGCACTTCCTTATACATGAGTGCCAGCTCCTTGTTCACCGCATCACTCCCAGGGGGGATTTGTTGATATATTTAGGTAGTGATGTGCGTGAACACTCTAGGACCGCCGGGGCACTTTTTTCCATCTTTAGGAGGTTTTTTTCCCCCGGCTTGTATATATGCCTATTGCCCTAATGGGCTACTTATCTTTGTACATTCTCTAGTAATACATTCAGTCTTGTGTGTTGTGCTCCAAGCTTCTTCTTCTTCCTTGTGTTGTTTGCGTGCTTTCGCAGACGTCTAACTCCAACATTGTGGATGAATTTGCGGAAGCATTTTCAGGCAATTCTATTTATTCAATGGGTGATCTCTACTCTGGGTATGATCAATTTTAATTGGCATTAGAGAGTAGAGACATTACTACCATGAAAATACCTTTGGGATTAGTTAGGATGTGTACATTACCTCAAGGTGCGACCAATTCAGTAGCACACATGATGAGTGCAATGAATTTGGTTTTGCACGATTTTATTCCTCACATTACTATGCCCTTTATAGATGACATTCCCATTAAGGGTTGCTTGGAAGAAGAGAAAGACAGCACTCTGGATGAAGATGGTTGTCGTAGATTTGTAAAGGCTCATATCCTTGATTGCCAAAGAATCTTTCAGCGATTTATTCAAGTTGGCTTAACATTATCAATAGAAAAATCTACTTTTGGTGTTAATGAGGTCCTAATTGTAGGTCATCTTTGTGGCCATTATGGACGGAAGCCATACCCTCATAAAATTGATGCCATTAGTAAGATTTCAGAGACATGTCAAAATGTAAGTGAAGTTCGTCGATTTTTAGGAGCTTGTATCTTCTATGTTATATGGATACCACATTTTGCACATGTAGCTGACTGTCTTTATGATTTATTAAGAAAGAAAAGAAAATTTTTATGGACAGAAAAACATACTCAAGCAATGCGTAGATTAAAGAAGTTGTTACAAGAAGCTCCAATCCTTAAACGAGTAGATTATACGAATAATAAGCCTATTATTTTGACTATTGATACTAGCCCTATTGGGATAGGCTGGGTCATAAGTCAAGATGATGAAGAGGGTAGAAGATATGCTATTAGATTTGGAGCTAAGATTTTACATAATACTCAAAGAAATTATCCTCAAATTAAAAGAGAACTTTGGGGTTTAGTCACAGCTCTAAAGTCTGATAAAGAATATTTCATAGGAGCAAATGTGATTGTGGAGACAGATTGTTTACCACTAATTGGAATGATCACAAACTGTTCTTCACCGGATATTGCAATGCTTTGTTGGATTTCTTATATTAAATTTATAAATCCAATTTTAATTCATATATCAGGAAAATCTAACTCTGTTGCTGATATGCTCTCAAGAGCTAGGTATGATGAGAATGATGAAGCCAAAGTAGATACTAATACGATAAATTATGATTCCCAAGTTTATGTATATGAAAAATTTAATTCAGATGAATATGAAGGAGAGTGGCTAGAGATTGGAAAGTATCTTAGTACTTTAGTTAGATCACCTTCATGGTCTTCAAATAGATTTAGAAATATAAGAAAAAGAGCATTTAACTTTTTCTTAAAAAATGGATTACTCTGGAGACATGCAAGGGGGAAGATCAAAATGCCACAAAGAGTACTAGGTACTAAGAATCTTCAGATGCAAGTCTTGAAGAGCATGCATGATACTTTATGGGCCGGGCATAAAGGTTTTGTTGCCACTTATGAAAAAATTAGAGAGTGTTACTGGTGGCCAGGTATTTATGTTAATGTAAAGAATTATGTGGATTCTTGCGATGTATGTCAAGTTTATTCGTCGGTTAAGCATAGGGATCCACTACATCCTACGTATCCACCATGCATACACTATATGTGGGTAATAGACTTAGTAACCATGCCCAAAGGTATCGATAGAATGAGATACATAGTTCTTGCTCGAGAAGATCTTACTAATCATGTGGAAGGTCGAGCTCTAAAATAAAAAACTACTTTCAATGTATGCAAATTTCTTCTTGAGGATGTGATTTCAAGATTTGGGTATATTGAAAAAATAGTAGCCGATAGGGGCAAATTAGATGCGCAAGAGGCTAGGGAATTCTTTGCTAGGCATGTAATTCGTTTAGCTCTTACGACTGCATATAACCCTGAGGCTAACGGAAAGATTGAAAGAGGGCATTCCCCTATCATAAAAGCGATTTCTAAAGCTTGCAAAGGAGAACTGAAGGATTGGCCGAAATTTTTGCCATTCGCTTTGTGGGCTGATAGAATGACCTGTACTAGAACGACGGGGTTTATGCCGGCAGAGCTAATGTACTGCCAAAAACCAATTTTTCCAGTAAATACCCAAATTCTTACTTGGACTACGCCTCCTTGGAAAAAATCTATCTACTGAAGACTTATTAGCTTTAAGGATTTAGCAACTAGAGCAAGGGAATGAGAAATTGGAAGATGCTATAGCTAAATTAAAAACTTCTCGACTTAAAAATAAAAAGTATTTTGATAAATCACATAGGTTAAGACCAAAGCCAATTCAAATTAATGATTGGGTATTGATATATGATAGCACATTCGATATACAGTATGATGCCCGTAGAAAATTAAAAAAGCGTTGGTTTGGACCTTATGTGGTGGTCAAAATCTATGAAAATGGAACGTATGCCTTAAGAGAGTTAGATGGAACTCCGCTTAAAAACTTAATTGCAGGTAAAAGAGTTAAAATATTTAAACAAAGAAATGAAGAATTTTATAATTTATTATCTGATGAAGAAAATGATGAATGAATGTTTTAATAAAAATAATGTTTAAATTTTTTGTTAAGTATGTTTTTTCTTTTTTTATGTATGAAAATAAAAATTTTATTTAAACTAATTTTCTTGTGAGTTTATATGTTGTTGCTTGATAGCAGGAGTTCAAGATGTTTTTTGAACCAATAAATTAAAAATTGATTTATGATAAAGATGAAGCGCAGGAGATTGAAGATAGTACATGCAGTTTAAAATTTAAGCAATCAAAGCGATATTTGGATGAAATGCGATGTTGCAGAAGAATTTTATATCAATCAGGTGAAACAGTTCTAACCCTGATTAATGTTTTAAGTTTTGTTTTTCCCTGCATTATCATAATTAGATATGTACATTCTTCAGATAGGTTAAGAAACCTCTTAAAATTATGAAAAGTAGAATTTATACTGAAGTAGGAATGTGCTTGAAGAGAAGATAGGGCTTAGAGACCTATGGTTGTCATATGAGTAGTTTAAGGAACCCTTAACTTGCAACTCCTAGTAGGAGTAAACTTGTTTTATATAGGTAAGCTTCCTTAAATCTGACCCATTTAGCTTAAGAGATCCTAGTTCCTGCTTTAGCTTACCTCTAGATCCTTTGCTCTGATTAGGGGTTAAGCCTTTCCCCTTCATCAAAAAAGTTGCGAAGAAAAATTGAAAGCAGTACATTAATGGTTGCTGCATATGAAAAGAGGAAAAAAAATGACACAAAGAAAAATTATGATGAAAAAAAAAGAGATGAAAGAAAAAAATCAAATAAATCAGTTGTGGTCTCGAAATCACTTCTGAATTGAAAAGCGGGCTATATAAGGCGGATGTATGCTAGAGGGGAATTAGTTTTTTTGTATCTTAAAGGCAAGTGGTTAGGAGATGAGGATAGATGGCCTATATAACATATGCTTTACTCATGAACAGAGTTAATAGAAGAGTTAGTACGAACACTATTTGAATGACTTCTATAGTTTCTTTCTAAAACCTGTTTCCAATTCATGCATTGAACGAAAAGGTTAAAATTCAAGTTTACATAATTTTATAAGTTTTCTTTGCTATTTGAAGATGTACTAATGATAGAAGCATTTTTTATATATAAAGACTATTTGCATTTAAGTCATGAATAATTTTCAAAAGAATTTGATGTTGCCTTCTATGATCTGCAGGTTTGGCCCATCGAGGACGATGTGCAGGTTTGGTCGGGGCGAATGTCGGAAAGTTTTCAACCTTTCTGTTGATGACCAGAGAAAATGAAAACAACTTAATTGGTGAATTCTAACCTTTTATATCACTGTTGATTAGTTGTTCTGGATTGAATTAACTACTTTTGAAGTGTTTGCAGGTACAAGAAATGATGAAGAATATGTGTTCATATTAGGGTTACCCTAATTACTCATTTAATAAGTGTTTTAAATTGATACATATAAAACATATGAGTATATACCCTAGGGTTTCATAAGTTTATATAAGTTTAAGTCAGTAGTGTTAATCCAAAGGATCTTAAATGATTCCAATGGGTTAAAGCTAGGGTTTAGTTAAATGTTAGTGGGTTAATGAAGGGTTTTAAAGGATTTTCATGAGTTTCTGATGGGTTTAAGTAGGGTTTCTAGGGTTTTAGAATGTCTTAAAGGTTAAAACAATTAATATTTAAATGAAATTAATCTATATCTAAACATTGGTTCAATTATAAAAATTAAAATATGATCTAATTAATTATTTAATCATGTATGTACATTTAAATATTAAGGTATTAAATAATTAAAATCATAAGCTAAAGTTTAAATTAAATGATTTATTTAAATAAGAAATGTAGGCTAATTAAATTAAAATGGTAAATTAAATGGATAAATAACTAGTGGTCTATATGAGTACTAGGAAAAAGAATGGCTTATATAAGTTGTGTAACTAAAGAGATTTAAGGAGTGGTTAGCTTAAAAGATGCACTTAAAGTAGGATAAAAAGAAACTTTAAATGAACGGTATATATGTAAAAGGTGAAAAGAATGGTGTGAAATAAGTGTGTAATTAAAGTAGAGAAAAGTCAAAATAAAGAGTGGTGATTAAGTGTGGGTTAAAGGATGGATAAGAAATAAAGTAGGAATCCAAAAGAGTGGTAAGCTCATGATTTGTGTGTGTATATATATGTGTGATGTGCTTTAGTTTTCCTTAATGTTTTTTTTGCAGGTATTCTTTTCTCTGTTTGTATGCTTATGCTAGTTGATTTTTCTCTGTAGAAATCGTAGGATTTTGCTTCTTTTCTGTCTTTAACGGTAGAATATGCAACTAGAGAGAAGAATTCAATAGTTGGCTCTGGACAATGACAGTGAGACTCTGACTATGTGAGAAACTGGCTGAAGGATAGGTTTAGAGAGAGAAATTTAGCACGACATCACAGTGATATCATCTATATTTTCTTCGCAGAGATATCTTCTTATTTTTCTTTATTTATGTTCTTTTATTTAAAGCCGAAACAGCTACTTGAGCTATATATCATCCACTTCCAGGGATTACTCGATGCGCTTCGTCTGCGTAGTGTCTCGTTCTGCAGATCATCTGCCTTCAAAATTCTGTGCACTGCATAGTTCTGTCAAGCTTGGAATATAGACACTAATTAGAAAGGTGTAAATACTCTGACAGATGCGTAGGCAAAACTGGACCGACGATGGCTGGAACAAATAAATTAAGAGAGAGAGAAGCAATTCCATGTTGGCAGCGTTCTGGCGGTGTCGCAGGAGAATTTAACAGAGTTATTTGGCGATGGTCTGAAGCTATAGAGCCCACAGATTTACAAAATTCAAAACAAAAAGAAAAAGAAAACTTTCCCTCCCAGCAGCTGCGCGCGACAGCGCCGCAGAGAGAGAGAGAGAGAGAGAGAGAGAGAGAGAGAGAGAGAGAGAGAGAGAGAGAGAGAGAGAGAGAGAGAGAGAGAGAGAGAGAGAGAGAGAGAGAGAGAGAGAGAGAGGAGAGAGAGTGATCGTGCTTGAAGTGCAATGAGAGTTAGAGAGAAATTTTGTCCCTCCAGCCTCCAGGTTGCATCTCCCGGCTCTTCTGACCGATGTTTGACAGGCACAGATAACGCAGGGAAGAGAGAAATCTATGTGCAAGATAGAAAGAGATGGAGAGGCTTCTGTTGGCGCACGTTCGAGAGAGAGAGAGACTTATTTTAATGTTTTATTCTCTCCACTTTCCCCTCCACGGCGCCGTGCGCGACAGAGCGCAGAGAGAGAGAGAGAAAGAGAGAGATAGGCAGAGAAAGGGAGAGAGAGAAAGAGAGAGATCTGCAGAGAAAGAGAGAGAGAGAGAAAGAGAGAGAGAGATAAAGAGAGAGAGAGAGAGAGAAAGAGAGAGAGAGAGAATGTGTATTTGATATGGTTTAATTAGGTGTTTCTTTTGTAGTATTAGGAATATTAAACTAATAGTATTAAATAATTAGTTCATTATTTAGTAAGTATTATTTATTAAATGATTTGTTATTTAGTAATTACATCCATGTGTGCTTAAGTAAATCATGCATGTTTGCATGTGTCATTGTATGCATTATATGCATGTGAGATGTATGCATGTATGTATGACTGTGAGTAAGAGTGCATGTGTGCATGAGAGCATACATGTGAGTGATGTGTGCATGAGAGCATACATGTGAGTGATGTGTGCATGAGAGCATACATGTGAGTGATGTGTGCATGAGAGCATACATGTGAGTGATGTGTGCATGAGAGCATACATGTGAGTGATATGCGCATGAGCATGAGTGTGCATGAATGCATGTTTTTGAGTGAACAAGAATGCATGTTTATGAGTGAGGTAGTGTTAGCATGTGCATATGTGTGCATTACAGTGAGTGTTAGCATATGATTTTATGCATGGGTAAGTAATTGAACTATTGGATGCATATGCATAAATGCATCTAAGTATTAGCTTAAATGAGTAATTGCATATTCATGAGAACTAATGTGTGTGGGAGCATAATAGTATATGCTTGTTGAAATACAAGTACAAGTAGGAATGTAAGTAAGATTGGTTAAGCAAACATTAAATGTTTGAATGAGTTTATGTTAGCATATGTGATAATGCATGTGTATGATAATGTAAGTTTATGTTCTTATTGATTTTTTGTAATATTACTAATATGTTAATGTTTTTTTGCAGAAACATTGAAGATTACAATCAATTAAAGTGAAGTGAAGACAATTGAAGTGAAGCGGCAGCTTAAAGATCCATTTAAACCTTATCTTTCCGATTTAGTCAAATTACCCATTTCTATACTAAGACATTGAAGTAAAGAATATTGAAAGAAGAAGATTGAAGAAAAGTATCAAGCCATTTCATGATCAGAGAATAGGAGCTGCTCATTCACAGCTTCACCTCATTATCTTTGTATCGCATTCACTAGGATTCATTATCTTGTTAGCAAAATTTATCATATAGAAAGATTTAGCATTTGAATAACTATTGTTGCAAAGTATTCTTATGACATTGATCAATCTATTTATTATTTTCCATCTTCATTTTCGGTGTTCTTAGAGTATTATGTGTATCCAAAAGTATTGCACTTTAGTTGACTTTAAAGTATTTTTATTCCTTTCAGAAAGTAGGTAATTAACTTTGTTTCCATCACCTATTTTTTTTGTTTCTCTTACACGAGTAATATAGAATTTTTGATACCTTAGACGAAAGAAAAAAATATACCTAAAAACACCTACGATTGTCTCATACACCCTGCGTGTGCCGAGGGATTTAGTGGCTGACTGATCCACCAGCCTTATGTCCGCAACTTCCCGACAGCGCGAATGATGAACAATATTTTTCTTGATTATCAAGCTTTTGTTCTTGTATTCTTTGATGACATACTTGTTTACAGTAAGAATGATAGTGAACATGAAAAGCATCTTGAAACAGTTTTTCATTTGTTACGAGAGAACACATTATATGCTAATCCTGAAAAGAGTTACTTCTTTCAGCATAAGCTAGAATATTTAGGACATATTATTTCAAGTGAAGGTGTGCATGTGGATCCGAAAAAGATTAGAGTTATCATAGAATGGTCTACACCACAATCAGTCAATGATGTTCGTTCTTTTCTTGGGTTGGCTAGTTTCTATAGGAAGTTTGTTCGAAATTTTTCTTATTTAGCATTACCTCTTACCTTGTTGTTGAAAAAGAAAATAAAATTTGCATGGGGAATTACCCTACAACAGTCCTTTGACAAACTTAAACATGCACTTTCACATGCACCTGTTTTACAATTACCTGATTTTTCATAACCCTTTCATGTTGTTACTAATGCTAGCGGTTCAGGAATAGGTGCTGTTTTAATGCAAAATGACCATCCCATTGCATTTGAGAGTAGAAAGCTTAAGCCCTCAGAATAGAATTATAGTACGTATGATAAAGAACTATTAGCAGTTGTGCATGCTTTGCGAATTTGGAAACACTATCTTATGGGCTCTGAAGTGTTATCTATTAAGCATTTATTAAGTCAGCCCTTAATCTCTGATAGGCATCTTAAGTGGGCATCATTCATTCAAAATTTCCAACCCATGATACAATATCAGCCAGGTAAAGCTAATGTCGTAGCTGATGCTCTTAGCCGTTTTCCTTTGCATTCTGTTGTTTTGAATAATATTTCTGCCATCCAAATTCATTCTTTTCAAGAAATGGTTTCCACTTATGCATCTGATTTGTATTTTTCACGTGCATGGCATGACTTCAACAATGCTGCATCTTTATCTGATGAACATTATACATTTCATAATGGTTTTCTCTATTTTCAACATTGGCATAACCCTCACCCAAACCGACATTCCGATGGCTGATTCTATTGCTCAAGATCACATTTCTATACTTCATGATGTTCACGAGCACATTAGGAAAAGTCAAGAGCGATATACACGTACTATCAATACTAAACGATTAGCCAAAGAATTCAAGGAAAATGATTTTGTATGGTTGCGTATCATTAAAAGACGTCTCAAAAATATTTTGCAGCATCCTAAAATTAAACTTGCACCACGCTATTATGGACCGTTTCGCATTATAGAAAAAATTAATGATAATTCATTTTGATTAGATATTCCATCCCATTGGACTATTCATAACTCTTTTCATATTAGTTTACTTAAACCATTTAAAGGCACTTTACCACTTGCTCCACTTCTTGATGACCCTCCTTTAATTGAAGAACAATCTGAAATCTTAGTTCCTGAGAAAATCATCGATCATGATGTCACTACTACATGCACAGGTACTCAATATCATCGATATTTGGTTAAGTACAAAAATCACTCTATTGAAGAATGTCAATGGATACATAAAACACAATTAACACCTCATTATGACCACTTAATTTCTGCATATCATACACAAACACATTAATGTACCAGCTCCATGAACATTTCCATGCATGTATTTTTACATGGCACATGCCTATTTTCTTTATTCAGTGATGAAACATGTGACTGGCCATCCATGTTTATTATTTTATCACCTGAGGTCAATTGCTTGTTCAACTGAGGGGCATGTTATACCTTATGGAATATGTTGAACAATGCATTGTTGGATTGTAACATGGAATATGTTAGCCAATGCATTGTTGGATTGAAATATGGAATAGCCAATGCATTGTTGGATTGTAACATGGAATATGTTAGCCAATGCACTGTTGGATTGTAACAGTAACATGGAATATGTTGAACAATGTATTGTAATTGTTAGAGTGTTAAATTATTTTATCAACTGAGGTTAGTTGCTTGTCAACTGAGAGGCATGTTGTATATTATTGAACAATGCATTGTTAAAGTGTTATGAAAGTGAAGGCACGGCCTCTGAAGCAAAGAGTGCAATAAGTGGTCATGCGACGTCGTAGTACTTCCTCGTTTTGGGTCTACAAGAAACACTAGAGAAATCTTTAGTGACATCCACTGATATTCCGCTAGCTGATAGTAACTCAGAGTTCATTGAAAGTACAATGTTCAATGCAAGCTCGGTCCTCCATGGTGTTTTGGAGGTTGTAAAGGCTCCGATTGCGAACAAAAAGATGCAAAGGATGCATTTTATGCAGACCAAATCCACATTAGAAATTATAGTAGAGATTAGGAAACTTGTAGAAGAGTAGGTCTCGAAGCTAGTTACTATCAGAGAAGGTTGGAGAATGCCAATTGAATGGGATATTGCAACAACATTCCCATGTTTCTAGAGTATTGGTGCATTTTACCCAAGCCTACATGCTTGATATGATTTGATTTATGTTCATTTGTAGCCATATGTGTAGATATATGAACACCTCTTGTAAAAGAGTATATTTTACCCCTTGTAATTGTGAAAAAAAGAATGGATTAAGTCATCCATGATGTAAAAAGGAAATTCGTGGCTCAAACTACCTAAAACCATGAATCCATCAGCTGAGAGAATATCTCCTAATTCTTAGAATCACTGTTAGGTGAAGTTATTTGAATTCAAATTCAAAACTACCTCCAAAAGTAGCTATAAAAAGAGCAAGAAGAAAGTCGCCATTAGAGAGCTTGATTCATGCCCACTTCATGTTCATTTGTAGATATTGAAGAGCTTACTCTGTAGCTCTATCATTCTACTCCCATTGTGCAAGTATTCATTGCCAATGTATGTGAATCTATACATTCGTCATTTACTTCTTCTCTGTTTTATTCTCTCCTATACTCACTCAGAATAGTAACTTCAGAAGCTCATATCTCGGGCTATACGTAACTTTTTTCAGCATTTTAAAGTAGATGGATTGCTCACTAGGTCTAGTTTATGCACACATAATTTCATGATCATTGGATTTACCATTTGTGAGAAATCTGAGTTTTTCTGCTCACTAGTTGAATCTCTACAAAGCCCCAAAAATAGCAAGAGTGTTCCAGATTTTGCTAAGTCTTTTTCTCAGTGCTCAGTTTCTCAATTGAAGTGTTTTTTAACTTGGAGAATGTTGAGAGCACTTTTCATTTTTTCCAGAAGGTGTATGTACAAAAATAGCAAGTTTTGGGAGCTAGTCATTTTGCAACTAGTCTTGTCTTGACTCAAACTTTTGAGATACTTGTTCCAAAGCACTTGGGTGATTTTTTTTGTGGATTTAGGAAGCTCAAAGGGTCTACTAACCAACTCTGAAGTCTCAGTTGGCTGGTGTGAAGTCGGTTGTAGCAGCACCAACTCATCTTCAGATTGCATCCACCATCTCTCTTTACAGTGGTATCAAAGCATAGTCAATCAACATGGGAGATGGATTTCCATAAATAATTGAGAAATTGGATAGAAACAACTACCCAACATAGTCTCTAAGGATGGAGGCTTATCCTCAAGGGAGGAATCTATTTGGATACACATCTGAGGATGAATCTATGCAACCCATTAGGAACAAGGGGCAACTATCACATGAAGAAGAGGAAAGACTTTCAAATTGGTGTTCAAAGGATGCACTTGAAAGATCTCTGATTTTTGTTTACCTCATGTCAAGGGATGCAAGACATCAAGAGATTCTTGGAATGCACTTGCTTCTTTCTTGTCCTCCAACACTCGAGCAAGGAAGAACCAATTGTGGATGGAGTTCACAACAATGAAGAAAAGCCCCAAGCAAAATGTGACTAATTATGTCACAAAGATGAAGGAGATTTTAGATCAACATGGAAGCATTAGAGAGGTAATTGAAGAGGAGCAAATCATTAGAAAAATCATAAATGGAATCAAGAAGATGACAAGTGGGAGTCCTTCACAACAACCATGGATTTGTACATGGATATGCATGTACCCGACCTCAACACACTCATGGGCCAACTCTTCACTCATGAAGTAGATTAGGAAAGGTGGTGAGTCCTCAAAAGGTAATCAAACTTCTGCCTTATATTCTGATAAAGCTAAGGTCAAGGACAAGTCAAAGATTAAGAAGAATGAAGATGAAGGTAGCTCTTTCCAAGCAAACTTTGCAGGTAGAGGAAGAGGTAGAGGTGGAAAGCAAAGCAGGGGGAGATTCCAATCATCTCAACCTTGCAATATATGTGGCTTATCTAATCATACTACTGAAGAATGTTTTAGGAACCCGAAGAACTCAAGAGGAAGAGAGGTGGCTATAGATCAAATAGAGGTAGATACAATGGAGGCTACAACAACAACAACAACAACAATTACAACAACAACAACAACAACAATTACAACAACAACAACAACAACTATCAAAGTGGCCATAGAGGAAGAAGAGATTACAATAACTATGTAGAGGACCAAAGTCAAGAAGATTCATTATTGATTATGAATTTATCAACGAAGAAGGGTAAGGATGATGATCGCATCTTTTACATTGATTCGGGATGCTCAAATCATGTAGCAGGAAATGTGGCTTTACTTTCGGATTTGGAAGATCCTCACAAAAAACATGAAGTGCAAATAGGAGATGATACAAAGCACTCAGTGGAGAAGATAGATAATGTGAACATCAGATGGGAATATGAACCTCTTAAGCAAAGTCTTGTATGTCCCTCAAATTACCAAATAATTAATAAGTGTTGGGCAGATTGTTGAGAAAGGATTGCAGTTAGATTCAACCGATTTAGAGCATATGTTGAAGACCCAAGGCAAGGCTTTAAAAGGATTGCCAAAGGCAAAAAGACAAGAAGGCTTTTCCATTTTTTGAGTGGAAGATACAAAGAACATAACTTTATTTAGCTATGGATCTCAAACTCTCACAGAGTTGGAGATATGGCACAAAAGGCTTGCTCACATTGGTGAGAGGACACTCAAACAAATTGTAGGGACCAAAGTGTACTTGGTTTGCCTAATATCACAAGGTGAAACATGATTTATAAGTGTGAAGCTTGTCAATTCGGCAAGGCTCATAGACAACCTTTCAATAGGAATCTTTTGGATCTAGTGCACATGGATGTGTGGGGTCCTAGTAAGGAGCCATCTATATCAGGCTCAAGATATTATGTGTCTTTCATAGATGATTGTAGCATGTGGACCATTTTGTTTTTCATGAAGCACAAGGATGAAGTTTTTAATTGCTTTAAGAAGTATGTTGCTCTTGTTGAAAACCAAACAGGTAGGACTTTGAAAAGATTCAAATCAGATGGTGGAGGAGAATACTTCTCTTCTGAATTTGAGGCCTACTTGCATGAAAGAGGCATTAAAAGGGAAGTCACTACAAGGTATACATCCGAACTCAATGGTGTAGCAGAGAGGAGAAATAGAGCTATTGTCGAAGTTGCAAGGTCCATGCTCAATGAAAAAGGATTGCCAAACTACCTATGGGCAGAGGCTGCGTCTACAACCACATATCTCATAAATATACTTCCATCTAAGTCACTAGATGGAACCACTCCATATGAAGTGTGGAATGGAAGAAGACCTAGTCTAGAGCATTGTAAAATCTTTGGATGCTTAGCCTATGCTCACATTCCTTCTCAATTAGTAAGAGGGAAATTGGATCCCAAGGTAGAGAAGTGCATATTTATGGTTATGATCAAAACCAAAAAAGATATATATTGTAAAATCCAACCAATAAAGGATTTTTTGTGGGTAGAGATGTAATTTTTTATGAGAACAAATCATGATTTGATGATGATAGGAAAGTGAAGCTGCCTTATGACTTGGATGAATATTTTCCATCGCTTAAACCAAAGGAGCCAAAACAAATTGCAGAAAGTGATTCAGAGATTGACCTATAAGACTTGGAAAGACTAAAGCTATGGAAGAGCAAAGGTAAAGCGAAGATGCAAGATGCTACATATGGACCTGAGAGCTCACATCAACCATTTAGAAGGTCTTCAAGGGAGAAGAAGAAACCAGAGAGGTATGGTTATGATACTTCTTTGGTCACCAATCACTCAATTTACATTGCAAAAAATTCAATCAATGAAGAACCTACCACATTTGAAGAAGCACAAAGCAAGAAAGCTTGGAGAGATGCAATGGATGAAGAAGTGGAAGCCTTGAAGGAGAATGACACTTGGGAGCTTGTACCTAACAATCCATCTATGAAGGTAATTGGATCTCGATGGATATACAAAATCAAGAGGAATCTAGATAGAAGTATAAATAGAGGTAAAGCAAGGTTCGTTGCCAAAGGGTTTGCTCAAACCCATGGTATTGATTATGAGGAGACTTTCTCTCTTGTTGCAGAAATGCCTACAATTAGGGTTCTCATTAGTCTTGCTGCATCAAGAAATTGGAAGCTCTATCAACTTGGTGTAAAGAATGCTTTCTTAAATGGATATTGGATTTCTGAGGAAGTGTATATGGCACAACCTCTTGGATATGAGGATGCACATCATCCTAACTATGTATGCAAATTAAAGAAAGCCTTGTATGGATTAAGTGGATATATGCTATAGTGTTAGCATATTGAGTCAGTATATGCATAAACCGAGAAGACCACATATGGAAGCGGCCAAGAGAGTCCTCAAGTACCTAAAGGGAACCATTAATGAAGGTTTTTTTATCCATTTACTTCAGATATTGAGGTAAAGGCCTACTCAGATGCGGATTGGTTGGGCTGGATCTAGAGATAATAGAAGAAGCACATCCGGCTATGTATCATTTGTAGGTTCAAAAATCATTTCTTGGCTAATCCAAGAAGCAACCAACAATGGTATTATGTTCTACTGTAACACCTGCTCGATATTTTGCTCAGTTCTCACAGTAGAGTAACAATTAGGAAAATTCCTTTTTGTGGTATCTAACTAGCTTAGACAACTAATGATTCCAAGTGGAATTACTTAAAATGATGCACTATGTACTGAGCAATAACTTTAGCAAGTAGATGCTTACCCCTGACTTTTTAGGGAATGTGTAGAGAATGACCAGAGAATACTTCAATGCAAATGTCTCCCCATTGGCTAAATGAAATTGCTTCAAATTTTGGTAGCTTGAAGTAGACTTTGAACTGGTTCCAACAAGCTATAGATCATGGGAAATGCTGGAGAGATCACTAAGATATGGTCATCACAAGTACACTGTTTTGAGTGGACATAGCAAAGAAGTCAACAGTTGAGATCAATGAAAGATATCTATTATAGCACATGATTTTACAAAGTCATTGGCAGTATAATTATGCCAAATGATAGTGAGATGAGTGATCAATGATTTATGCTACTCAACCTCTACAAATGGTTAGTAATTGAGCTCCTAGAAGAGGCATTAAGGTCGCAAGTTTTACAACCTCGTTTATAGTGAGTTCATTATTCAAATTTGAATTTGAATTCAAACAAGGCTCCACCTAAAAGTGTTCCTCCATGTTAGGAGTTATTCTACAAATATTGGATTCGTGATTTTTATCTCTCCTAACTCCACAAGATGTAGGGAGTCACTAGATTCTCATAATATAAAACACTTTTACAAGTGGTAATTGTCCATGTATTACAAGCAATGGTTCATGTTGACACTTCATTAGTTACTAAGCATTCCATTTATCTTACTAAGGATTTGTCACTTGAAGAACCTACTTCATATGAAGAGGCAAAGAGCAAGGTGGAATGGAAGGAAGCTATGGATGAAGAAATAGAAGCACTCCAAGAGAATGATACTTGGGAGCTAGTGCCAAAGAAGGCATCAATTAAGGTAATTGGTTCTAGATGGATCTACAAAATCAAAAGAAGCTCAGATGGATCCATAAACAAGTATAAAGCTAGACTTGTGGCTAAGGTTTTTGCACAACCCCAAGGAGTTGATTATGAAGAGACTTTCTCACCTGTGGACAAAATGCCAACCATCAGAAGTATTGCTAAGTGTGGATGCATCAAGGAATTGGAATATGTACCAATTGGATGTGAAAAATTCTTTCCTTAATGGCTGGATTTCAGAGGAGGTTTACATGGCTCAACCTCTTGGTTATGAAGACCCAAGAAAGGTAGATTATGTGTGCAAACTAAACAAAGCTCTCTATGGATTGAAGCAGACACCTAGGGCATGGAACCATAGGTTGACTACATACCTTCAAGACCAAGGATTCATGATGAGCAAAGCAGATACTTCTCTATTTGTCAAGAGAAGCAATTCAGAATTGATATATTTATGTATGTATGTTGATCACATCATCCTTACAGGTAGTGATGCCAATGGCATCAAAAAAATTAAGAACCTAATGATGTAGGAGTTCAAAATCAGTGATCTAGGGTCACTAAAGTATTTTCTTGGACTTGAACTGGTCTATACAAATTCTGGAATTTACATTACTCAAAGAAAGTATGTGTAGGATTTGTTGAAGAAGTTCCACTTGGAGAACGCCAAGATAGCTAGCACCCCTATGGATGTAAATAAAAAATTGAGTGCTCATGAAGGTGATTTTCTTGAAGACATTGCAGGATACCAAAGCATATTTGGAAGTCTAAACTATGCAACATTGACAAGGATTGATATAGCTTATGGAGTAAGTGTTTTAGGTCAATTCATGCATAAACCTAGAGCACCTCACTTGGAAGCAATCAAAAGAATTTTGAAGTATCTCAAGGGTACTCAAAATCAAGGTTTATATTTTCCATACACATTAGATTTAGACATGAAGCTATACTTAGATGCAGATTGGGCAAGTTGTAAAGATGACAGGAGTACCTCTGGTTATCTTTCTTTTGCAGGTGATAAGCCCATTTCGTGGTCTTCGAAGAAGCAACCTACTATTGCTTTATCTTCATCACAGGCTGAATACAGGGAATTAGCCAATGCTACACAAGAAGTCATATGTATTAGATTGCTATATTCAGATTTGGGACTACACTTTAACTCACCTATGATTTTTGGTGATAATACAAGTTCTTTGCATCTTGCAGCCAATCCTATCTATCATGCAAGAACCAAACATATAGAAGTACACTATCACTATGTAAGAGAGAACTTATTGAGCAAGGAGATTCAACTTGCATATGTATCCACAAATATGCAATGTGCAAACTTGTTAACCAAAGCACTTGATGGTACTAAACTTTGCAAGTTTAAAGCTATGATTGGATTGTAGGACATTCAAGAGGATTCATGAAGAAGACCAAGCCAAGATGTTTCGCTTGAGAGGGAGCTATTGGTGCAAGTATCCAAGCCTTCATACCCTATGAAGATGCACTTCTCTGCCTTCGGTTCTCGCTTACCTCTGATTTGAGATGGAACATGCACATAAGCAACACATCCAAATATTCTGCAATGATCAAGTGATGGCCTTCTACCATGCCATGCTTCATATGGGGTCATCCCATCAAGTGATTTAGATGGCAACCTATTAATAAGATAAGTGGTAGTAGATACACTTTCTACCCACAAATAATTAGGTAAACTTTTTTCATTAAGCATTGATCTAGCTGTTTCCACAGTCAACCTATTTCTCCTCTCTGCTACCCCATTTCGCTCAGCGGTGTACCTTGTTGTAATTTCCCTTTTGATACCTCTGCCCTTCAAGAATGCATCAAATTCATTGGAGAAGTACTTAGCTCCTCGATCTGACCTTAATCGCTTTAGAATTCTTCCTATTTGATTTTCCACAAGTGCAAGATACTTCTTGAAGCAATTGAACACTTCATCTTTATGTTTCATAAAGTATTAGATAGTCCACCTACTGAAATCATCAATGAAAGACACATAGTACCTTGAGCCTAAAATTGAAGGGTCCTTGCTTGGTCCCCACACATTTGTGTGGAAAAGTTCCAAGTAATCCTCATGCATGTAGCCTTTCTTTGAGAAGGGTAACCTGTGTGATTTACCAAACTGACATGCACCACATTTATAGATCATAAGTTGCTTGGATACATTAGGTATCCCAAGCACACATTGATCTCTATATATTTGCTTCAAGGTTCTCTCACCAATATGCCCTAATCATTTATGCCAAATCTCAAGCTTAGGCAATATTTGATCCTTGTAGTTATAGAGTGCAATATTCCATGTCCTCAAGTTCAAATGTAAACAATCTACCTGTTTTTTCTCCCTTGTAAATTCTCTTGAATCCATGTTGGGAGTCCTCCACAAAAGCTCCATATTTGTTGGACCTAACCTGCAAACCCTTTTCCACTATTTGTCCAACACTCATAGAATTCTTGGTGATTGTAGGTACATAAAGAACCCTGCTCAACGGATTTCTATTCCCATAAGAGGTTTTGACATTTCCTACCTTGAAAAGTGAATGCTTGCTGTCATCATCTGTTTGCACTTGGTGCTTTCCCTTGGGTTCCTCAAGGTCAGAGAGAAGAGCTACATTTCTTGCTACATGGTTTGAACAACTTGAGTCAATATAGAAGAGGTGATCATCATTCATACCTTGTTTTGAAGTCATATTCATAATGAGAAGAGAATTTTCTTCATCCTTTGTGTAGTTGTTGAAGTCCTTCCTTGATTTGTATCCTCCTTAGTAGTTGTTATTGTAGTTGTTGTTGTAGCCACGATTGTAGCCTTGATTATGGTTGAATCTTCCTCTTGATTGTGAGTAGCCACCTCTTTGATATCCTCTTCCTCTCTGATTCTTGAAGTTCCTATAGCACTCATCTATAGTGTGATTAGAAAATCCACATATGCTACATGGGGAGGAGTTGAAAGGTCTACCCCTACCTTGCTTACCTCCTCTGACCCTTCCTCTTGAGTTCCTACCTCTTCCTGCATAGTTAGCTTGAGAAGTAGTACCTTCATCTTCTACTTTTTGGCTTTTCCCTTTCTCTTTAGTCTTCCCTTTATCTATGTATAGGGCAGAAGAGTTGTTACCTCTTGATGGTTACTCCATTTTTGTTGAGGGGTAAAGAGTTGTCCCATGAGTGTGGTAAGATCTGGAATTTGCATATCCATATAAAGGTCCATAGCAGTTGTGAAAGCTTCCCACTTATCATCTGCCTTGATGCCATTGATTACTTGTCTCACTATTTGCTCCTCTTCAATCTCCTCTCCTATGCTTGCCAATTGGTTAGCCACATCTTTGACTTTGGTCACATATTTTGATACACTTTGCTTGGGTTGCTTCCTTTGAGTGGTGAACTCAATCCATAATTGATTATTCCTAGCTCTTGTATTGGAAGAAAAATATGAAGACAATTTATCCCAAGTCTCTTGGGATGTTTTACAATTCCTAATGTGTGGAAGAAGGAATTCAGAGATAGAGTTAAGTAGATATGACCTTGCTAATGCATCTTTGGCACACCATGAGTTGAGTCTTCCAAGCTCCTCTCTTGTAGGTTGTCCTTTGCTTTTAAAAAATGGGCATCTCCTCATCTCCTGATATGTATCGATAGAGATTCTTTCCTTGTAAATATGTCTTCATCCTCAAGGACCATGCTTGGTAGTTGTTCCTGTCCAATTTATCAATAAAAGAAGGGAAACCATCTCCCATTTTACCTCAACTTACTCTAATACCATTGTTGGAAGAGATGGATGGATACCACAAGAGGATGAGTTGGTACTGCTAATCCCTGCTTTCTACCTGGCCTCTGTCACCTCAGAGTTTGATAGTAGGC
Source organism: Ceratopteris richardii (assembly GCA_020310875.1). Taxonomy (NCBI): domain Eukaryota; kingdom Viridiplantae; phylum Streptophyta; class Polypodiopsida; order Polypodiales; family Pteridaceae; genus Ceratopteris; species Ceratopteris richardii. The sequence goes on along the minus strand of CM035415.1, from coordinate 134,447,859 downwards.
CCTTTTAGCTTGATAATGACACTAAATAAGTGCCTATGTACTTTGGAGATGATGCTTCAAATAATTAGATCAAAATAGATAACTTTGTAACTAGCTAGTAACCAAAAACTCGCTATTTTGGTCTTGACACCTGCTGGACATTTTTCTCAGTGCTCACAGTATAGTAGAAATTAGGAAACTTACTTTTCATGGTATCTAATTAGCTTAGACAGCTAATGATTCCAAGTAGAATCACTTAAAATGATGCACTATATACTGAGCAATAACTTTAGCAAGTAGATGCTTACCCCCGACTTTTTAGGGAATTTGCAGAGAATGAACAGAGAATACTTGGATGCAAATTTCTCCCAATCGGCTGAATCATATTGCTTCCAATTTTGGTATCTTGAAGTAGATTTCGAGATGGTTCCAAAAAGCTATAGATCGTCAAAAAGGATGGAGAGATCACTGAGATATGGTCATCACAAGTACACTATTCTGAGTGGACATAACAGAGAAGTCAACAGTTGAGATCAATGAAAGATATCTATTATGGCCCATGATTTTACAAAGTAATTGGCACTATAATGATGCCAAATGATAGTGAGATGAGTGAGCAATGATTTATGCTACTCAACGTCTACAAATGATCAGTAATTAAGCTCCTAGAAGAGGCATTAAGGTCGCGAGTTTTACAACCTCTTTTATAGTGAGTTCATTATTCAAATTTGAATTTGAATTCAAACAAGGCTCCACCTAAAAGTGTTCCTCCATGTTAGGAGTTATACCAATATTGGATTCGTGATTTTTATCTCTTCTAACTCCATGAGATGTAGGGAGTCGCTAGATTCTCATAAGCTAAAACACTTTTACAAGTGGTAAGTGTCCATGTATTACAAGCAATGGTTCATGTGACTTATCACATGCTTCTTCATATGATCCTTCATTTTAAGCCAAATGTGAAGGCTTGGATACTTGCACCAAGATTTTTGGTATCTATGAACTTGTGAAGTTAGTGCAGATAAGCCTATTACTGTGTTTGATAAGTTAGTAACTCATTCAATGAAGTTAGTTTGGAGAAACATAGGGATTCAATTATCACTTAATTTTGCCACTCAAGACAACCTCTTCTATTCCTTCACCTGATTGGACATGAAAGAGGTTAATAGGGTTGAGCCATATATTTTTAGATATCCATCCGGTTGGAGGAGATGGTTCTTTAGAGATGAAGTGGTGCTGCTTAAACCTGCTTCACACCAGCCAAGAACAATTGCTAGAGAGTGTAGTGGGCCTCTTTAGCTTGTGAATGATCATAAATAATCATCTATGTTGTTTGGAATATGATCCACTAATCAATGGATCAAAACATATAAGTAGAAATTTGATCCAAGGTCATAGACTAGCTATTTTTGTGTCTACACTTGTTCAGTGATTTGAATAGTGCTCTAAGCACAGTAGTAGTTAGCCGTATTCCTTTTGGTGATTTCTAATTAACTTAGATCGCTACTAAGCATGAGCAATTTCAACAAAAATTATGAACTACACATTGAGTATGATGTTTAACAAATCACAGGACATGCCCGACATTTTTGGGGTGCATCAATCAATAGACCAAAGAGTAATAAAATGATAATATCTCATGATTCAGAGAAGCAATGATAATAAGATTTTGTAGCCATATAGTAGACAATACCAAATCTATGATGCTTTAAATAATGACAAATGATCAATCATATACTGAGAACAAGCTCTGAGAAGATCAGTGTATTGATGTAGTCATGACAGAGAAGTAAAGTGAAGATGTAATGATAATGTATGTATTAAATAATGTACAAATACAATGTTATTGGATATTGCACAATGTGAGGGATGTGATTGAGCTATAAAGTGAGCTCTTAATTCACAATGTATCCCTTCGAGAATGATCTCATAGAGTCTAGTCTAATGTTGGTCTTTTGATCCTCCTTTTTATAGTCACGTTTGGAGCCAATCTTTTGAATTCAAATTCAAAAGTCCACCTAAAACTAAATCCTATAGGATATATTCTCTCATTAATCAACTACCATATGAATCGTGATTTGATGCTTCCTAATTCCATGTGCAAATAATGCACTTTTACAAAGGTACTTGATTTCACAAGGGATTGATCATATAAGGTTCCATGAGAAATATACAAATTATCCAAGTATGTGGGCTTGGGGTCTCTTGCACCAATAGCTCCCCCTCAAGCCTAACATGCTTGGTATTCATTCCTCCTTAAACTCTTGCAAAGAAATCATCATTTTGAACCTATTCATCTTGGTTCCATTTTAAGACTTTGTGAGTATATCTGCACATTGTAAATGAGTTGATACATAGGATAGTTGAATATCCTTGCTAAGCAATTTCTCCCTTACATAATGGTAGTCACTTCAATGTGCTTAGTCCTTGCATGATACACAAGATTAGCAGCCAAATGAAGTGAACTAGTGTTGTCTCCAAAAATCACTGGAGTGTAAGAATGTAACCCCAAATTTGCATAGAGTTGCTTGAACCACATCACCTCTTGAGTTGCATTTGCTAAGCCTCTGTAGACTACAAAGCCACAATTAGTTGCTTTTTAGATGACCATGGTATTACTTTTGAACCTGCAAAGGACAAGTATCCTGAGGTGCTCCTCCTATCATCCTTGGAGCCAGCCCAATCTGCATCAGAATACATCTTTATATCTAAGTCACAAATGAAGGGGTAAAACAATCCTTCATTTATAGTAACCTTTAGATACTTTAACACACTCTTGGCAGCTTCCATGTGAGCCTTTGTTAGAGCATGCATAAATTGACTTAATGTACTTACTCCATAAGCAATGCCCACTCTTGTTAGGGTTGCATAGTTGAGTCTTCCAACACGTTTTTGATAACCTGTAACATCCTCAAGAAGTTCTCCTTCATGAGAACTAAGATTATGGTTGACTTCCATGTGTGTACCTACAATTTTGGTATTCTCCATCTTAAAATTTACCAACATATCATAGATGTTGGTGCAAGACAATCAACAATTGATGACTCCGACAAGGCTTGAAGTCAAATAATAAAGCAAAGATCAAATTTTGAGGCATGAAGATTATTACATGGTCGAAAGAAAAAGACTTGTATATACATGTACATTAAGCATGAAATTAGTTCACTTATACCTTTGTAATGGTGATAATTTTGTACATATATGCCTATATATACAAATATAGAGTCGGGACATAAAAGAGAGAAGAGATATAGACCAAGAATAGATGAGTAGAAGAAGAATATGTTGTTGGAGTTAGATGTCTGCGGAAGCACGCGAACAGCACAAGGAAGAAGAAGAAGCTTGGAGCACAACACACAATACTGAATGTATTGTTGATATATTTAGGTAGTGATGTGTGTGAACACTCTAGGACCGCCGGGGCACTTTTTTCCCTCTTTAGGAGGTTTTTTTCCCCCGGCTTGTATATACGCCTATTGCCCTAATGGGCTACTTATCTTTGTACATTCTCTAGTAATACATTCAGTCTTGTGTGTTGTGCTCCAAGCTTCATCTTCTTCCTTGTGCTGTTCGCGTGCTTCCGCAAACGTCTAACTCCAACAATTGGTATCAGAGCAGGTCGTTGCTTCTTCTAGGGCGCCGTCGACACTCCTCCGTTTGCAGTCTCAGATTCACACGAAATTTGGTGAGCATACTCAGGGTGTTTCCGAGATCAAAACGGCTTCGCTCTGTGGTGCCGAAATCGCGATCTGAGCTCGTTTCGGCCTCCGAACGCACTATCGCAGCGCTTGTGCAGGCTATTTCATCCTTTTGTGCCAAAGGTATATACCAGTTTCTGTTCACCAGTTTAAGCGTCTCGAAGTCTGCTACAGGTCTAGCAGAACTCGTCTGGGCAGTTCCATTCAACTTTTTGAGATACAGTCAATTTTGTGCATCAAGGTATTTTAGTCACCGGCCATGGCTGAAAGCAGTGATGTATTCCGTATGTTGGCTGTTGAGGATAAGTTGGATGGTACCAACTACCCATTATGGGCTTATATGATGCGACATGTACTGGTTGCAAAAGGATTGTGGAACATTGTGCAGGGTGTTGAAAGACGTCCTGTTACACCTGTAACGACAGATACTGCAAATACAGGTATTGGAGCTGATGAAGATGGTGTCGAGGATGATATTCTGCAGATTCTTGTTCGTGCTGCTGTTTTTGTTGCACTTACTGCAGAGCAGATTCGTTGGGATGGCAGAGATGCCCAGGCACATGCATTGATAGCTTTATCTGTCAAACGTGCCATTATTCCTCACATTCGCTCTTGCAGAACAGCAAAGGATGCTTGGGATACACTTACCACTTTGTACTAGGCTAGGAATGAGGCTCGTGTTGCTTACCTCCGAAAACAGTTGGAGAGTGAGCACATGAATGAAGGTGATTCTATGGACAGTTTTCTTACAAAGATCAAAGACCTGAAGGAACAATTGATTTCTGCTGATGAGGTTATACCAGATAGCTCACTTGTGCAGACCGTTCTGAATGGCCTTCCTGATTCATATCAGAGTTTTGCCTCTACTCTTCGATTGATGATGAAAGGCAATCCGAATGCCTTGTCATTTGAGGAATTAGTCTCTGTTCTGTTGCAGGAAGATCAGTCCAGGCAGAACAGGTCCATTATGCGTGTTGCAGATCAAGCTTTCCTGGCTAGTCAGAAGGGCAAAGGAAAATGGAGCTCTTCTACTAGTAAGCAGAAATCTGCAAATGCTGCACAATCGAAGAACCAGGATAAAGATGAGAAGAAATCAGAAAAGCAGAAATTGTTCTGAAGTACTGTAAAGGAAATGATCATATTATAAAGAACTATCCAAAACTGGCTGCTAAAGAGGCAAAGAAGAAAGAGGCTGGAATGGTTGTTGCAGAGGCCTCTACACCGAAAACAGAGTCTGCAAATCTTGTGCAGGAAGAAGAATGGGCGTTTACTACTGTCTGCAGTTTTGACCCATCTTCTCATGATCAGTGCATGTCTGCAGTAGACTCAAATGTTTGGTACTTTGACAGTGGGGCGACCAAACATATTACCTCTCAACGGAGTTTCTTCTCTTCACTCGAGCCTGCCCCTACAGGGAATACTATCACATGCGCCAATAACTCCTCTTATCCTGTTATGGGAGTTGGTAAGATCATTCTGACTACTGCTGATGGTAGTTCTTTCACTTTGTCAGATGCTTTATTTGTGCCAGGGATCAAAAAGAACCTGTTATCAGTTTCTGCATTAGCCAAGATTGGCTTGGTTGTGAAATTCGTTGATGACAGGTGTACAGTCCATGATCTCTCAAATGGCGATGTGATTATTGCTTCTGGCATTTTATGTCGTGGGCTGTATAAGCTCATAGACTATGAAAGATCTGTGAATGATTCGGCATGTGCAGTTCATGATTCTCAGGCTATATCAGATGCAAAGCTTTGGCATGCACGCTTTGGTCATCTGAATTTTGCTAGTTTGTTACGCCTGCAGAAATCTGAAATGGTGTCCTCTTTGCCCAAACTTGAGGCACCTGGAAAACATGTTTGTGAAGGCTGTATTTTGGGCAAAATGCAGCGTTCTTCCTTTCCAAAAGATGGTTCAGTTCGGGCTATGCAGAAATTGCAGCTTGTACATAGTGATGTCTGTGGTCCTATGCAGACATCCTCTTTTGGAAATTACCTTTACTTCGTGACTTTCATTGATGATTTTTCCAGGCATGCATGGGTATATCCACTCAAAGCAAAGTCCAAAGTGTTCATGTGCTTCAAACAATTTTTGGTTTTGGCTGAAAATCTGTCAGCATGTAAAATGGGCACCCTCCGTTCTGATAGAGGGGAAGAATATATGTCTTCAGATTTTAATGCATTTCTGGTTGAACGTGGGATAAAACACCAGTGTACAGTGCCGTATACACCTCAACAGAATGGAGTTGCTGAACGAAAGAACAGGTCACTCATGGAGATGGCGAGGTGCATGGTCAAAAGTCAGGCTTTACCACATAGTTTCTGGCTTGAGGCTGTCATGTGTGCAGCATATGTACTGAACAGGTGTCCCACCAAAGCGTTGCAGTCTATCACTCCATATGAGGCTTGGCATGACCGCAAGCCATCTGTTGCTCATCTACATGTTTTTGGTTGTTTGGCATATGCATTAGTGCCTGAACAACATCGCAGAAAATTGGATGATAAGGCAGTAAAATATATTTTTGTTGGGTACAGTTCTGAAAGTAAAGGCTATCGTCTGTATCATCCACAGACTAAACGCATTCTGGTTAGCCGTGATGTTGTCTTTGTGGAAGATGCTATTCAGCCATTGCTTTCATGTACTAAGGAGACATCTGTTAGCTCCAAAGACATGTATGATACTTTGATGCCTCTTTTTACAGGTGGACAGGCTAGTGCTGGTCCTAATGAGGCAACTTCTCAGCCTTTGCAGGTTTCATATGATGATGCAGATCATTCCATTTCTGATGCAGATTTACATGATGCACTTGTTGATGAGAGAGCTAATATTGAACAGGCAAAAACTATGCCAAAATGGCTGGTGCAGACTTTACGTGACAGCAAATTAGATGCACCTTTGTCATATCGCACTCGTTCAGGCTCTCATAGTACCTCCTTTGCATCAGATTGCTATGCTATGGCTTCATCTAGTCTCTGTGATGAGAATGAGCCTGTTTCTTTTGATGAAGCACAAAATTTAGAAAATTGGATGGCTGCTATGCAATCTGAATATGATGCTATAATGAAGAATGGTACATGGTCTTTATGTGACTTGCCTCCTGGCAAGAAGGCCATTGGCACTAAGTGGGTATACAAGCTGAAGCGTAAACCTGATGGTACAGTTGACAGGTATAAGGCTAGGCTTGTTGCAAAGGGTTATGCGCAGGAAAGAGGCATTGATTTTGATGAGACCTTTGCACCTACATGCCGTATGACTATTGTTCGGAGCATTTGTGCACTTGCAGCCCATCATGGTTGGAATGTACATCAGTTGGACATTAAAACAACATTTCTAAATGGTGACTTGCATGAAGAAGTGTATGTTTTTCAGCCCCGTGGCTTTGTGCAGAAAGGGCATGAAAACCAGGTGTGCAGGTTAAAGAAGGTGTTATATGGTTTAAAGCAAGCACCACGTGCTTGGTATTAGAAGATACATGCCTATCTGATTGCACATGGTTTTGAGAACAGTCCGACTGAAAGCACCTTATATGTTAAGCGTGCTAATGATGTGCTTCTGATCATTGTTGTCTATGTAGACGACATGCTGCTCACTGGTCCTCTTGAGAAACATATTGCTGATTTCAAGGCTGATTTGCATGCCTCATTTGAGATGTCTGATTTGGGGCATTTGCATCACTATTTGGGCATTCAGTTTATGCAAGTTGATGGTGGAATGGCTTTGTGTCAAACGAAATATATTGACACATTATTGCAGCGTTTTGGCCTTGAAGACTGTAAACCTATTGCCACTCCTATGGAGACAGGTTTACGATTGAGTCTTCATGATGCTGGAGATGCATTTGATGTTGTTCTCTATCAGCAGGCTGTTGGATGCTTGATTTACTTATGCATTACTCGGCCAGATATTCAGTTTGCTGTCTCACAGATGAGTAGGTTTATGCATTGCCCAGGAGTCACGCATTGGAAAGCGGTTAAGCGCATCTTTCGCTACTTGAGTGGTACTGGGCTACTTGGGTTGTTTTATCCCAAGGGGGGATCACTAGCGCCAGATTTGCATGCTTTTTCTGACTCAGATTGGGCTGGTTGCTATGACACTCGTGTGTCCACTAGTGGTTTTTGCTTCATGCTTGGTAGCTCATGTATATCTTGGTTGAGCAAGAAGCAGCCTACTGTGGCCACTTCCAGTTGTGAGGCTGAGTATAGGGCAGCTTTCACAGTGACTGTTGAGTGTGTGTGGCTCAGACGCCTTATGGCTGATTTGGGTGTTGGCCAGTCTTCTGCCACCACCATCTTCACTGACATCAGAGTGCATTGGCAGTTGCGAGGAACCCTGTGTTCCATGCTCGCACTAAGCACATTGAGGTGCATTATCACTATGTCAGGGAGAGGTTCTCTGCTGGGGAGATCAGCTTGGCATATGTGCCCACGCAGGAGAACATTGCAGACCTTTTCACGAAGGCTCTGCCTAGGGAGAAGTTTGAAGCTTTCCGCAAAGCTTTGGGCTTACTTCCTTTTGTGGAGTGATTTCCACATAGCTCGGCACTTCCTTATACATGAGTGCCAGCTCCTTGTTCACCGCATCACTCCCAGGGGGGATTTGTTGATATATTTAGGTAGTGATGTGTGTGAACACTCTAGGACCGCCGGGGCACTTTTTTCCCTCTTTAGGAGGTTTTTTTCCCCCGGCTTGTATATACGCCTATTGCCCTAATGGGCTACTTATCTTTGTACATTCTCTAGTAATACATTCAATCTTGTGTGTTGTGCTCCAAGCTTCATCTTCTTCCTTGTGCTTTTTGCGTGCTTCCGCAAACGTCTAACTCCAACATGTATTACTAGAGAATGTACAAAGATAAGTAGCCCATTAGGGCAATAGGCGTATATACAAGCCGGGGTGAAAAAACCTCCTAAAGAGGGAAAAAAGTGCCCCAGCAGTCCTAGTGTGTTCACACACATCACTACCTAAATATATCAACAAATCCCCCCTGGGAGTGATGCGGTGAACAAGGAGCTGGCACTCATGTATAAGGAAGTGCCAAGCTATGTGGAAATCACTCCACAAAAGGAAGTAAGCCCAAAGCTTTGCGGAAAGCTTCAAACTTCTCCCTAGGCAAAGCCTTCGTGAAAAGGTCTGCAATGTTCTCCTACGTGGGCACATATGCCAAGCTGATCTCCCCAGCAGAGAACCTCTCCCTGACATAGTGATAATGCACCTCAATGTGCTTAGTGCGAGCATGGAACACATGGTTCCTCGCAACTACGAATGCACTCTGACTGTCAGTGAAGATGGTGGTGGCAGAAGACTGACCAACACCCAAATCAGCCATAAGGCGTCTGAGCCACACACACTCAACAGTCGCTGTGAAAGCTGCCCTATACTCAGCCTCACAACTGGATGTGTCCACAGTAGGCTGCTTCTTGCTCAACCAAGATATACATGAGCTACCAAGCATGAAGTAAAAACCACTGGTGGACACACGAGTGTCATAGCAACCAGCCCAATCTGAGTCAGAAAAAGCATGCAAATCTGGCGGTAGTGATCCCCCCTTGGGATAAAACAACCCAAGTAGCCGAGTACCACTCAAGTAGTGAAAGATGCGCTTAACCGCCTTCCAATGCGTGACTCCTGGGCAATGCATAAACCTACTCATCTGTGAGATAGCAAACTGAATATCTGGCCGAGTAATGCATAAGTAAATCAAGCATCCAACAGCCTGCTGATAGAGAACAACATCAAATGCATCTCCAGCATCATGAAGACTCAATCGTAAACCTGTCTCCATAGGAGTGGCAATAGGCTTACAGTCTTCAAGGCCAAAATGCTGCAATAATGTGTCAATATATTTCGTTTGACACAAAGCCATTCCACCATCAACTTGCATAAATTGAATGCCCAAATAGTGATGCAAATGCCCCAAATCAGACATCTCAAATGAGGCATGCAAATCAGCCTTAAAATCAGCAATATGCTTCTCAATAGGACCAGTGAGCAGCATGTCGTCAACATAGACAACAATGATCAGAAGCACATCATTAGCACGCTTAACATATAAGGTGCTTTCAGTTGGACTGCTCTCAAAACCATGTGCAATCAGATAGGCATGTATCTTCTCATACCAAGCACGTGGTGCTTGCTTTAAACCATATAATGCCTTCTTTAACCTGCAAACCTGGTTTTCATGCCCTTTCTGCACAAAGCCACGGGGCTGAAAAACATACATTTCTTCATGCAAATCACCATTCAGAAATGTAGTTTTAATGTCCAACTGATGTACATTCCAACCATGATGGGCTGCAAGTGCACAAATGCTCCGAACAGTAGTCATACGGCATGTAGGTGCAAAGGTCTCATCAAAATCAATGCCTCTTTCCTGCGCATAACCCTTTGCAACAAGCCTCGCCTTATACCTGTCAACTGTACCATCAGGTTTACGCTTCAGCTTGTATACCCACTTAGTGCCAATGGCCTTCTTGCTAGGAGGCAAGTCACATAAATACCATGTACCGTTCTTCATTATAGCATCATATTCAGATTGCATAGCAGCCATCCAAATTTCTGAATTTTGTGCTTCATCAAAAGAAACATGCTCATTCTCATCACAGAGACTAGACGCAGCCATAGCATAGAAATCTGATGCAAAGGAGGCACTATGAGAGCCTGAACGAGTACGATATGACAAAGGTGCATCTAATTTGCTGTCACGCAAAGTCTGCACCAACCATTTTGGAATAGTTTTTGCCTGCTCAATATCATCTCTCTCATCAACAAGTGCATCATGTAAATCTGCATCAGAAATGGAATGATCTTCATCATCATATGAAGCCTGCAAAGGCTGAGAAGTTACCTCATTAGGACCAGCACTAGACTGTCCACCTGTAAAAAGAGGCATCAAAGTATCATACATGTCTTTGGAGCTAACAGATGAATAGCATCTTCCACAAAGACAACATCACGGCTAACCAAAATGCGTTTAGTCTGTGGATGATACAAACGATAGCCTTTACTTTCAGAACTGTACCCAACAAAAATACATTTTACTGCCTTATCATCCAGTTTTCTGCGATGTGTTCAGGCATAATCCATATGCCAAACAACCAAAAACACGCAGATGAGGAACAGATGGCTTGCGGTCATGCCAAGCCTCATGGAGTGATAGATTGCAGTGCTTTAGTGGGACACCTGTTCAGCCTCAAGCCAGAAACTATGAGGTAAAGCCTGACTCTTGACCATACACCTCGCCATCTCCATGAGAGACATCTTCTTCCGTTCAGCAACTCCATTGTGTTGAGGTGTATACGGCACTGTACACTGGTGTTTTATCCCACGTTCAGCCAGAAATGCATTAAATTCAGAAGACATATATTCCCCCCCTCGATCAGAACGGAGGGTGCCCATTTTACATGCTGACAGATTTTCAGCCAAAACCAAAAACTGTTTAAAGCACATGAACACTAAGTCACGAAGTAAAGGTAATTTCCAAAAGAAGGTGTTTGCATAGGACCACAGACATCACTATGTACAAGCTGCAATTTCTGAGTAGCTCGAACTGAACCATCTTTTGGAAAGGAAGAACGCTGCATTTTGCCCAAAATACAGCCTTCACACACATGTTTTCTAGGTGCCTCAAGTTTAGGCAAAGAGGACACCATTTCAGATTTCTGCAAGCGTAGCAAACTAGCAAAATTCAGATGACCAAAGCGTGCATGCCAAAGCTTTGCATCTGACATAGCCTGAGAATCATTTACTGCACATGCCAAATCATTTTCAGATCTTTCATAGTCTATGAGCTTATACAGCCCACGACATAAAATGCCAGAAGCAATAATCACATCGCCATTTGACAGATCATGAACTGTACACCTGTCATCAAAAAATTTCACAACCAAGCCAATCTTGGCTAATGCAAAAACTAATAACAGGTTCTTTTTGATGCCTGGCACAAATAAAGCATCTGACAAAGTGAAATAACTACCATCAGCAGTAGTCAAAATGATCTTACCAACTCCCATAACAAGATAAGAGGAGTTGTTGGCACATGTAACAGTATTCCCTGTAGGGGCAGGCTCGAGTGAGGAGAAGAAACTGTGCTGCGAGGTAATATGTTTGGTTGCCCCACTGTCAAAATACCAAACATCTGAGTCTACTGCAGACATGCACTGATCATGAGAAGATGGGTCAAAACTGTTGACAGTAGTAAACGCCCATTCTTCTTCCTGCACAAGATTTGCAGACTCTGTTTTCGGTGTAGAGGCCTCTGCAACAACCATTCCAGCCTCTTTCTTCTTTGCCTCTTTAGCAGCCAATTTTGGACAGTTCTTTATGATATGATCATTCCCTTTACAGTACTTACAAAACAATTTCTGCTTTTCTGATTTCTTCTCATCTTTATCTTCCTTCTTCGAATATGCAGAATTAGCAGATTTCTGCTTACTAGTTGAAGAGCTCCATTTTCCTTTGCCCTTCTGACTAGCCAGGAAAGCTTGATCTGCAACTCGCATAATGGACCTGTTCTGCCTGGACTGATCTTCCTGCAACAGAACAGAGACTAACTCCTCAAATGATAAGGCATTTAAATTGCCTTTCATCATCAACCGAAGAGTAGAAGCAAAACTCTGATATGAATCAGGAAGACCATTCACAACGGTCTGCACAAGTGAGCTATCTAGTATAACCTCATCAGCAGAAATCAACTGTTCCTTCAAGTCTTTGATCTTCGTTAGGAAATTGTCCATAGAATCACCTTCATTCATATGCTCACTCTCCAACTGTTTTCGGAGGTAAGCAACACGAGCCTCATTCCTAGCTTGGTACAATGTGGTAAGTGTATCCCAAGCATCCTTAACTGTTCTGCAAGAGCGAATATGAGGAATAATGGCACGTTTGACAGACAAAGCTATCAATGCATGTGCCTGGGCATCTCAGCCATCCCAACGAATCTGCTCTATAGTAGGTGCAACAGAAATAGCAGCACAAATAAGAATCTACACAATATCATCTTCGACACCATCTTCATCAGCTCTAGCACCTCCAACACCTGTATTTGCAGTACCTATAGTTGCAGGTGTAACAGGACGTCTTTCAACACCCTGCACAATGTTCCACAATCCTTTTGCAACCAATACATGTCGCATCATATAAGCCCATAATGGGTAGTTGGTACCATCCAACTTATCCTCAACAGCCAACATACGGAATACATCACTGCTTTCAGCCATGGCAGGTGACTAAAATACCCTGATGCAGAAAATTGACTGTATCTCAAAAAGTAGAACGGAACTGCCGAGATGAGTTTTGCTAAACCTATAGCAGACTTTGAGACGCTTATACTGGCGAACAAAAACAGGTATATACCTTTGGCACAAAAAGATGAAATAGCCTGCACAAGCGCTGCAATAGTGCGTTCGGAGGCCGAAACAAGCTCAGATCACGATTTTGGCACCACAGGGCGAAGCTGTTTTGATCTCGGAAACACCCTAAGTATGCTCACCAAAATTCGTACGATTCTGAGACTGCAAACGGAGGAGTGTCGACGGCGCCCTAGATGAAGCGACGACCTGATCTGATACCAATTGTTGGAGTTAGATGTCTGCGGAAGCATGCGAACAACACAAGGAAGAAGAAGAAACTTGGAGCACAACACACAATACTGAATGTATTACTAGAGAATGTACAAAGATAAGTAGCCATTAGGGCAATAGGCGTATATACAAGCCGGGGGAAAAAAACCTCCTAAAGAGGGAAAAAAGTGCCCCGACAGTCCAAGTGTGTTCACACACATCACTACCTAAATATATCAGCATATGTATGATGAATATATGAGATTCATCAATCAATTGTTTTCATGAGAATAGAAGAAAACTTCTAAAATCTGAGTCGCGATCTTTTCTCCATCTCTCCTTTCGTGATTGATCATTTCATAAATCCTTTTTTAGATGTCTTATTCCATAGTTAATGCATTTATGTTCAGGATTTGAGAGTTTAATTATAATCAGGGTGAGAGAGTCTTAAGTAGGAACATTTACATGTGTAAATGTGAAGAAATGAAGGCAGGAACATGTGCAATCCTGGTGGTCAATGTTTTGATCAGATCTCTATCCACATTGTAAAGTTTTGAACAAATAAGCACTCATTCTTTAAATTGAAAGGTAAGCTACTTGTGGCAAAAGTCATTTGAATAAATGGGGTCTAGTTTGGGAGAACCATGCATTAGAAGTTGCAGGTGTCAAAGTCAACTACACAAAAGAATAGTTTCAGACATAGGTACATTGTTTGGAGAAAATCATAAGATCTACTGAATCTTTAAGAGAGGGTTAATGTGAATAAGGTGCAAAAATTTTAGAAGACACCTTGTATAAAGGTTCATTGAAAAATTTATACATTTGATCAGTCAATGAGTGAATTACGTGCAACAAACTTTTTTGTGTATTAAGTTTCTTCACAGCTGATTCAAATCTTGATAGTTTGGCAATAGATTTCCAAATTTGGTTGAGGTTATGAGTTGTTCTTGATATAGAGGTGCTCTAACATCAAGCAATAACTTATTCTTTTGGAGATTAACACTCTCCATCAGCGGTATCAGAGCAGGAGTCATCATATTTGAAGGAGGGAGGACCCCGACTATTGAAGATATATAGAAATTAATCTTTGAAGATTCAAAAGGTGAAAGTCTAAAGTGAAAGCAAGAGAAGGAGGCTTGGAAGCTATCAAAAGGATCAAAAGCAACTACATTCAAATTAAAGGTACATTCATTATTCACAAAGTTTGAAGAATATATTCCAGAGGTGAAGAAAGGATGGGAGATTCTCTTCAGATAGGGAAATTGGATAGAGAAAACTATCTTGCTTGGTCAGTGAGGATGGAAGCTCATCTTATGAGCAAAGAACTGATAGGATACATCAGAGGTGAAGAAGAAAAACCATAATTTAGGGATCCTAGTGTTCCAACTAATGAAGAGCTCCTAGATTTGAAGACATGGATGAAGAAGAATGCTCAAGCAAGAAGCATTATCTACATGGGAGTCAATGATTACCTGCTACCTCACATTAGAGGACTTGAAAGTGCAAGTGACATATGGAATGCTTTGGAGGAGCATTTCCAAAACACTACAAAGTCAAGGAAGGAATATTTATGGGCAGAGTTCACCACATTCAAGAAGAAGGCTCCTCAATCCATTTCTAATTATGTAGCAAGGATGAAGGATATTGAGATGCATTAGGAGCAGTTGATGAAGACATTGAAGAAGACAAATTGTTAAGACAAATTATCACAAGGTTGAGAGGAGATGATAAGTGGAAGCCATTCATTCTATCCACTGAATTGTCACTAGATCATTTCACTCCTGATTTGAATCAATTGCTAGGACATATGCTAACATTTGAGCAGGATGTCAAAGGTGATGTTGATAAAAGTACAGGTCAAGCAATGTATTCAAAGGATAAGAAGAAGATTAACAAAGGCAAGCAACAATTGAAAGAAGATGAAGGCACTATGAGTCAAGCTAGCTTCCTAAGAGGAAGAGGAAGTGGCAAAGGAAGAGGCAAAAGCAATAAAGATGGTGTCAAAGCTGGTTGGATTTGTGGTAAGACTAATCATTTAGCTCATGAATGTTGGTATAATAATCAGAATGAAGGAGGATATAGTTAGAACTCTAATTCAAGAGGAAGAGGAGGTAGAAATCAGAGAAGCAATTTCATATGAAAGGTAGTGGAGGTTTCTTTGGAAGGAATGCAGGAAGAGGCTTTCAAAGTCAATCCTACAATAATACCTACTACAATTATGATTCAGATCAGAATGAGGATTCAACCTTAATTATGAATGCAACTTGTGAAAGACAAAGTGAAGATCAAAGAGTTTTCTACATTGACTCAGGGTGTAGCAATCACCTAAGTGGCAACATAGCTTTGATGATTGATTTGGAGAATAAGGTGAGCAATAATATAGTCCAAACATGTGATAATATAAAGAATAATGTGAAGTCCATTGGATTACTAAAGGCCAAGGATGGAAGCACTCTTCTGAGCAAGGTTTTGTATGTCCCTACAATTCCAAAGGATTTGATAATTGTAGGACAAATTGTAGAGAAAGGATATGAATTAAGGTTCACTAATGATGGAGTTAATGTTGAAGACCCTAGCCATGGGTATAAACAAATTGTTTTAGGAAAGAAAGAAGGAAGGCTCTTCACATTGAAGATTCAAGGCAATGTTGGTCATGCCTTGTTCACTTATGGAGAACATAAGATCTCTAAGTTAGATCTTTGGCACAAAAGGCTTGGACATTTTAATGAAAGAGGTATTAAGGATATGATTAATAATGGTTCAGTACTTGGATTGCCTAACATTGCAGGATAACACATGACATACAAGTGTGAAGCATGTCAATTGGGTAAAGCTTACAAGAATACTTATGGTAAGAAAGGGTTTATGTATTCAGAGAAGCTTCAATTGGTGCATACAGATGTGTGGGGTCCATCAAAGGACTTTCGCATTAATGGTTCAAGATATTATGTGATTTATGTTGATGATGCTACCAGGTGGATCATTATATATGTGATCAAAGATAAATAAGAGGTGTTCAATACATTTAAACATTATCATGTGTATGTAGAGAGAATCAAAGGGCAAAAATTGAAGAGATTAAGGTCAGATGGAGGGGGAGAGTATTTTTCTAATGAGTTCAATGATTACTTATGGAATGCTCTCCTCAACATGGTGTAGCAGAAAGGAGAAATAGAACTCTTGTTGAGTTTGCAAGGTCAATGATGAAGGAGAAAAATTGCCCTAATTATTTGTGGGTTGAGGCTATGAATACAGCTACTTATTTGGTTAATAGACTTCCATGTAAGACTTTGAATGGTATGACACCATATGAGGCATGGTGGGGTAAGAGACCTACCTTAGATCATTGCAAAGTGTTTGGATGTTTGGCTTATGCATATGTACCCTCTCAATTAAGGCATAAATTGGAACCTAAAGCTGAAAAGTATGTGTTCATTGGTTATGATGATAAGAAGATGGGTTACAGATTGTGGATTCCATCCACAAAAAAATTCCTTGTATCAAAGGATGTTACATTTGATGAGCAAGGTACCTGCTATGCAAGTACGATTAATATTCATGCAAGTGATGAAGAAGTCATGACCCAAAGAAAGGGGAAATCAAAGATTCAAATTTCTGATAATGAAGAGATTGTTGATGCTCAAATTGACAATGAAGAGATGCCAAGGTTTGATCCAAAATATGAAGAAACAAAGAATTCAAACAGTGGAGAAGCTAGAAGGTCAACAAGGAATAGAAAGCAACCCATAAGGTACAGTTATGATACTTCATTTTTGACCACTAAAGATTATGCTTATATGGTGAAACTAGAAGAAGATTCTTTTACATATGATGAGGCAAAAGGTAAGGAAAATTGGGAGAAAGCTATGCAGGATGAATATGATGCATTGATGGAGAATGAGACATGGGATTGGGTTCCTAAACCAAATAATCAGAAGATCATTGGATGTAAATGGGTCTACAAGACAAAGAGGTATGCAGATGGAAGTGAGTCTAGGTATAAAGCTAGACTTGTTGTGAAAAGGTATGCTCAAACATATGGTGTAGATTATGATGAGACTTATAGTCCTATGACAAAGATAACAACTTTTAGGATTCTCATAGCTATTGCTACATGTAAAGGTTGGAAGCTATGTCATTTTTTTGTGAAGAATGCTTTTCTAAATGGTTACATTTCAGATGATGTTTTCATGGAGCAACTAGAAGGTTTCAAGGATAAATGTTATTCAGACTATGTATATAAGCTCAAGAGAGCTTTGTATGGTTTGAAGTAGGCCCCAAGGGCATGGAATTAACTTGTGAAGTTCTTGAAAGAGCTTGGTTTCCAAGTGTCTAAGGCAAGTAGTAGCTTGCTTGTTAAAGCAAGTGATGATGGGTTTATTTAGATTTGCGTATATGTTGATGACATAATTCTTACACGTACAGATGAGAAGGGCATAAAAAGTCTTAAAAAGTAGATGGAGAAAGTAGATGGTGTAGATAATTGTTTAACATGCCCGTCAACATTCTCTCCTTTACCTTTAGCAATCTTTAATGCATAAAAGTCTTTCTTCATGTGTCCTTTCTTATGATAATAATGATATTCGATATCCCTCTTCCTTGATTTTCTTCTACTCTTATTCTGTTGACCATTCGTTTCCTTGTTCTTGCTCCTACCACATTGCTGATTCTTTCCTTGGTAAGAATCACGAACATTATATGCATCTCCACTATAAGTGCCAACCATAGATTTTCTACGAATCTCCTCACTCAAGACTGCTCCACATATGTCATCATAGACGAGTTTACCACCAGGTGCACTATTGCTAATAGCTCTGCAAAACATATCCCATGATGATGGCAAGGTGCATAAAAACAATACTGTTTTCATCTCATTATTCGTATCCATTTTTTGAGCATGTAACTGGGAGAATATAGCATCAAACTCATTTAGATGAGCAACAACAATATCTGTGTCCTTCATGCGAAGGTCATATAATTTTCTCATTAAGTACACTCTATTTGATGCCGTCTCTTTTTGATATGTATTGCATCACTTCTTCCAAAGCTCCTCTACACTTTGTCTATTATTGTAAAGTAAACATTATTTTCCACTTGCAAGCAAATGGTAGACCTGTCCATTTCATCTTACTCATCCCAATCATCTTCATCCATGTCAGCAGGCTTCTTTGAAACTCCGTTTACTCGCTTCTATTGCCTCCGTTGAATCAGCTCATCCTTAATCTGATTTTTCTATAAAGCAAAGTTTGTGCCATCAAATTTTTGGATCTCAAAATGGTCATTGCCTTGCAAGTTATAGCTCTTGCTCAAAACACTAGCAATAGACCTTGATCCACCAGATGTGTCTGAGACCTCAGATGCCATGATGGTAGAGAACTAAATAAAATGATAATGGAGCTAGAGGGGTCCAAACACCAATGAATAAGTGCACCAAGGAGTAAATCAAACACTGTATGGTTGACAAAGCCAAAATTTTGGAAAATTTTTTCCAGAGTATCCTCTACAAAATGAGCATATGAGCAATGTCAAAATATCATAAAAGTGCAAGTACTCACACGTTTACTTGTATAGTGAATCACTTACTCTCCTGCATATAATTAGTTACCCAATAGAATCCAACTAGGCTTATTGAGCACCTATGAACAACTATCATACATCTCCTATGGAGAGGCTGGATAAGTCTTCCACCTGCATCACCAAAGAGACCATGACATCTAGTTATCTCCCATTTATGAAAACCTAACCACAACCCTCTTTATCAAACGTAAAAGGCTTTATGCAAAAAACATAACTGCTATATCAATGACCACATGGACGTGCATAAGCGATATCCACAGAAGTGTACATGGTGTGTATGTGCTCAATATATGTAGTAAAATGGCACAAAAAGGGTGAATGCATAGTCGAAAAACTAGCCAACAAGACCTGCAAGTGTCTATCAACTCTGATGTTTTAGGCTCAAAAACCTGCATAAATTTGCAGCAGCTTCTCCCACAAAAATTGAAAACCTTTCAAAAAACCTGTAGTTTTATGCAAAGAATGAAGCTTTGAGGGACCAAAACATGTTCAAGGTAATGTTAACCTTGGTTTTTCCCCTTCTTCAAACACCACAAGAGTGTAGCTTAGTGGCAAGAGATTACCATGGTTAAGCGAGCTCTAGGGGGAACAATAATAGGATGGGTGACCTCCCCAGAAGTACTAGGAACCTCTATCTTCCTTGATCATTGAGGTCCTCCCTCGCGTGCAACCAATAATCCCAATGCTGACTTCGCTGACCCGGATGACAAGGTATGCCAAGATCTATGCCTTGGTCGCCACCTTAGTCATAATTACCCCTTAGAGAAAGGTCGGGTGCTTGCTTTGTTCACACAAAAGGAACAAATATTTTGCATCAAAATGCTCTGATATCAGTGAAGTATTTTGATGGTGATGCACCACAAAGCACTATCCTTCTCGAGAGCTCCATGATGATATCCTCAGAGTAGAAAATCAAGATCCAAGGGCAGCACACAGTACTCCGCATAGAGGTTGCAAAATACACAAAAAAACACATTACATACGGAGCATGAACACAGACTTCTTAGGTGTAACAAATGCACTCAAACTTCGAGTTTGTGATTGACCAGGCCATTATATGTTTTATCAAAGAATATATACAAAAAAGTGTCCGATGGCCATTTGGCCTTTCACATGGACACTAACGGTAACAATGTTTTACTAAGTGCAAAGAGTATTGTCTTTGTTTGAACATGACTGAGTTGGTCCTTGCCATATCATCTAGAAAACTTTTGGGACATATTTTCTCAAAATAGGGCATATAGGTTGACCTTGATAATTCTTGAGGTCAAAATGGATCTCAAATAAAAATTTGAGCAAAACTAGTGATCGTAAAGGGTTGAGACCTGCAAATAGTTTGCACATTCTACGTGTACACCAAATTTCATAGCAATATGTGATTGTTTAGGAAGTTTGCTTTGTTCATGCCTTCTTATAGACTCTTCATTTTTGGCATTCTTCATGAGCTCTCTACAACCACACTAGCTCTCATACCATGTCAAGAGAAACGACATAAGATAGAGAGACGGAATACACTCTCAGACACAAGGAGAGGAGCATGCATAGATTGAGGCAAGTAAAAATAATCTTCTTCTATTATAGTGAGATGGAAAGAAACAAATATGCCATCACTCTAAGTAGATAAATCTAGTAAAGCTCACTTAAAGTATCCCATGCATATATTGGTTTAACCACTATACATGTCAAATAAATGAAAATTTGTATGTGTCATCCTTAATCATTACCTATGGAGCTTGATATCTGAACACATCATACACATAAATACAAACATACCTACGCATGTCCACATGCATGCATACAATCATGTACATAAACACATGCATATACACGTACAAACATACATGCACACACAAAGATCCACACATGCATACAGAATGGAGAAGGCCTACACATAAATTGTTTAACAAATTGACTATGGGGCAAGAACATAGCTTAGCCAATTTCTTACAAGATTAGAAAGATGTGTTTGCTTAGTTGTATAATGATTTGAAAGGTGTATATCTTGAAAACTTTTCTCACAAGACGTGAAGCTAAGCCAATAAAGAAGGGACCTCATACATATAGTAAAACGTACTCCAAGAAGATTAAAAATAGAATTGATTATAAGGACGTTGATGTGCGAGCTAATGTAAGTTATCTCTATGGAGATAGTATGAGAAGCATAAAATTGAATGATTTAATGTTTCATGCTAGAAGAAAGAACATTGAAGCCCATTACTAGGGGGAAAGTGATAGTTACAAACGTTTATGTGAGTTTATATGACATGAATAGCTATTAAATAATTACAAACATATTGCAGTAACTTGGATCTTGGATCCAATCTTTGGCCAAATTTTAAAATATGGCTTTAGGTATTCATACGGTTTTTTGAATTTAAGCCTGTCATCTAATGTATAGATTTGAACTTTTGGAGGAGCAATTGGATAAGAACCTTCTTATAACTTCTTCTTTTATTCTCTTGAATTGACATTCACTAACATAATAAGGTAGAATGTCACCATCAAACGTGAATAATTGGGGTTTCCTTAATTTGTTTATATTCCACTCGTCACAAAGGATCCATATCCTATCTTTTGCATTTTCCTCTCATGTCATTTTAAAATGTATGTTAGAACTAGATCAATTGCTTATATGTCTCTACCACTACAATAAAAAAACAAGATATATTGATGTATTCAAATTAAACTGAAAAAGATGGGCATAGGTATTGATTCAAAAAGATTATTTTTTGAAGTGTAAAATAGGAGCACATATTGCCGCCAATGTAGAGGTCAATATAAGAGTTGGTCTTATATCGCTTTTTTGTTTTTATTGATGGATATTTCATCTTTTTTTTATTATTTTTCTTTCATATTACTTTAATGAAAATACAATTTTTGTTTTGGTATTGTGAGATCCCAATTAGCTACCTTTCACTCTCCTCCAAACCTTAAATAGCCTTTGCTCTTATGCACATACAGAATCTTCTCTAAGTTCCAAAAGCCCCTCACATGGACACTTTGAGGAGATGGAATAAGATCTAAGACTCATGTTTGAGCCTTGGCTCCCCCAAGCTTTGGTCCATTGAATTCTTCAAGGGCCTCAAAAAATGTGGGTAGACCAATAGTAGACCATGGTGCTCTAAAAAATTCTAACACTCTCTCCCTCTTCTAAAGATTATTTCCCTCAATAATCAAGGAAAAGTGTACACAAATGAGAGCTTCAGATTCATAAGTAGCACCTCTAAATGGCTGTCAGTCCATGTTGCTAAATATTATGGTATGGAGTGATTTTGCAATTTCTACTTTCTCTTATCTAGGACTATAAATGGAATATCTCGCTCATACATTCTATCTCCTAAAGCAACAATACCATCTATAGAATTCTCTTTTTGAGTAATATATGGTCTCAACTTGCTTACATGAGAACTTGGGTGAGCTTTACAATCCTATGGCAATTGTATCTTGTGTGTGACATCACTAATCTTCTTGATTATTCTCCAAGGACCACAATATCTATGTGATACTTGGGGTTTCTGACCGACTCTTAATGAAGAAGGAAATGTAACGTGTAAGAAAACACGATCAACTTCTTTGAATGTTCCTAATGTGAAATCTCTATCTATAAAATCTTTCATCCTCTCAACATCTTCCTCAAGACTAGATTAAGCTATCTTTAAGCTAGCTTTCATCTCTATAAAGAACTATGAAACACTTAGAGATTTCCTCGATAAGTCTATGGTAGCTGAACTATGTGAAACATAACCATAAATCACCTCAAAAGCTGCCAACTTAGTATTTTTGTGCTTCCAATTATGGTAAGAAAACTCTACTAAAGGAAAGAAACTATCATGATGTTATGAATTTTTTAAATATATTCCCAAAGTATATCATCGAGTGCAAGAAGATTAGTCGACGGAGAATAGGACCATTATGCATGTAGTAGATCAAGCGTCCTTAAATAGTTAGATGGGTGAATATAAATCGAGCTCATCTACTAGCAAGTAGAAATTTGCTAAACCTATAGAGTCAACAAAGGAAGACAAAGAGGAGAAGAAAACAAAAAAATGAAAATAGCTCTACAAACACTATCAAGGAATAGATGTTATAAAGAGTTATCCACAACTAGCTCCAAAAGAGGCAAAGAAAAAAGAGACTCGAATGGTTGTTGTAGAGGCCTCTACACCTATAAGAGAGTCTCCTAATATTGTGCAAAATGAAGAATGGTTGTTTAATACTTTTTGTAGTTATGCCCCATCTCCTCATGAGCAATGCATATCAATAGTCGACTCAGATATTTGGTACTTTGATAGTGGGGAAATCAAATGTATGACCTCACAATGCAATTTGTTTAGTTCACTTGAGCCTACTCATACAGGGAATACTGTCACATGTGCTAGTAACTCCTCTTATCTTGTAATGGGAGTTGGTAAGATCATTTTGAATATTGCTCATGGTAGTTCTTTCACATTGTTAGGTTCTTTGTTTGTTCCAGGGATTTAGAAAAATCTATTGTTAGTATCAGCATGAGCCAAGATAGGCTTGTTTATCAAATATGTTGATGATATGTGTAGAGTTCATGATCTCTCAAATGGTGATGTCATTATTACTTTCGGCATTTTATGTCATGGGCTGTATAAGCTCATAGACTATGCAAAATCTATCGTTGATTCAACCTCTGAGGTTGGCGATTCTCAGGCTATCTCAGATGCAAAGCTTTGACATTTCTTTGGTCATCTAAATTTTGCTAGTTTGCTATGCTTGTAGAAATATGAAATGGTGTCATCTCTACTCAAACTTGAGGCACCTAGTAAACATGTCTACAAAGGCTACATTTTGGGCAAAATGAAGCATTCCTCCTTCCCAAAAGATGGTTCAGTTAGAGCTACGCAAAAATTGCAGCTTGTTGTAGAGTGATATATGTGGTCGTATGCAAACACCTTCTTTTGGGAAGTATGTTTACTTCATGACTTTTATTGATGATTTTTCCATGTATGGGTGTATTCATTGAAAGCAAAGTCCAAAGTGTTTATGTGCTTCAAACAATTTTTTGTTTTGGCTAAAAACATGTCAACATGTAAGATGGGCATCCTCTATTCTGATGGAGGAGGAGAGGGGATACATGTCTTCTAATTTTAATGCATTTTTCGCTAAATGTGGGATAAACAATCACTCTACAATGGCATATACACCTCAAGAAAATGGATTTGATGAAAGAAAGAATAGGTTTCTAATGAAATTGGCAAGCTCTATGGTCAAAAGCCAGGTTTTACCACATAGCTTCTCACTTGAGACTATTATGTATGCAAAATATGTACTTAATAGGTATCCCAACAAAGCACTATAGTCTTTAACTCCATATGAGGCTTTGCATGGGTGCAAGAAATCTGTTGCTTATTTGTGTGTCTTTGGTTTTTTGGCATATGCATTAGTGTCCGAACAACAACACAAAAAATTGGATGATAAAGTAGTGAAATGTATTTTTGTTGGATGTAGCTCTAAAGCAAATGCTATCATCTGATGTCAGATATTGCATTTATTGTTTGCATTAGGGTCATCACAATACTAAATTTTGATTTTATAGATTCACTCGCATTATTTTCCATTTTCCTAAATCGCTCTTCGTATTTCCTAAACTGTTCCTCAATCATGTTATTCATTTTAGTTTCTTGTGCACAGACGTATGGACTAAACTAGTGCAGAACGTGGATGCTCAAGCTCAAGCAACAAAAGATTCTTTCTGTTCAAAGTGTGTATGTGAAGCAATGCAAAAAATCAAATAACCTGAAATGTTGGTACGTGGAAGATCCGATCTGATGCCGAGGTCCTTGTATTCTCTTCTCAAAGAGTGGGTGGCGTGTCGAGGATCACTGGGCAACCCCCTCACTTCACGTCCCGTTTAGGTGTCCGAAAGGAGTCAAGTGAATGGGAAGAGCCGACGCAGGGTTGGATCAGGCCCCCGGTGTGCATCGTTCCCACGTCCGACGAGTGGTGTCTTCGCGCTGGGTACCTCGCCCTCTGTCTAGTGTGGCGATCCTCGTAGTTCCCCTGCCCTCTCAAAAGAGACAAGCGAACATGCATACGTGTAAGATTGTAGGCGTCCGGAGCGAGAAAATCCAAGTACTACAGTAAAACACTGAAGTCAGCAGATCGGTGTGCGAACAAGCTCAATGATACAACTGAAGTGCAACTGAAGTCGTCCAATGAAATCTCAATGATACAAAGATTCCCGCTACAGTGCGGGTCAGTGATATAGCAATCCACTACAGTGCTGAACAGGTGAATACAAATATATGCCGCCGCTACAGTGCCGGTCGGCCAAATATAACGTAGACTCCCCGCTACAGTGCGAGAAGGCACCCATAGGACTCGGCTTCGGTCTTTGTAGATGGATCCTTCCTTTACTTTATGTATTCGGTCTTCAATCAAAGCTTCTCTTCAAGTCTTCTTGGTAATAGCCCTACTCTATGGGGACCTAATTTCCTTATCTTGTATTCTACACAATTGGTCTCATAAGGCCGTCTACACACAAGACAATGGCCCATGGGGCAATGGAGCTATGCGCACAACCATGGGTTTGTATGTGCACCAAAACCAAGATCAGTGTCTGCATTATTGAATGTTGGGATGGTAGACTATGCCTCTCGGAAAAACATCAAGACAAACCTCTCTCTCTTGGCATGATCATGGAGAGTATGAACAAGCAACTTAAAATGCATGAACAACAAATGTACAGAACAAGGAAAGATAAAGAACATACCCGGTAGGAAGATCCACAAGCAAGTCCCACGGGGAGGAACGAATGAGGCTAGGGTACCTATTTATAGGCCTCCCCCTACTTAGGACTTCTCTAGAATCTACTAACCTCCTTATCTAACTTCCTAATTCCGGAATTATCTTGCATGGTCATTTTCTATTTTGGGAAAATCCCATCTCTTATCTCTATTTCAGGTTTTTCTATTTTTATTTTTCCAATTTTTTTCTTTCTATTTTTGGGTCTTTTTCTTTTTCTCTTTTTATTTTTCTTAAATTAAGGTTTGCTTTCATACCTATATACAAATTAAATCAAATTCAAATATTAGACTTATGATAAATGGGATTACTAAGGTTCTATCCTAGGATTTTGAAGGATCAAACCTAGGTTTTCCATGGGTCTAGAGTTAGTTTCATGGACTATGTACAAAAACCACATGGTTCTGCATCTCACAATCAATTAAATCGGCCAAAACATGCACATAATATATCCTTTTTTCCATCGAAACATCACACTAAAACCAGAAAAATAGTAAACTTTGAAAAAAATCAATGCACACTTCCGTGACGGATTTCATCCCGATAGCGCTGCGAGGTAATATGTTTGGTCACCCCACTGTCAAAGTACCAAACATTTGAGTTTACTGCAGACATGCACTGCTCATGAGAAGATGGGTCAAAACTGCAAACAGTAGTACACACCCATTCTTCTTCCTGCACAAGATTAGCAGACTCTCTTTTTAGTTTAGAGGCTTCTGCAACAACCATTCTAGCCTCTTTCTTCTTTGCCTCTTTTGCAGCCAGTTTTGGACAGTTCTTTATGATATGATCATTCCCTTTACAGTACTTATAAAACAATTTCTGCATTTCTGATTTTTTCTCATCTTTGTCTTAGTTCTTCGAATGTGTAGGATTTGCAGATTTTTGCTTACTAGTGGAAGAGCTCCATTTTCCTTTGCCCTTCTGACTAGCCAAGAAAGCTTGATATGCAACACACATAATGGACCTGTTCTGCCTGGACGGATCTTCCTGCAACAGAACAGAGACAAACTCCTCAAATGACAAGGCATTTGGATTGCCTTTCATCATCAACCGAAGAGTAGAAGCAAAACTCTGAGAAGACCATTCAGAACCATCTGCACAAGTGAGCTATCTGGTATAACGTCATCAGCAGAAATCAACTGTTCCTTCAAGTCTTTGATCTTTGTTAGGAAACTGTCCATAGAATCACCTTCATTCATGTGCTCACTCTCCAACTGTTTTCGGAGGTAAGCAACACGAGCCTCATTCCTAGCTTGGTACAATGTGATAAGTGTATCCCAAGCATCCTTAACTGCCCTACAAGAGCGAATATGAGGAATAATGGCATGTTTGACTGACAAAGCTATCAATGCATCTACCCGGGCATCTCTGCCATCCCAATGAATCTGCTCTGTAGTAGGTGCAGCAGAAACCACTGCACGAATAGGAATATGCAGAATCTCATCATCTTCCACACCTTCTGCATCAGCTTCAGTACCTGTAGTTGTAGCAGTTGTAGGTGTAATAGGACGTTTTTCAACACCCTGCACAATGTTCCATAGTCCTTTTGCAACCAACACATGTCGCATCATATAAGCCCATAACGGGTAGTTGGTATTATCCAACTTATCCTCAACAGCCAACATATGGAATACATCACTGCTTTCAGCCATAACTGGTGACTAAAATACCTTGATGCAAAAAATTGATTGTATCTCAAAAAGTTGAATAGAACTGCCCAAACGAATTCTGCTAGACCTATAGGAGACTTTGAGACGCTTATACTGGCGAACAGAAACTAGTATATACCTTTGGCACAAAAAGACAAAATAGCCTACACGAGCGCGTCGATAGTGCATTTTGATCTCTGAAACACCGTGAGTATGCACACCAAATTTTGTGAGAATCTGAGACTGCAAACGGAGGAGTGTCGATGACGCCCTAGATGAAGCGACGACCTGCTCTGATACCAATTGTTGGAATTAGACGTCTGCAGAAGCACGCGAACAACACAAGGAAGAAGAAGAATCTTGGAGCACAACACACAATACTGAATGTATTACTAGAGAATGTACAAAGATAAGTAGCCCATTAGGGCAATAGGTGTATATACAAGCTGGGGAAAAAAACCTCCTAAACAGGGAAAAAAGTGCCCCGACAGTCTTAGTGTGTTCACACACATCACTACCTAAATATATCAACAGTGCAAACTTTGCAATATAGCAAATTAAATGCATCTTTGTCATATCATACTTGTTAAGGATCTCATAGTGCTTGTTTTGCATCAAAGTTTTATGCAATCGTTGCATGTAGTCTTTGTGATGAGAATGATGTTATTTCTTTTGATGAAGAACAAAATTTAAAAATTACATGGCTATTATGCAATCAGAATATTATGCTATTATGAAGAATGGTACTTCGTCTTTATGTTATTTGCCTCTATGAAAAAAGGTCATTGACACTAAATGGCTATACAAGCTGAAGTGTAAGCTTGATGGAACACTCGAGTAGTATAAGGCTAGGCTTGTTGCAAAAGGTTATACTGAAGAGAGAGGCATTGATTTTAATGAAACCTTTTCTCCCACATGCCGAATGACCATTGTTTGTAGCATTTGTGCATTTGTAGCTCACCATGGTTGGAATGTACATCATTTGGACATTAAAAATAAATTTTTGAATGGTGACTTACATGAAGAGGTGTATGTATTTCAGCCCCATGGTTTTGCGCAAAAAGGCAATGAAAACACAGTGTGAAGTTTTGAAAAAGGCATTATATG
Source organism: Ceratopteris richardii (assembly GCA_020310875.1). Taxonomy (NCBI): domain Eukaryota; kingdom Viridiplantae; phylum Streptophyta; class Polypodiopsida; order Polypodiales; family Pteridaceae; genus Ceratopteris; species Ceratopteris richardii. The sequence goes on along the minus strand of CM035415.1, from coordinate 134,419,518 downwards.
GTTTGAAGCAAACATCATGTGCATGGTATGAAAAGATACATGACTACTTAATTGCACACGATTTCGACAAAAGTCCAACTCAAAGAACCTTATATGTTAAGCATGCAAATGATGTGCTTCTAATAATTGTTGTCTATGCTGATGACGTGCTCCTCATTGGTCATAATGCGAAGCATATTACTGATTTTATGGATGATTTGCATTCCTCTTTTGAGTTGTCAAATTTGGGGCATTTAGATCATTATTTGGGCATTCATTTTATGCAAATTGATGGTGGAAAACTCCATGTCAAAGAAAATATACTGACACATTATTGTGGCATTTTGGCCTTGAATATCGCAAACCTATTGCCACTTATATGGAAATATATTTACATTTGAGTATTCATGATGCTAGAGATGCATTTGATGATGTTCTCTATCAGTAGGCTGTTGGATGCTTGATTTGCTTATGCATAACCTGGCCTAGTATTTAGTTTCTTGTCTCTTAGATGAGCATGTTTATGCATTGCCCAATTGTTAAGCATTGGTAGAGGGCTCATCACATCTTTCACTACTTGGGTGGTACCAAACTACTTGGATTGTTTTATCCCAAGGGGGGATCACTACCAATAGATTTATATGCTTTTTTGACTCTACGTGGATTGTTGAGATAGCAAGCTCAACATGTGATGATCCAGGATGACACGTACCAGTTTTTCCTTTCTCTGATATGTATAGTGGTCACGCCGGTATATGTTAGGGATACTTCATTGAACTTTATTAGATTTATCTACAGAGAGTGATGACATGCTTGTTCCTTGCCAGCTCACTCATTCGTGGACATTATGTTTTTCCTTATGTACTGATCCTTATATATTGCAATTGTTGTATTCTTGTTTTTTAGGTCATTCTTGTACATTCCTTTTTATGTAATAGAAGAAGAAGAAGAAGATCATTCTTCCTTGCCTCAATCTGTGTGTATGCTTCTCCTTAACAGTGAGAGTGTGTGTGCGACCTCTCTTCCATATCTCCTTCCTCGTGACATGGTATCAGAGCTAGCGTGGCTGTAGAGACTCGTGGAGAAGGCGACGGTGAAGAGTATGCAGCAAGGTGTGGAGAAAACATGATTCACAAATGACCTCCATTTGCTACGACAATTGGCATGAAGGTAGAAGACCTCAAAATATTTTCAAGAGTTATCCCTTTAGGATCACTTGTTTTTGTCAAATCAAAGTTTCGGAGCCATCTCAACCTCCGTTTCGAGCCCGTAAGGTAGGGACCACAGAAAAACTAGGTCAGTTTCAGAAACTGTAACTTGCATTGTGTTCGGCAACACTCATATATCTGAGATCCAAAATTTCAAGTGATTCTGTGTACTGTTGATACATGAAAACTGTGTTTTTCTGAGATCGAATTGTCACGTCATAGTGCGACAGTGTTCAAGCAGAAGTGCTGCTTGTAGTGTTTTGCAGTGTTGTGAATTGGTGCAGAAATGGCAAACACAGATGGAATGAGTCAGCTTATGAGCGATAAGCTGGACAAGAACAACTTCCATGCTTGGAGATTCAGAATGACGAATTTCTTGATGGGAAAAGGCTATTGGAAGTACATCGAAGGAGAGAATGAAAATGCTCCATAGTTACCAGAAAGGAATCGAACTGCAGATCAGGTAAGAGCATATGAGGAATGGAATCAAGGAGCACGAAAGGTAATGTACTGGCTATCTGTTAGCATACAAGATAGCATGATTGGACACATACAATGCGAAGACTCTGAAAGAGGCTTGGAACAGTTTGTCACATTGTATGAGACCAATACGAAGGCACGAAAATTGCAACTCAAGAACGAGCTTCATACATTGGAGAAGAAGAGCATGTCGGTAAGTGACTACACCTTGAAAATCAAAAGCATGACACTTGCAGCATCTATTGGAGTGAATGTAGATGATGATGATAAGGTGGAAGTATGCCTTCGTGATTTAGGAGCTTCATATAAGCAGTTCAGAACTTCTATACAGACTAGGGAAAATATTCCAAATTTTGCTGATCTGGTATCTATGCTGATTATTGAAGAAAAGAATCTTGGTGAGGATTAAAACTCCCAAGGAAAGCCCAGTTCTGAGTAGGTATTCCACTCTGGAAAAGGAAGAGGCAGAGGTAGAGGTTTTGGAAATGGAAGAGGAAATAGTAACCAAGACCAAGGTCAACAACAGAATCATGCAAGAGGAAGAGGAAAGTTTCGAGGCAGGGGGAGCCAAAGAGTTCGTAGAAATTTTCAAAGAAATGATTCAGGTAATGATAGTAAAGGATGCTGGAATTGTGGTAAACCTGTACACTTTGAACGTGATTGGAGGTTGAAGAATCAAAATAACAGAAGGCAGCAAAACAACTATGCATCCACAAGTACAGATGATTCTGAGAAGCTGGGTCATGGTTCAACATCACATGATGAATACCATGTCTGCTGGTGTTTCAAAACCGAATAATAATGTCTGGTATGTTGATTCAAGTGCTTCAAATCACATGACCATTCATGCGGAATGGTTTAGTACTTTGCAGAAATTGCCAGTTCCTGGATATGTTGAAACAGGTGATGACACATCACATCCTATTGAGCATACACGAAACATAGCACTATCTATAGAGGATGGAAAGGTAAAACATCTTGCTGATGTGCTACATGTTCCAAATATAACACAGAATCTGGTTTCTGTTGGACAAATGGTTGACTAGGGATTACAAGTCAGGTTCAATGCTGATGGATTATATGTAGAAGAGTACAAGCACGATGGACGAATGGTTGCCAAAGGAAACAAAGTGGGTAGGATGTTCACCTTAAATGTGAAGATTCCTGAAATGAATGCAGCCATGCAAAAGGTGTAGGAGTTATTGCTGATATAGAGACCTGGCACAAACAAATTGGACATGCAAATATGCAAAGATTGTCCATGGACTACCAAATTTCAAAGTTGCAGAAATGCAAAAGGTATGTGCAACATGTCAATTTGGTAAACAGTCAAGAGCACCATTTCCACATGACAAGCATGTTAGTGAGACTGTACTAGAAGTAGTACATACAGATGTTTGGGGTCTAGCAAAGACCACATCTATGGGCGGTTGCAGGTTTTATGTTACTTTAATTGATGACCATACATGCAAAGTATGGGTATATTTCATAAAAGAGAAGAGTGAGGTGTTCACTTACTTCCAAAATTTTAAAGCTATGGTGGAAAAGTAAACAGCGAAGTACATTCAGACATTAAGATCTGATGGAGGAGGTGAATACATGTCAAATGAGTTCAACAGTTTTCTAAAAAATCATGGAATCCGGCATCAGTTTTCATGTATGTACATGTTCCAGATGAGTTGAGGACAAAGCTTGATCCGAAAGCAAAAAAATGTGTCTTCATTGGATAGTCCCTTGAGCAAAAGGGGTACAAATTTTATAATCCACTCAGACGACAAGTGAATGTGAGCATAGATGTGGTATTTGATGAAATGTCAAGATTCTATGCAGGTGCCAAAGAAGAACTGAATCTTGAACCAAATGACAAAGAAAATGCTGAGAATTCATGTGCAGAATCTCAAGTTTTGAGTGGACCGCATGCATCACCAAGCAATAGTTCCAAGTCATATCCATGGAGTGAAAGATTGCGTGGAAATTTCAGTCCAGCAAACTCATCAAATACATCCAAGAAAGGTAAAGAAAAGCTTTCTGCTAGTAGTAAAACATATGCAGGTTTTGAAGATGTTGATGGAGATTCAAGTGGTTAAGAAAAGAGTCTTGATGAGGAACTTGGATGGCCCTCTGTGAAGACTCCAGGAGTAAGAAGGGCACATGCAAATGATACAAGGAGAAGTGACCCAGGACCAAGAAGATTTGGGAGGATGCGTAATTCAGTGCAACGATTGACATATGATAGTTACATGGCTCGCCATTGTGCCTACATGACAAAGGTAATACAAGAGATTCTTAGAAGCATGTTTCTTTTATGTCATTTTGATTCCTCATTTTGCTCATGTTGCGAACCCACATTATGATTTTTTACAAAAAAGAAAGAAATTTTATTGGACTGAAGAGCATACTAAAACTATGAGACAACTGAAGCAATTGCTTATCAATGCTCCAATCTTGAAACCTATTGATTATTCAGGAAAAAAGCCTGTAATTCTAACCATTGATACTAGTCCTATTGGTATAGGCTGTGTCATTGGACAAGATGATGAGAAAGTGCAAAGATAAGCAATTCGCTTTGGAGCAAGAATTTTGCATGATACTCAAAGAAATTATCCTCAGATTAAAAGAGAGCTATGGGGATTAGTTACTACTTTAGAAACAGACAAAGAGTATTTTATAGGAGCTAATGTAATTGTTGGAATTGACTGTCTTCCATTAATAGGATTAATTGCTAACTGTTCATCTCTAGATATTGCTATGTTAAGATGGATTGTTTTTATTAACTCTATTTATCTAGCATTTGTACATATTGTTGAAAACACAATACCATTGCTGATATGCTCTCACGAGCAAAATTTGATGATGATAGTGAAGCAATGAATAAACATATAAGCTTAATTAATTATGAGATATCTACTTTTATATATGAGAGATTTAGAGATGAAGACTATGAGGGAGAATGGAAAGATATGAGTTATTATCTGCGTATGTTTTCAGCCTATTCCAAGCTGGTCATCAAGCCGATTCCGGAACATCAGGAAGAAGTCTTTCAACTTCTTCTTGAAAGATGGATATCTTTGGCGACATGCTAAAGGGAAGGTGAGAAACCCGCAAAGAGTGTTAGGCTTAATAAATTTTCAAGTGCAAGTTATGAGGGATATGCATGAAAGCCTATGGGCTGGTCATAAAGGTTTTTTAGCTACGCATGAGAAGATTTGGGGAAGTTACTGGTGGCCGAGGATGTATGTAACTAAAAAATATTTTGTGAGCACATTTACTACGTGCTGGTTACATTCCTCAGTCAAACATAGAGACCCTTTACATCCGACCTATCCACCTTGTAGTCATTACAAATGGATAGTCGAACTTGTGAATATGCCTAAAAGCAATAGTGGTATGCGGTACATAGTACTTGCACATGAAGATTTAACGAATCATGTTGAGGGTCGAGCACTTCGTTCTAATATTACCTATAATGTATGCTTATTTCTTTTAGGATAAGTATTATCTAGATTTGGATATGTTGAGAAAGTAGTAGCAAATCGAGGAGAGCTAGACGCTAGAGAGGCAAGAGAGTTCTTTGCTCATCATGGGATTCGATTGTCTCTTACAACAACCTACAACCCAGAGATGAATGGTAAGATTGAATGAGGACATCCTTCCATAGTCAAGGAAATTTCAAAGTCATGCCATGGAGATATTGGACAATGGACAACATACTCACTATTTGCTCTATGGGCCGATAGGATGACATACACGAGAACAACTGTTTTTATGTCGGCTGAACTCATGTATTGTCAAAAGCTGATATTTCCTATACATACTCTGATAGTAAATTGGATGAGCTTAAAATGGGAAGACAATGTAACACGAGAAGAATTATTAGCATTAAGAATTAAACAATTAAAACAAGGTAATGAAAATTTAAAAGAGGCTTTTAAAAAATTAAAAACATCATGTTTAAGAAATAAAATTTACTTTAACAAGAAACATCAACTGAGGCCACGATCGATAGAGAGTGGGGATTGGGTACTTGTATATGATAGTACTTTTGAGACTCAATATGATGCATGCCGTAAACTGACTAAACGATGGTTTGGCCCATATGTTGTTGTTTCTATTTTTGATACACATACATATATGTTACACGAACTAGATGGAATTTCTTTAAGCAATGTGATTGCAAAAAAGAGGATAAAGCTATTTAAAAGAAGGGCAAGCAGTGAGTACCATTTTGATTAAGATTTCTTAGGAGATGAAGATGAAGATGAAGTATAATCAGGTGAAATAATTCTAATTGTTCTTTAATGTATAAAAAATTTTTTCATGCATTTCATAATAAAAAATTTATCTGTTTCTGGTATAAAAGGAAATTTATTAAAATTATGTAGATAATGAAAAAGAAATCAAAGTAGGAATGTGTATACAGGTTAAACGTTCAATTTAGGGAACTTATAATTTGTTATGAGGATAGGAAAGAGGAATACTTGACTTGCGACCCTTAGTAAAGGCAGATTTATTTTATACAAGTAGGCTTCTTTATTTTCTGAAAACGTTTAGCAAATGAGATCCTAGTTCTCACTCTAGCATGCTTCTAGAACCTCAGTTTTGATTATGGTTTAAGCCTTTCCCCTTAAACAAAAAATTTGTGAAGAAAAAAAGAAAGAAAAATGAAAACATCAAGAAGTACATTAATGCTTGCTCCAAGATGAAAAAAAGAAGAAAGAAAAGAAGAAAAATAAAAAGAAAAACAAAGAAAAAGAAAAAGAAATAAATTATTATGATTCAATTGTGGTCTCGAAATCACTCCTGAAATGTATTGCGGGCTATATGAGGCGGAGGTCTGCTATAGAAGAATTAGTTAGATCTATCTTATGGTAGACGACTAAGAGACAAAAGATAGAATACTTATATAAATTAAATATTACTTGTGAACAGGGTTAATGGAACGGTAAGTACCCGAATATCTAAATGACTATTATAGGATTTTCTAAATTTTTCTTTTGACTTCATGCATTCAATGAAATGATTTCCAATTCGCATTTACATAATTTTATAGATTTTCTTTATTACCAAAAAGTTAATTTGAATTTAGAAGCATTTTTAATCATCTTATTTAAAGATAATTTATAAGGTTTTTTTGAAAGAATTTGACACTGCTTTCCATGGTCTGCAGGTTGGCCCATGGGGACGATGTGCAAGTTTGGTGGGGGTAGATGTCAGAGAGATTTCCACATCCAAATTAACATTCAAAAAAATAAATTAACTTTTATCTCTCTCAAATCTTTTTGATTAAATTCTTTGACTTGACTAATCTCTCTTAAGTACCTGCACGCAACAAAACCATGAAGAGCTAGACTAATCAAAGATCTCGTCATTTAAAATCCTTAAGTTTATGAAGTCTTCTGTAGTTGAATACAAAGAAGCTTTACGATTACATATATTTTAATCATGCTCATGTGTGTGTGTGCATGGGTATGTTCCATATGTATGCATGTGCACTGATGTTAGATGCATGGGTAAGAATATATTCATTAGGAAAAAAAGTGAACCTTGCATGGGCCTTGTAAGGATTCCTAATTTTTAGGGATTAAGCTTAATCTTGTACTTTGTTAAGGGGACAAAGTGCATTTAATAGATCACTTTTTGGTAGAGTGAAGTAGGCTTTTTTTTAGGCTGAGCTAGGATCTTCTCTCTCTTTTGCACATATAGAGAGAGAAAAACCACTTTCCACCTCATCAAATCCGTCCATCTTTATGAATAAAAAAATGACTTTTTTGAAAAAGTCTCTTTTTCAGCTATTCTTTGTTCAAAATGGCCCATACTTTTATGTATATGTCAAAACTTAATTTTTTTAGTCTTATTTTTATAAAAAATACTTAAAAAAACATACTTTTCAAAATCCTTCCAAAAGTTAAGTGCCACATCATCAAAGCCGTAACTTTGGTTGCCCCAAAACATGAATTTTTGAAAAAAAGCTCATTTTCCCTCTAACACACTGAAAAAAGTCATTTTGACCTATCCACATACCAAAACACACTTTTTTTCTTGCACACAACTACTGTACTAGCCATTCCAGCCATCTTTGTGCTTCTTCCCATTCGGTGTTGGAGTTTTGGAACATCATGGTGCTCACATGTATTACGAACATGACACCAGAACCAAGGCATGCTCCTCACACAAAGAGTGTACATGTTCGTGTTCCTACAGAATTTGCACCAACAACTAGAGGTAGCAATGACATAGATTCTCAAAATGCACGATGTGCAGCTAGAGAGAAGAATATTGATCTTTGGGTCAAGGGTGCTTTGTATCCCTTGGATCCAATGGCTAATGTTCATCCTAGATTCCATCGTTTCTCCACATTTCTACAATTCCTTGGTTGCGGTGAAGATGGACTGCTAGGCTATTGCAAGCGATTGTCTAACCATTCTACATTTATAGCAAATTATTGGATGTAACAATGTCATCACAACCATTTCAAGATACACAGTTTAGAGAGTGCTATACACACTTTAGAAAGTGCTATCAAATCTTTGGATGAGCACAATAATAGACTCCAACAAGATGTGGAAGAAAAGGAGAGCACAATTACAAAGTTAAAAGCCAATCTTACACAACTAAAAGAGACTCCACTTGGGATGAGATATAGGAAACGACCATTATCATCCTTTCAAGCTCTTTCAACTGGTGGTGGAGCACGGAAGCGACGTGTTTACACACTTAGGTATGTGTTTCCCTTGTTTATTTATGTTAAAAGACTTTTAGATTGAGTTTCTTATTGTGCAGGTCATTTGTTGAAGATGCAAGTGCTTCCTCAACAATGGAGGATCAATTGAAGTTTCTGAATTCTTGTCGTAGCAACAAACATGTGCTTATGATTTTGGATTCACCAATAGGAAATCACATCAAAACCCAAGTGATTAAAGATTTTGCAGGAAACTTAGAAGATATTATTAGTCCTAACGAGGTACAGATGGTATGTGATGAAGCAAGTGTTAGTACTAGAGCGTGTCACGAGGAAGGAGATAAGGAAGAGAGCTCACACACACACTCTCACTCTCAAGGAGAAGCACACACACAGATTGAGGCAAGGAAGAATGATCTTCTTCTTCTTCTTCTATTACATAAAAGGAATGTACAAGAATGACCTAAAAACAAGAATACAACTAGTGCAATATATAAAGACCAGTACATAAGGAAAAACCTAATGTCCACGAATGAGTGAGCTGGCAAGAAACAAATGTGCCATCACTCTCGGTAGATAAATCTAATAAAGCTCAATGAAGTAGCCCTGACATATACTGACGTGACCACTATACATGTCAGAGAAACAAAAAACTGGTACGTGTCATCCTGGATCATTACATGTTGAGCTTGATATCTCAACACTCCCTGTTAGCAGCAGACAAGGAACTGAAGGACTGACAAGGCATGGCAGCCAGAGAAGAGAGTCAGAGGGGAGAGAAGGCACAAGCAGACAAGGGAGTCAACGACAATCTGGCAAGTAGGCCAACATTTTTCAGGACACTAACGCATATCAAAGAGGTGGACACGCAGGAAGAAGGAGCAAGTAGGGAGCTCGAAGATATGTATGGCATATCATTAGAAGAAATCCCTACAACAACAGTGATTTTTATCACTAATAATCATTGTAAATATCATTTCACATCTTTGTAGCTCCATTTTGTACAAGCCAAGGAGTCCTTGAGCTTGGGGAGCTTTAGAAGTACCTACGTATTAATTTTCGTATTTTTTAGATCTCGTTTGAGCCCTCAAATAAGCCCTGGAACCTAATTTTTAACTAGGCCGGACACTAGGTCTGGACATGGCCAAAGCTAGTCAAAAACTATAAAAGGAGCTAGAGAGCTCATTTTTGAGGGTAGATTGTAATTGAAATGAACTTGTAAGAGCTTTTTGAAAGTAATCTAAGAACTCCATTGATTCTCACTCTTTGTCTTGCCGTGTGTGCGCGTGTGTGTGTATGTGTGTGCATGTTAGTGTGCTTCTCACTCACGCACTTGTGCCTCCACTTGCTCGAGGTCTTCATACCATCATCACGTCTTCCCGGATTTGATGGAGAGTGTTAATCTCCAAAAGAACAACCTACTCTTGAATTTAGAACACCTCTATATCAAGAGTAAGTCAAAACCTTCACTAAATTAGAGGTCCAATCTCCAAATTATCAAAAAGTTAAAAAATTCTGTGAAGAAGATGAAACACAGAAAGTCTGCTGCACAATTTCTTCTCATTGACCTATCAAACATGTAAAGTTTTCTATGAAATTTTGTATGGAGTGTCGCCTAGAGATTGCGCACCTCCTCCAAGTTAAAGTTCTCAAAAAGGTTTAGTATAACTTGAGAAATCAACTTCACAAGTTACCTATGTCCAAATCTGTACTTCTGAGAAGTCGATTTGACACCCCTAATTTCTTAACTTTGGTTCTCACAATGTCGAACCCGTTTTACCAAATCCTTTTGATTGAAGATAGCTTATCTCTCAACTTAGATTTTGAGCTATCATATGTGTAAAACTTTACACTGTGCGCTGAGCACTACTCATTTCTTTGGATTCGAAATGTGCGCCTGTTTCAGAGAACTGTGAACACTCAACACATATGAATGTTCCTACTAACAATTCTCTTAACCTGTTTGCAATTAGACTCTGAAATTCAAGTCACAAACTCATTAACTACCAACTTAGATATCCTCAAAAGGATTTCACAAATGATCTACCACAGACGGAGTAGACGCAGAAACATCGGGCGCAACATTTCTTTCATTTCAGGAGAAGACTACAATCTGAAAGTGAGAGAGACTTCAACTCCTTTCTCATCTGTCTATTGACATTTACAATCACTAAATTCTCTATTCCTATGCTCGTACATAGTCTCTCTTTGTCTTCTCTTTCTATCCCGACATTTTCAAAAGGTATTTATAGGCAACTATGTACAAACTCTTATCAAACCATAAGTATATGTAACCTATGTCATAACTAATGTACATATGTGTACATGTTCTTCACTCTTGTGAATGTATCCATCTTCTTTACTCCAAATCTTCAATTGGTGATTGATCTGCACCAACAGCTCCCCCTCAATCATCAATTGAGGTTTCTCCTTTCTTCTTTATACCTGCCATGTCTTTAAACTTCTGTAGCTTTGGTCCATCCAAGCTTTTGTAAGCATATCAGCTATCTGATCTTTTGTTGAAGTATGTATGACTTCAATCTCCTTATCCATCACTTTCTCCCTTAGAAAATGATACTGTATCTCAATGTGTTTGGTCCTGGCATGAAAAACAGGATTAGCAGCTAAGTACAATGAACTCATGTTATCTCCATATATAATTGGTACCCCATGCAAAATGTCAAAACTCTTCATCAATGTCTTGACCCAAATCACTTCCTTTGCAGCTTCAACCATGCCTTTATACTCTGCTTCTGTAGAAGATAAAGCAACTGTATGTTGCTTCTTGGAACACCATGAGATAAGTTTATCTCCCACATAACACATATATCCAAAAGTTGACCTTGTATCATCTGGATTACCTGCCCAATCTGCATCACTATAAATTTTGATATTTGTATCTGAGGTAAACCCATAATACAAACCTTCATTGAGTGTACCCTTAATGTACCTCAACACTCTTTGACCTGCAATCCAATGTTCTTTCCTTGGGCAATGCATGAATTGAGACAAAACCCCTACTGCATATGATAAATCAGGTCTAGTTAAAGTAGCATAGATAAGGCTACCAACCAAACTCTGATATTGTCTCATGTCCTTGAATTCTTCACCTCCAAACTTACTCAATTTATGATTCACCTCCATTGGTGTAGGTGCTACCCTGCAATCATCCATTTTAAACTTGATTAACAAGTTCTTCAAATACCTTTCTTGGGTCACAAATACTCCATGTTGAGTATATGTAATCTCCATGCCCAAGAAGTATGACAAGTCTCCCAAGTCACTTATCTTGAACTCCTTTTCCATTTGCTTTTTGAGTCTTTGTATTCCTTCTTCATCTGTACCTGTAAGAATTATATCATCAACATATATGCACATGTATATGAACCCATTATCACTTGCTTTGATAAGCAAGCTACTATCTGCTTTAGACACCTGAAATCCAAGTTCCTTTCGGAACTTCACAAGTCTATAGTTCCATGCCCTTGGGGCCTGCTTCAAGCCATACAAAGCTCTCTTGAGCTTGCACACATGATCTGGATACCTTTTATCTCTGAACCCTTGAGGTTGCTCCATGAACACATCATCTGAAATATAACCATTCAAAAAAGCATTTTTCACATCAAGTTGACATAACTTGCAACCTTTACATGCAGCAATAGCAATAAGTGTCCTGATGGTTGTCATCTTTGCCACAGGACTATAAGTCTCATCATAGTCAACACCATAAGTCTGAGCAAACCCTTTGACAACAAGTCTAGCTTTGTATCTAGACACACTTCCATCTGCAAACCTTTTAGTCTTGTAGACCCACTTGCATCCAATGATTTTCTGACTATTTGGTTTTGGAACCAAATCCCATGTTTGATTCTCCAAAAGTGCATCATATTCTTCCTGCATAGCTTTCTCCCATTTTTCCTTACCTTTTGCCTCTTCATATGTAGAAGGGTCTTCATCTGTATTCACCATATAAGCATAGTCTTTTGTAGTCAAAAATGAAGTATCATAGCTATACCTTGTAGGTTGCCATTTATTCCTTGTAGACCTCCTAAGCTCTCCACTTCTTGAGGTTTCTGGTTCTTCATATTCAGGATCAAATCTTGGGGTTTCTTCCACTTCAACCTGCACTTCATTACTCTCTTGTTCATCAAATATTTGAACCTTTGATTTACCTTTCCTTTGGTTCACTTCTTCTTCATCATCTGTATTGATATTGATTGTACCTGCATACCAAGTGCTTTACTCATCAAATGTAACATCTTTAGAAACCATGAATTGTTTTGTAGATGGACTCCACAATCTATAGCCCATCTGCTTATCATCATAACCAATGAAAACATATTTTTCAGCTTTAGGCTCCAACTTGTGCCTTAATTGTGATGGCACATATGCATATGCCACACATCCAAAAACTCTGCAATGATCCAAGGTAGGTCTCTTACCCCACCAAGCCTCATATGGTGTCATACCTTGCAAGGCTTTACATGGCAACCTATTGACCAAATAAGTGGCTGTATTTACAGCCTCAGCCCACAAATAATTAGGGCAATTTTTCTCCTTCATCATGGATCTTGCAAACTCAACAAGTGTTCTATTTCTTCTTTCTGCAACACCATTTTGTTGAGGAGAATACCTGCAAGTAACTTCTCTTTTTATACCTGCATTCCATAAGTAATCACTGAATTCATTAGAAAAATACTCTCCCCCTCCATCTGACCTTAGTCTTTTCAACTTATGACCTGTAATTCTTTCTGCATATGCATGATAGTGTTTAAATGTATTAAACACTTCTGACTTATCTTTGATCACATAGATAGTGATCCATCTAGTAGCATCATCAACATAAATCACATAATACCTTGACCCATTTATACTGAAATCTTTTGATGGTCCCCACACATCTGTGTGTACCAATTCAAGCTTCTCTGAGTGCATAAAACCATGCTTGGAGTAAGAATTCTTATGAGCCTTACCTAATTGACATGCCTCACATTTGTATGTCATATGTTGACCTGCAACATTAGGCAATCCAAGCACTGAACCATTGTTAACCATATCTTTAATACCTCTTTCATTGAAATGTCCAAGCCTTTTGTGCCAAAGATCTAACTCAGAGATCTTATGTCCTCCATATGTGAACATAGCATGACCAATATTGCCTTGAATCTTCAATGTAAATAATCTTCCTTCCTTTTTCCCTGAAACAATCTGTTTATACCCTTGGCTAGGGTCTTCCACATATACTCCATCATTAGTGAACCTTACTTCATATCCCTTTTCAACAATTTGTCCTACACTTATCAAATTCTTAGGGATTGTAGGAACATACAAGACCTTACTCAATAAGGTGCTTCCATCCTTGGCCTTCACTGATCCAATTGACTTCACATTGTGCTTTGTGTTGTCACCTGTTTGAACAACATGATTAAAAACTTTACTCTCCAAATCAATCATTAAAGATATGTTACCACTCAGGTGATTGCTACACCCTGAGTCAATGTAGAAGACTCTTTGATCTTCATTCTGCCTTTCACAAGTTGCATTCATTATCAATGTTGAATCCTCCTTTTGATCTGAAGCATAATTGTAGTAGGTGTTGTTGTATTGTTGACTTTGGAATCCTCTACCTGCATTTCTTCCAAAGTAACTCCTTCCACCTCTACCTCTGAAATTACCTCTTTGACTTCTGCCTCCTCTTCCTCTTGAATTATAGTTCTGATTGTATCCACCATTACTCTGATTATTATGCCAGCAATCATTAGCTAAGTGATTTGTCTTACCACAAATCCAGCAAGCTTTGCCTCCATCTTTGTTATTCCTGCCTCTTCCTCTACCTTTGCCACCTCCTCTTCCTCTTAGGAAGTTGGCTTGAGTAGTTGTTCCTTCATCTTCACCTGCTTGTTGCTTTCCTTTGCTATTCTTCTTCTTGTCCTTTGAGTACATTGCATGACCTACACTCTTGTCACCATCTCCTTTAACATCCTGCTCAAATGTTAGCATATGACCTAACAATTGATTTAAATCAGGAGTGAAATGGTCAAGTGATAATTCTGTAGACAAAATGAATGGCTTCCATTTGTCATCACCTCTCAAACCTGTAAGGATTTGCCTTACCAATTTATCCTCCTCAATATCTTCATCAACAGCTCCTAAAGCATCTGCAATGTCTTTCATCCTTGTTACATAGTCTGAAATAGATTGAGAGGCCTTCTTCTTGAAGGTTGTAAACTCTGCCCATAAGGATGCCTTCCTTGACTTTGTAGTATTCTGGAAATGCTCCTCCAAAGCATTCCAAATGTCAGTTGCACTTTCAAGACCTCGAATATGAGGTAACAAGTAATCATTGACTCCCATATATATAATGCTCCTAGCTTGAGCATCTTTCTTCATCCAATTTTTCAAATCTGCTAACTCTTCCCTAGTTGGAACACTAGGATCTCTGAACTGTGGCTTCTCTTCTTCTCCTGTGATGTAAGCAATTAAATCTTTGCTCATAAGATGAGCTTCCATCCTCATTGACCATGCAGGATAGTTTTCCCTATCCAATTTCTCTATCTGTAGAGAATCTCCCATCTTGTGTCCACCTGTGTATTGAAATCTTCAAGCTTTATGAACAATATGTGTACCTTTACTTCGAATTAGACTCCTTTTGTCCTTCTTGATGTCGTATGGTCTCCTCCTCTTGCTTTGCCTTCAAACTTTCACCTTTTAGTTCTTCAATTGTTGAATTTCTTGAATCTGCAGCAGTCGGGACTTCCTTTCCTTGATTTGATGTCTCCTGCTCTGATACCACTGATGGAGAGTGTTAATCTCCAAAAGAACAACCTACTCTTGAATTTAGAACACCTCTATATCAAGAGTAAGTCAAAACCTTCACTAAATTAGAGGTCCAATCTCCAAATTATCAAAAAGTTAAAAAATTCTGTGAAGAAGATGAAACACAGAAAGTCTGCTGCACAATTTCTTCTCATTGACCTATCAAACATGTAAAGTTTTCTATGAAATTTTGTATGGAGTGTCGCCTAGAGATTGCGCACCTCCTCCAAGTTAAAGTTCTCAAAAAGGTTTAGTATAACTTGAGAAATCAACTTCACAAGTTACCTATGTCCAAATCTGTACTTCTGAGAAGTCGATTTGACACCCCTAATTTCTTAACTTTGGTTCTCACAATGTCGAACCCGTTTTACCAAATCCTTTTGACTGAAGATAGCTTATCTCTCAACTTAGATTTTGAGCTATCATATGTGTAAAACTTTACACTGTGCGCTGAGCACTACTCATTTCTTTGGATTCGAAATGTGCGCCTGTTTCAGAGAACTGTGAACACTCAACACATATGAATGTTCCTACTAACAATTCTCTTAACCTGTTTGCAATTAGACTCTGAAATTCAAGTCACAAACTCATTAACTACCAACTTAGATATCCTCAAAAGGATTTCACAAATGATCTACCACAGACGGAGTAGACGCAGAAACATCGGGCGCAACATTTCTTTCATTTCAGGAGAAGACTACAATCTGAAAGTGAGAGAGACTTCAACTCCTTTCTCATCTGTCTATTGACATTTACAATCACTAAATTCTCTATTCCTATGCTCGTACATAGTCTCTCTTTGTCTTCTCTTTCTATCCCGACATTTTCAAAAGGTATTTATAGGCAACTATGTACAAACTCTTATCAAACCATAAGTATATGTAACCTATGTCATAACTAATGTACATATGTGTACATGTTCTTCACTCTTGTGAATGTATCCATCTTCTTTACTCCAAATCTTCAATTGGTGATTGATCTGCACCAACAGCTCCCCCTCAATCATCAATTGAGGTTTCTCCTTTCTTCTTTATACCTGCCATGTCTTTAAACTTCTGTAGCTTTGGTCCATCCAAGCTTTTGTAAGCATATCAGCTATCTGATCTTTTGTTGAAGTATGTATGACTTCAATCTCCTTATCCATCACTTTCTCCCTTAGAAAATGATACTGTATCTCAATGTGTTTGGTCCTGGCATGAAAAACAGGATTAGCAGCTAAGTACAATGAACTCATGTTATCTCCATATATAATTGGTACCCCATGCAAAATGTCAAAACTCTTCATCAATGTCTTGACCCAAATCACTTCCTTTGCAGCTTCAACCATGCCTTTATACTCTGCTTCTGTAGAAGATAAAGCAACTGTATGTTGCTTCTTGGAACACCATGAGATAAGTTTATCTCCCACATAACACATATATCCAAAAGTTGACCTTGTATCATCTGGATTACCTGCCCAATCTGCATCACTATAAATTTTGATATTTGTATCTGAGGTAAACCCATAATACAAACCTTCATTGAGTGTACCCTTAATGTACCTCAACACTCTTTGACCTGCAATCCAATGTTCTTTCCTTGGGCAATGCATGAATTGAGACAAAACCCCTACTGCATATGATAAATCAGGTCTAGTTAAAGTAGCATAGATAAGGCTACCAACCAAACTCTGATATTGTCTCATGTCCTTGAATTCTTCACCTCCAAACTTACTCAATTTATGATTCACCTCCATTGGTGTAGGTGCTACCCTGCAATCATCCATTTTAAACTTGATTAACAAGTTCTTCAAATACCTTTCTTGGGTCACAAATACTCCATGTTGAGTATATGTAATCTCCATGCCCAAGAAGTATGACAAGTCTCCCAAGTCACTTATCTTGAACTCCTTTTCCATTTGCTTTTTGAGTCTTTGTATTCCTTCTTCATCTGTACCTGTAAGAATTATATCATCAACATATATGCACATGTATATGAACCCATTATCACTTGCTTTGATAAGCAAGCTACTATCTGCTTTAGACACCTGAAATCCAAGTTCCTTTCGGAACTTCACAAGTCTATAGTTCCATGCCCTTGGGGCCTGCTTCAAGCCATACAAAGCTCTCTTGAGCTTGCACACATGATCTGGATACCTTTTATCTCTGAACCCTTGAGGTTGCTCCATGAACACATCATCTGAAATATAACCATTCAAAAAAGCATTTTTCACATCAAGTTGACATAACTTGCAACCTTTACATGCAGCAATAGCAATAAGTGTCCTGATGGTTGTCATCTTTGCCACAGGACTATAAGTCTCATCATAGTCAACACCATAAGTCTGAGCAAACCCTTTGACAACAAGTCTAGCTTTGTATCTAGACACACTTCCATCTGCAAACCTTTTAGTCTTGTAGACCCACTTGCATCCAATGATTTTCTGACTATTTGGTTTTGGAACCAAATCCCATGTTTGATTCTCCAAAAGTGCATCATATTCTTCCTGCATAGCTTTCTCCCATTTTTCCTTACCTTTTGCCTCTTCATATGTAGAAGGGTCTTCATCTGTATTCACCATATAAGCATAGTCTTTTGTAGTCAAAAATGAAGTATCATAGCTATACCTTGTAGGTTGCCATTTATTCCTTGTAGACCTCCTAAGCTCTCCACTTCTTGAGGTTTCTGGTTCTTCATATTCAGGATCAAATCTTGGGGTTTCTTCCACTTCAACCTGCACTTCATTACTCTCTTGTTCATCAAATATTTGAACCTTTGATTTACCTTTCCTTTGGTTCACTTCTTCTTCATCATCTGTATTGATATTGATTGTACCTGCATACCAAGTGCTTTACTCATCAAATGTAACATCTTTAGAAACCATGAATTGTTTTGTAGATGGACTCCACAATCTATAGCCCATCTGCTTATCATCATAACCAATGAAAACATATTTTTCAGCTTTAGGCTCCAACTTGTGCCTTAATTGTGATGGCACATATGCATATGCCACACATCCAAAAACTCTGCAATGATCCAAGGTAGGTCTCTTACCCCACCAAGCCTCATATGGTGTCATACCTTGCAAGGCTTTACATGGCAACCTATTGACCAAATAAGTGGCTGTATTTACAGCCTCAGCCCACAAATAATTAGGGCAATTTTTCTCCTTCATCATGGATCTTGCAAACTCAACAAGTGTTCTATTTCTTCTTTCTGCAACACCATTTTGTTGAGGAGAATACCTGCAAGTAACTTCTCTTTTTATACCTGCATTCCATAAGTAATCACTGAATTCATTAGAAAAATACTCTCCCCCTCCATCTGACCTTAGTCTTTTCAACTTATGACCTGTAATTCTTTCTGCATATGCATGATAGTGTTTAAATGTATTAAACACTTCTGACTTATCTTTGATCACATAGATAGTGATCCATCTAGTAGCATCATCAACATAAATCACATAATACCTTGACCCATTTATACTGAAATCTTTTGATGGTCCCCACACATCTGTGTGTACCAATTCAAGCTTCTCTGAGTGCATAAAACCATGCTTGGAGTAAGAATTCTTATGAGCCTTACCTAATTGACATGCCTCACATTTGTATGTCATATGTTGACCTGCAACATTAGGCAATCCAAGCACTGAACCATTGTTAACCATATCTTTAATACCTCTTTCATTGAAATGTCCAAGCCTTTTGTGCCAAAGATCTAACTCAGAGATCTTATGTCCTCCATATGTGAACATAGCATGACCAATATTGCCTTGAATCTTCAATGTAAATAATCTTCCTTCCTTTTTCCCTGAAACAATCTGTTTATACCCTTGGCTAGGGTCTTCCACATATACTCCATCATTAGTGAACCTTACTTCATATCCCTTTTCAACAATTTGTCCTACACTTATCAAATTCTTAGGGATTGTAGGAACATACAAGACCTTACTCAATAAGGTGCTTCCATCCTTGGCCTTCACTGATCCAATTGACTTCACATTGTGCTTTGTGTTGTCACCTGTTTGAACAACATGATTAAAAACTTTACTCTCCAAATCAATCATTAAAGATATGTTACCACTCAGGTGATTGCTACACCCTGAGTCAATGTAGAAGACTCTTTGATCTTCATTCTGCCTTTCACAAGTTGCATTCATTATCAATGTTGAATCCTCCTTTTGATCTGAAGCATAATTGTAGTAGGTGTTGTTGTATTGTTGACTTTGGAATCCTCTACCTGCATTTCTTCCAAAGTAACTCCTTCCACCTCTACCTCTGAAATTACCTCTTTGACTTCTGCCTCCTCTTCCTCTTGAATTATAGTTCTAATTGTATCCACCATTACTCTGATTATTATGCCAGCAATCATTAGCTAAGTGATTTGTCTTACCACAAATCCAGCAAGCTTTGCCTCCATCTTTGTTATTCCTGCCTCTTCCTCTACCTTTGCCACCTCCTCTTCCTCTTAGGAAGTTGGCTTGAGTAGTTGTTCCTTCATCTTCACCTGCTTGTTGCTTTCCTTTGCTATTCTTCTTCTTGTCCTTTGAGTACATTGCATGACCTACACTCTTGTCACCATCTCCTTTAACATCCTGCTCAAATGTTAGCATATGACCTAACAATTGATTTAAATCAGGAGTGAAATGGTCAAGTGATAATTCTGTAGACAAAATGAATGGCTTCCATTTGTCATCACCTCTCAAACCTGTAAGGATTTGCCTTACCAATTTATCCTCCTCAATATCTTCATCAACAGCTCCTAAAGCATCTGCAATGTCTTTCATCCTTGTTACATAGTCTGAAATAGATTGAGAGGCCTTCTTCTTGAAGGTTGTAAACTCTGCCCATAAGGATGCCTTCCTTGACTTTGTAGTATTCTGGAAATGCTCCTCCAAAGCATTCCAAATGTCAGTTGCACTTTCAAGACCTCGAATATGAGGTAACAAGTAATCATTGACTCCCATATATATAATGCTCCTAGCTTGAGCATCTTTCTTCATCCAATTTTTCAAATCTGCTAACTCTTCCCTAGTTGGAACACTAGGATCTCTGAACTGTGGCTTCTCTTCTTCTCCTGTGATGTAAGCAATTAAATCTTTGCTCATAAGATGAGCTTCCATCCTCATTGACCATGCAGGATAGTTTTCCCTATCCAATTTCTCTATCTGTAGAGAATCTCCCATCTTGTGTCCACCTGTGTATTGAAATCTTCAAGCTTTATGAACAATATGTGTACCTTTACTTCGAATTAGACTCCTTTTGTCCTTCTTGATGTCGTATGGTCTCCTCCTCTTGCTTTGCCTTCAAACTTTCACCTTTTAGTTCTTCAATTGTTGAATTTCTTGAATCTGCAGCAGTCGGGACTTCCTTTCCTTGATTTGATGTCTCCTGCTCTGATACCACTGATGGAGAGTGTTAATCTCCAAAAGAACAACCTACTCTTGAATTTAGAACACCTCTATATCAAGAGTAAGTCAAAACCTTCACTAAATTAGAGGTCCAATCTCCAAATTATCAAAAAGTTAAAAAATTCTGTGAAGAAGATGAAACACAGAAAGTCTGCTGCACAATTTCTTCTCATTGACCTATCAAACATGTAAAGTTTTCTATGAAATTTTGTATGGAGTGTCGCCTAGAGATTGCGCACCTCCTCCAAGTTAAATTTCTCAAAAAGGTTTAGTATAACTTGAGAAATCAACTTCACAAGTTACCTATGTCCAAATCTGTACTTCTGAGAAGTCGATTTGACACCCCTAATTTCTTAACTTTGGTTCTCACAATGTCGAACCCGTTTTACCAAATCCTTTTGACTGAAGATAGCTTATCTCTCAACTTAGATTTTGAGCTATCATATGTGTAAAACTTTACACTGTGCGCTGAGCACTACTCATTTCTTTGGATTCGAAATGTGCGCCTGTTTCAGAGAACTGTGAACACTCAACACATATGAATGTTCCTACTAACAATTCTCTTAACCTGTTTGCAATTAGACTCTGAAATTCAAGTCACAAACTCATTAACTACCAACTTAGATATCCTCAAAAGGATTTCACAAATGATCTACCACAGACGGAGTAGACGCAGAAACATCGGGCGCAACATTTCTTTCATTTCAGGAGAAGACTACAATCTGAAAGTGAGAGAGACTTCAACTCCTTTCTCATCTGTCTATTGACATTTACAATCACTAAATTCTCTATTCCTATGCTCGTACATAGTCTCTCTTTGTCTTCTCTTTCTATCCCGACATTTTCAAAAGGTATTTATAGGCAACTATGTACAAACTCTTATCAAACCATAAGTATATGTAACCTATGTCATAACTAATGTACATATGTGTACATGTTCTTCACTCTTGTGAATGTATCCATCTTCTTTACTCCAAATCTTCAATTGGTGATTGATCTGCACCAACAGGATTGACATTAAAGGAGGTGCTACTCATCACAGAGCTACACCAAATTTTGGCGCCGTTGCCGGGGATCGAACCCGGGTCTCCCGCGTGTAGCTCTGTGATGAGTAGCACCTCCTTTAATGTCAATCCGGGAAGACGTGAGGATGGTATGAAGACCTCGAGCAAGTGGAGGCACAAGTGCGTGAGTGAGAAGCACACTAACATGCACACACATACACACACACGTGCACACACGGCAAGACAAAGAGTGAGAATCAATGGAGTTCTTAGATTACTTTCAAAAAGCTCTTACAAGTTCATTTCAATTACAATCTACCCTCAAAAATGAGCTCTCTGGCTCCTTTTATAGTTTTTTACTAGCTTTGGCCCTGTCCAGACCTAGTGTCCGGCCTAGTTAAAAATTAGGTTCCAGGGCTTATTTGAGGGCTCAAACGAGATCTAAAAAATACGAAAATTAATACGTAGGTACTTCTAAAGCTCCCCAAGCTCAAGGACTCCTTGGCTTGTACAAAATGGAGCTACAAAGATGTGAAATGATATTTACAATGATTATTAGTGATAAAAATCACTGTTGTTGTAGGGATTTCTTCTAATGATATGCCATACATATCTTCGAGCTCCCTACTTGCTCCTTCTTCCTGCGTGTCCACCTCTTTGATATGCGTTAGTGTCCTGAAAAATGTTGGCCTACTTGCCAGATCGTCGTTGACTCCCTTGTCTGCTTGTGCCTTCTCTCCCCTCTGACTCTCTTCTATGGCTGCCATGCCTTGTCAGTCCTTCAGTTCCTTGTCTGCTGCTAACACCCCCCCTCTCTCGCATCTGTCGTCCCTAACAGACCCTTGTTGGGAGGGTCGTTGGATGTAGTATTCGACAACGTCTTGCGCTAAGTGATGTTCGGCAATCCTCAATCCTTTGGCCAAGTCTGTGAGTAGAGCATCCCAATCTACTGGCCCGGGAACCTCTGGATGTGGCATTCGTAACTTTTCTGAATGGAGAGCTTGTTCCACTGCAAACAATTGTAATAAATGTGAGGGCCTGGGAATGAAGATCTCTGAGTGATATTCCGAGAACCCTGTGACAAACATCTCTTCAAATGTCTGTTTGAAGCAGGCCTGTAGGTACTTTATGCGGGCATGCCATGCATAAACAACATTAATAGAGGGCGTTGTGCTCATGTCATAAACAAGATCTTGATTGCCTTCATTGAATCCGAGCGCCGAGAGATGAGGTTCTTTAACATTCTTGAAGGTCCGGAAGGTGACTATCATGAGTTCAAAAATTTTAAGGCACATCTGTGTCATGACATCTGGTACGTTTTTGAACCTGACACCCCAATGCCGAATTGTCGATATCATATACCCTACGGTAGGCTGGCCTTTCGGTGGTGCTAAGTAGACATAGTTAAGCCATTTCTCACATCCTTTGTTTGTCAGCACCGTTTTAGGGTATTCTGGCCACGACCGTCTTCGGAAAACAGGACAGTAGCAGGGATTGTACTTGATATACAGGGGCATGTTATTCCATGTGCGATTCATTTCTGGGTAGGTTTCAAGCAGCCAAATTCTCCAGGTCGGTTGATGAATATTTCCCTGCTTGGCACTTGTTGGGATGTCATCTGGTGCGAACTGTGTGGCAGAGGTTGGTTCCCTTGAGGTGTGGTGCTTGATTTCGGCATTATAATCCGCCATTAAGACATAAAATGGAACATACAAGTCGTCGGATGTGCCGATCCACCTATGATGGGAGAGGTTTCTAAAGTAATCGGATTTTATGATTACCTCTTCCAACCGTGACATGGATGCTATTTGAACTGCTACCCTGTCATCATGGGTTGTGGCCACTTTTTCCAACTTCTGCATCCATTCAGGGGCCTCGATCTCAATGGTGTCCATGCCCTGTTCTGTTCGCTTACCCCCAGGTGTTGGCATCGGGACATATGGATCGTCGAATGTTTCTTCTACTTCAATCGGCACTAGATCGTCAGGCTCGGGCTCTACAAGAGGAGAGGGTTGACGCTCGTATTGCATGACTCTACTGCGTAGTTCCTCAAGTTCTACTCTGAGTTTAGTGACTTCTTCAGATGTATCGTCTGCTACTGTGACCTTGCTTGGTGACTCCTGCTGGGTTGCCAACTGCCTTAGTAAATCATCTCTTTCTTTTTCTAATGCGGCATGGGCTTCCATTAGATCTGCATGAGTTTCTAACACGACTTTCATATTCTCGGAGGGAATAGCCTTGAATCTTTCTGGGTCAATTTCCTGTGGGGAGCCCTCCATGGCCGCCTCCAAGTTTTCTTCATTCTGTTTCTGTAATCGTTTATTCTCCTCTAGCGCTGTAGACATGTGCTTGCGTAGGAGGCCCAGGTTTCATCGAAGCTTAAGATTTTCCGTGATTTGAGAATGTAGCAGCTCATCCATGTGTTGTCTTTCTTCAGCATCTGCTTGGGGTGGGTTGGCTACTAATTGTGCATGTTGTTCCTGTAATGCACTAAACTGCTGTTGTAGGAGCCTCTTTTCTTTCTCTAAGTCCATGAATCTTCCTTGTAATGTTTCATGACTCCTGAACAAACTTGTATGCTGAGCATCGAGGTGCTGATAGTGTTGCTGTAACTGAGACATGCACTGATACATGTTATTAAATACATTATTAAGAGGGATGGTTGCAGGAAGGGTGTTGTATGCAGGGGGAAAGGGAAAGGGGAAGGGAAGTGTGAATGCGGTGCTGGAAAGTGGTGAAGTGGGTGGTGGGGGAATGGGAGATTGTGGGTGAATGGGGGGCGGGAGAGGTGCAGAGGTGGGTGATATTTCCATAGAATCAAAAGTGGAGACAGTGGTTGGAGTGATTGTGAACATGGGGATCGTGGTTGCGGTGATAGTGGTGAAAGTGTATAGTGGTGTGTGTAATTGTGAATATGAACTACCACGAAGTGTGATTGGGGGAGTGGGGTTTTCCGTGGCTGTGGTTAGACTTATGGTTTCAGTGAGGATAGGGTGTGTGGGTTGACTGATGGTTTGTGCGTCGGGGTGTGTAGTGGGCTCGGACGCGGTGACAGTCGAGGTTACGCTGATAGAGGGAGGTGAATGTGGCGGATGTGGGGGTGAAGGTGGTAAGGGAGGTGATGGAGGTGCACTTGATGTATGGGCTTCCTCGGTGTCGTGAACGGTGTGTGCAGTGCCCGTGGTTGTGGGGGTGCCTTGTGGTCCTGATCCTAGTACATTCATTTGTTTCCCTGTTCGTGGGGGACGTCTTCCATATCTTCTTTCCGTTCTGCGTGATTGTGCCAGGGCAGTATGCACTACCTCAGGTACTCCTAAAGCATCAGAGATCATATCCAGTGTGGCATGATATTGTTCGTCGACTCCTTCCTCCTCAAGGATTTGGTGCATGATAGCCTTTCCTGCTGCAAGGGATAACTTATGTTGTTGTTGGACCCTGTTGATGGTATCGTAGAGCTTTTTCAACTCCTTTGTATATGCTGGGGCACCCTCTAGCTCCTGTATAACTTCTTGCTCATAGTCATGCGCCTCCTCATCAGAAAATCCTTCTTGTTCATCCTCTTGTTCTGCTTCTTCTTCATCCTGCACTTCCACCACTTCTGGTTGTCTTGGCTGGGGTTGTTCTGTAGCCGTTTGTTGTCCACTACCCTGCTCTGCTTCGACCTCCGCATTAACCGCTTCAATGATTCTGGCAACTTCTTCATCCGTTAGATCTTCCAAAGTGAATCCGTGAGGAAATTCCAGATCAGTAGGTACTGGTGGAAACACAAGGTTAGGGCCATCTGTGCTGTGCCTGGGTAACCTGATAGTAAATGGTTGCACTCGTCTGGGAAGCCTTGGAGTTGTTTCAGGCGTTAGGGTTGCATCGCGGGCTTGTGCACAAGGCATCTGGACAGCGCCTCTCATCTTCTTTGAGGGAGGTCCTGCGGCTGACAGTCTGTGTTGAAACTCTTGTGCTCTAGTCCAAATGAGAGCCCTTTGCACCGGTACATCATATGCGAGACATCTATACACAATTCTGGTAAGCGCACAGCATCCATACAGTACAGATTTTTGTTTCTTATACCACCTTTGATGAGCCAAATGGATTTGGTCTATAATCCAATGGGGCATATTGATTGTCAGGTCAAAAGCATCTGCTAAGTAGAGGCTAAACCATATCTTTTTAGGTGGCATAGTGAACCTCTCTTGAGCAGGAAATGCAAAGTGCTGCATGACCATGCGCAAATGAACAGCGATATTAGGCGTCATTGCCACCATGTCCTTTAACTTCATCAGATTCCTGTTCTTCATATTATCGGGGACCATAGTCTCTTTCTCCGTAGGGATGTGCATGCCTTTCATGTCCAGAGCTTCTCTTACCAAGTTGATAGTCAAGCGGAAACGCTTCAGCTCATTGCCCCTTGTGAGTGATGGGAGTACAAAGGAGCTGTATCCCTTTTTGTCTTTGCTTGGAGTAAGGGTGCTAATCAAGTATGAGCACCTTAGAAAATCGGGCTTTGGTAGTTGGAACTTGAAATAATCGTAGAGCCCAGCCTTCTTCCATATCGGCTTCAGTCCTTCGTTATTTTGTAGCTTTTCAAATTCCCTGGTAAAGAAGTGGTATCTGCCCCAACGTCCATTGAATTCTATCTCTGACTCCCACATGTATGTGCCTTCACCCAGAGGTCCCGCAACATCACTGAACCAGTGTGAGGTTTTGCCCACCGGCATTGTGTGACCCTGTGGAGGATTTTGAATCGGTATGGCATGTAATGCCCTTAATGCCGCTGGTCGCTCCTTCAATTCTTCCTCCACGGGAAGACTTTCTATATCCACGATTTGGGGGCTGGTGCCTGCCTGGGAGCTTGGTCCTGCCGTATCTGCCATGTTCCTTTTGCCTTTTGATTATGAGAGAATATAGAAACAGGTGTTAACATTGTAAAGGACAAGATAGAACCGTTTTTGTCCCCAGTACAACATTAACATGGGTTCGGGAGATATTAGGAGGTTAGTAGGTGCTTGGTGCGTGTGTGTGTGGTTAGAGAATGGGTGGTCCTAGGAGTTAGGTGGAATGATGTCGTGTGAGGGTGACGTAGTTAGTTGGTGGGTATATACATACAACTGGGGTCAGGGGGTGTATTACAAGTCTTAGGCTTCCAAACACAATGAACGGGTTTTGCCCGTGATTTTGTGGAGACTACAGAGAGGTTGATAGGAATATCTGCTTGAATATGGGGCATTTTAGGGACCCATTTACAAGTGATTCTTCGTGTGCGCGTGGAAGGATATGTGTCCTTGCATGATATGTGAGAAATGACACCAGATGGTTGGGTGAGTGAAACTTGTAGTATTGGGTGTGGCCTCGGTGTGTCTATTTGAGCCCGCAAGCAAGCCTTAGGCACCCAGATTTGTCGTGATTGTGGGCAAGCCTTCATCGACTTCTTGGGTACCCAAATAAACTTAACTTTCGCAGAGAGATTGACTACAGACTTCTTATTAGTGTCATGTTGTTGATTACTAATAAGAGGCTTCGGCTGCTGGTTCGGCGTGATCGGGGCAGGGAGTTCGCCTTTTCGCACCCACACTTGTTTCGATGGCTGAGACCTTCTGCTTCGCCTGTGTTTTTGTCCTCCAAGATAGGTAGTATGCTGCTCCTTCCATCTTTGGTCTGCCTTTGGTTGGTGTATCCTTCTGGCCTGTGGAAATGAAGGGAGTTCCGCCAATGCCTTGACTTTTCTATTGAGATCTCCATTCCTCTGCATCACATAGCTTTGGACAAGAACAGCATGGTCATCTTCATGTGTACTCCTGGAAGGACCAGGAGTTTGTGCCTTTCCTAGTTCCTTGAGTGCCTTATTTTCCAATTCAACTGTAACTCGACTATGATTTACCCATACCTGAAGAAGTCCCCTTCTTAGGTTTAGGTCGACTGCATGATCATAGATCCAGTCCTGACCCAAGACAAGAGGCTCAATGAGGTCCTCATCTTGACACACTAGTACCTTGACTGTCATTGCTTCCTCTTGAATATAGAGGGGAAGTTCCACCTCGCCCATGCAAGGGGTTTCCACACCTCTCAATCCTATGAGATATGCCTCTATAGGATTGACAGTTAATTTCAACTCTTGACGGTAAGACAATTTAACAGCACTAGTGGCTGCACCTGAGTCAATCAAGGCTCTTATAGTCCTTGCACCCTTTCCTTGTCCTATCTCTAAGGTTATAAAAGGACGTCGATCAATTATCCTATGAGAGCTATGGCCGGACACTTTGCACATCGCCATATGATATCCCTGCTCTGCATAGTCATTTGCTCGAGGCTGATCTCTACCCTGCCTTCTCAACTTCATCCTTCGGATGTGTTCTAAAGCTTCTGCTTGAGCTTCTTCTCGAATTCGCTTTTCTTCTTCTTTGCGTTTCTTAGCAGTATTGAGGCGACTTAGCATCTCTTCTGTGAGAGGTTCCTGATACAACTTGACTCTGCATCCGCTAATGTAGCTTGGGAGAACATCACCCTCTAATGTGGCTAGTTGTACTGCTCCACTAGTGGAGATCCTATTTATGATCATAGGTCCATAACCACGCTTCTCTAATTTTCTCGCATGTTGCTTCAGGGTGTAGACTAGTACTAGGTCGCCTGCCTTCAAACCTTTATCCTTAACGTTGTGGGAGCGAAAAGAGCGAATGGTGACGGCTTGTGGATCAAGCCAACCGCCTCGCTAACGACGCACGCGGGGTGCTTGGAACAAGCTCAGGTACAGTGGAACTCGAAGAAAGTTTGATTAGATGATTTTGCAAAGCCTTAATATCTTTAAAGAATAAATATTCATACTTTGAAACATATGAATCCTTTATTTTAATTAGCATGACACAGTTGAGTTTTCATCAAATTTTAATTCGTGCACATAATAGATTTAAGATAGTTTCACTATTTTTGAATACCATAGAAAGCAAAACCTTTTCCACAGAAAAATGTATGGAGCGTTTTGGTCGTGAGAGTACGTAACTAATAAAAGCATCAAAGCTATATCATGAGTTATTAAATATCACAAAACAAAGACACTTACATAAAACCTGACGATTAACAAAAACAAAGGGAAGGACTCTATATCTCTCTGAATAGAATGTTTCCTCTTTATAAGCGTGATATTTTCTTCCTTGATTCTGATATTAATCAGAGTTCACTTTTCTTCCAGCAAATGATGAAATGCAAGAGTCGCATCACACAGATCAAACTTCACTCTATACTATTCGCTATAAATGGTCTAGCTATTTAGCGCATATTCTTTAATGCAGTGTTCGAGCACACATTCGTAAATGATTTCATTATTCAAATAATGCAATCAATTCCAAACCTATTTTGTTGGTACTTCTTTCACATCTTCCCCCTCAAACTCATTTCCTACTTTCAATACTCGAACAGAATTTGAATTTCTGTCGAGTGAGGTTCAATAGATATTAACGCACATACATTCAAATTACAATCTTTGAAGTTAACTCACGATCAGAAAGTCAAGTTCATGCATGCTTCACATAAATCCGCGGACAACCATCTATTTGATTTTCCTCTCTTATATTCTCATATTTTAAAGAACTCTTTACTTAACTGCGAAGCAACCGCTTTCATAACATCGAATTCATACACTTTTTTGTTTGCCTTTTGTTAAGGTGAAGGATTCCCATTCCATCTTCCTTCAGAGTTTTCTTCTTTCGTTGCTATTAGGTCAAATCACCACTGAGCAGCAGTCTCATTTTCTGATTCAATATTTATGCATCTGAGATTTCACCTTCCTTATCCCTTCAGATACAACGTCTAGAAAACCTATTAAAACTGGCAGCCCGCGATCTTCAGCTATGGCAGTCGGGTGCTCTTTCTTCAGCATACGTCAAAATATTCCTCGAGATTGATTGATCCTTCTTCTTTAGATATGTTCCTCATATTGATCCTCAGCCGCCTTGGATGATTGAAGCACCGACAGTGACGATTCTCTTCTTAGATGATCCACGCTTCCTTCAAAACTCCTTCTTTAGATGTGTCTCTTCTCCAAAGAGTGCTTTCTTCTAATGCGTTCATTGCCGGATTTCCCTTCAACAGATAATGTGAACTTCCCTCGTCTAACCATCAGATCAGACACCTTTCAAGAGAATCTTTCCAATGATGCTGATGTAGCTCTCCAAGTAGAATTGTCAACAAACCACAACCGTATAAAGGAGGATATTTCAATTCCAAAGTCAGCAACCATGCTATGTTTCGAACAATAAATTGCTCATCTGCAAGTCATCTGCTTAGAAGTCATCTCCTACTATCATCTCTTCACACGAAAGACTTCATAGTTTTCAAGATGTATTAAAACATAGTCAGAACAGTGTCGTAGGCATTAAAGATTCAATTAAAATCAGATGGTAATCCCATTCAGCTGCTTGAGTTATTTTCTGTCAACTCCTAAAAGTAAATAGGCCTTCTTCGAAGAGGACATACAGAGAGCGCATTCTGATAAGACATAAGATATATATAGACCCACTTCGAATATTATAAGGAAGATCTATTTCAGCGCAATTGATGAGGAAGCAAGGAGGGCATGATAGGAGATAATATTAGAACGAAGATCTATTTCGACGTCAGAAACACCATACTTCTGAAAGCCAACCTGAGGATGCTAGTCCCTTCGAAAACAGGAAGAGAAAGAACGGACTAAGGCACTGTGAG
The DNA here is from genome assembly GCA_020310875.1 of Ceratopteris richardii. Taxonomy (NCBI): domain Eukaryota; kingdom Viridiplantae; phylum Streptophyta; class Polypodiopsida; order Polypodiales; family Pteridaceae; genus Ceratopteris; species Ceratopteris richardii. The sequence goes on along the minus strand of CM035415.1, from coordinate 134,389,275 downwards.
GAGTAAGGTCATCTTAAAGGAGGCTGAATGGAGAGTAGAAGGCGAAGTCCTTACTGCCAAAGAACAGAAAACGATGAAGACTTTGTACCTTAATGACACATTTTGTTGAGAACCGTCTGCAATCTTATCAGATATACATGGATCGTTGCCATTCGAGATTGCCCAATGGCGTCATCATCAAGAAATCAGCAATCCTCTGCAGCGCATCCTTTTTCAGAACATTTTCGCAGCAACAAGCTACGTCCTTTGATAGGAAATGAGCGCAGTCAATAGAAATTGCTCCAACCAAAGTATTATTGGAGACGATCAAAACAATGCCTAGATGACAATTATTCGCTTCGTCACAATATTCATATGTATGTGAAGCAGATTAGATGTACGCTGTCAGAAGCTCGCGAAAAAAAACATCGCCACCAACAATCAGATGTCTCTCGAATCTCCTCTCTCCCCCCCTTAGATATACCGGTTGGATGTTTTTATCAAGACATGGAACACCTGTCCTTAGTCGGCAATCCTGCATGTGAACAGTAGATAAGTACCTTTCGCTGCTCATGACGAGAAGACAAGTTTGGTCGATCTGATCTGAGGGTCTGTATTCGGTTATTGAACAGAATGTAATCAACCAGTTCTCTTCAAACATTCCGAAGAAAAAAGTGATGTGTATTCAGATCTTTCTTGGAAACGAGGTTTTTTTTTTTTTCTGTAAAATTTGCATTGACTAGAAAAAGAGTGTTTTAGAGGAATGTTAAATGCAATAAATGTCCACTTATTCCCCATTTACGGTTCCTTTCACCACTAATAATCCTTTGAGTGAGCGTTTTACCAACTCTAAATTGAGTGCCATATTTATTGTTTTGGCATTCATCTCTTGATAAATCCACAGAACCTTGTACATCAATTGCATCTAGATCACTAGCTTCTAGTATGCGAGATTCCTTTCAAAGTGGGGTGCATAAAATTCTCACATATGATCCCTGTGATTTTGATTGTGTCTTCAAGTGAGGAGAGTAAATCTCTCCGACAACGTGGGCATCAAAGTAGGCCTTTTGTCGTTTCTTAGCTGCATATATCCCTGCAGCCACCCTTAGTCTTGTTTCTCCTAATCGTTCTAGGTCAAAGAGTCTCGAAGAAAGTTCATGACCCATCCACTAATACTCTTGTGCTACTTTCAATGTAGGTATTAAGAAGTCCAACGGTAGCACAGCGTTTTGGCCAAATACCATATGAAAGGGGGTGGCTTGGAGTACCGTTTTGTAGGCCACTCGGTATGCCCAAACGGCATGGTGTAGCTGTTTGTCCCAATTAGAGCGTTTATTGTTCACTAATTTCGTCAGTACATTGCATAAGATCTTTCGGCTTGCCCATTAGCTTGTGGGTGGTAGGGGGCAGACTTTTTATGTACTACCAAGAACTCTTGGAGTAGATTTTCAATTACTTCATTCAAGAAGTGAGTGCCTCTATCACTTACTAATTCTATAGGTAGCCCGTATCTAGTGAATACATTCTCAAATAAGAACCTAGCGGTCGTCTGAGCATCATTCTTAGTTGTAGCTTTTACCTCTACCCATTTCGTTAGATAGTCTGTGGCAACAATGATATATTCTGCATGCGAACCCTTAGCTGGGGGATTAATAGGACCTACAAAGTCTATTCCCCACTTAGAGAATGCACGTCCACCCATCATAGGTTTCAGTGGCATCTCATCTTTACGTATAGGATACTGAGTTCTCTGACAAATATCACATCGTTTCACATAGGTATGTGCATCCATGTGAAGGGTCGGCCACCAGAAGCCCGCAAATAGTATTGCCTTGATCACCCGATCTGGTCCAAAGTGTCCTCCTGCTACACCTCGGTGAGCAGTTTCCAAGATCTTAAGATATTCACTCTCATGGACACATAGTCTTAGGTAACCATCTTTACCACGCTTGTAGAGATTATCACCAATGAGTGAGTAATCTAGGGCTTCGTGTTCTAAACTCCTTTTCCTAGCCAGAGTCATCTCTGGAGGGAATGTTTTTGTCCTCAGAAAGGATACTAGTGGTTCACTCCAATCCGGCACTATGGACACTTGATAAAGAGTGGCATGTTCCATAGGTGGTTTAGTGCAGCAGATTGGGCATTCCTTGCACAACTTTTGGACATCAGCTTCCATAGTCGGCCAATGCACTCCGAGTCGTCTTAGTGTCTGTAGGGTTCGTTGCTTTGAATAGTGTTGCTCTAATGCACCTACATGTGCTAATTGCAACCATTTAGCGTACTCATCCTCTTCCACACAACAGGCCAAGATTCCTTGATCTGTGTGCTTGTACAACTTCCTGCCATGATGTGATACTTTTGGGCTTTCACTACCTCTCTATTCTGTGTGTTTACCACTGGATGGTTAGGCTCGTATGTCAATACTGGCACTAGTGGCTTGGCCCACTGTGGCACCACTTCCAAATTAAACAAGTAAGCATCAGGAAGGTCGTCTGACACTCCCTGTGGGGCTTCTCCAGATGTGAGCCTAGAGAGATGGTCTGCCCTCAAGTGAGTTCTGCCTTTCCTTACCACAACCTCAAAGTCGTATTCCATTAGTAAGAGAAACCATCTTACTAATCGGCCTGTATTGCATGGCTTGTTGACCAAGTACAACAATGCCTGATGATCAGTAAAAAATTTAAACTTATTTGCAAGCAAATAATTTCTAAACTTTTTGATTGCATATACCATGCCTAATCCTTCTCTCTCCGTAGTGGTGTAATTTCGTTCAGCTGCATTCAATTGTCTACTAACATAGGCAATTGGAAGATCCATATTACCTTCACCAGTAGGTTGCGCGAGCACACACCCAATAGCATAATTGGATGCATCCACGTGAACATGGAAAGGTTTATTCCAATCTGGTGTAGTCAAGATTGGGGCTGAACATAATCGTCGTTTAAGCTCCTGGAAGGAATTTTCACACTCGTCAGTCCACTCAAAGTTAGTCAAAAGTCCATACATGGGCTTTGCAATGACCGCATACATGTGGATGAAACGTCGGTAATAGCCACAATGCCCCATGAAAGCTTGAACTTCTTTGACATTCTTTGGCCTAGGTAACTCTGCTATGGCTCTCACTTTCTCTTCATCAGTGGATATGCCATTCTTTGACACTATGTGTCCTAGAATCTTGCCTTGCCTGACCATAAAGACGCACTTTTCTGGGTTCAGGCAGACTTGATATTCTCTACATTTGTCAAAGATTTGTCTGAGTTCGGGAATATGGGTTTGCCTAATGTTGGAATGAGCACAAAGATCATCAACATAGACCTCTAAGTTCTTCCTCAGGAACTCTTTAACTACATGACACATCAATCTTTGGAAGGTTGCAGGAGCATTAGTAAGCCCAAATGGCATTACTCTAAAGGCAAAAATGCCCCACTCCGTGGCAAAAGCTGTCTTATGTTGATCCTCTGGAGCTATGGCTACTTGATTGTAGCCCGAAAACCCATCAAGGAAGCTGTACACTTCCTTGCCTGCTACTCTTTCTAAGAGATGTTCTGTGATATGAAGCGGATAGTTATCTCGAATGGTGGCTGCATTGACCTTCTTCAAGTTAATGCATACACGCAGCTTTCCGTTTTTCTTGGGCACCACTACAATGGGGGATACCCATTCAGTGTGCTCAATTTCATAGATAAATCCAGCTTCTACCAATCTATCTATCTCCTCTTTGATCTTAGCCGCATAATTATCGTTATATGTGTATGGCTTTTGCTTAGAGGGTTTAGCATCTGAGGTCATGGGAACTGTGTGTGAGCATATATCTGGGTCAACACCTTTCAAATCCTTGTAACTCCAAGCGAATACATCTCTGTATTCTCTTAGCAAGGCTATTAATGCATGCTCTTCTTCCTCTGTTAGGTCATGACCTATGTACGTACATCTCTCCTCTCCTTCTTCTAGGGCCACTACTATTTTCTTGGTGGTCTCTTTGTTATCATAGGCCTCCCCTGATTGCACCTCTCGTTTAGGCATTCTGATCATGACTCTTCTGTCATCTATCTCATACTTCTTAAAATTTTCTGGGACCTCAAACAAAGATTCTTCCTCTGCTTGCGTGACTTCTCTCTTCTTTCTTTTCTTTCCTTCTCCCTTCGAGGTCACATGTGTGGCTAGTCTTACATCACTTGTAAGCTCTCCATACCTCTGGGGTTGAAATTCTACTTCATGGAAGTATTCTTCATCTGATGCAAAAGGTGGGTCCATAATGATTGACTCTAGATCGGAGTCACTTGCATCCTCAAATGCATCAGGGCTAGGTTCACATTCTTCTAACACTGCCTCTCCCATAATTGGCTCTATGGAGAAGACTGAAATGTCATAGCCATCCTCATCACAGTGAGGTGTCCATTGTTCTTCATTGATGGCTACATCCATTGTTGCTAGGATTTCTGCCCAGCCATGGGGTTCAAATTCTTCATCAGGAAATACTACAGGGGCATAGGCTGGGTCTTGAATTGATCTATGTGTTTCGTTTGCACCTATTTCTCTGGCCTTTTCTCTTTTCTCCTCTTCTACTGCCACTTTGCACATCCATAAGTGGGTGTCTTCATGCATCCATAAAGATCCTGATCCTATGGAATGCACCGATTCCGTATCATCTTTGGCTCTATGGATGGGATTCCATTGGATAGGAGGGACATCCCTATGGGAGTAATCCTTGAGATTTACTTTGGTCGTAACACCTAAGTGTTGCAGGTACAAGGAGTTGGTTCCCCAATCCTGTACCACTTGCAACTGTCGCATAAATGGTCTTCCCAAAATCATCTCATAGGCATGATTTTTGCTAAAGTCACATATAGCGAACGTATGTTCGAACTCAACACCACATGTGGTGAGAGTTATTCCTTCTAGCAAGCCTAAGGGTCTCTCTATGTGACCATCGGCCATCTGCAATTTCATCCTCGTGGGCCTGAGTGCCGGCTTGCCCCAACGCTTCCATAGGGAAGTGGTAGCAATAGCAACTCCTGCACCTGAGTCTAGAATGGCCTTGGTGGTGTATCCCTGGTAGGTAATGGGAAGATAGGTGTTCCCTTCTTCACCTTCACACATGTTTCCTATCTTGTCCAAGGGTATCTCTGGCACTGTTCTATGGGATCCTACCTGGGAACGAGGTTTTGCTATCTCTGGTACTTGTTTGGCTACATGTTTCCATAATTCAGGTCTAACCTTGAGTAGCTCTTCTAACTTGAGATTGCATTGCACTTTAGTGTTTTTCACTACCTCCGTGTTCCTAGGTATGACTGAGTCCTCATTTCGTACCATGACCGTGGGTGCTCTCATACAAGTAGACTTAGTTTCCCATGGGCCTGTGAAGTGGGGTAATTCTTGTAAAGAATTAGACTCAAAGTCTAATCTTTCCTGAGATTGGGTGCTCTCCTGCTCCTCATAAATGGATGGAATGTCTTGTGGGAATTGGTCATGTGCATCATCCACAAGTTCAATGGGAGGAGGGACTTCACTTTCTTTAGCCCGTTTGTCTTCTTGAATTTCTCGTAGGAATTCTGGTGTGAATCGATTCATAGAAGAAGATGTGTCTGGCTCCGTAGAGTTAGGCACATAGGCTTCAGGCGCATAGGCTTCCTGGGCAGGAATGCTTACTCTTTCACTTGCCTTGTCCTTGTGTTGAGAGACGGGTTCCTTTTCTGATTGTGCAATTAGCTTCTCTATTCTTTCTAACAGTCCATCAAAGTGTAACTGTGTCTTCGCTGAACTAGAGATGTTAAATAGGCGACTGGCCTCAAACATGGTCTGAGCCAATTCCACCATCTTAGCACAAATTTTGGTTCGTTCTAGCTCTAGTTCTGCTCTAGGGTAACACTTTTCATGATCAGTTACGTTTGGCCCTTCTTGGATTCTGGCTTGATATGCTTTAAGCATCATGTTTAGGTCCTCAGGAGTGGGATCTGCTAGGATTGATCCTACTCTAGGGGGTGGTGGGATTAGGTGAGGCGGTGGGGAAGGTGTTGGTACGGATGGAGTTGGGAGTGGTGGAGGCGGGGTAATGTGAGAGGGAGTTTGAGATGTGAGATCAGTTATCCTGGCCTTGGTTTCCCTTATGCTTTCCTCAAGTTCACTCATCTTTCTTGCCCATTGTCTTTTCATTCGTTCGCGACTATCTCGCCACGCTCTAGTCCTTTTCTTGGTTATGCTCTCAGTTTCACTAACATCTGGGCTCTTTTCCTGGCCTACACTTTGGTTCTGTTGTAGGGCTTGGGCTCTAGTGACCACTTGTACTGGTGCAGTGGAAGTCACACTCCCTGTGGAGTCTACAACTAACCCAATAACGTTGATAGGAGTGATTTTTGGCATATTATTGGGGTTCTTAGGGCAATCTCGTAAGAGATGCTCCTTTCCACAGTCTTGGCAAAAGCCTTGAATTGTCACTGACTGGGGTTGTGTCGGTGGAGGTAAGGGACAATCACGAATGAGGTGATCTCCTTGACATCTATAGCATGGTCCTTTAGGGAATGGAGGTCTTACTTGCCTAGGTTGAGGTCTAGGGTTGGGGTTTGTATACATAACATTTGCGTAATCTGACTCCCAACTGGGTTCATTTGGCTCTTCACTATAGTAGGACTCAGCATGTTCAGGAGACTGCATGTAGTAGGCTTGGGGACTATCGATATGTGTAGAATCAAAGCTATGGTCATTGGGATCACTTTCTGAAATTAATGGTGTTACTGGGACTATGGCTCTATTCAGGTTCTCTTCTGCAGCTGCATACTTTACAGGAATCACATTAGTAGGAGCAGGTGGTTGTTGTGCTAGCACTGGCTGGGGTCTCTGCTGCCCTTGATAAGGTGGCTGATAAGTTTGTTGTAGTCGGTTGTATTGTTGTGGTGGGTACTGATTCTGGTATCTACCTTGCTGTGGGTATGGTTGTGGGTAGGTTTGTCTAACCGCTTGCTTATTGTATGGGCAGTCTTGTGCTGTGTGATTGGTATACCTTCGTTCTATGGTGCAGTACTGGCTACTAGGATTAACTTGGGGTTGAGCCATAATGGGACAGACATTCGCCATATGGTCACCACCGCAAGTATAGCATCTCTTTACTGGGGCAAATCTTGGAATTTGTTTGCTAGAGACACCTAGTTTTTGTGCCACTTTCTCAGCGAGTTCCTCAATTGATGTGGATTGCGTGGAAGAGAGGCTAGAGGCACTATCTGAATCTTTGTATATCTTGGATAGCTCTAAGTCCTCCCCTAGGTTATCCTCGATGTCAATGCACATGCGTACACACTCTTCTATGGTCCTAGGATCCTTCAAGTACACATAAGATCTTAATTTTGTACTTAGCAATCCATCCAAGAATAAAGCCACTTGCTTAGCTGGTGTGGGGAGCTCCGACACAGGGCATCTTTCTAAGTATTGCCTAAATCTTCTCCCTGCAAGTCTCACGGTTTCTTGAGGGGTTTGCTTGAAGCTGTGAATCAATGAGGAGGTGTTATGTCTTATGCCACTCTTAGAGAATTCAATAATGGAAGCCTCTAGGAGTTGGTCTATGCTCCTGAACTATCTCTCATTCAATGGTTGAAACCACGTAAGGGCTGTGTTCCTAAGGGTTAGACCAAAGGCATTGTACTGCGTGAACAAATCCTCCACTTGTTCAGCTCTCAAGACTTGCCTGAATTCGACCACATGATCGTATGGATCTCCAGTGCCATCGAAGTAATTCTTCATGGACTTAACTAGCTGAGTTGGTCTCAAAGTCCTTGTATGCTCTCTAGGTCGTGGTAGAGGGAAATCATCAACATTTCTTTGATTTCTTGGGGCTCTAAGTACCTCAGGTTCTACTCTGTTTGTTTCCATCCTCGTTCTTTCTCTGCCCCCTAGGTTAGCAAAGCTTACTTCTGGCCTATCTCTACTTCTGTCTCTTTGAGTGCCATGAGCTTGGGATGTTCCCGCTCCAGGGCGACCATAGGACACGTTCGATCTTGGTTGGGGGAAAATGAATTCACCTTTCCAAGTGTAAGCATGCCTATCATTTTCTGTAACCACAAAAATCCTTTCTGAAGCGTGATCTAAGTAGGTCACTCTGCCTGGACTATCAGGGTCTTTAAACTCATAGATCATGATTGTTCCTATATCGATTGGACGATCAGATCTATACCTCCAAAAGGCTTCGTCAGTCTCTCTGTTCAGAAGCAGATCTATGCTCTTGTTGTCTTGGGGAACCCACTCGGGATTGAGGATTCTTGTAAGAACAGATTTTCCTCGAGGGGTCCTAGGTTCTACACCCGTATTTCCTTGCTCCAGGTCGCCTAAATCTGCTTCTGAGATCACATTTCCGAATTCATCTGTCCTATCTGGGTGACTGGTGACTACGTATATGGTTCCCTCTTTGTCCAAGTATGCTCCGTTTTCAAACTTGACAGCTGGGTGCTCTAGTCCAATGGATTGGTCAGGGTTTTTAATCTGGACCACAGATCTTCCTAGGCCGTCCTCATAGATGCTAGCACCTAATCGGTTGGTCCTAAGGTATTCCAACTGTGTTTTGTATGGGCCTTCTACTCTGTGCAAGTATGGCACTCCTGAACTTCTCGTAGGTCTGTCCATGCCTTGAGACATCTCTGATTCACTGGTCTCAGAGCTAGGGTAGTATGAGTGGTGGCTCAACTGCTGGGCCCAAGACCTAGCAGTGTGGTTGACACTAGCCTCTGAAGACCTAAGGCTTTGTCTATCCCTTACCAGATGTCGCCCTGATCTAAGGTTCATAAGCCTAATTGAATAGCCCAAATTTACCCAAGTACAACCTCGTTGCTGAGTTCTTTTGTATCAGTTACTTGATTCTTTTTAGTTATTTATCATGTTTAGGGTCTTGTCTGATATCACGTTGTTAGGAATACTTGAATGTTCTTCGTACTTTTAGGTTGATCGTCCCACGTTAGGTTCTTTTCCTTTATGTTATCAACCGTACAAAGATTATGCTTTTTAACTTGAACTTGAGTTTTTAGGTAGTCTTCAACTTGATAACTGCCTACCGTCACCCTAGCTTACTTCTAGCACTATTCGTACTTAGCCTGAGCTAGAAAATGACAGAGGGAGTAGAGAATATTCCAACCTTACTTGTTGATCCCTTGCTCTATGGTGCTCAAGAACCCGGTTCTCAAGCTTGCAAAGAAACCTTGCTTTGTATGCTCGCAGTTGCTCTCAATGGACCTGTAAAAGTCCCACAGTTAGCTCAAGGCTTAGATTCAAAAGACAAAACCAACCACTTTCATTCATGTAACACAAACACCTATTTGCACTGTGATTTTTTGGAAAACAATTCTAGAGATCCCTAAATTTTTGTTCCCCCTGGGTATGGTCAACTTCAAAACACCCTATCTGAAAATCAATGCATTATTCTTATAAAAAACAGTTGAGGGCGTGTAGTATATGCCACGAGCTTTCCGACAAGCCCAAGAGCTCAAAAAATGGATTTCGTATGAAAAAGTTATGACTGTTCAGGGTTTAGGGGGTTAAAACAGGATTCAATCTGGCTGACAGATCCTAGGGTTTTCTCCCAAATCACAAGTGTAGGAACCTCCAAAAATGCTAATGGATTGACTATTTTGCCCCAAAATTATCCCAAATTTTGAACAAAAGTAAACCCTAATTTTTGGCCGAAAAGCCTGTCAATCGCGATCGATAGGTCTGTCAATCGCGATTGAGAGAGGTGTCCGTCGGGCCTGTCAGTCGCGATCGACAGTATCAATCACGATCGATAGAGTCGATCGTGGCTATTAATCGCGATCGACGGTATCAATCGCGATCGGCACGTTTTTCGGGTTTTTCGTCGAAATTTCAGTCAATCGGGGGCCTATCAATCGCGATGGACACGTGGCTACGCGTAAAAGTCAATCAATCGTGGAATTTCAGTCGATCGCGATCGACGGTGTCAATCGCGATTGACAGAGGTGTCGGTCGTGGCTGTCAGTCGCGATCGACAGTGTCAATCGCGATTGACAGGGTCCTACGTGGCAGTCAGTCGGTCGCGGGGTTCTGTCGGTCGCGATTGACAGAGTCTGTCGGTCGCGATCGACAGAGTCTGTCGATCGTGGCTGTCGATCGCGATCGACGGTATCAATCGCGATTGACAGGAAAACACGGAATTTTTGAAATTTTTCTAGTGATTTGGAATGTGCTCTTTGTGCTTGTTCTAATGGTGCACTTAGTTTTGTCAAAAGTTAAAATTTTCTGTCAATCGCGATCGACAGAGGCCTGCGACCGCGAGACAGTTTCTGAGATTTTCGTACCTGCGCAGCGTGCTGGAGGGGATGATGATGATGATACCTGCAAGAAACACAACAAACATGCAAAAACAGTGCAAGCAATATCGCTCTCTCGCTCTCTCTCACAAGTGAAATGAGGGAAATGAAAGGAGGAAGGAGATATAGTCAAAAACTGAAATTTTTCGCGATGATGGAGATGGAGGTGGGAGATGGTGATGATGATAATGGTGATGATGGTGGTGAGGGAAGTAAGAGAAAAGTAAGAAGAGTAAAGAAATTACCTATGACGCCAACGTCTCAAATCTACGTCTTACCATCACACGCTCGTCCTCAAAGCTCAATCCCCGGCAATGGCGCCAAAATTTGGTGTAGCTCTGTGATGAGTAGCACCTCCTTTAATGTCAATCCGGGAAGACGTGAGGATGGTATGAAGACCTCGAGCAAGTGGAGGCACAAGTGCGTGAGTGAGAAGCACACTAACATGCACACACATACACACACACGCGCACACACGGCAAGACAAAGAGTGAGAATCAATGGAGTTCTTAGATTACTTTCAAAAACCTCTTACAAGTTCATTTCAATTACAATCTACCCTCAAAAATGAGCTCTCTAGCTCCTTTTATAGTTTTTGACTAGCTTTGGCCCTGTCCAGACCTAGTGTCCGGCCTAGTTAAAAATTAGGTTCCAGGGCTTATTTGAGGGCTCAAACGAGATCTAAAAAATACGAAAATTAATACGTAGGTACTTCTAAAGCTCCCCAAGCTCAAGGACTCCTTGGCTTGTACAAAATGGAGCTACAAAGATGTGAAATGATATTTACAATGATTATTAGTGATAAAAATCACTGTTGTTGTAGGGATTTCTTCTAATGATATGCCATACATATCTTCGAGCTCCCTACTTGCTCCTTCTTCCTGCGTGTCCACCTCTTTGATATGTGTTAGTGTCCTGAAAAATGTTGGCCTACTTGCCAGATCGTCGTTGACTCCCTTGTCTGCTTGTGCCTTCTCTCCCCTCTGACTCTCTTCTCTGGCTGCCATGCCTTGTCAATCCTTCAGTTCCTTGTCTGCTGCTAACACTCCCCCTCAAGCTCAATGCCATATCCTGTAATCCAAGCATCTTCCAAAACTTCTTCAACTTCTCAGCTCCAAGTGCTTTGGTGAAAATATCAGCAACCTGCTCATCTGTTCTCACATAAACAAGATCAATATCACCTGCTAATACCTTCTCTCTGATGAAGTGATGATGTACCTCGATATGCTTTGTTCTAGCATGGAAAACAGGGTTCCGTGCTAACTGTATGCTGCTAAGATTATCACAATAGATAGTGATAGGCTTTTGCACTTCCACACCTAAATCTGCAAGTAACATCTCCAGCCATGATGCCTCACATGCTGCCATTGCAGCACCTCTATACTCAGCCTCTGTACTCAACAAAGCAACAGTGGGTTGCTTCTTACTGCTCCATGTAATAGCTGCACCTCCAAGTGAGAAAAGAAAGCCACTAGTATATTTTCTATCTAGAGTACTACCAGCCCAATCTGCATCAGTGTATCCATGAACCTGCAAATCTACACCAGCTTCATAAAACAATGCATAATCCAAAGTAGCACTCACATAACGTAGAGTGCGCCTCAGAGCATCCAAATGTGGCTTCCTGAGAACTTGCATAAACTAACTTTCAAGTCCAACAGTGTAGCTTAAATCAGGCCTTGTAATTGTAAGATATATAAGACTTCCCACAATTTTCCTGTACATAGTAGCATTTTCCAATGCTTCACCTGATGTAGTATCCAATTTCAAATTCTGATCTAAAGGCATAGAAATCGGCTTACAATCAGCCATACCATACTTTTGCAGCATATTCAAGGCATATTGCCTTTGCGACATCCATATACCTGTTTCTGTATGTATAAACTCAATGCCCAAGAAATAGAGAAGCACACCAAGATCTTTCATGTCAAATTCCTGCATAAGAAGTTTCTTTACCTCTTTGATGCTTTCTTCATTATCACCACCTACAATCAGATCATCAACATAAATAGCCACAATAGTGATGCCATCATCAACCTTCCTTGCATATAGTGAGTGATCTGCATCACACATAGAAAACCCAATGCTGGTTAAGTAATTGGCAATCCTTGCATGCCATGCACGCGGAGCCTGCTTCAGCCCATACAAAGCCTTTTGCAACCTGCAAACATATTCTGGATGTTTTGAATCTTCATATCCTTGTGGCTGGTCCATATATACTTCTTCCTGTAACTCACCATGTAGGAAAGCATTCTTCACATCCATCTGATGCAAAGTCCATCCTTTTGCTGTAGCTAATGCAACAAGTGTTCTGACAGTAGACATTTTAGCTACAGGGCTGAATGTTTCCTCATAATCAATGCCATATGTCTGTGCATAACCTTTAGCTACCAATCGTGCTTTATACCTGCTTATGCTACCATCAGCATTATGCTTTACCTTGTAAACCCATTTGCAGCCTATGGATTTCTTTCCTTGCGGCAATGGAACCAGCTTCCATGTATCATTTCCATAAAGTGCAACCATCTCCTCATCCATAGCTTTTTCCCAATCTGCATTACCAATTGCATCTTCAAAACAAGAAGGTTCAACATCTTGTATTACCTTTGTCATGTAGGCACAATGGAGAGCCATGTAACTATCATATGTCAATCGTTGCACTGAATTACACATCCTCCCAGATCTTCTTGGTCCTGGGTCACTTCTTCTTGTATCATCTACATGTGCCCTTCTTACTCCTGGAGTCTTCACAGAGGGCAATCCAAGTTCCTTATCAAGACTCTTTTCTGAACCACTTGAATCTCCATCGACGTCTTCAAAACCTGCACTATTTTACTACCAGCAGAAAGCTTTTCTTTACCTTTCTTAGATGTATTTGATGAATTTGCTGGATTGAAATTTCCACGCAATCTTCCACTCCATGGATTTGAGTTGGAACTATTGCTTGGTGATGCATCCGGTCCACTCAAAACTTGAGATTCTGCACTAGATTTTTCAGTATTTTCTTTGTCATTTGGTTCAAGATTCAGTCCTTCTTTGGCATCTACATAGAAGCTTGACATTTCATCAAATACCACATCTCTGCTCACCTTCACCTGTCGTGTGAGTGGGTTATAACATTTGTACCCCTTTTGCTCAAGGGAATATCCAATGAAGACACATTTTTCTGCTTTCGGATCAAGCTGCGTCCTCAACTCATCTGGAACATGTACATATGCAATACAGCCAAAAACTTTCAGATGTGATAAGTTTGGCTTTTTACCTGTAAAATTCTCTTCAGGTGTAACTTGATGTACAACAGCAGTCGGAGTTCTGTTCATGATGTATACAGCAGTATGCACAGCTTCTGCCCAATAACAATGAGGCATATTCTTCTCAGCCATCAAGGCTCTTGCTATTTCTGCAATATGTCTATTTTTGCGTTCAGCAACACCATTCTATTGTGGTGTGTACCTGTAAGAAAACTGACACCGAATTCCATGATTTTTTAGAAAACTGCTGAAGTCATTTGACATGTATTCACCTCCTCCATCAGATCTTAATGTTTGAATGTACTTCCCTGTCAGCTTTTCCACCATAAGATCATGTAAGGTAATATCAAATTCTTTTCAAAAATTCCTCCTAAGTTATTTTGAAACAATATATGAAATATGCTCCTAAAGGTAAGTACAACTTTTGATAATGAAGAAAACTTTTAAGATTACGTAAGCTTGAATTAACTTTTTTGTTTAATGCATGAATTTGAAAACAAGATTTAGAAAATCCTGTAGAAATCATACAGATAGTCGTGGCACTTGCGCTTCTATTAACCCTGTTCAAAAGTAATAAATATTTCATATAAGTGTTCTATTCTTCATCCCTGAACCACTTGCCATAAGATGCATCTAACTAATTCCTCTATAGCATTCTATTCTTCACCCCTGAACCACTTGCCATAAGATGCATCTAACTAATTCCTCTATAGCATACATCCGCTCATATTGCCCGCAATACAAGTCAGAAGTGATTTCGAGATCACAACTAACTATAACTTTTCTTTTTCTTTTCTTTCTTTCTTTTATTTTTCTTTAGATTTTTATTTTTCTCATTTTTCATTTCTCATGATGCAGCAACCATTAATGTACTACTTTATGCATCTCTCTTTTCTTTCTTCATAACTTTTTTGTTAGAGGGGAAAGGCTTAACCCCTATTCAGAGCAGAGGTTCTAGAGGCATGCTATTGTGGGAACTAGGATCTCATTAGATAAATGGTTTGGAAACTAAGCTAGCCTACTTATATAAAATAATCTTACTTCTATTAGGAGTCGCAAGTCATGTTTTTCCCTCTTCTAGCCTTATGACAGCCATATAATCTCTAATTACTATCTTCATTTCATACACATTCCTACTTTTAGTTTTGAATTCGTTGTTTCATAATCTTAATAATTTTCCTTACATATCAGAAGAATGCACATGTCTACTCATGAAATGCAAGAAAGTTTATAAACAACTAAGAAATAAGTCAAATTCAGAACTATTTCACCTGATTCGCTTCAGATGTTGATGAGAAGGGTGGTGAGAAGAGGATAACCACTTGCCAATTTCATTGGAGTTGTCAGACCATATACGATCAGCCCTCAACACCCAAGAAAATGCAAGGTTTTAGAATCAAGCCGCCCATGGAAGAAGAAGCCCGTGACTATTTGCTAACTTCATCAATGCATATGCAAGCAAATAGAATCAATACGTTCTTGAGTTGCAATGCCATTTGTTTTCACGTCACATTCACCAATGTCATTGAGAGGTGTGAAAGGAGGCAGCCGCTCATCCAAATATGGAGGCATCAGTTAACCTTGCAACGTGCATGAAACGATCAAATTGAAATTCCTCTAGACATCACCTTCACGCGCATCGTGCAATTCAGAACAACTTAAGGAGATGAGCTTCTTGAAAATTGTCTGTCATGTTGTTAAGTACTTTAGATACTTCAGAGCATATGCTTTGATTCCCTTCGAGCGTCAGATTAATGTCATGCCACCGTGTTGTTAGAATGTGGCCATGTCAGGTAATTACATCATTATAATTGCATGTCATGAAAAATAAAACAAAAACATCAAAGTTGCTCAAAGCTAATCAATCACAGAGTGCAACACAGTTGCAATTGACAGAGAATGTGAAATTGTAACTGATGTGAATTATATATAAAAAGTTGACTAAAAAAATATAAACAGTGTGGTTACATAATGATTCACCTGCAAAGATACATCAAAACATTATAATCATACATATTTAGACCATCGAAAGATGTATACTTATACTCAAAGAAACATCCTAATCTCATACTCCCAAAACCCTTCACATTAGGGGCACTTAAGGGCATCTACGCATTCCTATATATGAAGTTTCACACATGCACTTCATCTTGTTCAATTAGATGTTCTTACTTAATGTACACCATCCTTTTCAGCCTACAAATACTCAAGAGATGGTTTATTCAAATTAGAAGTTTATAGAAAACATATTTTTGAGAGTTTATATGTAACCATATTGGAAGAAAACTCTTCAATAAAATTGTCCTTCATTTTTTATCAGAAAAGGGAGAGACGATCTCTCCGAAAATGTAGGTACCTCACTTCAACACTCTCATGGGACAACAATTCAAAGTAAAGATAGCAAAGGCAAAGGCAAAAGATCTGATGATGAAGCTAGTATCTCGCAAGCAAATTTTGCAAGAAGAGGTAGAGGTACAAGAGGAAGAGGCAGAGGAGGTAGACAATGTAGGGGGAGATTTGAACGCTCTTCTTCATGTGCCTATGTGGCTTGACTAATCATACCACTGAGAATTGTTTAACGAATCCCAAAAATCGGAGAGGAAGAGGCTTCCATATAGGAAGCTATGGAAGAGGAAGATCAAACAACTTCAATGGCTACAACAACAACTACAACAATACAAATAACCAAGGAGGATATAGAGGAAGAAGACATTACAAAAATTACACTAAAGAGAAGACACAAGAGGACTCACTTCTATTGATGGACATGACCATGAAGCAAGGTTAAGTAGATGAGCATGTATTCTATATAGATTTTGCTTGTTCCAATTATGTATCAGGGAATGTGGGTGTACTATCAGACTTGGAAGATCCAAGGAATAAACATGATGTTCAAACAGGAGATGACAATAGGCACTCAGTTGAAAAGATTGGAAATGTGAAGAACTTAGATGGGAATATGAATCTACTAAGTAAGGTATTGTATGGACCTACCATAACTAAAAACCTTATAAGTGTTGGACAAATTGTAGGGAAAGGATTGCAGGTAAGATTCTTAAGGAATGGAGCATTTGTTGAAGATCCTCAACAAGGATTCAAGAGAATTGCAAAGGGAGAAAAGTCAAGTAGACTCTATACATTTGAATTACAAGATAGTAGAAATATAGCTCTGTTCAATTATGGAGGACAAACATATCAGAATTAGAGATGTAGCATGAAAGATTGGCTCACATTGGTGAAAGAAGTTTGAAACAAATATGCAGGGATCAAAGTGTGCTTGACCTACCTAGTATATCCAAGCAACATATGATATACAAATGTAGTGCTTGTCAATTTGGGAAGTCACATAGACAACCCTTTGAAGAAAGGTTACATTCATGATGAATTACTAGAGCTAGTCCACACAGATGTTTGGGAACCTAGTAAGGAACCATCAATTTTAGGATCCAGGTACTATGTATCTTCTATTGATGATTCTAGTAGATGGAACATCCTATATTTTATGAAGCACAAGGATGAAGTATTCAATTGTTTCAAGAAGTATCTTGCTCGTGTTGAAAATCAAACAAGGAAAACATTAAAAAGGCTAAGCTCAGATGGAGGGGGAGAATACTTCTCCCAAAATTTTATGCCTATCTCCAAGATAGAGACATCAAAAGTGAGATCAAAACCAAGTACACTCCAGAACAAAATGGAGTGGTAGAGAGACAAAATAGGACCAAAGTTGAAGCTTCAAGGTTTGTTAGGCCACCAGAATGTAATTGTAATTATCGAGAAAATGTAATTGGAAAAGGACGCACATTGAAAGGATGTAGCGTAGCACTTGTAACTTTTTGATAATGAAAAAGTGCGGAAGCAGATGCACGGGAGCAAGATGCAGGACTTTGGGTCTGTGCAGTGTGCCTGTGGGTCAATTCAATGCAAGTTTTACTTAAACTTCTGTCTTGAATTCTTACTGTTTTGAGTATTAAGTTATTTCAGTGATCTTGTTTGTGTAATACTTTGTTGATGAGGATATAACTTTAATTGTGCTTGCACGTAAATCGTCGGTGGAGAATCAATGTTATTCTACGTTAATGAGTATTATGACTTTATGGCAGTGACGTACTCTGTATACTATTAGGAAGTCTAGTGGTGAAATTGTTAATTACAAGTTTGCTGGTGGATAGTCAGAGTAAAGTGATGAGTAACTCTACGCAATGAATATTCCTTTGGGAAAATAATCATAGAGCCTTAGTGATACATACACTTGACCATCCCAAGAACCTAGTTATTGATTTATTTCCAAAAGTCGTTAACACTGGCATCGGCCATGGTCTTGGAATAGCCAGTCTGAGGGTAGATTAAGGTCGGATGAAAGAAAGAATTCTATGATATATGCTTATAATGCATTCTGGTGAATCTTATCTGAAGTACCAAAGTGATCAACATCCGTGGAAAGTTACTAGCACGTTGGGAACACCCTCCAGTGACAGTGGTGAAGGACAATCATCTAAAGGAAAGCATGATACATAGACTAGTGGAGTGGCACCACAATATTTTCTTGTTCAGGGATTACAGAGTGTAGCACGACGTAGTTCTCTCTCCCCCGCAGCTCCCACCACCTAGTCTTCCACCCACCTGCCCACAGTCCCTCCCACCCCCTCCTACTCCCGCCCCTAGCCCCCGCAGCCCACCCCCTGCAACCCCCTCATAACCCCGCCCACAGCCCCCGGGGCCCACCCCCCCACCCCCTCATACTCCCACCCGTAGCCCCCGCATCCCACCCCCTGCCACATTCTCTCTTTCTTCATCCTGGTGTCTCGCTTTTCCCATCGTGTACGAGCTGCAAACTGCACACTTATACACACTTAGAGAACTTGAAAAGAGCATTGATAGAATGGCGGCCAGAAGCAACGAAAGGGAAAGGGAAGAGGACTTCTTCAGTCTTTCTCTTTTCATCAAATCTCGATTCTGATGAGCCTTCGCCATCACTGCTCCACACAAGAAAGGTACCTTTAGCTGCCTTCAGAGGAGTCTGCTGCTCAGTCCAAGAGGACTTGCATTTCTTCTCCTCGCCAACCGCACATACGACGTCCTTCTTGTGAACTCTAAGCTTCGAGATGGGATATCACCAGAGAATTTAGGAGGCGACAAAAAGAGCATAAATGAACCTATGCATTAACATTGATATAAGTACATTGGTCTGATTTCAGCTGATTTAGGAGTAAGCAATAGTTTGTGACTTCACTCACATTTAGTGGAGCTTGAGGATAAAGCCCGCGATTGAAGGAGGAGATGAGAAGACCAACCTTTTCCCTCCAACCCGCTATCCCTCTCCATCCCTCCATCCCACCGTCCCTCCTTCCCACCATCCGTCCATTCCACTCCACCCTTCCCCAACTCCACCCACCCTCCACTCCACCCTCCCCCAACCCACCCTCCACTCCACCCTCCCCCAACTCCACCCACCCTCCACTCCACCCACCCTCAACTCCACCCAACCCCCACTCCACCCACCCTCCACTCCACCCACCCTCCACTCCACCCACCCTCCTTAACTCCATTCCACCTATGGCAACCCCAACTCCACCCTCCCTCCACTCCACCCTCCCCCAACTCCACTCCACCCTCCCCCAACTCCACCCACCCTTCACTCCACCCACCCTCAACTCCACCCACCCTCCACTCCACCCACCCACAACTCAACCCACCCTCCACTCCACCCACCCTCAACTCCACCCACCCTCCACTCCACCCACCCTCAACTCCACGCACCCTCCACTCCACCTACCCTCAACTCCACCCACCCTCCACTCCACCCTCTCCCAACTCCACCCACCCTCAACTCCACTGCACCCTCTCCCAACTCCACCCACCCTCCACACCACCCATGACAACCCCAACTCCACCCTCCCTCCACTCCACCCTCCCCCAACTCCACCCACCCTCCACTCCACCTGCCACCAACTCCACCCACCCTCCACTCTACCCACCCTCAACTCCACCCATCCTCCACTCTACGCACCCTCAACTCCACCCACCCTCCAGTCCACGCACCCTCAACTCCACCCACCCTCCCTCCAATCCACCCTCTCTCAACTCCACCCACCCTCATCTCCACTCCACCCATGGAACCCCCAACTCCATCCACTCTCCGCTCCACCCACCCTCCACTCTACCCACCCTCCACTCCATCCACCCTCAATTCCACCCACCCTCCACTCCACCCTCTCCCAACTCCACCCACCCTCAATTCCACTCCACCCTCTCCCAACTTCACCCACCCTCAACTCCACTCCACCTATGGCAACCCCAACTCCACCCCCCTCCACTCCACCCTCCCCCAACTCCACCCACCCTCCACTCCACCCTCTCCCAACTCTTCCCACCCGTAACTCCACTCCACCCATGGCAACCCCAACTCCACCCTCCCTCCACTCCACCCTCCCCCAACTCCACCCACCCTCCACTCCACCCACCCTCAACTCCACCCACCCTCCACTCCACCCACCCTCAACTCCACCCACCCTCCACTCCACGCCACGCACGACACCACCCACCCTTAACTCCACCCACCCTCCACTCCACCCACACTCAACTCCACCCACCCTCAATTCCACCCTCTCCCAACTCCACGCACCCTCAACTCCACTCCACCCACGGCAACCCCAACTCCACCGACCCTCAACTCAACTCCACCCTCAACTCCACCCACCCACCCTCCACTCCACTCGACCCATGGCACCCCCAACCCCAACCCCAACCCCACCCACGCTCCACTCCACCCACCCTCAACTTCACTCATCCTCCACTCCACCCATCCTCAACTGCACCCACCCTCCACTTCACCTACCCTCAACTCCACCCACACCACTTACCACATCCCACCACTCCCACACCTCCCACCACCCACCACCCACCACCTCCCAGCACTCCCCACACCACCACACCACCCACCACCTCCCACCACTCCCCACACCACCCACGCCACAATCTCTCACCTAATGCTGAAATTTTTGGGACATGAGAAGATGATTTCTTTCGTGACCAGATGGTCAAAAGCTAGTACAAGAATTATGTGAATTATGTGAAGGATGTGCTTCTGAGGGTCATTAGAATATCACAGGTGGCACATAATGAGGATCCTACAATGTTTGCTTAGGAGCTCATAAATGAACCGAGATGTCCAATCCAAGTGATTTGTTTGGTTAAGAGAGAGATCTTAGCTTGCAGTTAAAAGTGACAGTAAAAGTGTAAGAAGATAAATGACTGTTGCAACCAGCCAGTTGTGATGGCTGCCTATTTTTGAGGATCTAATTCAAAACTGGAGGCCAATACCATATTTGATCTATGCCTCCAATTTTGGGGCAATCAATCGGTGCATATCCAATGAACATGGGAAATCGGCAAGGCCCTCTTGGCCTATTGGAGCCTATAAAAGCAATGGAATAGTACTCATTGGGAGATGCGTACGTAGCTTATCTCGGGCATCTCTTTCGTTCCTCTCTTTGCACTCTGTGGCTACAAGCCTACTGTAGGAAGTCACTCTATGGTGAGGATACAGAGCGTGCGCTTCCCAGTGGAAGTAGTGTTTGCTATATTGGACGGATCTTGTGTACTGATTTTGTGTAGTTCCGGAATGGCATGTTAGCCCAGAGCATTTCTTTTGCCTATATTGGAATCATCTGTTTCAACTAAGGAGTGGTTTCATCTTTCACTATTGTCATTTGTCATTAATCTTCTATCTGAGTATCTACAATACCATGTATCTATTGCGATCGTGCGTGCTCACAAAAATGTTAAAGGGTATACTTCCCTAAGGAGAACCTCCCTTGAGTAGGTGAAGTACTGGAAGTGCATATTGCCTGCTCTTGTTAAAAGTGGGTACCCCAGTACCTCCTCTACAGTTTGGCATACCCGGTGGGACATTTGCATTTCTGTGAGAGGCCTTGAGCATAGTAAATAGTCCTTTTTCATTATTTTTGCCCTATTGCATCTTGCAAATAGGTACATGACCCATACTCGAGCAGATAAGGAGCCTCTTCATGTACAGAGGAGCCTTAAAAAAATCATCTTTACCTTCAAATAGTAAACCTAGATCCCCTCTACCCTCCTTGAATTTATCTATTGATTTGGGTGTGACACCAATGTCAACGGAAAAGCATAGGAGAACATTAGATTTCTCCTCAGATACTTTAGAGGAAACACCAGTGCCGATGGAGGATCTCTCTCACTTACTCTCTAGGCTCAATATCAAGTTCCCAACCTTTAAGGGACAAGTGTATGAGGATGCTGATAAACATGTGAGGAGATTCATCTCCCTATGTCGTGGACGAGGTTTGCAGAATAGAGAGGATGCAATGCTGGTACTCTTCCCATCCACGTTGGAAGGCCTTGCTGACAAATGGTACAGTCAATATGCAGATGGCCATTTTTCTACATAGGAGGCTCTGAAGATGGCATTCTCACAGACATTTTGACTGAGTGACTCCTCGAAAAGAGCTCTAGATCAGCTAGAGAACCTAAGGCTAAGATCAGGTGAATCCTTTCACGAACTTCACACTAGGAAAAAAGCACTTGTTGTACCTCTGTCACATGCTCCAGGTGATTTCTTGGTTAAAAATGGATAGAAAAAGCTCTACCCAGGTCATCTCAGTAGAAGCTATGTGAGTCTCTTAGATTGGATGCAAGCCTTAATGATTTTGTTGCAGCGGCATCATGCATTGAAGAAGCTAGGCAACATTTTGAAGGGGATACACAACCAAATTATGCAGCAAAAGTTGGGAAACTGAGGAAAGAATTGGAAGCATTGAGAATGCAGCAAAATCACCAAGAAGAGAATGTCTTGCCACCGCCATCACGTTGCACTGATGATGAAGTAGCCCAACTTTGTCACGAATTAGAAGATTTATGGACCACCCGGGATATAAGAAGGCAAATTTGGTGTACGATATGTAACAATAGTGGACATTCCAATGCTAATTGTCCTAACATGGTAAGTCGTCAATTTTGTGGAAAGGATGGCCACGAAGCTAAAGACTGTTACTACCTCAAGGGTACACAACAATGAGGTAACACACAAGCTCTGGATTCATATTATGCTAGTACTTCAACTGCACCTAATAGAGAGGAGAATTTTCCAATGAAGCCTAGATATAATAGGCCATTGATGTGTTATCGCTGTGGTGAGTGTGGCCATATGCAAAATAGGTGTTCCCTTCCAGAAGATGCACCTCCTTGTCAGCATTGTCCAGAGGCTAAGGATCATTATACCAAAGATTGCCCAAGAAGCCACCTTGCTCCAATTCACATGATTGCAGTCTCCCCACAAGAAGAAGTTATGACAATTCAGTCTTATGCTCTTTCATCTTCTTCAATGCCCATGATGACTAGAGCCAGAACAGCGGCAACAACCTGTAGACAAGAACAACAAGAACTCCAGGATAGGGAGGAGGAAAAGAAGACAGGATGGAAGGGTCAAGCAGACATTGAAGAAGCTTATGAAAGGATGGCTACTACACTAAGGGAGCAACCAACAAGTCTGCAAGAAGACACACATGTGGTAAACATTGAGCAGATCTTCAAAGGTATTCATCACAAAGTTAGTTTGTATGAACTCATAAAGATGGATTAAAAAATAAGGAGTGACTTATTAAAGATTATACACTCTGCTCACTTGAGCCAACCACCTAGCATAGATGGTTTCATGGTTGATTTTCCCCCTGCACCCTTGGCAGACTACCAAAGCTCAACGTTATCTGTTTTTATAAAGGATGAAGCTCTCACAGGTGTGATCATAGATGGAGGCTCTAGCATCAATTTGATGCCAGATTTCACAATAAGGAAAATGAATTTGAACCGCACCAAGATGGCACCATTCACAGTTACACTAGCATATCAACATCAGGTTGCGTCACTTGGCATTATTGAAAAGGTACTGATGATAGTACCTTTGTCACTTTGTTCTAGATTTTGTTGTTATTGCACTTCCACAGGAGACTTCTTACCCTTTACTCCTGGGGAGGCCTTGGCTAAGGCAAGCAAAAGCTTTGCAAGATTGGGGGAAAAACAAACTGTGGATTTCAACAAACACCAAATAGCCAACTACAACTACATTTGGAAGAAGGATTCGACTCAAGGAAAACTACTAGGTATACTGTGGACACTTAGGTAATGCCCTCTTTACCCCAAGAAGAAGATACATTATTGAATTGGATGATGGAAAGTACAGAGTGTTCCATGGTGGAAATCACTGAAATAGAGGAATAAGTTGTAGATGAAGGAGTTGCAGAAAAAGGCCACGAAGTTCATAAAGAGTTAGAGAATGAGAATTTGGACTGGAATACAAACTTTGAAGGGGCAACAAATATAGAAGTATCAGGGAAGGAAAGTTATGAGGTTGAATGTAGAGAAGATCTCCTCTTTTTGGATATACCTCAAGGGTGGACCAGAGAACATATTGCAGAGTATAAGCTAAATTCCACTCCTGCATACAGTGGGGATGATTTCTCAAGTAAGACCAGTCCTGAAACACTTGTTCAAGAAGTAAATCTAGGAGATGAAGAGAACCCTCAAGTAGTCCACTTGGCCTCTTGGCTATGGCATTATCCACCTTTACTACAGAAGGTAACTTCTTTACTTTTTTCTTATAAAAATGTCTTTGCATGGTCCTACAAAGACACTCAATCCAAAGTATGCAGAGGCGGTAAAGTTGGAAATTACAAAACTAGAAGAAGCAGGTATAATTGTTCCAGTAGAACATTCCAGGTGGCTTTCTTCTATGGTTATTGTACCCAAGAAAAATAGTGGAAAAATAAGAGTCTGCGTTGATTTTTGTGCCTTGAATAAGGTAACTGTTCAAGATGGATTTCCTCAGCCTTTCACAGAGCAAGTACTTGAGGAAGTAGCCGGACACACTTTGTATGGCTTCTTGGATGGTTTTAGTGGCTACAATCAGATAGTGATCCATCCTGATGATAGGGACAAAAGAGCCTTTGTTACTCCATGGGGCACTTATGCCTATACCCGCATGGCTTTTGGCTTGAAAAATGCACGAGCTTCATTTAATAGAACAATGTATCTGATATTGGGCAAGTGGTTAACAACCTTTCTACGCAGTTTCATGGATGACTTTTCAGTGTTTTCAGGCACAGATAGAAGAGCAATAGTTCAAGATTTCCATGATCATTTGGAAAATCTAAAAGAAATCTTTGAGCAATGTCTCATAATAGGTTTGAAGTTAAATCATGCTAAATGTCACTTTTTGATCACTAAGGGCACTCTTCTTGGTTACATAGTATCTAGTGAAGGGATAACGGTTGACCCTGCAAATGTTATTGCTATCCTTTCCATGCCTATTCCACAAACCCCAAAGGAAGTGTAAAGTTTTTTGGGCCATGTAGGATACCATACAAGATTTATATGAACGTATTCAGAAATAGCTAAGCCCTTGTCAAGGCTTAATAGTAAAAAGGTTCCCTTCTCATGGAGTCCTGAAGCTGAGAAAGCATTTTGTGAACTAAAATTGAGGTTACGTACTCCTCCACTGTTAAGTGTTCCTAAGTGGTCATTGGAGTTTCATGTGCATACAGATGCCAATCTTCATGTTGTTGGTGCGGTTTTGGCTCAACCATCATCACACAAGATTGATAGACCTATCTCCGATGCCAGTAGGCTACTTATCAAGGCAGAAAGGAACTACAGTACGACCGAAAGGGAAGGTTTGGCTATTGTATTTGCACTTCAAAAGTTTACCTTCTCGGTGTACATTTTATAGTCATATCTGACAATCAGCCCTTGAACTACTTGATAAACAAGCCTAGAGTGGATGGAAGGGTTTGGAGATGGCTACTCCTGTTTCAAGAATTCAACTTTGATATTCATATTAAGCCAGGAAGAGAGCACTACATGGCAGATCAAGTATCTAGGACCGCAATGAGCGATAAGGCAACACGTATTAATGATGAATTGGTGGATAGTAATCTCTTCCTAGTAGCAACTCAGGCTGAATGGTATGATGGAATTCTCCATTTTCTCACTACTGGAAAACTACCAGAACACTTAACACCTATAGAAAAGAGAAGATTACTCCTTAAAACCAAAGCGTACTCACTTATAAATGGGAATTTATATAGATATTGTCAGGATGGTATCTTGAGAAAGTGTGTTTATCCAGAGGAGGGTAACCTTTTGCTAGAGGCAGCACATAGTGAAAGGCATCTAAAGGGGCAAGATTTGGCTCACAGAATCATCGACAAAGGACTATGGTGGCCTTATCTAGCGAGATGCGATCAAGTTTGCTAAGGAATGCCACATTTGCCAGAGATGTGCTCCTACGCCAACGAGATTGAATTTCCAACCATTCGTCATATCTACGGGATGGCTCCCATTCGAACGATGGGGTCTTGATTTCATAGGACCAATTAGTCCAACTGGTCAACCTGGGGGCAAGAAGTATATTTTGATGGCCAGATGTTATGCAACTAAATGGATAGAGGCTAAAGCCACTATGGATTGCACGGCTTTAACAATAGCTAAGTTTTTGTATAAACATATTTTCTCAAGATTTGGTTGACCATCAGAAATCACTAGTGATAGGGGCACATATTTTGTAAATCAGTTGCTCCAATTTATATTTGACTGGTACAAGGTCTTTCATAAAAAGTCTTGTGCCTACTATGCAAGGGTGAATGGCCAAGCAGAGAGCTCCAATAAGATTTTGATCGGGTTGCTATGCAAATTATCTTTTGATCATCAAAGCTTTTGGCCACAAGCATTGATCGGTGCACTTTGGGCTTTCAGAACTACAAGAAGGGGAACCACTGGCGAGAGTTCATTTCGCTTAGTATATGGAAAAGAGGCATTGGCACCATTCAAATTTATTATCAAAAGAGAAATTGGAGCCAGAACCATTGGAATTGAACCTCCCATTAGGAGACTGGTGGCATTAGAAGAATACAGGGAAGGAGCAATGCAAAACTTTCAGGTAACACAAGAAGAGCGCAAAAGACTGCACAACAGGTATCTTAGGTCCAATGAAGTATAGGAAGGATCCTTGGTTTTGGTGCATCAAAATCCCAACAGTTTCAACCAAATTGGCACCCAAATGGATAGGACCATACAGGGTGTTAAAGGTATTACCACATGGAGCAGTGCATCTGGAGGATTTGCAGGGTAAGAGGATACCCCTCGTTAATATCTCAAGGTGATGAATTACCTGAATTAAGTCAAGATGGAGGAACTTCATTCACTATACATACCATATTTCATTCAATGATTGCAGTCTTACTTAAATAAGAAAATAAAAGGAGGAGTTGCACCAGGATGATGCAAAGACTTGATGTGGGGGTCTATAGCGTGGCATAGTTCTCTCTCTCTCTCTCTCTCTCTCTCTCTCTCTCTCCCTCTCTCTCTCTCTTTCTCTCTCTCCCCCACAGCTCCCCCCACCTTGTCTCCCACCCACCTGCCCGCAATCCCCGCCACCCCCTCCTACTCCCCCCTGCAACCCCCACAGCCCACCCCCACCACCCCTCATACTCCCGCTAGCAGCCCCCACAGTGCAAGAGAATGACTATTATGACCACCACGTGCTAGAGAGATGACTATTATGACCACCACGTGCTAGAGAGATATGCCTCTCCTCCCAGCCAAATGCCTCTAGCTCTCTCTAGGGGACTGACTTCTTGGGTAGGTGGATACTAACCATCCATGTGTCAGCCATGTAACTACATGTGCACCAAGTGTCCCATTTAACTCGAGTTAACTCAAGTGGATGCTTCTAGAAGGCCCTAGATCTCTTTGGGCAAAATACTCTCCCCATGTCTCCCATGGGGATTGAACCCAAGACATCCTCCTTCACATCCTTGAGTCTTAACCACTAAGCCATGTGGATCAGTTGTTCACAAGAGCACAAGATCTCCTAATAAGTCTAACGTCGAGATCTTTGGTCATACACACAGATAACCAAACGGTGTCTGATTTCAGATCCGTCTGAACCGGCCTCATCCGTGGATCATAGACTTACTTTATTACATTCTTCCCCCCTTGGAAAATATTTTTGTCCTAAAAAATAGAGCTATTTACATACTGTAGGCAACCCCTGAGCCTCATGTTCTAAAAATGGAAGAACATGATCATGTTCTAAGACTGGAAGAACAGGTCTCATCTCTGTGGCGGCATCCCTGCCCAAATGATTCAAAACACTATATCATTTTGCATTTTGATGAATTGGACAAAATACAAACTAGTGAAAGAATAATAAGGGTGGATCTAAACACATACCTGGCCAATTCATAGTTTTTGGATGTGCAATCTAGGCACAAACATGTGAACTAGGTGGATTCAAATTACTAGTCCATTTCGAGGCATAACTGGTGCATTATGAATGTGGGATTCTTATCCCTTGCAAAACTTTGAGAACTCTTGATTCACTTGAATTTGTTTTGGAGAACTTGAAATTTGGTTTTCCTAAACATCTAACTTAGATGTTTGTTCAATGGCTTACTTTGTTCTAACAATTACTTGATTTTTTCACCTGACTAGAGGACTACTTTGTCTTAATGAGTTTAAAACTCCTATGTAAAACTGTAGGAGAAAGTTTACCATTTCTGTTGAGTCAACCATATTATAACTTGCCCAATACAAATTCGATGAAATTTATCGAACTTAGGACACTTTTCTCAAAGACTAGTTTTTAGCAAAAAGTTATTGGGAATTGTCAATCTATTGAGTAATTCCTAACTTCTCTATTCTAGAGTATACTAGACTCTAAGAAATCATTTATGCTATCACTTGAAGCAAACTCAAATGAATAGGTCAAACTTGAACTTATCATCTTTCGATGTTTGAAAAGGTTCTTGTACAGAACATCTATCTAGGATGTTTAATTTAGTTACCTGGTTCTATGAGGCTAACCCTTGACTTTTATGAAAAGAATCAGATACCATATCTAAGTCAAATCCAAAAGATTTGGAAAGCGGAAAGAAAGAACTAAAACTCTGTTCAACCAATTCAAACTTCAAAGATGACTCAGGAATTTAACTTGCTATGAGTCAAAGTCTAGATGACTCAGGAATTTAACTTCTCAAAGATCTGTTTCAATAGGGTATTGAAGCAGTTTCTCTATTAATTTTTTAAGAGAAACAAACTCGATTCTCAAAAAGATTCACGACAAATCCAAAAACATCATCCAACCACAAGATACTAGTGTGGTAACCAACATCAGTGTGTCAACCCACTGAGGTTCCGTTGATGGGTTTTGTATTCAAATAATGCTTCATTTGAGACAAAGTTCAGGTCATATTCAGTCTTTCTGACTCCTTATTGGTAATGCAATTCTTGTGCATTTCTTTGAGTCAAAAGAGTGATTTTTACCAAGTTTCACTAGGAACTTGGTGCTTGACTTAGTCAATCAAATCCTTGGTTTGAAAAGATCAACTCAAAGTCAAAGTCCAATAGTTTCAGAAATTCATTAAATATTTCTGATCGACAACACTTAAGCTTGAAGTGTTCTAAAAAGATTTTAGAAGTTACTTACTTCATATCTTCAATTTCCTTGAACTTGAAGTTATCTTGAAGTATCTTGAGATACTACTTTCATCCTTCTTGAATTAAACTCCTTCTTTGAAGTTTTAATTTCCTTGAGGATCAGACCTGACTTTAAGATCTAATCTAAGACTAAAAGATAATCATCATCTCACGGTCTAATGTCCCATACCATCTTTCCTACATCAATCTGAGTATAAAATCTGGTGTCCCATACCACCCTATTTTATACTTACATTGACGAGTGAGTGAATTTTATCCTAAAGTCTAAACATCTCTTGATAGCGTACCTTCTTGCTTCAATTCTTTACAAGTATTTTGAAGTTTCAGGCATTACCTCTAACTAGATTTTCTAGGTTTTTGATCCCTTCACATGATCCTATCACGATCTTGTGCTTTCCTTGAGGAACTTTAAAAAAGCTTTTGATGGAGCATCCATCCTTCTTCGCCAGGGTTTTCAAATGAAAACCAATCAGAATTCCAAGTACCTGAATTTTCATAGATTCAAGTTCAATCGGTTTATCCTTGACCAATTTGTAGTGACAAGAGCTTTTGACTTCTTGTCTTTAGATTCCTTTCTTACTGAAGCTTTAGGTACCTACCCCGGCTGGGACTAATAGGAATCTCTCTACGGCTTAAGTCTTAAGCATCCACTTATGCTCTTTGGATTTGTACCAAAATCCCTTTAGGGATAGGCAAACACTTATGTTTTACCTTCCATAGACTTAAGTACCGTCTTCACGGTTGCAAACTAAATTCTTGGAATTGCTTCACTTGGTTCATACTTGGAACAGCTTACTCTTTTCATAATTTTCCATTGGATAAATGGAACTTGAGTGAATATATCCCAAAAGAAATTTTTTTATTACCAATTTGAATTGGTCAAGTTATAGTATGGTTGACTCAAAAATGGTAAACTTTCTCAGTTTACATAGAATTTTTAAAACTCATTAGGATAAAGTAGTCCTCTAGTCGAGTAAAAAAATCAAGTAAGTGTTGGATAGGAGTTAACCATTGTAAAACATCCAAGTTAGATGCTTGGGACAACCAAAATTCAAGTTATCCAAAACAAATTCAAGTGAATGAAGAGTTTTCAAAGTCTTGCAAGGGATAATAATCCCACCTTCCTTACTAAGTCAATGCACCAGTCATGCCGAGAAATGGACTAGTAATTTGAATCCACCCAGTTCACATGTTTGTGCCTAGATCGCACATCGAGAAACTATGAATTGGCTAAGGATGTTTTTAGATCCAACCTTATTATTCATTCACTACTTTGAACTTTGATTAGTTTAGCAAAGTGCAAAGCGAGACAGTGTTTTGAATCATTTGGGCAAGGATGCCACCACAGAGATGAGACATGTTCTTCTAGTTCTAGAACATGACCATGTTCTTCCAGTTCTAGCTTGGGGGTTGCCTATAGTAGATTTATAGCTCTATTTTTGAGGAAGAAAATGTTTTCCAAGGGTGGAAGAATGTAATAAAGTTAGTCTATGATCCAAGGGTCCGATCGGTTCAGACAGATCTGAAATCGGACACCATTTGGTCATCCGTGTATATGACCAAAGATCTCGAGTTTAGACTTACTAGGAGGTCTTGTGCTCTTGTGAACAAGTGATCCACTTAGCTTAGTGGTTAAGTCTCAAGGATATGAAGGAGGAGGTCTTGGGTTCAATCCCCATGGGAGACATGGGGAGAGTATTTTGCCCAAAGAGATCTAGAGCCTTCTAGAAGCATCCACTTGAGTTAACTCAAGTTGACTAGGACACTTGGTGCACATGCAGTTACATGGCCGACACATGGCGGGCTAGTATCCACCTACCCAAGAGGGTAGTCCCCTAGAGAGAGCTATATATAGAGGGAGATTATTGGGAGGAGGAGAGTCATCTCTCTAGCATGTGGTGGTCATTATAGTCATTATCTTGCATTGTATGTAAGGAATTGAACTCACAACCTCTTGGTTAGGAATGTGATGGGCTAACCACTTGCCCCAAAAGCCATGGTTGAGGTTTACTTCCTAATCCTTCCTCTAAGGGTGTAGTTCAACCATCTCCTATCTATCAAGGGTGTGGTTCAACCATCTCCTATCTATCACTTTATTACATTCTTCCCCCCTTGCTCAATCATTGTCCTCAATGATCTGCTCTTGTATCCCTCTAGCCTCGGTGATCTGCCCCTTGAACTCCCTAGGTACCCTTGAATTGATGTCCTCAACCTCGCACAATTTCTTGAACCTTGTTCGCCACCTTGGTCTCTTGAACCCTTGCTCTCAACCTTGGTGTCTTGAACCTTCTTGTTTGCAACCTTGGTGTCTTGGGGCCTTGTTCTCAACCTTAGTCTTGAACCTTGTTCTCACCCATGTTTGGTATCTTGAACCCTCAATCACGTGCCACCCATGGTTTCCCAAGGACTTCACACTTCCAAGATACCTCATAAGATTTGGAAAGTATGTCTCGAGAGCTTTCCAACGGTATATTACATGCCTCAATCCGACCTACGGATTGAGAGATACACCTCAATCATGGTTGGACTAACTTGTGAAAGCGACGCATGCTACTTTGTACCCTTTCATATGGAGGATGCCCAAGCGCCTTTTTTTAGAGGCCATTAGGTCAATCCACCTTGCCAAAGCCTACTTCTTAGGCTCTGATACTAATGTAAGGAATTGACTATAACGACCACCACATGCTAGAGAGATGACTATTACGACCACCACGTTCTGGAGAGATGACTCTCCTCCCAACCAAATGCCTCTATATATAGCTCTCTCCAGGGGACTGCCTTCTTGGGCAGGTGGATACTGACCATCCATGTGTTAGCCATGTAACTACATGTGTGCCAAGTGTCCCAGTCAACTCGAGTTAACTCAAGTGCATGCTTCTAGAAGGCTATAGATCTCTTTGGGCAAAATACTCTCCCCATGTCCCCCATGGGGATTGAACTCAAGGTCTCCTCCTTCACATCCTTGAGTCTCAACCACTAGGCTAAGTGGATAACTTGTTCACAAGAGCAAGACCTAGTAACTCTACACTCGGCATCTTTGGTCATACACATGGATGACCAAACGGTGTCCGATTTTAGATCCGTCTGAACCGGCCTGATCCTTGGATCATAAAATTACTTTATTACATGTAGCCCACCCCCCACCCCCTCATACTCCCGGCCGTAGCCCCCGCAACCCCCGCAACGCACCCCCTGCCACATTCTCTCTTTCCTCATCCTGCTGTCTTGCTTTTCCCATCGCGTACGAGCTACAAACTACAAACTTACACACAGAGAACTTGAAAAGAGTGTTGATAAAATGGCTGCGAAAAGTGACGAAAGGGAAAGGGAAGAGGACTTCTTCAGTCTCTCCGCTTTTCACCAAATCTCGATTTTGATGAGCCCCCGCCATCGCCACTCCACACAAGAAAAATACCCTTAGCTGCCTTTGGAGGAGTCTGCTGCTCAATTTGAGAGGACCTGCATTTCTTCTCTTGGCCAATTGCACATACGGCATCCTTCCTGCGAACTCTAAGCTTCGAGATGGGATATCACCAGAAAATTTAGGAGGTGACAAAAAGAGCATAAATGAACCTTTGCATAAACATTGATACGAGTACATTGGACTGGTTTTTGCTGATTTAGGAGTAAGCAATAGTGTGCGACTTCGCTCACATTTAGTGGAGCTTGAGGATAAAGCCCGCAATTGAAGGAGGAGATGAGAAGACCAACCTTTTCCCTCCATCCCGCTATCCCTCCATCCCACCATCCCTCCATCCGTGCATCCCACCGTCCCTCCCTCCCACCATCCCTCCATTCCACTCCACCCTCCCCCCACTCCACCCACCCTCCACTCCACCCTCCCCCAACTCCACCCACCCTCCACTCCACCCACCCTCAACTCCACCCACCCCCCAACTCCACCCACCCTCCACTCCACCCACCCTCAACTCTATTCCACCCACGACAACCCCAACTCCACCCTCCCTCCACTCCACCCTCCCCCAACTCCACCCACCCTCCACTCCACCGAGCCTCAACTCCATCCACCCTCCACTCCACCCACGCCCAACTCCACCCACCCTCCACTCCACCCACCCTCAACTCCACCCACCCTCCACTCCACCCACCCTCAACTCCACCCACCCTCCACTCCACCTACCCTCAACTCCACCCACCCTCCACTCCACCCTCTCCCAACTCCACCCACCCTCAACTCCACTCCACCCTCTCCCAACTCCACCCACAACAAGCCCAACTCCACCCTCCCTCCACTCCACCCTCCCAACTCCACCCACCCTCCACTCCACCCACCCCCAAATCCACCCACGCTCCACTCCACCCACCCTCAACTCCACCCACCCTCCACTTTACCCACCCTCCACTCCACGCACCCTCAACTCCACCCACCCTCCACCCACCCTCCACTCCACCCTATCCCAACTCCACCCACCCTCAACTCCACTCCACCCATGGCACCCCCAACTCCACCCACCCTCCACTCCACCCACACCCAACTCCACCCACCCTCCACTCCACCCACCCTCAACTCCACCCACCCTCCACTCCACCCTCTCCCAGCTCCACCCACCCTCAACTCCACTCCACCCTCTCCCAACTTCACCCACCCTCAACTCCACTCCACCCACGGCAACCCCAACTCCACCCTCCCTCCACTCCACCCTCCCCCAAGTCCACCCACCCTTCACTCCATCCTCTCCCAACTCCGCCCACCCTCAACTCCACTCCACCCATGTCCACCCTCCCTCCACTCCACCCTCCCCCAACTCCACCCACCCTCCACTCCACCCACCCTCAACTCCACCCACCGTCGACTCCACCCACCCTCAACTCAACCCACCCTCCACTCCACTCCACCCACGGCACCACCAACCCTCAACTCTACCCACCCTCCACTCCACCCACACTCAACTCCACCCTCTCCCAACTCCACCCACCCTCAACTCCACTCCACTGACGGCAACCCCAACTCCACCCACCCTCAACTCCACTCCACCCTCCACTCCACTCCACCCATGACACCCCCAATGCCACCCACCCTCCACTCCACCCATCCTCAACTCCACCCACCCTCCACTCCACCCACCCTCAACTCCACCCACCCTCCACTTCACCTACCCTCAACTCCACCCACACCACCCACCACCTCCCACCACTCCCACCTCCCACCACCCACCACCTCCCACCACCCACCACCCACCACCCACCACCTCCCACCACTCCCCACACCACCCACACCACCCACCACATCCCACCACTCCCCACACCACCACCTCCCACCACTCAATTTGTAAGATAGGCAAAAATTAATGCTGGAATTTCTCGGACATCAGAAAATGATTTCTTTCGTGACCAGATGGTCAAAAGCTATTACAAGAATTATGTGAATTATGTGAAGGATGTGCTTCTGAGGGTCATTACAATATCACGGGTGGCACATAATGAGGATCCTACAATCTTTGCTTAGGAGCTCATAAATGAATCGAGATGTCCAATCCAAGTGATTTGTTTGGTTAAGAGAGAGATCTCAGCTTGCAGTCAAAAGTGACAGTAAAAGTGTAAGAAGATAAATGACTGTTGCTGCCAACCAGTCGTGACGACTGCCTATTTTTGAGGATCTAATTCAAAACTAGAGGCCAATAACATTTTTGATCTACCCCTCCAATTTCGGGGCAATCAATCGGCGCATATCCAGTGAACGTGGGAAATCGGCAAGGCCCTCTTGGCCTATTGGAGCCTATAAAAGCAATGGACTAGTAGTCATTGGGAGACACACACGTAGATTATCTCGGGCATCGATTTTGGTCCTCTCTTTGCACTTTGTTGCTACAAGCCTATTGTAGGAAGTCACTCTGTGGTGAGGATACAGAGCGTGGGCTTCCTAGTGGTAGCATAATAGCACTATAGTGTGAAGAAGTGGCTTGGTTTTGTCATTCAGTGTGAGTCAGTGGTATTCTTGTGCTCTTTCCCATAAAGCAGGTCTTCATATCGTTGTACTAATCAGTACAAGCCTTCATCTAGTAGTGTTCGCTGTATTGGACGGATCTTGTGTACTGATTTTGTGTAGTTCTAGAATGGCATGTTAGCCCAAAGCATTTCTTTTGCCTATATTGGAATCATCTGTTTCAACCAAGGAGTAGTTTCTTCTTTCACTATTGTCATTTGTAATTAATCTTCTATTTGAGTATCTACAATACAGTGTATCTATTGCGATCGTTCCTGCTCACAAAAATGTTAAAGGGTATACTTCCCTAAGGAGAACCTCCCTTGAGTAGGCAAAGTACTGGAAGTGCATATTGCCTGCTGTTGTTAAAAGTGGGTACCCCAGTACCTCCTCTACACAGAGTATACCAGAATTACAACCAGTTCAATGTGTTGAAAGTGTGGTCAGCGGAGTAGGTGTTGATTTTGGTGATAGCCTGGTGAATTCCAGTGACAATCCAACTTTTAGTTCTTATTCTGGTGGTATTAGTACATTTGTGGGTGAAAGTTCTGGTGAAAAGTTCATCTAAGTCATAAAATACGATGAATGATAGTTGAATTCAGACGCGTATGATCGAATCAGAGATACCATATGACCGAAGATTTTGCTAAGTGACTACGCGACACAGCAGTAATCAGAATCAACCTGTTCAAGTAATTCTGAAATGATACTTCCTCTTGATTTAGATGACATGAGTAGTACACAACAACAACATCAGCAACAACAACAGCAACAGCAACAACAACAACAACAACAACAACAACAACAACAACTATAACCTAGAATGTGGATAGATTCACCATCTAACCTTAAAGTGATTGTTCTTTGTTTGCAATCATTTGTTGTAGAATTTGGAACTAACCAGTCCATGCCTATAATTGCATCACTCTATTTCATTTCAATCACATGGGAATTCCAAGAAAAACACCTATAAAAAAAGTAAATGAAAAAAATTCAATGTATCCTTTCATATAGTGTAGTCGTCCATTGGCCACGTATACATGTGTTGTTATCTGCATATTAAGGGGTATCCCTAAAATTTGTATCAATTTGAAAGATAAAAAACAATGCATACTACCTGAATCGATTAGATATCTAATTTTATGGATAAACATAATACCCCAAATCATAATTATAGAAGCCCTTAGGAAAGAACTAGCCACCATGCAACATAAAGTAAAGTTAGGCTGCTTATCTCCATCATTTGCTTCTAAATTTTTGCACCTTCCTTAATGATGATTATCCCCTTTTATTGTGTAGGTAGAAAGAGTGCTCTGTTTGGGCATTCATTTGCTTGATGCCCTTGCTCCCCACAAGGAAACACAAACCGAGTCTCTTTGCCTATTCAATAAAATTAGGGTCTTGTCATCAATGGATAGGTTGAAACCTCCTTTGATTTCGCACCAAAATAGGGTTCTTACCTTGGTTATTAGAAGATGAATTATTCTTTGAACTCTTCATGTTTGTTGTAGCAAGTCTTTGTGGCAATGAACTTGGTTCTATTTTCTTTCTACAAATTGAACTTCTCCACCTTCTCAAAATTATCAGCCATCCCAATAGTATCTAAAAAGTCAACACATTGAGACTGCTTTACTTGATAGCGGAGCTCCTCACAAAGACCTTCAATAAACTTGCTCTTTGGAGCATCACCACTAACCTCCAATGCACATTTGTGAAGGTGTACGAAATTTTCTTTGTACTCCGGAAGAGACAAGCTATGTTTGTCACTTTCGTGTTGTTGAAAATTGTAAAACTACATCCTTTTCTCCATATGGTAGTGTGGAGAACATTAGACTTTTATACTTTCTCTCTAAATTGGTTCCATACAACTAGATCAGAAGGCCTACGAGTCTACATATAGGACTTGCACCATAACTTTCGGATGCCACGCAAGTGTAGGATCCCAATCTTTGCCTCAGACTCCTTGCTGAATTGTTGAAGATCAAAAAATTTATCTAGCTCTTCAATTCGTGTCCCCAAATCCTCCTGGCTCTTCCTCTCACCATCAAAATCATTCCATTTTTACTTCTTCAAGACTTAGTTAAGGACAACTCACTTGCCTCCATATCTTCATAATTGCATTTATGTCTTCCTCTAGGCACACTAGATGTTCCCATACCTTCATCCAATTCATCATTCAACTCCACAAAGACATTTGTTGCACCTTCTGGTTGATGAATCAGTGTGCACACAATGGCCAAGGGAGTGATCACTTGAGGAAGATGATGCAGAGAGTGCAAAGGAGTCAATTTCCATGGTCTTCACAACTTTGAATGACATAGTATATGATAGCAACTGCAATTAGAGATGAAGAAGCGCTTGGCTTATAGAGCTCAAAATGAAGTGAATTCCTAATCTTCCAATTGTTCAAGAGTATGGTTTTGTATTAACATTCTTGTTGGGACTTCTACATACTGCACTTGAGATATTGTAAGTCCCTTTAGATATACTATTTGGCCAGGGAGAGGTAGATCTTCAAGAGGAAGGGGCAGAGGAGGTAAGCAAGGTAGGGGGAGATCTTATAACTTCTCACCATGCAACATTTGTGGTCTATCAAATCATACTACAAATGAGTGTTTCAGGAATTACAAGAATCAGAGAGGAAGAGGATATCAAAGAGGTGGCTACTCAGAGTCAAGAGGTAGATTCAACCATCACCAAGGCTACAACAATAACTACAACAACAAATACAACAATAATTACAATGGCAACTACCAAGGAGGATTCAAATCCAAGAAGGATTACAACAACTACATAGAGGAACAAGATGACTCTCTTCTAATCATGAACATGACTTCAAAATCAGGTACAAATGATGACCACCTATTCTACATTGACTCAGGATGTTCAAATCATGTGGCTAGAAATGTAGCATTACTCTCTAATCTTGAGGAACCAAAAGGTAAGCATGAAGTCCAAACAGGTGATGATACAAAGCATTCACTAGTTAAAGTTGGAAATGTTAAGACTTGTGATGGAAAACAGAATTTGTTGAGCAGGGTACTCTATGTACCAACCATTACCAAAAATTTGATGAGTGTTGGTCAGATTGTGGAGAAAGGTTTGCAGGTTAGATTCAACCAATATGGAGCATATGTGGAGGATCCAAGACATGGGTTCAAGAATATTGCTAAAGGAGAAAAATCAGGTAGACTTTTCACTTTTGAGTTGGAAGATACAAAAAATATTGCACTATACAGTTATAAAGATCAAACACTTTCAGAGCTTGAGATTTGGCACAAAAGGTTAGGGCACATAGGAGAAAGAACCTTGAAACAAATGTGCAGGGACCAATGTGTGCTTGGGATACCTAATGTATCCAAGCAACATATGATTTATAAGTGTGGTGCTTGTCAATTTGGGAAGTCTCATAGGTTACCCTTCTCAAAGAAAGGATACATGCATGAAGATTAGCTAGAGCTTGTACACACAGATGTATGGGGACCAAGCAAAGACCCCTCAGTCTCAGGATCAAGGTACCATGTGTCTTTCATTGATGATTATAGTAGATGGACTATATTGTACTTCATGAAGCACAAGGATGAGGTATTTAATTGCTTTAAAAAATATCTTGCATTAGTTGAAAATCAGACAGGAAGGAATTTGAAGAGACTAAGCTCAAATGGAGGAGGTGAGTACTTCTCCAATGAATTTGAAGACTTCTTGCAGGACAGAGGCATCAAAAGAGAGATAACCACAAGGTATTCTCCTGACCAGAATGGGGTAGCTAAGAGAAGAAATAGACTAATTGTCGAGAGAGCTAGATCTATGCTTAATGAGAAGAAATTACTTAACTATCTATGGGCAGAGAGTGTTTCCACTGCCACTTACCTCATAAACAGGTTACCATCAAAGTCTCTTGATGGCATGACACCGTATGAAGCATGGCATGGTAAGAGACCCTCACTTGACAATTGCAAAATATTTGGATGTGTAGCATATGTACACATTCCTTCTGAGATAAGAGGTAAGCTAGATCCAAAGGCTGAAAAATGCATCTTTATTGGGTATGACTTAAATAAAAAAGGTTACAGGTTTTATAATACCATCAATAAGGGATTCATGGTAAGCGGAGATGTTGTCTTTGATGAAAATGATTCTTGGTATGAGAATGAATGCAGGAAGGTCAAATTACCCTATGATTTGGAAGAGGAATTTCCAAGTCTTACAAAGGAGGAACCTATTCAGAATGAAGCCTCAAGTTCAGATGATGAAGACACTATAAACCTTGAAGAATTCAAGGCATGGAAGTCCAAAGGAAAAATGAAGATGAAGAAGCTTGAAGACATACCTGAATCTTCAACTCAACCGTTTAGAAGATCTTAAAGGGAAAGCAAGAAACCTATCAGATATGGGTATGATACATCTCTTGTTACTAAACATTCTGTTTATCTTGCCAAAGATTTGTCAAATGAAGAACCAGGATCATATGAAGAAGCAATAACCAAATCACAATGGAAAGAAGCTATGGATGAGGAGATTGATGCTCTCAAAGAGAGTGACACATGGGAGTTAGTACCTAAGAAGGACTCAATGAAGGTAATAGGATCCAGATGGATCTATAAGCTTAAAAGAAATTTTGATGGCACAATCAATAGGTACAAAGCCATATTGGTAGCCAAGGGTTTTGCACAAACCCAAGGCATTGACTATGAGGAGACATTCTCACCTGTGGCCAAGATGCCAACAATCAGAGTATTGCTAAGTGTGGCTGCATCAAAAAATTGGAATATGTACCAATTGGATGTCAAGAATGCTTTCTTGAATGGATGGATTTCAGAGGAGGTATACATGTCACAACCTCCTGGCTATGAGGACCCTAAGAAGGTAACATATGTTTGCAAATTCAAAAAGGCTTTATATGGATTGAAGCAGGCACCTAGGGCATGGAATTACAGGTTAACCACATACCTCCAAGACCAAGGATTTGTTATGAGCAAGGCAGATACTTCTCTGTTCATTAAGAGAAGTAATTCAGAGGTAATATACCTTTGTGTTTATGTTGATGACATCATCATTATAGGTAATGATGTCAATGGAATCAGATATATCAAAAGTCAAATGATGAAGGAGTTCAAGATCAATGATCTTGTTCTATTGAAGTATTTTTTGGGACTTGAATTAGTCTACACTAATTCAGGGATATACATCCCTCAGAAAAAATATATACAGGACATGTTGAAGAAATTTCACTTGCAAGATGCTAAAGTAGCAAGCACTCCAATGGAGGTAAACCTAAAGCTAAGTGCCCATGAAGGTGATGAAGTCAAGGACATTACAGGTTATCAAAGTATGGTGGGTAGTTTGAACTATGCTACCTTAACAAGGATAGATATTGCATATGGAGTTAGTGTGCTAAGTCAATTTATGCACAAGCCAAGGATACCTCACTTAGAGGCTGCCAAGAGAATCTTGAAGTATCTCAAGGGTACACAGAACCATGGTTTGTATTTCCCTTACACTTCAGATATTGATATCAAAATTTATTCAGATGCAGATTGGGCAGGATGCAAGGATAATAGGAGGAGCACTTTTGGATATATCTCTTTTGCAGGTGACAAACCAATTTCATGGTCTTCAAAGAAGTAACCTACTGTTGCTTTGTCATCCACAGAGGCACAGTATAGAGGACTAGCTAATGCCACACAAGAAGCAATTTGGATTAAGCTTTTGTATACAAAATTGGGCTTATTTACTAGGTCTCCAATAATCTTTGGAGATAATACAAGTTCTCTTCACCTTGCAGCTAATCCTATTTACCATGCTAGGACCAAACACATAGAGGTCCATTACCATTATGTGAGAGAGAAATTGATAAGCAAGGACATTCAACTTACCTATGTATCAACCAACATGCAATGTGCAGATTTGTTGACTAAAGCTTTGGATGGAACCAAACTTTGCAGGTTCAAATCCATGATTGGATTGCAGGATATACTTGAAGATTGAAGATGAAGACTTAAGCCAAAATGTTTGGCTTGAGGGGGAGCTGTTGGTGTAAATTCCAAGCCTACACATTTGGCTCAAAGGATGCATTGAAGTTCATACATACATGAAGAAGCATAGGAACATATGCTAGTGGTTAATTACCACTTTACCTCATTGTAAAAGTCAAATTGACTTGGAATCTCTTGTAATCACCTACCAAAAGGATCTGTGGAAAAGTAGTTGTTTGATTGAAAGAATATCTCCAAGAATTTAGGAGCTTGATCATAGGGAGCCAAAGTTTGAATTTGAATTCAAATTTTTAGTCATCTCTTATAAAAAGTGGACATGAAAAGTCGCGGGCAAGAGAGAGCACTCCCGAGTCTAGCATTACTGATTTTTGAGTGTGTGTGAGGTCTACACTCTAGCGCACACCTCTCTACACCATTTGGCAATGTTATTCATGCCAATGGAGTTGTATACAAATGTTCATTAATACATACATTCATATTGTCCATCTCTGAGTTCTCTGTTAGTCTACTCAAAAGTCTGTCAACTTGTCAAGGGCATATCTCAGTCAATTCTGCACCAAATTTAGTGATTCAAAGCTTCTTGGATTCCGCGTGAAGTAATCTACGTGTTGGCAAAGTTTGAAGACATTCTATTCAGCCATTTTGGAGAAATCTGAGTCGAGGTGAACTCTGATCATTTTCTGCTACAGTCCTAAAAAGTCGGGGGTATAGCTTAACTTGCTAAATTGATTTCTCTTAGCATAGTTTATCATTTTACATCATTCCACTTGGAATAGGTAGCTTACTAAGATAATTAGATACCCCTAAAAGGAATTTTTCCAATTCCTACTATGCTGGTCATACTGAGCAAAATATCCAGCAGGTGTCAAGACATAAATAGAAGGTTTTCTTGAGTTTGTGACTTCCAAAGTTATCTATTTTGATTCAATCATTGCATACATCATTTCAAAAGGACATAGGACATTTTATGGTGTCATTGGAAAGCTAAGGAGGTCTAGGTATCAACTGTGAAGCAAAAGAGGGCTGGTATAAAGCAGGTTTAGTAGTACCTACTCAGTCTCTTGGAGCATTCATCCATCTATCCCAACATTAAATACATGTATATGGACATCCACATGCATGCACATTCACATGCATGCACATGGATGCAAATGGAAGTGTATCCACACACACATGCATGTTTCATACATATACACATGCATATACATACACTCGTATATTTTTATATACATACACATACATATGCACATATGTATACATACACACACATACACATATATATATATAAATATATATGCACATACGTACACACACATATACACATACACACACATGCACATACATACATATACACATATACATGCACATACACACATATACACATACACTTACACATATACATGCACATACATATACACAGACATACACATGCACATGCACATACACATATACACACACATACACTTACACATGCACATGCACATGCACATACATACATATACACACATACACATGCATGCACATACACGTACATACACATATACACTTACACATGCACATGCACATACATGCATATATACACATATACATATGTACATACATTCATATACACACACATATTGCACACATATATATGCACATATGTACACACCAATATTACACATATATACATGCACATACATACATACATAAACACACATACACATGCACATGCACATACACATACATACGCATATAGACTTACACATGCACATCTAGATACATGCATATACACATATACATATGCACATACATACATGCACATATATACATAGATACAGACATATACATGCATATAGACACACTTACACATATAGATATATACCCATATGTGCATATATACATTTTACATACAAACAAGCATACATAAATCTGAATGAATTATATAATTAAAGTAATAAAAAACATGCTTAATATAAACAATAATAACAATCAATAGAACGAAACTTTTCATTACTTAATATCATACACACAATTCAAAACATAACTTAACTGAACAATTTTATAGATTATATATATATATATATATATATATATATATATATATATATATATATATATATATATATATATATATATATATATATATATATATATATATATATATATATATATATATCGATCTAAATACAGATCCAATGTCATAATCAAGAATCCTAATCATCATCATCATCACCACCATCATCATCATCACCATCATGATCATCCTCATCCTCATCATTAGGATCATCCGCATGATCTGATGTATCTATGTGAGCATCTTGTGACGATCGAGAATGTTCCTCCTGTGTTTGTCTCTCCACCTCATCCATATCTACCTCTCCATAATACTCCTCTATTACAT
The DNA here is from genome assembly GCA_020310875.1 of Ceratopteris richardii. Lineage (NCBI taxonomy): Eukaryota > Viridiplantae > Streptophyta > Polypodiopsida > Polypodiales > Pteridaceae > Ceratopteris > Ceratopteris richardii. The sequence goes on along the minus strand of CM035415.1, from coordinate 134,345,893 downwards.
ATAACAAACATAAATAAGTAAAACAATTAAAACTTCCATAAAAATAGAATAATTATATAAAATTTAATAATACTCACAAATGCATCCGGATGATCTCGCATATACTCACTCAAACGCCGATATCCAAAATGTGTAGCATACTCTATAACCCACATACACATATACATGCAAACATATACACATACATATATGCATACATATACACATATACATACCTATAACATAAACACACATATACATATCCACATATAGACATACACACATACACATGCATGCATATACGCTGATTCATACAAAATACATGCATTTATCCCGCAATAATGTGTATTGGTGTATATGTGAATATCTGTGTATATGTAACTGTGTATATGTGAATATGTGTCTATGTGCAAATATGTATATGTGAATGTTTATGTATGTAAATAATCAAATTATTAATATCAAATACCATTATTTTTAGAGGACCACGATTGGAATGTATTGAACATGAAGTAGAGTATGGTACTTTTGAGCATGCACCACCACCTGGTCAATGTAATAATGTGTGGATATGTGTTTTTTTCATAAATTAATGTCATTATTTTATTTAAAAACCATATACAAAATCAAATTATTATTGATATACAGGAATACTTGTTCTATGATGATGATGATCATAATAATTCTCATACTCATAATGTTAATATACCTCGTACATGTCATGGATGTTGTTCATCAATTACAATTAGAGGTTTCTAGATATCCTCTACCTCCTAGTTTAGAGATTGAAATGCTTGGAGATTATCCATTGCCAGCTCATGATCGTTCTAGTACAAACATATGATAGAAGAAGATATGGAGGATGGAATAGAGGACCACTTCCTTTAGACAGAGAGGTTTTTAACTTTTGGGGTAATCGCTATATGATTGCTCATCCACTATTACTAATACTGGTCGTGGTCTCTTTATTGTAGAGGATTTGTATGTGCCTTCGAACTCTGAAGTCACTCTTATGTCATTTTTATTGGGACTTCACTCACTAATTACACATGAATTTATGAAGAGATATGAAGGAAGAAGAAAGACAAAGAGAATTGAAGGCAAAGCACTCAGAAAACTAAGCCTACGTGAAGGGATAAATTCACTCTTGTAATTTAGTGCAAAATCAAAGTCTACTCTTGGCATAGAACTTCAAAACTTACGAATTTGAGTCTAGGAGTATGTAAACTATATGTATATAAGTTTATTTGAGTTGTAAAACATTAAGAGAACTCAATTTTGTAGTCCTTGAGTGAATAGAGAAAAGTTGGGTTTTTTCCTGAGAGAGATGTTGAGGAGGAACTACTCAGTGTATGAGAGTTTTCCATGGCTATGAGTAGAATGAGGCCAAGCCATTTTGTATACATGTTCTCTAATAGTTAACACATGTTTGTATAGAAGGATTTGGTCTAATTCCTCTTGTGTGTTGAATTCTAAGTGATTTCATATCAGTGTGTAAGTTAGTTGACAGTTACAAATTTTCTGATGCACTTTTCCCTGATCTTCTTAAGGTCAGATCTCACAGTAGAGTGTAAATGTTTTCATGAATGATACATCATTTTGAAGCTACTACCTTCTACTACAATTGGTCAAAAGAGCTTTACAAAATGGGACGTGTATTCAGAGAAATGAGTCTAACAGTGAAGGTATGTCAAATCGATGAAGTCATTTTTTAGATTTCAGACATAGTTCAAATGTTGAAGTGAAATCAGAAGATTTTGATGATATTACTTGAAAGTTTTTCTTGGTATGTGTTACTGAACATTAGTAAGAACTTCTATTAGAAAGTGATCAAAAGAATTTAAAAAGATCAAGCTAATACAGATCAGATTTGAAGCTGGAAGAAAAGGTGCAGATTTTTGAGAAGTAAATTTTTTAAATTCACTACGTTCAGTGATAAAGTTTTCAAATTGAGAGTATTGCTAAGCTAATGATGGTTATGGAGGTGTTCTAATATCACTTTAGCTTATTTCTTGTGGTGTTTTATACGGTATCAGAGTAGAAAGGTCCTCAAGAGTGAAGGAGCAGATACAAGAGGAATTGAAGAGTTCTTCATTAAAGAGGTGAAAGCTAAGGTGTTCAACAACAAAAGACATCACATGAATACTTCGAAGTTATTCTCAAGGGTAAAGATCTACAAAAGGTACCATACTTTAACCTTATACTCACAGGTTGCAGCAGAAACAAGAAGACTATGGTAGATCATGTATCTATTGACAAATTGGATAGAGATAATTATCTTGCTTGGGTAATGAGAATGGAAGCCTTACTTATGAGTAAGGATCTAATGATATATGTGACATGTGAAGAAGAAAAGCCTAAATTTGAAGATGAGAGTCAACCAAGGAAAGAAGAACTAGAAGCTTTGAAGCTATGGCAGAAGAGAGATGCAAGTGCAAGGGCCTATATATATAACACTATCACAGATCATTTGCTACCACATATCAGAGGTTTAGAAATAGCTAAAGACATATGGAGTGCTTTGGAAGATCACTTCCAAAACACTAATAAATCTAGGAAGGCTAGCTTAAGGTCAGAGTTCACCACATTTAAGAAAAAGAAAAATCAGAGTATTAGTGATTATGTCACTAAGATGAAGGACTTAGCAAATAGTCTTGGATCTATTGATGAGGATATTGAAGATCATAGGGTGATAGCACAATTGCTTGCAGGGTTGAGAGGTGATGAGAGGTGGAAACCTTTTGTACTCTCAACGGAACTTTCATTAAATCATTATGTGCCAGAATTAAATCAATTACTTGGACTGATGCTCACATTTGAGCAAGACTTGAAGTCAGATGGAGATAAAGGATATAGTTCTGCTATGTATGCAAAGAATAAGAAGAGAAGTGAGAAAGGTAAAACAAAGGATGAAGAAGAGCTGACTACTCAAGCAAATTATGCAAGAGGAAGAGGTGTTGGCAGAGGTAAAGGTCGAGGAAATGGAAGAGGTAGAGGAAATCAAAACAATAACAAGAAGACATGCTGGATTTGTGGATTGAGCAATCATCTAGCCTATGATTGTTGGCATAACCAACAAGGATCAAATCAAAATCAAAGCTATAATGGCAGAGGAAGAGGTGCAAGGTTTCAGAATCAATTTCAAAGAGGAAGACAGAATTCAAGAGGAACTTTTGGTAGAGGTGGTGGAAGAAATTGGAATCAGAATCAGTCTTATAACACTACGTATTACAACTGTGCAAATGATACACAGAATGACAATCATACAACATTGATAATGAATTCAATAAGTACATCAGAGAAGGAGGATCTCAAGGTATTTATATTGACTGTGGTTGTTCAAATCATTTGTCAGGTAATATAAAATTGTTATCAGAATTGGAAGAAGGTATTTCAAGTCATACAGTACAAACATGTGACAATACAAAACATAATGTGCATTCAGTAGGAAAAGTGAAGTGTAGGAGTGGAGCTGATTTTCTAACAAATGTTTTGTATGTCCCAACAATAGTAAAGAATCTGATTAGTGTGGGACAAATAGTGGAGAAAGGTCTTCAAGTTAGATTTACAAATGAAGGGTATTTATTGAAGATCCAGAGGATGAATACAATCAAATTGTCTGTGGTAAAAAAGAAGGTGGACTTTTTACTCTCAAAGTGCAAGGGAATGTTGGTCAAGCCCTGATCACACATGGTGATGAAGTACTTACAGAGTTAGACCTCTGGCATAAGAGGTTAGGACACTTCAATGAAAAAGGAATTAAAACCATGGTGGAGAATCAATCTGTAATAGGGCTACCAAATGTAAAAATCCAACATATGATCTACAAGTGTGAAGCTTGTCAGATGGGAAAGGCACACAGGTTATCATTTCAGAAGAAAGGTTTCAAGCATGATGGTTTGCTAGAGCTCATACATATAGATGTATGGGGACCAACAAAAGAAGGATCAATCAATGGGTCTAGGTATTATGTTCTTTTTATTGATGATGCTACAAGGTGGATAACCATTTATGTTTTAAAAGAAAGATCAGAAGTATTTGGAGCTTTCAAAAATTTTCATGCATATGCAGAAAGAGTTACAGGTCAAAAGCTCAAGAGATTGAGGTCTGATGGAGGGGTAGAATACTTCTCCCAATAATTCAATGATTATCTTTGGAATACAGGTATCAAGAGAGAAGTAACTTGCAGGTATACACCTCAACACAATGGGGTGGCAGAAAGGAGGAATAGAACATTGGTTGAGTTTGCAAGAGCAATGTTAAAAGAAAAGAATTGCCCTAATTATCTTTGGGCTGAGGCTGTAAATACAGCTACATATCTTGTGAATAGGTTACCATGTGCAACTCTAAATGGAATGACATCTTATGAAGCATGGTGGGGTAAGAAGCCAACACTTGATCATTGTAAGGTGTTTGGATCAATTGCCTATGCTTATGTACCATCACAACTCAGACATAAGCTTGAACCAAAGGCTGAAAAATATGTGTTTATTGGGTATGATGAAAAGCAGATGGGTTATAGGCTATGGAGTCCTCTAACCAAGCAATTTATTGTTTCTAGAGATGTGACATTTGGTGAACATAAGAGTTGGTATACAAACAAATATTGTAACCTTGAAACATTTGAAGAAGAGGTAAGAAGAAGTGAAAGTGGTAAATCACATATGGAGGTAGATGGAGATGAAGATCATATGCAAGCAAGCACATCCAGAGCTGGATCATATAGAAGAAATGAAGATGAACCAAGATTTTATGAAGAAGTATATCCAGATACACATGAAGAGTGTGAACCAAGGAGATCAACCAGAATGAGGAAACAACCTACAAGGTATTCTTATGATACTTCTTATTTGACTCAGAAAAACTATGCCTACTTGATTAAGGAAGATGAAGAGCCTCAAAGCTATGATGAAGCAAAAGGTAAGAGACAATGGGAAGAAGCAATGAAGGAAGAGTTTGATGCACTTGAAGAAAATAAAACTTGGGAGCTTGTTCTAAAGCCTAATGGTAAGAAAGTGATTGGAAATAAATGGTTTTACAAAATAAAGAAGCATGCAGATGGAAGAATAGCCAGATACAAAGCTAGATTGGTGGTTAAAGGCTATGCTCAATCTCATGGCATAGATTATGATGAGACATTCAATCCTGTAGCAAAGATGTCAACCATAAGGACAATCATTGCTATTGCAGCATCAAAAGGATGGACATTGAGTCAATTGGATATAAAGAATGCGTTTTTGAATGGATATATATTAGATGAGGTCTACATGGAGCAACCTCAAGGGTTTGCAGATTACAAGTTTCCAAATTATGTTTGCAGATTGAGAAGAGCACTTTATGGTTTGAAGCAAGCTCCAAGAGCTTGGAACTATAGACTTGTGAAGTATCTTAATGATCTTGGATATCAAAGTTCAAAGTCAGATGCAAGTTTACTTATCAAGAGAACAGATGAAGGTATGATTTACATTTGTATTTATGTAGATGACATTATAATTACAAGTACTTCAAATGAAGGAATCAAGGAGGTGAAGAGATTACTTGAGAAGGAATTCAAGATAAATGATCTAGGAAAATTGTCATATTTTCTTGGAATGGAAATCACTTATGCAGAACATGGCATATATGTATCACAAGAAAGATATCTTATGAATCTTCTAAAGAAGTTTAATAAGGAGAATTGCAGAGAGGCATCAACACCACTAGAGGTCAATCATAAACTCAACAAATATGATGGTGCAAAGTTCAAAGATATGAGAAAGTATCAATCTTTAGTGGGAAGCTTGATTTATGCTACATTAACAAGACCTGATCTTAGTTATGCAGTGGGAGTTATTTCTCAGTTCATGCATTGTCCAAAGGATCCACATTGGATTGCAGGTCAAAGAGTTCTTAGATACATCAAAAGAACTTTGAAGGAAGGATTATATTATCCATTTACATCAGATACAAGGTTGAGAGCATATAGTGACTCAGATTGGGCAGGAAGTCAAGATGATAGAAGGTCAACACATGGGTATATGATATACATAGGAGATAAACTTGTGAGTTGGTGTTCAAAGAAGCAACATAGAGTGGCTTTATCATCAACAGAAGCTTCTTCTATGGGCAATGCTGGTTATGCAAAGCATCATGGGATAAACAAAACATGGGTGTTGATAGAAAAGTCACCCACGTATAAGACATAAAGAAGATGCGAGAGGTGATTTTTAGGAAGGTGGCCATTATCTAATTGCCTAACTAGTTTTGGCATTCCTTATGAATATGGATGAACAAAATAACTGACCAATCGATTGGTCCATGGGCAGCATGGGCTACGAGAGATTAAAATTGCCGCATGATACTATAAGGTCAATGTTGGAGATTCAATGGGGTAACTAAAAAATGGAGGTTCGAATGCTCAAGTTGCGATCGCCAACTAATTGCATATTCATTATAGCTGTGCCAAGGGAACAACTATTCCAGGGTAGCTCGTGAGATGGATGGCACTGATGTCGAACTATCAATAGGCAAGAAAAATCTCTGGACCATATCAGTGGGGGTCATGTGGAGCTCCCATCCACTAAGAAACATCATCCAGAAAGCAAAAAAGGTGGGCTCGATAGCTATGGAATGTATGGTTCTCTCTGTAGTGGGGTGTTCTACATGCGCTTCCTATTGCAAGAGGTAGAACTGGCCTAAGCATCACGGCATGAGGAAGGTGTTCATGAAAATCTTGTTATTGTGATAGTTGGAGCATTTTAGTCAGGTCGTAGAGGATCTCTAATCAAATCCTACCTGTGCACTGCCTCAGGGATTGTATCCTTTTTTTCATCTGTGATCTGCAACTGCTAGCAGGGATGACTACATAAATAATACTCGCAAAAGCTATGGGTGTTGAATGACTGAGATCTCTTGGTTCAAAAAAACACACTCTTCTAAGAGGTGTACAGTTCAATTCTCATCTATGCCTACTAGAAATAACTATCCTTGTTTTCCTTTTGTCTATGATCTTCAAAGCTCTGGAGCACAGTGTGAAACATGTCTTTTCTAATATTAGAGCATAATAGAACATGAAGGTGCCTTGTTATCGTGGATAAAAGAAATTGCTCTTCTCCTTGGCATCTTGGGTTCAAGTACTAAGGGTGACCGCCTCAAGAACGAAACTTTGCTTTTGTAATCTCCTCTACTAGAGCCTCATTTTGTGCTGCCAAAGTAGTATCGAAGGATTTTCTACACACCCATGAACAAAAGACACCACTAATGGAATTTTGGGATGAGGAAGATGAAGGGAAACTCTAGACCTTGCTTTGATATCAATGCAATAGAGTTTCCACAATACCAGTTTACAAATGAATGTCTTACTCACCTTCGAGCTGTATGCCTCTATATATAGCTACTTGAATCAACAAGGACCACAAATGTAACTAAAGTCCACAAGTGCATATTCAATCTCCTCCACTCCTTTGATAGCGTCCACTAGAGTCCACTAGTGGTGGTTGTACTTGCTGCTCAAGTTAAGTCTCTCTAGACACAAGTTAACTTGAGTTTGAAGGCTCAAGAGCTTCTTGGGCAAAAGTCTCTCCACGTGCTTCCCATGGGGTTTGAACCCAAGACCTCCTCCTTTATATCCTTCAGACTTAACCACTAGGCTAAATGGATCACTTGTTTTTGAGAGCACATGAGCAAGATTTAAGAATCCATGATCATGAAAATTTATATGCTTATACTAGACAGTAAGCTGAACCCAACAAGCTTTAAATCACTGAATTTGGATGAGTAACCACTGAGACATGACTCTGACAAGATGACTAAAAAAGTCGGGTACCTGACAGAGAAGTGAAGATGAACATACCCTGTTGACTTCAAATGAACATAACTGAAGATTCCAACATCCAAATGACATGAAAATTTGTGAGCATATAGTAGACTTATAGAGCTAACTTTACCAAGTTAAATCACTGAAAATGATGAACCAAGTGCAGAGAAACAATCTCTGCAAGCTGACTGAGAAAAACTGAAGTAATGGCAGTGAGTAGTACACATCACAAGAACATGGAAAGATGACCTCAAATAAGCATAAAAATGAAACTATATTGCTTGTACAATACAATGACTTACTGATACATATGTGTGCTTTGTAATCACACCTTGAAATGGCATAAAGCTCAGCTCTTGGAGGTCTTCACATAGGTCTCTCTAACCACGACTAAAACTGCCATCTATTTATAGTTGAGTTTGGGAGGCTAACTTCCCTCAATCACTCTCCAATCAATCAATGATTGATTTGATTCTCTACCTACCACAAATCACGAATTCGTGGCTCCTCTTTCCATTCTTGATCATGTGGGCTCAACCACTTAAGATTCTCTTACTTTTACATTAAGTAAACTCTTCAAAAGTTACAAGAGGTAGTTCACAAGTGAACTTTACATAGTCTTCATTTTGAAGCTTCTTTAATGACTTTGTGAGACTCAAGCCAATACTTAGGCTTGTCATAGACTTGCTCCAACAGTCTTTTTATCTTTGTACATTCACTTGGTAATACATTTTGTATTGTGTTGTGCTCCAAGCTTCTTCTTCTTCCTTGTGATGTCCGTATGCTTCCACATACCTTAATCTCCAATCGTGCTTTTGTGTAGAAACAACACGAAAACAAAGTTTGCAAGTTGAAAAGGCATTATATGTTTTGAAGCAAGCACCGCATGCTTGGTATGAGAAGACACATGCCTAATTGCTAGCACATGGTTTTGAAAACTATCCAATTAAGAGAACCTTATATATTACATGTGAATATGATGTACTTCTAAATCCATGTTCTATATGTTGATGATATGCTACTCATTGGTCTTAATGAGAAGCATGCTACTAAATTTAAGGCTGATTTGCATGCCTCTTTTGAGATGTCAGATTTTGGTCATTTGCATCATTATTTTGGAATTCAGTTTATTCAAGTTGATGGGGGAATAGCTTTGTGTCAAACAAAATATATTGACACATTATTTCAATGTTCTGGCCTTGAAGACTACAAAGCTATTACCACTACCATGGAAACAGGTTTACGGTGGATTCTTCATGATGTTGGAGATGCATTTGATGTTTTTCTCTATCAATGGGCTATATGCTTGTTTTAGTTAGAGGAGAAAGTTTATGCATAACACAAATGTCGAGCATTGGCAGGCGGTTAAGTGCATCTCTCACTATTAGAGTGGTACCTGACTATGAGTATTTTTTTATCCCAAGGTATGTGACTATGAGGATCGTTTTACATGCATTTTTTGACTCAGATTAGGCTCGTTGCTATGGCACTCATGTATCCACCCATGGTTTTCTATTCATTCTTGGTAGCTCATGCAAATCTTGGTTGAGAAAGATGCACCCTACTATGGCCACTTCTAGTTGTGATGTTGACTATAGGATTGCTTTCATAGCAATAACTGAGTGCATATGCATCAAACACCTTTCGGTTTATTTTGGTAGTAGTCTAGTCTTCTACCACCACCATCTTTGTTTGCCGTTAGAGCACATTTGAAGTTTTGAGGAACCCTGTGTTCCATGCTTGTGCAAAGCACATTGAGGTGCACTATCATTGTGTACATGAGAGGTTCTCTACTAGAGAGATCAATTCGGTTTATGTTCCCACGCAATATAATGTTGCAGACCTTTTCATGAAGGCTCTCGCTAGGGAGAAGTTTGAAGCTTTTCATAAAGCTTTGCCATGGGCACTCAATGGCATCTAAAAAATGTGCTTCACCACTCTATCATGTGAAATGGTTCTAAGGCAGGAGAAGGCGAAAAAGTTTAATAGAGTTGTATAAGGTACCATTGTTAAAGCTCTCAAAGTGAACTTTCGAAAATATTGTTCTATCCCAAGGGTGAATCATTACCAGCATATTTACATGTTTTCTTTTAGTTAGACTGGGCTAGATGCTATGACACTCGTGTGTCCAACAATGGTTTTTGCTTCATGCTTGGTAGTTTATGCATATCTTGGTTAAGCAAGAAGCAACCTATTCTAGCCACTTCTAGTTGTGACTCTCAGTATAGGGAATGTTGTGAGGCTTTCATGTTTGTATGGCTTACACGGCGTTTGGCTGATTTGGGTGTTGGTCAATCTTCTGCCACCACCATCTTCACTTATTGTCGAAGCGTATTGGCAGTTGCAAGGAACCCTATGTTCCATGCTTGCACTAAGCACATTGAGGTGCACTATCATTATGTGAGGGAGAGGTTCTCTATTCGATAGATCAATTTGGCATATGTGTTCACATAGGATAATGTTGGAGACCTTTTCACAAAGGCTCTGCCTAGGGAGAACTTTAAAGCTTTGGGCTTACTTCCTTTTGTGGATTGATCTCTTTCCACATATCTTGGCACTTCCGTATACATGAGTGCCAACTCCTTGTTCCCCACATCACTCCCAAGGAGTATTTGTTGATATATTTGTGTAGTGATGTGTGAAAACATAGTTAGGACCATCAAGCCACTTTTTTTCATCTCTAGGAAGTTTTTACCTTGCCTTGTATAAACACCTATAACCCTAATGGGTCATTTTATCTTTGTACATTCACTTGGCAATACATTTTGTATTGTGTTGTGATCCAAGCTTCTTCTTCTTCCTTGTGATGTCTGTATGCTTCCACATACCTTAATCTCCAATCGTGCTTTTGTGTAGAAATATCACGAAAACAAAGTTTGCAAGTTGAAAAGGAATTATATGTTTTGAAGCAAGCACCACGTGCTTGGTATGAGAAGATACATTCCTAATTGCTAGCACATGGTTTTGAAAACTATCCAATTGAGAGAACCTTATATATTACATGTGCAGATGTACTTCTAAATCCATGTTCTATATGTTGATAATATGCTACTCATTTGTCTTAATGAGAAGCATGCTACTAAATTTAAGGCTGATTTGCATGCCTCTTTTGAGATGTCAGATTTTGGTCATTTGCATCATTATTCTGGAATTCAGTTTATTCAAGTTGATGGGGGAATAGCTTTGTGTCAAACAAAATACATTGACACATTATTTCAATGTTCTAGCCTTGAAGACTGCAAAGCTATTACCACTTCCATGGAAACAGGTTTACGATGGATTCTTCATGATTTTGGACATGAATTTGATGTTTTTCTCTATCAATGGGCTATCTTATGCTTGATTTACTTAGAGGACCAAGTTTATGCATTACACAAATGTCAAGCATTGGCAGGCGGTTAAGTGCATCTCTCACTATTAGAGTGGTACCCGACTATGAGTATTCTTTTATCCCAAGGTATGTGACTATGAGGATCGTTTTACATGCATTTTTTGACTCAGATTAGGCTAGTTTCTATGGCACTCATGTATCCACCCATGGTTTTCTATTCATTCTTGGTAGCTCATGCAAATCTTGGTTGAGTAAGATGCAGCCTACTATGGCCACTTCTAGTTGTGACGTTGACTATAGGATTGCTTTCATAGCAATAGCTGAGTTCATATGCATCAAACACCTTTCGGTTTATTTTGCTAGTGGTCTAGTCTTCTACCACCACCATCTTTGTTTGCCGTTAGAGCACATTTGAAGTTTTGATGAACCCTGCGTTCCATGCTTCTGCAAAGCACATTGAGGTGCACTATCATTGTGTCAATGAGAGGTTCTCTACTAGAGAGATAAATTCGGTTTATGTTCCCACACAAAATAATGTTGCAGACCTTTTCATGAATGCTCTGGCTAGGGCAAAGTTTGAAGCTTTTCACAAAGCTTTGGGTTTACTTCCTTTTGTGGATAGATTTCTTTCCACTTAGCTTGGAACTTCCTTATAGATGAGTGCTAGCTCCTTGTTCAAAGCATTACTCCCTAGTGGGATTTGTGGATGTATTTCGCTAGTGATGTGTGAAAACACTTAGGAAAACCCTAGCACTTATTTCCCTCTTTAGGATGTGTTGTTTTTTTTTTGTCTTTTATATATGTCTATAACCATAATGGGTTGCTTATCGTTGTACGTTACTTTGTAATACATCTAGTATTGTGTTTTTATCCAAGCTTCTTCTTCTTTTCCTTATGTTTTTCATGTGCTTTTGTGGACCTTGATCCCCAACAAGAAGAGCATTCACCAACATGGAGGACAAAGGAGGCAATTTCTAGCTAGCATAACATACGCTAAGTTCAGAGGATTTCAAGGAGATGACCCCGATGCTCATGTTTAAACATTTGAGGTTAACTACAGCATATTGGAAAATCCGATGGATGATAAATACAAAGCCATACTTTTGCAATCCACACGAGTTAATGAAACAACACGATGGATGATATATGTTGACCTTAATCATGTGTGACATTATGATGACGTTCAGAATTCTTTTTTCCAATTCGGTGTTAGGTTGACTAGAATAGGAGAAGCAGATGTATCAGGAAGATTCTAAAGGTTGGGTGGACAATTCCAAAGGTTAGATGGAAAAAATATCTTCATTCGATAGGTATGTATAATTTGACTTTACTCTCATAACATGTGTATATGTATGTTTATGTGTGTATATATGTGTATGTATGCATGTGTAGCTGTGTATATTTGATTTTTTTTTAATTTTCTTTTTGTTTATTGTGGTTTGTAAACTTTCATATAGATATCTTCACCACTGAATCATTTGGCTATCTCCCATTTTATATTCAATATATTACTTTCCTTGCTAACTAAGGCTTACATATTTGTTTACAAAGATTAAGTATCACTTAACTATGGAGGTACTAGGTCCTTTGGAAAATAAGACAAGCAAATTTCTCTAAAAAATTTAGGAAGATGGATGAATAGTTTTAAAGAATAGCCGGACAGAAAGCATTCATTCAATGCAAGTTCTTGTTCTCACCTTTGCTAAGATAGAAACAAATACCGCCGCTGATTGAATGTTTTCTGGCTGCCCATCCTTTAAAATTATTTTTTCATCCTTCATAATCTTTGAGATAAATTTACTTCTCCTATTTTTCAAACGACTTAATATCTCCATAGCTAACTCATACTTAATACTTGTAAGCAAAGTTCATAAAAGAGTTAGCAGCGCAGATATTAGGTCGACTAGAATAGGAGAAGCAGATGTGTCAGGAAGATTCTAAAGGCTGGATGGACAATTCCAAAGGATAGATGGACAAAATACATTACAACATATGAGGGGCATACCAACGCTGCATATACTGACGGTCACACTCCGCCTCGGTATGGGTGTTGGAAAATCTCACTTAGAGATACCGAGGGTCAAGTGACCATCGTTATGACCGTTTTAAACGGATCATCGGTGTGGCCCCCCGCCGTTGGTATATGCGTCGGTATGACCGTCGGTATATGCATCGGTATACGCATCGGTATAAGCGTCGGTAATTTACTGGAAGTCATCGATGCCCATACCGACGCATATACTTTTAGGTTTTATAATTTCTCTTTTCTTTGATTTTGCAGAAGTTATTTGGCGTCGATTGTTTGGAATTGGACAATAGGCGACATACATTATGCTTTGACGACAATGATCCAAAAGAGGGACATACTTGTAAGTGATTGTTTTATTCTCTTTTGATAGAGAGAGAAGGAGAGATAGAAAGAGAGAGAGAGAGATGAGAGAGAGAGAAAGTGAGAGATAAAGAATAATGAAAGAAAGGAAGATAGAGATAGGAAAAAAGAGCATACATACACACACACATGCACACACAGTTACACATTTACACATGCATACATACACACATACATGTACACACATGCATGCTTACATATACACACCTATACACACATGCATGCTTACATACACACACATATACACACACACATATACACACATGCATGCATACATACACACACATATACACACATGCATGCATACACATATATACACATATACACACATGCATACATACACACACATGCATACACACATACAACACACATACATACACACACATGCATACACACATACATACACACATACATACACACAAATGCATGCATACATACACACACATACACATACACATACACACATATGTACACAAATGCATACACACACATGTACACATGCATACATACACACACATGTATACACACATGCATACATACACACATATACACACATGCATGTATACATACACACACACATGTACACACATCCATACATACACACACACATGTACACATGCATACATACGGACACATATGTACACACATGCATACATACACACATATACACACACATATACACACATGCTAGTGTTTTAATTAAATATATATAATTAAATATATAAATTTTTTATTTTGAAGTCTTTTTTTACATCAAATATATAAAAATAGGATTAGGGTTTTCAGGCTATTTACACATACATACACATACATACACATACACATATAATATATATATACATGTATATACACATGTATACAGAAATATACATATTTTAGGTCTAGATATTTAAGATTACGGTTTTAGGGTTTAGGCATACATATAACTCAATTATATTTATATTAAGAGAAAATATAGAGAAAAATAAGAAAAAAAAATCTGAATATATAAATAAATATATATATAAAATATGATTAGGGTTTTAGGATTAGGGGTTTAGATTTTTATAGGTGTTTAAGTATTTAGGTTTTAGTATTTCAGATTTAAGTCTAAGTCTTTCTGATTAGGGTTTTAGGGTTTTAATACCTACATAACATATATACACAAACACACATATACATATAATACATATATACATGTAGATACACATGCATACAAAAATATACATATTTTAGGTTTAAATCTTTAAGATTAGGGTTTTAGGGTTTTAACACCTACATAACATATATACACACATACACATACACATATAATACATATATACATGTAGATACACATGCATACAAAAATATACATATTTTAGGTCTAGATCTTTAAGATTAGGGTTTTAGGGTTTTGGCATACATATAACTCAATTATATTTATATTAAGAAAAAATATAGAGAAAAATAAGAAAAAAATCTGAATATATAAATAAATATATGTTAAAAATATGATTAGGGTTTGAGGATTAGGGACTTAGATTTTTATAGGTGTTTAAGTATTTAGGTTTTAGTATTTTAGATTTAAGTCTAAGTCTTTCTGATTAGGGTTTTAGGGTTTTAATACCTACATAACATATATACACAAACACACATATACATATAATACATACATACATGTAGATACACATGCATACAGAAATATACATATTTTAGGTCTAAATCTTTAAGATTAGGGTTTTAGGGTTTTAACACCTACATAACATATATACACACATACACATACACATATAATACATATATACATGTAGATACACATGCATACAAAAATATACATATTTTAGGTCTAGATCTTTAAGATTAAGGTTTTAATTAAATATATAAAATTAAATATATAAAAATAGGATTACGTAAGGAAATAATCTGAATATATAAATAAAAATATATATAAAATAAGATAATTATATACATAAATAAATATAAGAAGAACTAGTGTTTTAAATAATTTATTTAATATATATAATTAAATATATAAAATTAAATATATAAAAATAGGATTAAGTAAGGAAAAAATCTGAATATATATATAAAATAAGATAATTATATACATAAATAAATATAAAAGAACTAGTGTTTTAAAATTAAATATATATAATTAAATATATAAAATTAAATATATAAAAATAGGATTAAGTAAGGAAAAAATCTGAATATATAAATAAATATATATATAAAGTAGGATAATTATATAGATAAATAAATATAAAAAGAATTAGTGTTTTAAATAATTTAATAAATATATATAATAAAATATATAAAAATAGGATTAATTAAGAAAAAAATTTGAATATATAAATATTATATATATATATATATAAAGTAGGATAATTATATACATAATAAAATATGATAAGAACTAGTGTTTTAAATAAATAAATGAAATATATATGATTAAATATATAAAAATAGATTTAATTTTAATCATTTTAAATAAAGTGAATATATATACGCATACACAAACACACATACTTATACACCTATCTATATTCACATATATAAACATATACACATATATATACACATGCATACAAAAATATACATATTTTAGGTTTAAATCTTTAAGATTAGGGTTTTAGGGTTTTAACACCTACATAACATATATCCACACATACACATACACATATAATACATATATACATGTATATACACATGTGTATAGAAATATACATAATTTAGGTCTAGATCTTTAGAATTAGGGTTTTAGGGTTTAGGCATACATATAACTCAATTAAGAGGAAAAAAATCTGAATTAAAAAAAAAAAAAAATATATATATATATATATATAATAGGATCAATTAAGAAAAATCTGAATATATAGATAAAATAGGATAGTTATCTAGATTAGGGTTTTGAGTTTTCTTAGGTATTTAAGTATTTAGGTTTAGTATTTCATGTTTAATTCTTTAAGAGTATGAATTTTAGGTTTAATAAAAAAAACAAATGTTCTAAAATGTCCATATTGTAGCAGATGGCTTCTTTGGATCCTAAAGAGAGAATGGCATGGCCTTGCACACAGTGCAAATATCAAATTTATTGGAAACGACGGATTTGTACTGTACATGTTAGAGAGTATGGATCCTTTGATAGGAGTCAACTGGAAAACCTATGCTTTCATTTGCATGGTCCCCCAGATGAGCAGATGGACCCAAACGACATTGCACTGGTAACCTCTGGTGGACAAAAGAGAGCAAAAAGGGACTTAGAAGTACAAGCAAGTACTAATAATATTACACAGAATGAACATATGGAAGAGATGCTTGAAGCATTTTATGACATGGACGAAGATCATGATGGTGGAGAAGGTGTCGAGAGTTTCATGGACACAACAGAAATTCCACGATCAGAAGTCGATGAAGAATA
This sequence comes from Ceratopteris richardii, assembly GCA_020310875.1. Taxonomy (NCBI): domain Eukaryota; kingdom Viridiplantae; phylum Streptophyta; class Polypodiopsida; order Polypodiales; family Pteridaceae; genus Ceratopteris; species Ceratopteris richardii. The sequence continues at coordinate 134,329,017 of CM035415.1, read as the reverse complement.
TGAAAACATGCAAAGACTAGCTCGTTTACCACTTTACAATGGAGCAAAGATATCTGTACTACGTGCGTCACTCGCGATGCTCAATCTGCAATCCATTTATGGATGGTCAGATACTAGTGTCACTTAATTATTCAGGTAAGTGGAGAACAAATTAGATTTCATTGTTGTATCACAATAACTTTGTTTACTAATATCGTTTTAATTGCTTATTGCAGGCTTCTTAAAGATCAATTTTTACGAGAGGGCAATGACATGCCTCCAACACGTGGAGATGCGAAGAAGCTTTTACAGTCCATTGGAATGGATTATACTAAAATTCATGCTTGTCCGAATGATTGCATTCTCTTTCGAAATGAGTATGAGCATCTCCACGTATGTCCAAAGTGTGGAGCAAATAGATTTAGAGAAGACGTTGTAGGCGAAGCAATCCCCGCAAAGGTTCTTCGCCACTTTCCTATCATTCCACGAATTAAGAACATGTTAGATGCAAATCTATAGCTGAGTTCATGTTATGGCATACAAAGAGTAGGTCTACAGATAATGTAATGTGAATGCCTGCTGACTCTGATGCTTGGAAGCACATAGATAGTAAGTGGCTAGAGTTTGCTAGTGAGCCTCGGTCCATACGTCTAGACCTAGCTATGGATGGAGTGAATCCATTTGGATTACACAGTTCTTCATGGAGCACATGGCCTTTATGTTTTATCAATTATAATATCCCACCATGGTTGGCCACAAAGAAAGGTCATTTATTATTAGCTCTTATTGTACCAGGTAAGTATAAGGTAAAAAACATGGATGTATACCTTGCACCACTTGTGGAAGAACTGCGCATTTTATGGGATGGGATTACTGTGTGTGACATGTCTCAACCTATAAGAAGACAAGACTTGCGAGTGCAAGGCATACTTATGTGGACAATGCATGATTGGCCTGGTTATGGTGAATGTTCAGGTTTATCGATTTCTCGTTACCATGCTTGTCCTTTATGTGGACCACGACTCGAAGCACGCTATTCGAAAGCACTACGTAAAACTATCTATGAAGGATATCATAGATATTTGCCTGATGGACATGTTTTACGTGAAGGACAAATTGGTGGACAAGCGCAACACCAAATGAAAGCTAGCAATTGGAAACAACTGTGGGATTCAGAAAATCCAATTGCTGGCATGAAATGGTTGTCCATTTTTCATGAACTCCCTTATTGGAGTGAATTGTTGATCAATCATTTGGTGGACCCGATGCATATTTTTAAGAATGTGGGAAATATTCTTTGGAAAACTTTGATCAGAAAGAAAGAAATCAAAGCACAAAGGGAGGACTTAGAAGAGCGAGGTCGTATGCGAGAGTTCTGGGCAATTACTAAGCCCAACGGAACAATATCGTTACCAAGAGCTCCTTGGGTGCTTTGCACGATGGAAGAACAACAAGTGAAGAAAACAATTTTAGAGTTTCGAACACCTACTAGATGCATGAGGTGTCTAAAGACTACTTTCACACAAAACGACGATCTTGGAGGACTCAAGTCTCATGATTGGCACAAGTTTTTACAGTTTGTGCTCCCTGTAGCCCTAAAAGATTGTCTTTCAGAGGATGTACGAAGAACCATTTATAAAATTTGTTCTTTAGTACGGTGGATATCTTCTAAAGAGATAAATAGAGATAGCATAGAGAGTGCGAGAATCAATGCTATCAAGGTTGTTTGTATGGTAGAGAAATACTTTCCCACAAGTATTATCACTATTCAACTTCATTTACTGGTTCATGTGGTAGATCAAGTTGCAACAGCAGGAACTCTCCATAGTCGATGGATGTTCTTCTTAGAGCGCTTTATGAAGACATTAAAAGGGTTTGTTCGACAGAGAGCACGTCCAGAGGGTAGCATGGCAGAGGGATGGCTTGTACAAGAATCTCTTGTATTCATAACTAAGTTTCTACGTATGTCGGTGTTGATATATTTTAGGTAGTGATGTGTGTGAACACACTAGGACCGCCGGGGCACTTTTTTCCCTCTTTAGGAGGTTTTTTTCCCCTGGCTTGTATATATGCCGATTGCCCTAATGGGCTACTTATCTTGTACATTCTCTAGTAATACATTCAGTCTTATGTGTTGTGCTCCAAGCTTCTGCTTCTTCCTTGTGCTGTTTGTGTGCTTCCGCAGACATCTATCTCCAATAATTGGTATCAGAGCAGGTCGTCGCTTCATCTAGGGTGCCGTCAACACTCCTCCGTTTGCAGTCTCAGAATCGTACGAATTTTGGTGAGCATACTCAGCGTGTTTTCGAGATCAAAACTGCTTCGCTCATGCCAAAATTGCGATCTGAGCTCGTTTCGACCTCCGAACGCACTATTTCGTCTTTCTGTGCCAAAGGCATATACCAGTTTCTGTTCGCCAGTTTAAGCGTAGTGATGTATTCCGTATGTTGGCTATTGAGGATAAGTTGGATGGTACCAACTACCCATTATGGGCTTATATGTTGCGAAATGTTTTGGTTGCAAAAGGATTGTGGAACATTGTGCAGGGTGTTGAAAGACGTCCTGTTACACCTGTAACGACAGGTACTGCAAATACAGGTGCTGGAGCTGATGAAGATGGTGTTGAAGATGATATTCCGTAGATTCCTGTTCGTGCTGTTGTTTCTATTGCACCTACTGCAGAGCAGTTTCGTTGGGATGGCAGAGATGCCCAAGCACATGCATTGATAGCTTTGTCTGTCAAAGGTGCCATTATTCCTCATATTCGCTCTTGCAGAACAGCTAGGGATGCTTGGGATACACTTACCACATTGTACCAAGCTAGGAATGAGGCTCATGTTGCTTACCTCCGAAAACAGTTGGAGAGTGAGCACATGAATGAAGTTGATTCTATGGACAATTTCCTAATTAAGATCAAAGATTTGAAGGAACAGTTGATTTCTGTTGATGAGGTTATACCAGATAGCTAACTTGTGCAGACCGTTCTGAATGGTCTTCCTGATTCATACCAGAGTTTTGCTTCTACTCTTCGGTTGATGATGAAAGGCAATCCGAATGCCTTATCATTTGAGGAGTTAGTCTCCGTTTTGTTGCAGGAAGATCAGTCCAGGCAGAACAGGTCCATTATGCGTGTTGTAGATCAAGCTTTCCTGGCTAGTCAGAAGGGCAAAGGAAAATGGAGCTCTTCTACTAGTAAGCAAAAATCTGCAAATGCTGCACATTCGAAGAACGAGGATAAAGATGAGAAGAAATCAAAAAAGCAGAAATTGTTTTGCAAGTACTGTAAAGGGAATGATCATATCATAAAGAACTGTCCAAAATTGGCTGCAAAAGAAGCAAAGAAAAAGGAGGCTGGAATGGTTGTTGCAGAAGCCTCTACACCAAAAATAGAGTCTGCTAATCTTGTGCATGAAGAAGAATGGGCATTTACTACTGTTTGCAGTTTTGACCCATCTTCTCATGAGCAGTGCATATCTACATTGGACTCAGATGTTTGCCAGTACTTTGAGAGTGGGGCGACCAAACATATTACCTCGCAACGCAGTTTCTTCTCTTCACTCGAGCCTGCCCCTACAGGGAATACTGTCACATGCGCCAACAACTCCTCTTATCCTGTTATGGGAGTTGATAAGATCATTCTGACTACTGCTGATGGTAGTTCTTTCACCTTGTCAGATGCTTTATTTGTGCCAAGGATCAAGAAGAATCTGTTATTAGTTTTTGCATTAGCCAAGATTGGCTTGGTTGTGAAATTTGTTGATGACAGATGTAGAGTTCATGATCTGTCAAATGGCGATGTTATTATTGCATCTGGCATTTTATGTCGTGGGCTGTATAAGCTCATAGATTATGAAAGATCTGTGAATGATTCGACATGTGCAGTTCATGATTCTCAAGCTATGTCAGATGCAATGCTTTGACAAGCACCCTTTGATCATCTGAATTTTGCTAGTTTGCTATGCCTGCAGAAATCTGATATGGTGTCTTTTTTGCCCAAGCTTGAGGCACCTGGAAAACATGTTTGTGAAGGCTGTATTTTGGGCAAAATGCAGCGTTCCTCCTTTCCAAAAGATGGTTCAGTTCGGGCTACACAGAAATTGTAACTTGTACATAGTGATGTCTGTGGTCCTATGCAGACATCCTCTTTTGGAAATTACCTTTACTTCGTGACTTTCAGTGATGATTTTCCAGGCATGCATGGGTATATCCACTCAAAGCAAAGTCAGAAGTGTTCATGTGCTTTAAACAGTTTTTGGTTTTGGCTGAAAATCTATCAGCATGTAAAATGGCACCCTCCATTCTAATCGAGGGGCAGAATATATGTCTTCTGATTTTAATGCATTTTTGGCTGAACGTGGGATAAAACACCAGTGTACAGTGTTGTATACACCTCAACAGAATGGAATTGCTGAACGGAAGAACAGGTCTCTCATGGAGATGGCAAGGTGTATGGTCAAGAGTCAGGCTTTACCTCATAGTTTTTGGCTTGAGGCTGTCATGTGTGCAGCATATGTACTGAACAGGTGTCCCACTAAAGCGCTGCAGTCTATCACTCCATATGAGGCTTGGCATGAGCGCAAGCCATCTGTTGCTCATCTGCGTGTTTTTGGTTGTTTGGCATATGCACTAGTGCCTGAACAACATCACAGAAAATTGGATGATAAGGTAGTAAAATGTATTTTTGTTGGGTACAGTTCTGAAAGTAAAGGCTATCGTCTGTATCATCCACAAACTAAACACATTCTGGTTAGCTGTGATGTTGTCTTTGTGGAAGATGCTATTCAGCCATTGCTTTCATGTACTAAGGAGACATATGTTAGCTCCAAAGACATGTATGATACTTTGATGCCTCTTTTTATAGGTGGACAGTCTAGTGCTGGTCCTAATGAGGCAACTTCTCAACCTTTGCAGGTTTCATATGATGATGCAGATCATTCCATTTCTGATGCAGATTTACATAATGCACTTATTGATTAGAGAGCTGACATCGAGCAGGCAAAAACTATGCCAAAATGGTTGGTGCAGACTTTGCATGATAGCAAATTAGATGCACCTTTGTCATATTGTACTCGTTCAGGCTCTCATAGTGCCTCCTTTGCATCAGATTGCTATGTTATGGCTGCGTCTAGTCTCTGTGATGAGAATGAGCCTGTTTCTTTTGATGAAGCACAAAATTCAGAAAATTCGATGGCTGTTATGCAATCTGAATATGATGCTATAATGAAGAATGGTACATGGTCTTTATGTGACTTGCCTACTGGCAAGAAGGCCATTGGCACTAAGTGGGTATACAAGCTGAAGCGTAAACCTTATGGTACAGTTGACAGGTATAAGGCAAGGCTTGTTGCAAAGGGTTATGCGCAGGAAAGAGGCATTGATTTTGATGAGACGTTTGCACCTACATGCCGTATGACTACTGTTCGGAGCATTTGTGCACATGCAGCCCATCATGGTTGGAATGTACATCAGTTGGACATAAAAACACCATTTCTGAATGGTGACTTGCATGAAGAAGTGTATGTTTTTCAGCCCCGTGGCTTTGTGCAGAAAGGGCATGAAAACCAAGTGTGCATGTTAAAGAAGGCGTTATATGGTTTAAAGCAAGCACCACGTGCTTGGTATGAGAAGATACATGCCTATCTGATTGCACATGGTTTTGAGAACAATCCAACTAAAAGCACCTTATATGTTAAGCGTGCTAATGATGTGCTTCTGATCATTGTTGTCTATGTTGACGACATGCTGCTCATTGGTCCTATTGAGAAGCATATTGCTGATTTTAAGGCTGATTTGCATGCCTTATTTGAGATGTTTGATTTGGGGCATTTGCATCACTATTTGGGCATTCAATTTATGCAAGTTGATGGTGGAATGGCTTTGTGTCAAATAAAATATATTGACACATTATTGGAGCGTTTTGGCCTTGAAGACTGTAAGCCTATTGCCACTCCTATGGAGACAGGTTTACGATTGAGTCTTCATGATGCTCGAGATGCATTTGATGTTGTTCTCTATCAGCAGGCTGTTGAATGCTTGATTTACTTATGCATTACTCGGCCAGATATTCAGTTTGCTGTCTCACAGATGAGCAGGTTTATGCACTGCCCAGGAGTCACGCATTGGAAGGCGGTTAAGCGCATCTTTCGCTACTTCAGTGGTACTCGGCTACTTGGGTTGTTTTATCCCAAGGGGGGATCACTACCACCAGATTTGCATGCTTTTTCTAATTCAGATTGGGCTGGTTGCTATGACACTCGTGTGTCCACCAGTGGTTTTTGCTTCATGCTTGGTAGCTCATGTATATCTTGGTTGAGCAAGAAGAAGCCTACTGTGGCCACTATGAGGCTGAGTATAGGGCAGCTTTCACAGCGACTGTTGAGTGTGTGTGGCTCAGACACCTTATGGCTGATCTGGGTGTTGGCCAGTCTTCTACCACCACCATCTTCACTCACAGTCAGAGCCCATTGGGAGTTGGAGGAACCCTGTGTCTAATGCTCGCACTAAGCACATTGAGGTGCATTATCACTATGTCAGGGAGAGGTTCTCTGCTGGGGAGATCAGCTTGGCATATGTGCCCACGCAGGGGAACATTGCATACCTTTTCACGAAGGCTCTGCCTAGGGAGAAGTTTGAAGCTTTCCGGAAAGCTTTGGGCTTACTTCCTTTAGTGGAGTGATTTCCACATAGCTTGGCACTTCCTTATACATGAGTGCCAGCTCCTTGTTCACCGCATCACTCCCAGGGGGGATTTGTTGATATATTTTAGGTAGTGATGTGTGTGAACACACTAGGACCGTCGGGGCACTTTTTTCCCTCTTTAAGAGGTTTTTTTGCCCTAGCTTGTATATACGCCGATTGCCCTAATGGGCTACTTATCTTTGTACATTCTCTAGTAATACATTCAGTCTTGTGTGTTGTGCTCCAAGCTTCTTCTTCTTCCTTGTGTTGTTCGTGTGCTTCCACAGACATCTATCTCCAACAGTCGGATCTCCAAATGCCTCGCTTATGGAGCGATGATGAAGATGTTCGTCTCGTAGGCGATGAACCACAAGGTAAAGGATTGCAAAGAAAAATGGATGCAGCTTTCAAAGAGAAGGCAATGAAGTTTTGCATAGTTAACTCTGAGCCTATGCAGAAGTGGTTAGAAAGGTATGAGCTTGCCAAGGAAACTACTGCAAAGGAAAGAGCTCAGTTTCGAAGAAATCGTTCCACTAGATTTTTGCCTCTTCCAAAAAGTCTTCAACCTCTTCTGCCTTTTCCAACAAGCAGATGGCTAGATATAGTGCTTTCACAAGAAAAAGCAACAGGTGAAGATATCTCTGAAGAAGAAGAAGAACTCGCAAAAGGATGTGATTGGGAGTATATTAAATACGGTGCACTATGGTCTCATGGACAACACTTTTGAATTGCACGAATCAATCAAAATAGGTCTACTTTTGATAGTGGAGTGATGGTGAATTTTTTGCAAAAAAGTAGAGCGAGTGCAAGAGATGATAATGCTCTAGAAGGCGAGCTAGATTATTGTGGTGTGATTCAAGAAATCTTGAAACTATCTTTTAGAAAGTTTGATTACTTTGTTTTTGATGTGAAAGGGTTCAAAGTAGTCACCTCTAGAAGAAACGCAACAATGAGACGGGATAAAAGCGGTTTGCTTCAAGTTGACTCCACAAGATTATGGACAGATGAAAGGGATACATTTGTACTTACGGAACACTATGAGCAAGTTGTTTTTATACCAGATTCAAAAGAACCAGAGTGGCTATTTGTTTTACAAGTCGCTCCACGTAGTAGACAAATTTTTGAGAACATAGATGTAGAAGAAAGTCCATCTCTAGTGAACTCAGAGATTCATTCGATAGTCAAGGAGGAAGAGATTATTGTTCGAGAAGAAGAGTTCATTGAAGAAGAGGCCATTGTTCGAGAAGACAAAGCAATAGATGATGATCGGGAAGAAACCAGCATAGCAAGCGATTTAGAAGCCATCAATATAGAGATAGATATTCTCGGTGCATCGGATCTTCAAGAGGATGCTAGACTAGAGGACTTTTGAATAAAACACTTGTACGTACTAATTTTTGTTTTTTTTTGTTTATTCTCTATATTACTTTTATTATCACATGCTAATTATTTGAGGTTTTTTATTACAGTGCACGATGGGAGACAGTCCTCTAGTCACTCCACATTCCATGACAGAGGAGCAGTTTTTGGAGTTCATCTCTCAGGTTCCTCCAGCATCTATGGCCGCTGCATCACAGTATTGGATCGCTCGTGGTTGCACTCCTCCTGGCCTCACTCCTGGCGGCCTTACTCCTGTCGGCCTCACTCCCGCTGGCCTCACTCCCGCCGGTGTCACTCCCATCAGTGTCACTCCTGCTAGTGGCACTCCTGCGGGTGGTGCTACTCCCGTAAGAGGTATGTCTCCTAGCTTTGTGACTCCACCACGACCATCTTTTCAGCCATCTCCTACTAGGTCTACTAGTAGACATGTGCGTTTGACACCTCAGTGCGATACAGGTTCTGGCCCGTCTCATAGATCGAGTTCATGCTCTGGAGCAAGAGGTTCTAGGAGTGGAACTACACGTAGGTCTAGGGGTAGAGGAGGCGGTTGTTGTGGAGGCAGTGCGACGGACATTGTGTCGCTCGCGTCTACTCCTAGGATGAGTACCTCAGATGTAGGTACACCACGCAGTACACCACGTACACCTTGGGGTGCTCATGACCATGATGACTCCAAGGTTTATAGTATCCGAGATGGAGCTCCGGTGATGGATGCGGCTGGCAAAGCAATGCGTACACGCATACGACAGCTTTGCTCCATCGAGTTTGGACACACTATCATGCTGAAATGGAGTGAGCAGGATAAAGATCAGAAGAATTATATAACATAGATGATTTATTAAGAGTTCTGACCAGCTGATGGACAGTCTCTTGTCAGTTCAGAGTGGATTCTGCACATCGCACGTGAGGTTATGTCCCATCGACTATTTGAGGCTCGTGATGCTTTTAGAGCAGGCTTACCAAAGCCTATATGGTTAGATGCTGAGGATGGGACATGATTCGTGACGAGCAGCAGCAGACTCCTGACCGATATCGCCAACAGCGAGATGCCGCAGCCACACGTTTAGATACAGTTGGACCATCACATTTGCGCAGCGACGGATATGACACGATGCGTCATGAGTTTGTAAGTACCATTTCATTTATTGAATTTATTTGTGTTAAATTTCTCATGTATGTTCCTCTAATCTTTTGTATATTTGTTTCAGGAGCTGGCAAAGGGTCATCCTCCAACACGAACAGAGGAGTCTTATGGATATCGTCATGGGTTGATTGCACTATTCAAGGACTTGAAGGGACGCGGTGCGGTCGTTTAATGGGAGCATTTGCGATGAGGTAATTAATTTATAAACTTGGTTTTTACTTGTTTGTAATTTTTGTTGGAGCAAGTCTATGACAAGCCTAAGTATTGGCTTGAGTCCCACAAAGTCATAGAAAAAGCCTTAAAATGAAGACTATGTAAAGTTCACTTGTGAACTACCTCTTGTAACTTTTGAAGAGTTTACTTAATGTAAAAGTAAGAGAATCTTAAGTGGTTGAGTCCACTTGATCAAGAATGGAAAGAGGAGCCACGAATTCATGATTTGTGGTAGGTAGAGAATCAAATCAATCATTGATTGATTGGAGAGTGATTGAGGGAAGTTAGGCTCCCAAACTCAACTATAAATAGATGGCAGTTTTAGTCATGGTTAGAGAGACCTATGTGAAGACCTCCAAGAGCTGAGTTTTAGTGATTACAAGGCACACATATGTATCAGTAAGTCACTGTGTTGTACAAGCAATATACTTTCATTTTCATGATTATTTGAGTTCATCTTTCCATGTTCTTGTGAAGTGTACTACTCACTGCCATTACTCTCAGTTTTTCTCAGTCAGCTTGCAGAGATGTTTTCTCTGAGCTTGGTGCATCATTTTTAGTGATTTAACTTGGTAAAGTTATCTCTATAAGTCTAATATATGCTCACAAATTTTCATGTCATTTTGATGTTGCAATCTTCAGTTATGTTCAGCTGAAGTCAACAGTGTCTGTGCATTTTCACTTCTCTCTCAGGTACCCGACTTTTTCACTCATCTTGCCAGAGGTTTTTCTCAGTGGTTACTTATCCAACTTGAGTGATTTAAAGCTTGTTAGATTTAGCTTACTGTCTAGTATAACCATACAAATTTTCATAATCATTGGATTCCTACATTTTGAGTTATGTTGATTTTTCTGCTCACTGGTCTCAAACTGTAGCAGCCCGTGAAAATCGGGATGATGTCATCACTTTTAAAACTCATTCTCAGTGTGTGGTTTATTATTTTTGATGAGATTACTCTTGAAAGTTAGCTCTTTAATTTAGCTAGACTTCCCCAAGAGGAATTAAGCTAATTGCTGCTGTGCTCAGAGAATTATGTAAAACACAAGACAGGTGTATGAACCAAGAATAGCAAGTTTTCACCTCTGAGCTAACTCCAACTTATCTATTTTGATCTATCTTTTTGAGAGTGATCTTCCAAGGTACATAGGGTCTCTAATACATCCATTGGCAAGCTCAAAGGGCCCACCATATACTTCTGGAGTTCATTTGGCTGGTGTAGATCAAGGATTTTGCAACACCTCTTCATCTTCAAGCACATACCTATCCATCTCTTCACAGTGGTATCAGAGCAAGGTTTGACAACATAGCAGATGTATTTCCTTCATCAATTGACAAATTGGACAGAGGTAACTACTCAGCTTGGTCATTAAGAATGGAAGCTTATCTCTAAGGTAGAAGTTTATATGGTTATGTGGCTGGAGATGAAGTTATGCCAAGTTTTAGGAACAAAAGTCAACCAACACAAGAAGAGCAAGAAAGATTGAGCACATGGTGCTCCAAGGATGCACTTGCAAGGTCTTATCTCCTCAACTCTATCTCAGATTTTTTGTTGCCTCACATTAGGAGTTGTAAGACATCTCAGGAAGTGTGGGATGCACTTGAAGCTTTCTTTTCTTCAAGTACCAAAGCTAGGAAGCATCAACTATGGCTGGATTTCACAACTCTCAAGAAGGCTCCCAAACAAAATGTGACTGATTTTGTCACAAAGCTCAAGGACATAGCGGATCAGTTGGGAAGCGTTGGAGAGGTAATAGATGAAGAGCAAATTGTAAGGCAGGTCATCAATGGCTTGAAGGCAGATGACAAGTGGGAAGCATTCACCACAGCTATGGATTTGTACATGGACATGCATGTACCTGATTTCAATACACTCATTGGACAACTACTTACTCAAGAGGCAAAGCTTATCAAAAATGGAGAAAGCTCTAAAGGTAATCAATCTTCAGCTTTATACATTGATAAAAGCAAGTCCAAAGATAACAAAGGAAAGGCAAAGAAAGTGGATGATGAAGCAGGTACATATCAAGCTAACTATGCAGGTAGAGGAAGACATGGCAGAGGTAGAGGAAGAGGAGGTAGACAAGGCAGGGGGAGATCCCAAGACTCCAACTCATGTTCTATTTGTGGATTAACTAATCATACAACTGAAAATTGCTTTAGGAATTCCAGGAATCAAAGAGGCAGAGGATACAATAGAGGAAGTTATGGCTACTCAAGAGGAAGGTTCAACAACTACCATGGCAACTACAACAACTACAATCATTCAAACTATCAAGGAGGCTACAAAGGAAGGAGAGACTACAATAACTACACAGAAGACTCAAACAAAGAGGATTCATTATTGATCATGAACATGGCTATGCCAAAAGGTAAATCTGATGAGCATGTTTTCTACATAGATTCAGGTTGTTCAAATCATGTGGCAGGAAATGTGGCACTCCTATCAGATTTAGAAGATCCAAGGAATAAGAATGAGGTACAAACAGGAGATGATACAAAACATCCTGTGGAGAAAATAGGCAATGTCAAAGCACTTGATGGAAACATCAACCTACTCAGTAAGGTACTCTATGTCCCTACCATTACAAAGAATTTGATAAGTGTTGGGCAGATAGTAGAGAAAGGGTTGCAAGTCAGGTTCACAAAAGCAGGAGCATTTGTTGAAGATCCAAGTCAAGGATTCAGAAGAATTGCAAAAGGTGAAAAGACAGGTAGATTGTTCACATTTGAATTACAGGACACTAGAAACATTGCTCTCTTTAATTATGGTAGTCAGACACTCACAGAATTGGAAGTATGGCACAAAAGATTAGCACATATTGGTGAAAGGTCATTAAAGCAAATCTGCTGGGACCAAAGTGTACTTGGACTTCCTAATTTGTCAAAACAACATATGATTTATAAGTGTAGTGCATGTCAATTTGGAAAGTCTCACAGGTTACCATTCATGAAGAAAGGTTATATGCATGGAGATCTCTTGGAGTTGGTTCATACAGATGTATGGGGACGTAGCAAGGAAGCTTCAATATCTGGATCAAGGTATTATGTTTCCTTTATTGATGATTGCAGCAGATGGACTATCCTATTCTTTATGAAACACAAAGATGAAGTTTTTTCATGTTTCAAAAGATATTTGGCTCTTGTGGAGAATCAAACAGGTAAATCACTAAAAAGGCTAAGGTCAGATGGAGGGGGAGAATACTTCTCCCATGAGTTTGATTCTTTTCTTCAAGAAAGGGGAATCAAAAGAGAGGTAACTACAAGGTACACTCCTGAGCAAAATGGAGTGGCAGAAAGGAGGAATAGGACAATTGTTGAAGCTCTAAGGTCTATGTTAAATGAAAAGCATTTACCTAATTACTTATGGGCTGAGGCTGTATCTACAGCCACTTACTTGATTAACAGGTTGCCTTCCAAATCCCTTGATGGGATGACTCCATATGAGGCTTGGAATGGAAGAAGACCAAGTTTAGATCATTGTAAAATTTTTGGATGTATTGCTTTTGCTCATGTTCCTTCACAGGTTAGAGGCAAGATGGATCCAAAGGCAGAAAGGTGTGTATTTATTGGATATGACAACAATCAAAAGGGCTACAGGTTATACAACCCTACCAACAAAGGATTCTTGGTAAGCAGAGATGTAGTTTTTGATGAGAACAATTCATGGTATGAAGATTCATGCAGGAAGATCAATTTACCATATGATCTTGAAGAAGATTTTCCAAAGCTTGGTAGAGAACAATCAAAGATTGAAGAACAAGACACCTCAGAGGATGATGAAGAATCTCACATGGAAAAGATCAAAGCATGGAAGTCTAAAGGTAAAGCAAAATTGCAGGAACTTGGACATGAGGCAGAATCATCACATCATGGCCTAAGAAGATCTATGAGGGAAAAGAAAAAACCAGAAAGGTATGGGTTTGACACCTCATTAGTAACTAAACATTCTATCTACATAGCACAGGACATAAACCAAGAGGAGCCATCATCATTTGAAGAGGCCAAAGCAAAATCAGAATAGAAGCATGCAATGAAGGAAGAGATTGAAGCACTTGAGGAAAACAACACTTGGGATTTGGTGCCCAAGACTTCATCCATGAAGGTAATAGGCTCAAGATGGGTCTATAAACTCAAGAAGAATTCTGATGGTTCCATTAACAAGTATAAGGCAAGGCTTGTAGCAAAAGGCTTTGCACAAACTCAGGGAATTGATTATGAGGAGACCTTCTCTCCTGTGGCAAAGATGCCTACTATTAGGGTTTTTCTTAGTATTGCCTCTTCCAAGAATTGGAAGATACTTCAACTAGATGTAAAGAATGCATTCTTGAATGGTTGGATAACAAAAGAGGTATATATGGCACAACCACCTGGTTTTGAGAACCAAGTTTATCCTGATTATGTATGTAAACTTAACAAAGCATTGTATGGTCTCAAGCAAGCTCCAAGAGCTTGGAATTTTAGGCTTGTTTCATTCTTGCAGGACAAAGGCTTTCAACCAAGCAAGGCAGATCCTTCACTCTTTATTAAAAAGAGTAACTCTGAGGTCATCTACTTATGTGTATATGTAGATGATATTATATTGACAGGAAATGATGCAGATGGTATGAAGAAGATCAAAGATCAGATGAGAGAAGAGTTCAAGATAAGTGATTTGGGTTCACTTACCTACTTCCTAGGTTTGGAAGTTGTCTACAAAGATCATGGTTTGTTTCTCACTCAAAGAAAATACATTAAGGACATGTTGGCAAAATTCAAGATGCAAGATTGTAACATTGCAGGTACTCCAATGGAGGTCAATCACAAATTGAGCTCACATGAAGGTGAACTCATAGAGGACATCACATCATATCAAAGTCTAGTGGGTAGTCTCAACTATGCCACATTGACAAGAGTAGATATATGTTACAGTGTGAGTGTGCTAAGCCAATTTACGCACACACCAAGGAAACCATATATGGATGCTGCCAAAAGGATTCTCAAGTATCTCAAAGGAACCATAAATGAAGGACTTTATTATCCTTATGTATCTGATTTAGGTTTGAAGCTATTTTTTGATGCAGATTGGGCTGGCTCCAAGGAAGATAGAAGGAGCACTTCAGGTTATCTTACCTTTGCAGGTTCAAAGCTTATTTCATGGTCATCCAAGAAGCAACCCACAGTTGCTCTCTCTTCTACTGAAGCTGAATATAGAGGTCTTGCCATAGCTACACAAGAAGCTATGTGGATGAAGACATTATTCAAAGATCTTGGATTGGAGTTTGAAACTCCAACTATTTTTGGTGACAATATGAGTTCTATTCATCTGGCTGCTAATCCTATTTTTCATGCAAGGACTAAACATATTGAAGTTCATTATCACTATGTACGAGAGAAGGTTCTAAGCAAAGAGATTCAAATATCATATGTGTCCACTCATCAACAATGTGCAAATATTCTAACCAAAGCATTGGATGGTACAAAGCTTTGCAAATTCAAGGCTATGATAGGTTTGCAGGTAATCTCTGAAGATTGAAGACCTCAAGCATACTTGGCTTGAGGGGGAGCTGTTGGAGCAAGTCTATGACAAGCCTAAGTATTGGCTTGAGTCCCACAAAGTCATAGAAAAAGCCTTAAAATGAAGAATATGTAAAGTTCACTTGTGAACTACCTCTTGTAACTTTTGAAGAGTTTACTTAATGTAAAAGTAAGAGAATCTTAAGTGGTTGAGTCCACTTGATCAAGAATGGAAAGAGGAGCCACGAATTCGTGATTTGTGTTAGGTAGAGAATCAAATCAATCATTGATTGATTGGAGAGTGATTGAGGGAAGTTAGCCTCCCAAACTCAACTATAAATAGATGGCAGTTTTAGTCGTGGTTAGAGAG
Source organism: Ceratopteris richardii (assembly GCA_020310875.1). Taxonomy (NCBI): domain Eukaryota; kingdom Viridiplantae; phylum Streptophyta; class Polypodiopsida; order Polypodiales; family Pteridaceae; genus Ceratopteris; species Ceratopteris richardii. The sequence continues at coordinate 134,313,759 of CM035415.1, read as the reverse complement.
ACCTATGTGAAGACCTCCAAGAGCTGAGTTTTATGCCATATCAAGGTGTGATTACAAAGCACACATATGTATCAGTAAGTCATTGTATTGTACAAGCAATATAATTTCATTTTCATGATTATTTGAGTTCATCTTTCCATGTTCTTGTGAAGTGTACTACTCACTGCCATTACTCTCAATTTTTCTCAGTCAGCTTGCAGAGATGTTTTCTCTGAGCTTGGTGCATCATTTTCAGTGATTTAACTTGGTAAAGTAAGCTCTATAAGTCTACTATATGCGCACAAAGTTTCATGTCATTTTGATGTTGCAATCTTCAGTTATGTTCAGTTGAAGTCAACAATGTCTGTGCATTTTCACTTCTCTCTCAGGTACCCGACTTTTTCACGCATCTTGTCAGAGGTTTTTCTCAGTGGTTACTCATCCAACTTCAGTGATTTAAAGCTTGTTGGATTCAGCTTACTGTCTAGTATCACCATACAAATTTTCATAATCATTGAATTCCTACATTTTGAGTTATGTTGATTGTTCTGCTCACTAGTCTCAAACTGTAGCAGCCCGTGAAAATCGGGATGATGTCATCACTTGTTAAAACTCATTCTCAGTGTGTGGTTTATTATTTTTGATGAGATTACTCTTGAAAGCTAGCTCTTTAAGTTACCTAGACTTCCCCAAGAGGAATTAATCTAATTGCTGCTGTGCTCAGAGAATTATGTAAAACACTGGGCAGGTGTATGAACCAAGAATAGCAAGTTTTCACCTCTGAGCTAACTCCAACTTATCTGTTTTGATCTATCTTTTTGAGAGTGATCTTCCAAGGTACATAGGATGTCTAATACATCCATTGGCAAGCTCAAAAGGCCCACCATATACTTCTGGAGTTCATTTGGCTGGTGTAGATCAAGGATTTTGCAACACCTCTTCATCTTCAAGCACATACCTATCCATCTCTTCACAATTTTCATGTGAATTTATCTCATTCCATTAATGTTGTTTGTTGCAGGACTGTTGATATGGAACGTTCTTTGCATGTGTATGGTAGTGGAACACCAAAATTTTGTATTTGATTTTCATATGGCAATGCATTGCTTTGCCACATTTTGTAAAAGCCTTATATATGACAGTGGTTTGCCACACTCTTGTACATGCTTCATTATTGAAATATATAACTTCTTTTGTACATGGATCATGTTTCATTCCGATTATCTCTTTTATGTCCAATAATACTCTCTTTCATGAAATCATATTTCGGTTGACATTAGAGTACACATCACATGTACTCGGTTTCTTTTGGGCAGAGTGTATTGTCTTTTGTTAAGAAACATCATGGTAATGTTGCTGTAGCAAAAGGCAACACACTCTTCCCAAAAAACAATTTGCAGGTATGGTGGTCGATATACGAGACGGTACTCCCAGTAATGTCATCGGAATAAGCATCGGTACACCCAGCAGGCGACGGTATACGCGACGGTACGTCTAGTAGAGGCCTCAGTATGGGCGCCCATATGGGCACCGGTATTATCGACGCATATACTGACGAATATACGGATGCTTATACCGACGCATATACCGACGCTTATACCGACGCTTTGGTACCGACGCGCATACCAACCTTTACACCAGCGTCGCCGCAAATAAAGCTGCGTTCATTTCCCTCGGTAAAAACCTCGGTATACCATCGATCTGTTGTAGTGATATCTTCATTCGATACAGGTATGTATAATTTGACCTTACTCTCACAACATGTGTATCTGTGTATATGTGTGTGTATGTTTATATGTGTGTATACATTCATGTATAATGTCTATATATGCACGTATTTATGCATGTATATATATAAATAGATAGAAAATTGAAAATTATACCTTAATAGTGCAGAAAGATATACATTTCTCCATCCAAAACGATTTTCAAGATTGAGAATAAGTAAGCTTGCACTTAGTCATGTCAAACAACTTCCTTTATATACATGCTTTAAACATTCCTCTCAAAGATATTTCTCATTTTTGGAAATATATCAATGCTCTCAGTGACATTTTGATACCAATCCTCAATAAACTTTGCCATGCCATCATCTTCATCATTGTCACACAAATCTTGTTCTTTATCTTCTTTTGAATATAGATCTTTCAACCTTGCATATTCCAGAGGATCACTTTTGTGTAGCCTCCTCATAGAAGCTTCTGATAAATGAGATCTTCCTAGAAATTGTGAATGGTGTGGAGGAATATCATCAACATCATACAGTGGAATCTACAAACATGAATAAAAATATTAGTATTCCGAAAATGAATAAAAAGTAAAATTTAAACATAAAATTAAATATATAAGTTATTAAATATGGATAGAAAATTCTCATTCTCTCTCTAGCTAAAAGGTGCTCTTGGAGATCTATGCCATCCATAACTCACTAATAATTGATCACCAGCATGTAATGTAGTAATAACATTGACAACTATGTATCTTGATACATCTCTACTCATGTATGATGATTCATGACTATTTTCACTCCTCAAATATGCAATTAGTCCTTGAACTATTATGTAACCCTCGACTACTATTTATTAAACATGCTATATTTCCATGTGTGTAAGGTCTTCCATCAATATATAATCTTTCATTTTCTGCATGTGAAATCCTTCTACTAGTAAGGGATGTTGCATTCAAGCATATTCCATAAGTACTCATGCTTTGAACATAACGTGCAAGTCGATGCCGATCTCCCCATCCATATATAGGACCACAAAATGACATAAGAGTGACTTCAGAGTTCGAAGGCACATACAAATCCTTTACAATAAAGAGACCATGACCAGCATTAGTAATAGTGGATGAGCAATCATATAGCGATTATCCCAAAAGTTAAAAACCTCTCCGTCTAAAGGAAGTGGTCCTCTATTCCATCCTCCATATCTTCTTCTATCATATGTTTGTACTAGAGAACGATCATGAGCTGGCAATGGATAATCCCCAATTATTTCTCTCTCTAAACTAGGAGGTAGAGGATTTCTAGAAACCTCTGCTTGTAATTGATGAACAGTGTCCATGACGTGTAATTAACATTATGAGTATGAGAATTATTATGATCATCATCATCATCGAGCAACTATTCCTATATATCAAAAGCAATTTGATTTTGTATATGGTTTCTAAATAAAATAATGACATTAATTTATAGAAAAAATACATATCCATGCATTATCACATTGACCAAGTGGTGGTGCATGCTCAAAGTTTTAGTTAAAATGCAAGAAACTAATGTTTTTTATTTGTTTCAATGCAGCGAAAAGATTATGGTCGATATCCTACAAAACATGAGATCGAGTATGCTACACATTTTGGATATCAGCGTTTGAGCGAGTATATGCGAGATCATCCAGATGCATTTGTGAGTATTATTAAATTTTATATCATTATTTTATTTTTATGGATGTTTTAATTATTTTAATTATTGATGTTTGTTATATGTAATAGAGGAGTATTATGGAGAGGAAGATATGGATGAGGTGGAGAGACAGACATAGGAGGGACGATTTCGATCATCATAGGGTGCTTATACAGATACATCAGATCATGCGGATGATCGTGATGATGAGGATGATTAGGATTCTTGATTATGACATTGGATGTGTATTTACATTGATATATATATACATATATATATATATATATATATATATATATATATATATATATATATATATATATATATATATATATATATATATATATATATATATATATATATGTATATATATATCAATGTAAATACACATCCAATGTCATAATCAAGAATCCTAATCATCCTCATCATCACGATCATCCGCATGATCTGATATATATATATATATATATATATATATATATATATATATATATATATATATATATATATATATATATATATATATATATATATATATATATATATATATATATATATATATATAATTGTTCATTTCAGTTATGTTTTGAATTGTGTGTATGGTATTAAGTAATGAAAAGTTTTGTTCTATTGATTGTTATTATTTTTTATATTAAGCATGTGTTTTATTACTCTAGTTATATAATTCATTCATATTTATGTGTGTTTGTGTGTATATGAAATGTATATATGCACATGTAGGTATATATCTATATGTGTAAGTGTGTCTATATGCATGTATATGTATGTATATGTATGTATCTATGTATATGTGTGCATGTATGTATGTGCATATGTATATATGTATATGCATGTATCTACATGTGCATGTGTAAGTGTATATGCGTATGTATGTGTATGTGCATGTGTATGTGTGTATATGTATGTATGTATGTGCATGTATATATGTATAATATGTGTGTGTATGTATGTGCATATATATGTGTGCAATATGTGTGTGTATGAATGTATGTACATATGTATATGTGTATATATGCATGTATGTGCATGTGCATGTGTAAGCATATATGTGTATGTATGTGTATGTGCATGTGCATGTGTATGTGTGTGTATATGTATGTATGTGCATGTGCATGCGTAAATGTATGTGTGTGTATATGTGTATGTGCATGTGCATGTGTATGTGTGTGTATACGTATGTGGATCTATATGTGTAAGTTTATGTGTATATGTGTGTATGTGCATGTATATGTGTATATGTATGTATGTGCATGTGTGTGTGTATGTGTACATGTGTGTGTACGTATGTGCATATATATTTGTATATATGTGTATGTGTGTGTATATATACATATGTGCATATGTATGTGTATGTGTATAAACATATACAAATGTATGGATATGCATGTGTATATGTATGAAACATGCATGTGCATGTGGATGCATTTCCATTTGCATCCATGTGCATGCATGTGAATGTGCATGCATGTGGATGTGCATATACATGTACTTAAATATATGTTAATTGTGTGCATGTGTATGTATATATGCAATAATGCATGCATGCAAGTCTTTTTATGTGATTTTAGAAATGTTTGTGCATATGCATGTGTATGTGTGTGTATGTGTAAGTGTATGTGCACATGTATGTGTGTGTACGTGTATGTGTATGTGCATGTGTATATGTGTATATGTGTGAACGGGCATCATCATCATGTATAAGTGTACATGTGCATATCAATAAGTGTGAGTATGCTAACTAATCAAAATAACACAATTCAAATGATATACAAAGAATGGAAATTTTACTTACAATAGTTAGCCATATTTTTTCTTGGTTAGCTTCTTGAATAACCTGCAATAAAGAGAGATAGATAGAGAGAGAGAGAGATAATTCAAAGAGAGAAAGAGATAGAAAGAGAGAAACAGAGAGATAATTCAAAGAGAGAAAGAGATAGAAAGAGAGAAACAGAGATAGAGAGAGAGACAATAAGATAGAGATTAGACAAAACAACAATTTTGCAAGTCATTTTTTCAGCTCTTAAGCACAACACAATTGCAAATATTAGAGATCTCTTCGATGAGATGCGTGAAGATGCCGATCGAAGAGCCTCCAACGTTTTAATCTTTTTTGTCAAAAACCCATCGTGTAGGCAATGGTGAGGTGTCATAAAGGACCGTCCAATTAGCATCACATAAGCGACGTTATTTACCGTCCTTTATGTGACGCACATTAGCATCGCTTATGCGACACCTTTTTAAATCGTCGCTTTATCGATGCTCAATGTAAGCATTGCATATTTCATCGTGCCAAACGTCGGTAAAAATGTCGTATTTCTCATTGTTTAACCAACATCCTGCACTCGACGCTTCTTGCGATGCTTTAGGAAATTTTATAGCGACAAAATTGTGTCACATTAACCATTGCTATGCACCCGTATTCTTTGTATTGTTTCTATGGAAACAATATATCAAAATTTAATTAATCGATCTAACTCATGCTTAATGTAATAAAGTAATTCTATGATCTACAGTTCCCGCTACTTGAGAGAGATCTAAAATTGGACACCATTTGGTCACTCATGTGTAGGACCAAAGATCTCAAGAAGAGACTCAAGCATAAGTTCATGTGCTCTCATAAAAAAGTGATCCACTTAGCCTAGTGGTTAAGTCTTAAGGATATGAGGGAGGAGGTCTTGGGTTCAAACCCCATGGGAAGCACGTGGAGAGAATTCTGCCCAAGAAGCTCTTGAGCCTTCTAACTCAAGTTAACTTGAGTCTAGAGAAACTTAACTTGAGCAGCGAGTACAACCACCACCAGTGGACTCTAGTGGAAGTTATCAAAGGAGTGGAGGAGATTGCATATGCACTTGTGGACTTTAGTTACATTTGTGGTCCTTGTTGATTCAAGTAGCTATATATAGAGGCATACGGCTCGGAGGTGAGTAAGACATTCATTTGTAAACTGGTATTGTGGAAACTCTATTGCATTGGTATCAAAGCAAGGTCTAGAGTTTCCCTTCATCTTCCTCATCCCAAAATTCCGTTAGTGGTGTCTTTTGTTCATGGCTCTGTAGAAAATCCTTTGATACTACTTTGGCAGCACAAAATGAGGCTCTAGTAGAGGAGATTACAAAAGAAAAGTTTTGTTCTTGAGGTGGTCACCCTCAGGACTTGAACCCAAGATGCCAAGGAGAAGAGAAATTTCTTTTATCCACGATAGCAAGGCGCGTTCATGTTCTATTATGCTCTAGTATTAGAAACGACCTGTTTCACAATGTGCTCCAGAGCTTTGAAGATCATAAACAAAAGGAAAAGGAGGATAGTTCTTTCTCGTAGGCATAGATGCGAATTGAACCATACATCTCTTAGAAGAGTGTGCTGTTTTGAACCAAGAGATCTGAGTCATTCAACACCCATAGCTTTTGTGAGTATTATTTATGTAGTCATCACTACTAGCAGTTGCAGATCACAGATGAAAAAAAGGATACAATCCCTCAGGCGATGCACAGGCAGGATTTGATCACAGATCCTCTACGACCTTACTAAAATGCTTGAACTATCACAATAACAAGATTTTCATGAACACCTTCCTCATGCCCTGCTGCTTAGGCTAGTTCTACCTCTTGCAATAGGAAGCGCATGTAGAACACCCCACTACAGAGAGAACCATACATTCATAGCTATCGAGCCCACCTTTTCTGCTTCCTAGTTTGTGCCTGTTAGTGGATGGGAAATCCACATGACCCCCACTGATATGGGCCAAAGATGTTTCTTTCCTATTGATAGTTGAGCATCAGTGCCATCCATCTCACGATCTACCTTGGAATAGTTGTTCCCTTGGCACAACTATAATGAATATGCAATTAGCTGGCGATCGAAACTTGACCATTCAAACCTCCATTTTTTAGTTACCCCATTGAATCTCCAACATTGACCTTATAGTATCTCACGGCAATTTTACTCTCTCGTAGCCCATGCTCCCCATGGACCAATCAATTGGTCAGTTATTGTGTTCATCCACATTCACAAGGAATGCCAAAACTAGTTAGGCAATTAGATAATGGCCACCATCCTAAAAATCACCTCTCGCATCTTCTTTTTGTCTTATACGCGGGCAACTTTCCTATCAACACCCATGTTTTGTTTATCCCATGATGCTTTGCATAACCGGCATTGCCCATAGAAGAAGAAGATGAAAGCATGAATCTAATTTTGTGTCGATCTCCCTGTACCTACATCGTCATTAATTACTTCATCCTCCTTTAGCACTCAACAGGTTGATCAAACCAAGATAGTTGATCCTTCCTATCCTTGATCTTCTTCTTTGGTGCACTCGGCAACCTCTTCCTCCTCGTTGGTCCCACCTCCCTCCTTACCTCCTATTCGTCCCATAGATGAACAAATGCAGGAATCCTCTCCTCCTCTACCATCCTCTCCAACTAAGGAGGCCTCTTTGGTTATTGCACCTCCTCCCACTCCTTACCCCATGAATTCTCTAAAGCCTGCACACATTGATGCAACACCTTCTCCTGATCATGCCCCTCCCACTCGCACCCCTCCTTCGTAACCCTCTTACTTTCCACCTGATACCCCACCTCGTGCATTATGGTCCTCACCCTATCCTCTTATTTGTCCATGGAACTCTGCCCCCTTGGTCCCTTGACAATGAGATTGAACTACCCGCGATTCCACCCCTTCCAACCGCAAATGAAGAATATTGGTAGTTCAGCATTAACGAACATTGTGGTGTGCATGAGATCGGTTGACTCAGTAGCTACCTATTACATATGCAAAGTTTCATTTCCCACTACATGGATCACTACCAACGCATTTGTAACCACTTTCGTGCCCACAAAAAATGGCTTCAGCTCCATAATAATCAACAATAGGTGTTCACAAATCAATAATGGGGTCATGCCTTATATCAAGAGTCTAGATTTATAGAATTAGGTGTTCACAAATCAACAACTAGATCATGCCTTATATCAAGAGTCTACACAGACGTAGTATTTCAAGAGCTTCTTTGACGAGTCAAAAGGGGAGTCTCAGAAGTATAGGAAGTAAGTAACTAACCTAGAGGATGCTAATCCCAACATTTCCTCCGAATTCAAGAATTAGAAAAGGAAAACATGATGCAGGATGTTGTGATCAATGAAATGAGAAGAACAGGCATAAGAATATGACCTCCTTCAATTGACAGCGACAACACTCAAAGAGACCAACGAGCATGGGAGTTTAATAATAATTTAATTCAACGAATACCAAGCCTCATTTATGAACTTCCTTGGCATTTACAAACTGAATGAAGAGACAAATTTTGGTTATATGCAAATACATGTGCCATTACAAAAGGACTATACATCATGTGGATGGAGAGTAACTGCTAATGCAGTAAGGTTCTTAGAGCACAAATTTTCTAGTCTTGATTTGAGTTTATCCAATTATTCCAATGGATGGATCCTTTTGGTGAGAGAAAGAGCAATTCATAACATCATGAGAGATGTTATTTGTCCATATGATAGATGGATGTTATCTTTCCACAACCAAAATGTGTTTAGTTTTTGGATGCTACAAATTATAGCCTTTGCTATCACAATTGTACCCAATAAAACATTGCACTGCTTTATCATCTCGTTCCATGCATTGTTTTTTAGTCATTGATGCATATGACAAACAATCAAAGACACATAAATGAGCAATAGATGCCTTGCAACCATGCAAAGCCTTATATGAAGTGATAGACTATAGTGTTTTGTTGGGATATCTATTAAGTACATACATTGCACATGTAACATTCTCAAACTAGAAGCTATGTTGTAAAGCCTGACTTTTGACCATACACCTCACCATCTCCATGAGAGACATATTTTACCTGTCACCAAATGAATACGTTCTTGAATCATTCGAGGGTATTGAACCCAATACCCCCTCAACCCCAGTCATTAGACTTAAAAACAAGATTAACCTCCTAGCTTGCTTAGTTTTCAAAAGAACTATACTAGGAGTTCAATAATTAGCCTTGGAATGTCACTTTGTACCACTATCCATGTAATATACCATATTGAGATTGCTGTTCTTTTCCAAAAAACAATGTCCAGATAATAACCAAATATCATGTTTAGGATATTCTAATCATGTCTTTAAGATTTTGTAGCAAGAATTTTTCATTCTCTCTCTACAAAATTGTCACATGAAATTTGTATGTCAAATTTGATCATGAAGATGTAGGAATTACAAATAGTGTCGTATGAGACAAAGGTAGAGTGCTCTTAGTAGATATCTCATTGAAAATTTTGTATTTCTTGTGTTTTATGTCCTCATTTGATTGTGTGAAGGTAGGTAAATGAAAATATTTTGCATGTTTTTCATCTCTCCTAGAATTCTAGATTCTATGGGGCCAATATCTCCAAGATATAACGTTTTTGGAGATAAAGCATCTCTAACATGATTGTGGAGCTCGAGAAGATGAATATTTCCATGTCTCACAAACTTGAGCTAATGCCTAAGTGATTTTTTAGAGAGAACAAGCTATGATTCATCTTATTTATGGTGGCGGGTTAACTTGAGGCGGACATGAAGAGGAAAGCTATGGCCGATCACAAACTCTTGCATGAGACATCCAAAAAAAGCATTAACTTGGAGCATGCAGATTTCATGACACATGTCTAGAAATCCATGATTGGTCGTGAAGTTCCAATGGGGAGACATAGAGATGAAGGTTGAGAGCTTTGGATATGGATAATGGTCGCGCATTGATCATTATCACTTATTCTGTGACTTAGATTTAGATTGTGATTGACATTGTGATTGTGATTCAATTGAGATCAGTTAAGGGGTGGATGGGTGGATGAGGCTTGTCATTGAGGTTGCTTGATAGAATTTTTTAATGCAGATCAAAACTCTTTGTAAATTTTGGACTAGATATTTGTCTCCCTTTCTTGTTTCTGCACATACTCTACTATAATCTGTTTTACTCTCATATATCTTGTTAAGCCAAATTATGTTATTTTGTGTGGATTGTGATTGAAGATTAAGAGTTTGTATGTATGTATGCATGTATGTATGTCTCTATGTACTTATGTACATATGTATTTATGTATGTACTTATGTCTGTATGTATGTATTTATGTATGTATGTATGTATGTATGTATGTACATATGCATGCATGCATGTTTATACGTACGTATGGATATATGTATGTATGTATGTATGTATGTATTTATGCATGGAGGGATGCATACGTAGATGCATGGCACCTTGTGTGCATGATTTAAGTATGTAAGTATCAAGTATCTAATTATGTATATGGCGCCACCCAGATCTATATTTACTTGATAGTTTTGTTCACAAGGATTCTCAACATGAAATTTTGTAGCTTTTCCTATTGAATGTTTATGGAGAAATCACTAAAAAGCAATTGTTTGAAAGGGGTTTATCTTTCATGAAACTTACCAAAAACTCATAGATCTCTTGTAATGATCTAGGGAAGGCATTGAAAATACAATGATCTCTTGTGTGCGACGGTTAAGGCGACACAATTTTCTCGCTATAAAATTGCAAAATGCATCGTAATGAGCGTCACGTGTGCACAATCGATTAAACGACGAGCCAAACAACAGTTTTTGCGACTTGTGGTGCGATGGGGTCTACGACGCTTGCATAGAGCGTCGCCAACACGACGGTTTTAAATAGCGTCGCATAAGCGACGCTAAAACATGTCGCTCATAGCATCGCTTACACGACGGTCTGTTGATGGAAAAAAATTAAAGCGTTGGAGGCTCTTCGATCGGCATTTTCATGCATCTGATCGAAGAGCTCTCCAACGTTCACAATTCCACTGCGCTTATGAGCTGAAGCAAGTATATGCAGAATTGTTGTTTTGGCTAAGCTCTCTCTTATTGTCTCCGTGTGTCTCTATTTCTTTCTTTCTACATCTTTCTCTCTTTGAATTCCCTCTCTCTCTCTCTCTCTCTCTTCTTTCTCTCTTTATTGCAGGTTATTCAAGAAGCTAACCAAGCAAAAAGTATGGCTAACTATTATAAGTACAATTTCTATTGTTTGTATATCATTTGAATTGTGTTATTTTCATTAGATAGCATACTCACACTTATTGATATGCACTTATACACTTCTACATGATGAAGATGCACTTTCACACATATACACATATACACATGCACATACACACACATATATACACACATATACATGTGCACATACACTTAGACATACACACATATACACATGCATATGCACAAACATTTCTACAACCACATAAAAAGACTTACATGCATGAGTTATTGCATGCATATATATATATATATATATATATATATATATATATATATATATATATATATATATATATATATATATATATATATATATATATATATATATATATATATATATATATATACATTAACATATATGCAAATACATGTATATGCACATCCACATGCATGCACATGGATGCAAATGGAAATGCATCCACATACACATGCATGTTTCATACATATACACATGCATATACTCTTTGTTTTATGATGAATGGAAATCCAAATGACTTGTCATTTGAGGGGTTAGTCTCTGTTCTACTGCAAAAAGATCAGTCTAGGTAGAACAAGTCCATTATGTGTGTTGCAGATCAAGCTTTCCTCACTAGTTAGAAGGGCAAAAGTAAATGAAGCTCATTTATTGGTAAGTAGATATCTGCAAATGCTGCACATTCAAAGAAGTAACACAAAGATGAGAAGAAATTAGAAAAGCAGAAATTCTTTTGTAATACTATAAATGAAACAATCATTTCATAAAAAACAGTCCAAAACTCGTTGTAAAAGAGGCAAAGAAAAAGGAGGCTTGAATGGTTGTCATAGAGGCCTCTACCCCAAAAACCGAGTCTCCTAATCTTGTGCAGAATGAAGAATGAGCGTTTACTGATGCTTGTAGTTTTGGCATACCTTCTCCTGAAGAGTGTATGTATGCACTAGACTCAGATGTTTGGTACTTTGATAGTGGGGAACCCAAACATATTATCTTAGAACACAATTTCTTCACTTCACTCAAGCCTGCCCCTACAGGGAATACTGTCACATGTGCCAAAAACTCCTCTTATCCAGTCATGGGAGTTGGTAAGATCATTCTGACTACTCCTGATGGTAGTTCTTTTACATTGTCAGATGCTTTATTTTGCCAGGGATCAAGAAGAATCTGTTATCAATTTCTACATTAGTCAAGATTGGCTTGGTTGTGAAATTTATTGATGATAGATGTATAGTTCGTGATTTGTCAAATGGTGACTTTATTATTGCTTCTGGCATAAGCTCATAGACTATGAAAAGTATGTGAATGATTTTGCATGTGCAGTACATGATTCTCAGGCTATCTCAGATGCAAAGCTTCGACATGCACGCTTTGGTCATCTGAATTTTGCTAGGTTGCTACACTTCCAAAAATCTAAAATGGTGTCCTCTTTGCCAAAACTTGAGGCACCTAGAAAAAATGTCTTTGAAGGTTGTATTTTGGGCGAAATGCAACATTCCATCTTTCCAAAAGATGATTCAATTTGAGCTACTCAAAAATTGCAGCTTGTTCACAGGGATGTGTGTGGTCCTATGCAGACACCCTCTTTTGGAAACTATCTTTACTTCGCGACTTTCATTGATGATTTTTCTAGGCATGCATGGGTATATCCACTCAAAGAAAAGTCCGAAGTGTTTATGTGTTTCAAATAGTTTTTGGTTTTGGATCAAAATCTGTCAGCATGTAAAATGGGCACCCTCCATTATGATCGAGGAGGGGAATATATGTTTTGTGAATTTAATGCATTTTGTTGATATATTTAGGTAGTGATGTGTGTGAACACACTAGGACCACCGGGCACTTTCTTCCCTCTTAAGGATGCTTTTTCCCTCGGCTTGTATATAAGCCTATAGCCCTAACAGGTTACTTATCTTTGTACATTCTAGCGGTAATACATTCAATATTGTGTGTTATGCTCCAAGCTTCTTCTTCTTCCTTGTGCTGTTTGCATGCTTCTAGAGATGTCTATCTCCAATAATTGGTATCAGAGTAGGTCGCTGCTTCATCTAGGGCATCGTCAACACCTCTCCGATTGTAATCTCAGAATCGCACAAAACTTGGTGAGTATACGCAGGGTGTTTCAGAGATCAAAATTGCTTCGTTTTGTGGTGCTGAAATCGTGATGTGAGTTTGTTTTGGTCTCCAAATGCACTATTGCAGTGCTTGTGTAGGCTATTTTTTCTTTTTGTGCCAAAGATATATACAGGTTTCTGTCCGCTAGTATAAGCATCTCAAAGTTTACTACAAGTCTAGCAAAACTTGTTTGGTAATTCTGTTCAACATTTTAAGATACAATCACTTTTTTGCATCATGGTATTTTAGCCAGTGGCCATGTCTGAAATTACTGATGTATTTGATATGTTGGCTATTGAGAATAAGTTGGATGGAATGAATTACCCATTGTGGGCTTATATGATGCATCATGTATTGGTCACAAAAGGACTATGGAATATTGTGGAGGGTGTTGAAAGACATCTTGTTACACCTACGAATACAGGTACTAAAGTTGATGCAAATGGAGTCAAAGATGATGATATTTTGCAAATTCCTATTCGTACTGTGGTTTTTGCTACACCTACTATAGAGCAAATTTGTTGGGATGGTAAAGATGCTCAGGCACATGCATTGATAGCCTTATCTGTCAAACATGTCATTATTCCTCACATTCCCTCTCGCAGAATGACTAAGGATGCTTGGGATCCACTTACCACATTGTACCAAGCTAGGAATGAGGCTCGTGTTGCTTACCTCTGAAAATAGTTGGAGAGTGAGCACATGAATGAAGGTGATTTTATGGACATTTTTCTAACCAAGATCAAGGATTTGAAGGAACAATTGATTTCTATTGATGAAGTCCTTCCTGACAGTTCACTTGTATAGACTGTTCTGAATGGTCTTACCGACTCATATAAGAGTTTTGCTTCTACTCTTTGCTTGATGATGAAAGCAATCCAAATCCCTTAACATTTGAAGAGTTAGTCTTTGTTCTGTTGCAGGAAGATCAGTCTAGGCAGAACAGGTCTATTATGCATGTTGCAGATCAAGCTTTCCTAGCTTGTCAGAATGGTAAAGGAAAATGGAGCTTTTCTACTAGTAAGTAGAAGCCTGCTAATTTTGCACATTAGAAGAAGGGAGACAAAGAAGAAAGAGGTCAAAATGGTTGTTGCAGAGACCTCTACACCAAAAACAGAGTCTGCTAATCTTGTGTAGGATGAAGAATGGGCATTTACTACTATTTGCAATTTTGAACCATCTTCTCATGAGCACTGCATGTCTACAATAGACTCAGATGTTTGGTACTTTGATAGTGGGGTGACCAAACATATTACCTCGCAGCACAGTTTTCTCTCTGTGCTCAAGCTTGCCCTACAAGGAATACTATCATATGCACCAACAACTCCTCTTATCCTATCATGGGAGTTACTAAGATCATTTTGACAACTACTGATGGTAGTTCTTTCACTCTGTCAGATGCTTTATTTGTACCAGGGATCAATAAAAATCTGTTATCAGTTTTTGCATTAGCCAAGATTGGCTTGGTTGTCAAATTTGTTGATGATAGATGTATAGTTCATGATCTATCAAATGGCTACATGATTATTGCGTCTGGCATTTTATGGCATAGGCTGTATAAGCTCATAGACTATGAAAGATTTGTGAATGATTCGACATGTGTAGTACATGATTCTTAGGCTATGTCAGATGCAAAGCTTTGGCATGCATGCTTTGGTCATCTGAATTTTGCTAGTTTGCTACACCTGTAGAAATCTGATATGGTGTCGTCTTTGCCCAAACTTGAGGAACCTAGAAAACATGTTTGTGAAGGCTGTATTTTGGGCAAAATGCAATGTTCCTCCTTTCCAAAAGATGGTTCAGTTCGGGCTACACAAAAATTGCAGCTTGTACATAGTGATGTCTGTGGTCGTATGCAGAACAACTTCTTTTGGAAACTATCTTTACTTCATGACTTTCATTGATGATTTTTCCAAGAATGCATGGGTATATCCACTCAAAGCAAAGTCCGAAGTGTTTATGTGCTTCAAACAGTTTTTGGTTTTGGCTGAAAATCTGTCAGCATGTAAAATGGGCAACCTCGGTTCTGATCAGAGGAATATATGTCTTCTGACTTTAATGTATTTCTGGATGAACATGGGATAATACATCAATGTACAGTGCCATATACACCTCAATAGAATGGATTTACTGAATGGAAGAACAGATCACTCATGGAGATGGCGAGGTGTATGGTCAAGAGCTAGGCTTTACCACATAGTTTGTGGCTTGAGGCTATCATGTGTGCAGCATATGTACTTAACAGGTGTCCCACTAAAGTAGTGTAGTCTATCAATCCATATGAGGCTTGGCATGGTCGCAAGCCATCTGTTGCTCATCTACGTGTTTTTGGTTGTTTAGAATATTAGTGCCTAAACAAGATCATAGGAAATTGGATGATAAAGTAGTAAAATATATTTTTGTTGGGTACAGTTTTGAAAGCAAAGGCTATCGTCTATATCCTCCAGAGACTAAACACATTTTGGTTACCCATGATGTTGGTTTTATGGAAAATGCTATTCAGCCGTAACTTTCATGTACTAAGGAGACATCTGTTAGCTCCAAAGACATGTATGAAACTTTGTTGCTTGTTTTTATAGGTGGATAGTCTAGTGCTGGTTCAAATGAGGAAACTTCTCAGCCTTTGGAGGCTTCATGTGATGATGTAGATCATTCTATTTCTCATGCAGATTTACATGATGCACTTGTTGATGAGAGAGGTGATATTGAGGTGGACAAAACTATGCCAAAATGGTTGGTGTAAACTTTACGTGATAACAAATTAGATGCACCTCTCTCATACCGTACTCGTTCAGGCTCTCAGAGTGCCTTTGTTGCATCAAATTGCTATGCTATGGCTGCGTCTAGTCTCTCTGATAAGAATGAGCCTGTTTCATTTGATGAAGCACAAAATTCAAAAAATTGGATGGCTGCTATGCAATCTGAATATGATGCTATAATGAAGAATGGTACCTAGTCTTTATATGACTCGCCTCTTGGCAAGAAGGCCATTAGCACTAAGTGGGTATACAAGCTAAAGCGTGAGCCTGATGGAAGAGTTGATAGATATAAGGCTAGACTTGTTGCAAAGGGTTATGCATAAGAAAGAGGCATTGATTTTGATGAGACCTTTGCACCTACATGCCATATGACTAGTGTTTGTAGCATCTCGACACTTGAAGATCATTATGCTTGGAATGTACATCAGATGGAAATTAAAACAACATTTTTGAATGGTGACTTGCATGAAGAAGTGTATGTTTTTAAGCCCTGTGGCTTTGTGCAGAAAGGGCATGAAAAACATGTGTGCAGGTTAAAGAAGGCATTATATGGTTTAAAGCAAGCACCACGTGCTTGGTATGAAAAGATGCATGCCTACGTGTTGCACATGGTTTTGAGAATAGTCCACCTGAAAACTCCTCATATGTTAAGCATGCTAATGATTTGATTCTGATCATTGTGGTGTATGTTGATGACATGCTTCTCACTGGTCCTCATGAGAAGCATATTGCTGATTTCAAGGCTGATTTACATACCTCATTTGAGATGTCTAATTTGGGGCATTTGCATCATTACTTGGGCATTCAGTTTATGCACGTTGATGGTGGAATGGCTTTGTGCCAAATGCAATATATTGATACATTATTGCACCATTTTGGCCTTGAAGAGTGTAAGCCCATTGCCACTCCTATGGAGAGATGTTTACAATTGAGTTTTCATGATGCTCGAGATTCATTTGATGCTATTCTCTATCACCAGGAAGTTGGATGCTTGATTTATCCCAAGGGGGGATCACTACTACTAGATTTGCATGTTCTTTTTTACTTTGACTGGGATAGTTGCTATGACACATGTATCCACTAGTGGTTTTTGCTTCATGCTTGGTAGCTCATGCATATCTTGGTTGAGCAAGAAGCACCCTACTATGACCACTTACAGTTGTGAGGCTGAGTATAGGGTAGCTTTCACAACGACTCTTGAGTGTGTGTGGCTCAGATGCCTTATGGCTGATTTGCATGTTGGTCAGTTTTTTGCCACCACCATCTTCATTGACAGTCAAAGCGCATTGGTAGTTCCGAGGAACCCTATGTTCCATGCTCGCACTAAGCACATTGAGGTGCATTATCATTATGTGAGGGAGAGGTTCTCTGTTGGGGAGATCATCTTGGCATATGTGCCCACGTAGGAGAACATTGCAGAACTTTTCATGAAGGCTTTGCCTAGGGAGAAGTTTGAAGCTTTTTGCAAGAGCTTTGGGCTTACTTCCTTTTGTGGATTGATTCCACATAGCTTGGCACTTCCTTATACATGAGTGCCAGCTCATTGTTTAGTGCATCACTCGCAAGGGGGATTTGTTGATATATTTAGGTTGTGATGTGTGTGAACACACTAGGACCACCGGGGCACTTTTTTTTCCCTCTTTAACAGGTTT
The DNA here is from genome assembly GCA_020310875.1 of Ceratopteris richardii. Classification (NCBI taxonomy): domain Eukaryota; kingdom Viridiplantae; phylum Streptophyta; class Polypodiopsida; order Polypodiales; family Pteridaceae; genus Ceratopteris; species Ceratopteris richardii. The sequence continues at coordinate 134,295,807 of CM035415.1, read as the reverse complement.
GTTCCCTCGGGTTGTATATACGCCTGTAGCCCTAACAGGTTACTTATCTTTGTACATTCTAGTGGTAATACATGAAGTATTGTGTGTTGAGCTCCAAGCTTCTTCTTCTTCTTCCTTGTGCTATTCACGTGCTTTCGTAGAAGTCTAACTCCAACACATTTCTAGCTAAATGTGGGGGAAAACATCATAGTTCAATGCCATATACAACTCAACAAAATGGAGTTGCTCAACAGAAGAACATGTCACTCATGGAGATGGCAAGGTGTATGGTCAAGATTCATGGTTTACCACGTAGTTTCTGGATTTAGGCTATTATGTGTTTAGCATATGTACTTAACAGGTGTCCCACTAAAGAACTACACTCTATCTTTCCATATAAAGCTTGGCATGGTCGCAAGCAATCTATTGCTCATCTGCATGTTTTTGGTTGTTTGGCATATGCATTAGTGCATGAACAACACAACATAGATATTTGGATGATAAGGTAGTGAAATGTATTTTTATTGGGTATTGTTCTAAAAGCAAAGGCTATCATCTGTATCATCCATAGACTAAATACATTGTGGTTAGCCATGATGTTGTTTTTGAGGAAGATGCTATTCAACCATTACTTTCATGTACTAAGGAGACATCTGTTAGCTCCAAAGACGTATGATACTTTGCTCCATCTTTTTACAGGTGGATAGTCTAGTGCTAGTACATGTCTATGGAGTGATTCCCTTTTTTGCAAATTGTAAAATAAACCTAATTTAAGGCACTGTTTGCTACCACATGCCTTGGATTTTTGAATTTCACACAGAAAACATGCTTCAAAACACCTCCAGCTTTGCTCTTGTGAGTCTTTACCCATTCAAGGTCTTGTGCAAATCCACCTACTTTATGCTCCAACTACAAAGCCATCTCGATCATGACATCTAATGTCATTCCTCCAATACACTGGATTATCATCACCTTTCGTAATTGTGGGTTAAGCCCATTTATAAACCACTCTATTATTACATCATTTGGTAAATTGACATTTTCCTAAAGCAACTGTCTGAGATGAGTGTGGAAGATAATAGCATACTCCTCCACTCCCTAGTTTATTTTCAATTTATTGTTAAGTAGGAAATAAAATTTTTTTGCAGCATTCTTCTTTAGTCAAAAGCATTGCAGAAAAGCATTCTGAACATCATCACAATGCCACAAGTGATTAAGGTCAAAGTTTGTCAACCATCAAACTGCTTCATTAACCACCGTGGATTGGAAAAGTATGGCTTTGGAAAACTCTGCACCTACAAAGTTTTCAAAACAATATGCACCAAAATTGGATAAGGATTGAACCATCAAACATTGAACTGGAGTCTGTAAAAAAAATGATCATGCATTTAGATTTGTCTCAATTGCACTTCTTGCATGAGCAAAAAACTTTCAAACCTCTGTTCTTTGAGTGGTCGCAAATCATCAATTCGAGCAAATAGTGACTCGGATGGTAACAATTTATGTTTGATGGTGATATGTAGACTAGGAACAACCATTTCCATGGGCATAATTGCCTCAATACCATAGGCTACTTTAAAGGGAGTATAACCCATAGTAACCTTGTACATAATTCTATACGCCCAAAGAATGGTAGGTAGGACCTGGTCCTAGAGCTCAATATAGTTGAACTTCTTGAGAAAAGTCATCAGTTTTGTGTTCATGCTTTTAGTAAGACCATTGGCACATGGCTAATATGGAGTACTTAAATGGAATTAGTCAAAGCCTCAATTAATTCATTTGCAAGATGAGTTACTCTATCTAACACAATTTCAAGCGGAAGACCAAATCATGGAAAAGATCTTGAGTTAGGTAATTGGCAACTACCGTAATAGTGGAAGAAGGGACTACCCAGGCCTCAACCTACTGTGTTGAATAATCAGTCCAGGTCAAGATGTAATGATTCGCAGTAAGGCTAGCTTGGGGATTAATTAGGCCAATGACGTCCAAGCCCAATTTTTGGAATAGTTCCAAAGGGAGGATGGGTTGTACAGGAAAATAATATCACAAAAAAGGTCACCAAACTTTGAGTTGTTGTTGGACAACGGAATTTCAGATGTCACTAAAGATTTTTTCGGTGTTTCTTGCAGACCAAAAACAAGGAGATACTATGGTGTTGCACCACCACTTACTGCACTTATTCCTTCACAGATCGTGCCTTCGTTATATTTATGCTTTGGGGTCCCCAATGCAATGTTTACTCCAATTGGGTGTTTGTCACTTCTGTACTTCGGATAGATCTCATCGGAACATGTTACTGGCATGTAGTTGATAAGAAGCACTTTGAATAGGATCACCAGTGTTAACCTCTATTCACATCTAGTTTCGTGAAGGAACAACACAGGTTGACAGGGTTCCTGGGTGGTAGAATCCAATGATAATTGGATCCCTGTATTTCTCCAAGCTAACTTGATTGAATAAGTTACCAAGTTATCAATCACTGTAACAGACTTATTTGCATTAAACCTCATAAAATCACAACTACCAGACAAATTGCTTCAATCACCAAATGACTTAATCATTTTTGCTTTAGCAACACAAACAATCAAATACTACACCATGCTTTACAAAACTAATTCGAGACAACGAAATTCAATTTGACAAAGTGTCCTTCTTTGCACAACATACCGGACAATCTGGCATATCCGGTACCTATCTTCTCTAATGGATGTCTATGCACAGGAGATAGAACATTGTTCATTCATTTGAAGGGTTACATCCGGTGGGCTACCTCTTCAGCGAGACATTTCAAGGTATTAATATTTACAAAGGTGTCCGACAGCTAACACACTTTTTGTGGTAATTTACCTATAGTTAGTCAGGAAAAATGACCAACCCATAATTGATTTTTACCTTTCTAGATAATTGAGTCAGAATTGTATTCCATCAATATGAGAAACTATCTTAATAGACAACTTGTCTTGCAAGGTTTATGGACCAAATATACTAACTCCTCTGATTAGTGAGAGAATTAAATTTATTGGCATTAATGATCTTGGTAAAACTCACTCGTATCGCATGGTCATTAAAAAAATGAAGTTTTTGATCTTTTTCTAAGTTGCTTCATTTCCTTGTTTGTAAAAGTAAAATTAGTGATAATAATAAATCTAATAGGGTATGCATAGCCTTTATGTCAGCTGATAGTATTCCCTTCTTTCTATAAATTGAATTTTATACATGACATTCGGTTTATGATCACACATCTTTATGTTTAGAGGTCCCTCTCTTCTAGTGAGGTCAAAGAAACCAATAACAGATTCGAACTTGGTAAGCCCCTTGGTATAAATGGTTTACGTAACAAAGTCTATATTGAAATACAAGATTTAATTGCTCCTTACCTCATATTAATGTTGCATGAAGCTATTGGAGTAGGCCCTCTCTCTATCAAGGTAGAAGTTACGTTTACGCAAATTGTTAACATGAATGGCTTAGAAAATGGTTATACTCCCTTTAAACTGGCCTATCGTATTGAAGCAATTACTCCCATGGAAATGAATGCTTTATTGCTTTTGAAGATTTCTTGATGGAGCCCATTTTCAAGGTTTGGTAGGAATCATTGATATTTGGTTTCCTTTGAAAGTGTCTCAATGAAGGGGCAATTAAGTGAATTCACTAGAGCTACAACAAAAACATTGGAAATAGGAAAAGCTAATCATTATGTTCCATATAGGATACAAGACATTATTGAAGTCCTGATCAATGCAATGAGGAACTTATATAGAATTGATCCGTAAAGATAGAAGAGGCTTCATCAAGAGAAGAACATCATCTTTGAAGCTATTTTGGATGCTTGTGGAGGCATGGAGTTTGACAAAGAGTTTGGCCAACAGTGCTTTTTTAAAGACGATAAAGCATAGGATAGACTAGAGTAGGATTTCACTAATCTCTCAAAGGCTTGGGTTCGAGCAAAAAATTTACCAAGATGGTCTCCACCTTTGGGGGTAATGCTACTTCAACAAGTATCAATATCAGTGGTGAGTTATCTTTTGTTCCCCTCTTCATTTCCAATTGGTAAATTTGACAAGGATGTCGTCTTGTAATGTTCCCTCTTTGTTATTGTGGTGGGGTGGGCTCAATTGTTTTGTTTCAGTAATGTCTATTGGGGGATCACCCTTCTCAATGGTTGTGATGAACTCGGTCCTAGATTTTTCATAGTTTTCCCATTGGAGGGAGCAAACAATGAAAGACATTGCTAGTAAATCCTCCACAGAGATATTTGGACAAATGCTAGAGCTCATAGGCTACTTAATACTCTCCATCGGTGCAAGAGGTTCCCTAGAGGATAGGACATCATCCATCTCTTTTACAAATGTCCGAAGAGTAAAAAGATGTAATAATTTGTGGAAAGGATTTTCAAGTTGCATATGAAGTTATCTTAACAACGAAACAATCTTGGGTGAGATAATGAACTGTTATGTGGCCCTTTGCAATGCTATCAAAGAAGCACTATGGAAGATATGGAAGGAATGATGTATGGACAGTTTTAGGAACTCTATGAAGTATATGTTTTATCGAAAGATTCCTTACCTTATAGGTGAAAGAATCAAAAGCTCTAAGAGTTTTCTCCCATTTAAATTCTCAATGATCTATGTAATCCAAGAGATAAACTAAAAAGAAAATGGATCCCCCATGAAGGGGATGACATGCCTCTCTTGTACATTATCCATTTTCAATTAAGTTCAATATTTTTGTTAAAAATAGGACCTTGGTAATAAATAAATTCTAATTGAAAATATCTTAACTTTAGAAACCTTAAAATTGGGTGCTAACACGTGCTGAAGGATAATCGAGAAAAAGGCTCTTCAAAGATACCCTCCACTTAAGTAGCAATTGTGAAGCTTGAATTGAGTGACATTTCATTGAGGTTGAACAATTCATGATGCGAAACCCTTCACTTGAATGAGGGTTGTGAAACTTCAAATGAGTGATAGTTGATTGTTGCTCTAGCACAATGGTGAGAACCACGTTAAGAAGCTCCACCTCCTTAATGTCAATCCGCGGAAGAGATAGGAGTGATGTGAAGATCGTGAATGTGAGATGAAGTGAGAGTGAAGGTGAGAAGCACAAAGATGCACACACACATACACACACACTACGAAGAGACAAGCAAGACACAATGGAAGGTGAGGAATTCACTCTATTGCTCAAGAACACTATTACAAGCTCAAAATAGCTCCAAGCTCACACTGACTAACTACAAAAATGAGCTCTCTAGCTCTTTTTATAGTTTCTAGACTAGTTTTGACCGGTTTCACATCTAGTGACCGGCATAGTTAAAAAATAGGTCCTAGATGCTATTTGAAAGGGTAAACGGTGTCTAAAAATAACAAAAATTGATACGCTCATTCTACCTAAGCCCCTCAAGCTCGAGGACTCCTCGGCTTGCACAGAATGGAGCTATGGATTACAAAATGGGGTTTTCTATGTTATATATGTTACATTAGTGATAAAAATCAATGTTGGAGGTTTTTGGAAAGTATTTGAAAACATAATTCTTTGAAAAAAGGTTCGACTGGCTCCCTGCTCCGTCATTACATGCTTCCGCGTCTTCTATGCCTCTGGCTACTTCCAACACCCCCCTCCCTCTCGCTTCTGTCGTCCCTGACAGAACCTTGTTGTGAGGTCTGCCGGATATAGTTCTGTAGGAGGTCTTGAGCGAGGGTGTGCTCAGAGATACGAATGCCTCTGGCCAGATCGGCCTCGGGTTTCTCCCAGTCTATTGGTTGCGGTTCTTTTGGTGGCGGGAGCTGATAGTGTGTGGAATAGACCATTCGTTCACAGGTAAATAAGTGTAATAAATGTGTAGGCCTGCTTATGAATACCTCTGAATGGTATTCCCAGAAGCCGGTTGTGAACATCTCTTCGAACGTCTGCTTGTAGCACGCCGGTAGATACTTTATTCTGCAATGCCAGGCATAACACACCTGTAGCGATGGCGTTGTACTCATATCATATACCAGATCGAAATTGCCATGCTCAAAGCCCGGGGTGTTTACATGAGGTGCCTTGACGCGTCGGAAGACTTTAAAAATCATTTGCATCATGTCAAAGATTTTGACAGTCATATGCGCCGCTATATCGTCCATATGCTTTAGTCTACGGAGCCAATGGCGAATTGTAGCCATCATGTAGCCTACAGTTGGTAACTCAATGGGTGGCTTAAAATAGGGGTATTTCAACCAGTCCTCGCACTGCTTATTGTGTTGTACCTTAGTAGCAAAGGCAGTCCAGGAGCGGCGTCGTGGTACTGGTCCCCAACACGGGTTGTACTTCAAATGCAAAGGTGCCTTTACCCATGTACTCATCATTTCTGGATACTTCTGTAGTAAATCTTTCCGCCACTCGGGTTGATAGATCTCTCCTTGCTGCGCATCAAGTGGCAAATCGTCCTCCTCGAACTGAGTCGCATGCGATGGTTTCTTACCTGTTTCTTTCTCAATGGCTAACTGGTATTCGGCCATTAACATAAAATACGGTTTATACTGTAGCTCATGCCCAGATATGTATCGTCGCGGGGCCAAATGAGCAAAGAATGGAGACTGTAAAATTCTTTCTTCTATCATCGCCATGGCATGTAATTGTGCCTCTACTCTAGCTGAGCGTGTTGTCCCAAGTTCCTCAATAGTCTTCATCCACGCGGGGGTCGGGAGTTCGTAAGTCATCTGGCCTTCGGCCGTGACGCGTCCGCCTGGGATGGGTTGTGGCTCGTACGCCTCTTCAAACGTTTCCTCCACCGGGATGGTGACAGTTTCTTCCTCAGTTGGAAGCTCAGGTGGGGAATCTGGCCTTGGTGGTGCTTCATATACTGCAATCCTTGATTCAAGGTGTGATACCTGGGCCCGTAATGCGTTGAGTTCCTCTAAGATGTCAGGAGAGGGGTCCACAGGTGCTGGTATGTCTTGGTGTGCCGGTGCTCGTAAGTGGAGTAATTTGTGATCTTCTTTGAGTTTATGTAGCTCCTCGTTCATGCGGTCGTATTCATCTAGTAATCTTACATGATCTTCTAGCAGTATCGTCATCGAGTCTGAGGGAATGGCTTTGAACCGACTAGGACTCAAAGGTTGGTCTGGATGGTCTAGGGTTGCTTCTAAGTTTTCTCGGTTCTGATCCTGTAGGCGTTGGTTTTCCTCCTTTGCTGCTGCTAGATGTCTTCTAAGTAAGCCCATGTTTCGTGTTAGCGTTGCATTGTGGACTGTCTGGGCTCTTAATAAGTTAACCAGGTCAGCAGTGGCTTCCTTGGTCTTTTCTTCATTTTCTAGTTCTAATTTATGATAGGCCTCTCGTAATTCTTGGTAGCGGCTGTTCAATGAGGCATTCTCAATAGACAATAAATTAAGCTGCGACTGTACGTCAGTGGTTGTCCTCTGCAGCTGCTGGTAATTATCGCCAATAGATGTGAATTCATCTCTTACTTGCGTCATACACATGAACATCTGTCGAAATGCATTATCTATAGTGGGTGATAGTATTAATGGGGTGCTAAATGAAGATGCAGTGGGTGTAGATGCAAAGGGAACGGGGAATGGGGATGGGAAGGTGGATGCTGTGGTGATTGTGGAAAATTGTGAGGTGCCTAAATATGTTTGTGCCGTGAGTGAAGTGAGTGATGGTGCAGTAGGTGGTGAGATGTCCATGTCATTGGATGTGTCCAGTGCGGTGACTGTGAATATGGGTGTGACTATGGGTGCTTGTGTTGGTGTAAATACGGGATTTACAAAGGTTGAGGAGTAATTTACAGGGGGGCTGGCTGGTGCAGCTGGGTGGAAAGGGGAAATAGGGGTTACAGTGGGTCGGGGAGGTGAGACGGGGGAGAAGGTTAAGGGCGGTGGGAATGGAAAAAGAGGTCTTGGAGTTGTGGGGAAGGATGGAAAAGCTGGATGGAGGAATGGGTTGAATGGAAAGGTGGATGGGTGAGGGGGTAGACTAGGTCTAGTGGGTGCAGGAATTGTGGGGTTAGTGGTCGTAAAGACGATTTCTGCTACGTCACCAGCGATAGAAGATGTTAATCGGGGGGAAGGAGGGTGAAGAGGGGAGGCTGGATGAACGGGCGGAGATGGAGGAGCGGTTGGCGTGGTCGGTACTTCAGTGACTACTGAGGTATGTATAGTTGTAGGGCGGGGTGGGGAATCTACAAGGATGGTTTCTGCTGCCAACGAACTTTCGGGGATGAGGCATGCCTCCCTGGCTTGTTTTGAAGACTGTGCTCCTATTGGTACACGAATGTATTCGCCGGGCTTTGAAAGTAGTCGTACTCTACGGGGGTCAAATTGTGGTAGTGGCTTTCTTTGCAAGTACCTGAGTGCTTCATTGGAGCCTACTGATTTGACTAACTCTCTGAATCCTTTGATGTATGCGTCTTCGAATCCGCCTGTGACAAGTTCCTGTTCTATTATGGCTTGACTCTCTTCCTCGGTCAGCTTTTTGCGTGCCCAAACTTTTTCCATAGTTCTATACAGCTTCTTAATAGCCAGTGTGTAAGCTGCTGCTTCACAAGTTTCATCTTCATGGGTACTTGTATCACCATGTCTGTCTGTTTGTTGGCCTTGGCCATCTGTCTGTTCATGCTCTTGAGATTCGATAGTGCCCTGGTTGGCTTCGTCATCGCCTTCGTGGTCATCGGTTGCTGTTCTTTCGTCATCAGAGCTGGACACGATCTGTCCTTGTGGCTGATCCCGAGGTGTGGTGGGATAGCTGGGCCTTTCATATTCTTGAGAAAATAGTTGTCCTTCTGAAAATTGGAACTCATTGGAGAATGCATCGGGCATCTCAAAATCGAACGTTGTGTTCAGTGGCGCTGCTTGTTCTGCTTCTAAATGTGGTATTGGAAAAGAGAATGCTTCCACACCAATGGTGGTGGGAATTTCAGCTGCTGTGGTGATAGGTCTATGGTTGTGGCTGCTTGGGGTGCAACAGTACTGGTGGTGCCCTCCGTTACAACTGGTCTTGATAATCTGATACGAATAGGTTGTACTGTGGGAGTGGCTGCTGTCGGTGACTGCTCTGGAGATGGTTGTGGCGAGGGTGATTCTGGGACTTGTAGGCACGGGATAGTGCCTCTCATCCGCTTTCCGGCTCTGCCTTTGCTTGATTTTCTAGCCTTCTTAGTGGTTCCTTTAAATGCCTTCAGTTCTTCACTGGTCATGGCACGCTCAATGGGTAAATCATATGCCAAACACATATATATAATCCTTGTAAGTGCACAACACCCATTGATGACTTTCTTTCGTTCCCATCTATGTTGTGCCAAATAGAGCTGATCAATTATCCAGCTAGCTAGATCAACCGTTTGAGGTCTAGTACATGTTAAGTATAATCCAAACCAGATTCTTTTGTGGGGCATGGTAAAACGATCCTGAGCAGGGAAAGCAAAATGCTGCATGCATATCCATAATGGCTTGGAGAGCTCAGGGGTTATAGCTGAAATATCCTCCCACTTAGTTACGTCACCACGTTTCATCTGCTTTGGGACTAGTCGTTCTCGCTCCGTTGGAGTGTGCATTCCATGTATTTTCAGAGCTGCGCGAATTAAATCTTTAGACAAATAAAACCTTCTGAATGGAGGATCATTTACCAAGGATGGTAACATGAATGTGCCGGGTAGATCCTTGTTCTCTGAAGCTGTCAAGGTGGTTACTAGGTAAAAGCATCTGTAAAAATCGGGTTTAGGCAGAGGGTCACTAAAATATTCTGTAAATCCCGCTCGTGCCCAAACGTGCGTTAAATCTTGTGTATTCTGGAGTCCTTCAAATTCTCTTGAAAAGAACTGGTACTTGGCCCATGTGCGCAAATCAAATGCCAAATTGGCCTCAAATATGAAATCAGCATCTGCTAAGGGTCCTGCTAGGCCTTGAAACCAGTGAGAGTTACGATGAATCTTCTCAGTATATCCTCTAGGAGGATCGTCGTGAAGTGGTTAATGGAATGATTATTTGCAAAACTAATGCAGGTCTCTAGACGCCTACATGGTCAGATTATGCATACATTTCTTGACGAGCTTTTATTATGCATGATGTGGGGTTTTGGTGTATGAATTCATACAAGGTTTGGTTGAGGGTGAATTATTACAAGGGTGGAGTTTAAACGGGGTGGGAGAATTGTTAGATAAGGGGGTACAAGAAGACGTCTGGATACGTTTCGGTATCCATTTCCTAAGAGTTTTTGAGCGGGTGGTGTGTTTCTGCTGAGGGACAAAAAGTGGTATCGGGTTTGGTGGTCTTGAAGGATGGAAAGATTTCTGAGGGTATATATTACATGGCTTGAGGGTTGGGCTATAATACATTGTTTGGGTACCCAAATCTGCGTGGGTGTGGGTCGATTGATAAGATACTTCGTGGCAATCCAAATCTGTCGAGTATTTGTACTTGTAGAAGAAGATCGAGGGGACTTTGAATGTTGACTCTGCTTTTTTTGAAACTTTGTCCTGTTCTTGTCTGCAGTGTTGCCAATAGGCTGTGGTTGTTGTCCTTTTGGCACCCATATTTGTCTCGTGCCACTTGTTCTGTGATGTTGATACTACTGCTTTCTTTGCCTTGTCTGGTGGTGTCGTCGGTCTGGGTTCCTCTGTTGTGGTTGACTCCTTCGTGGTTGGGTTTGCGAGGTCCATTGGACGCTCTCCTTTGGAAAAGAAGGGAGATCCAACACTTGCGTGACCTGCCCATTAGGAAGTGATTCGTTATTTATCTTTAATCTAGGCCAGTCCGCAGCAAGTTTGGAAGGATGAGCACCGCAAGGTATTGTGCTCATTTGGCCGCTGATGCAACCCACCTGACCGCTGATTGTGTCCATCTGCCCTAGCGGTTGGGTAGCTGCCCCTTCTAGTTTGCAGGAAGCCCCAGGGAAGATCTCCTGTCATCCTTCTGATTGAAAACTGTCCATAGCCGAGCCCGAGTGGGTTGGTGTAGACGTAACGTGACTGATCTGACCCAAGATCTTCCGGTCTTTCGTCGCATGAATTTCATGGGGTCTAGGGTTACAATCCTCAGCCGGAATGCCATTAGGGAAGTCAAGCGGTATCACTCGCTTCTGCTCTAAGGTTCCAATCTGTAAGGAGCCTTGTCTAAGATTTAGGTCCACTGAGTGATCGTATAGCCAATCTTGGCCAAGGATTAGGGGTTCTATCAGGTTGTCATCATGGCACACTAGTAGCTTCCCTGTCATGGTCACGTCCTTAATGAGGATAGGAAGGTCCACCTCACCCATGCAAGGGGTTTCCATGCCTCCTAGCCCTATGAGGTACGCCTCAATTGGCCGCATTTCTATTCCTGAATCCTTATAGTGGGACCATCTAATCGCACTAGTCGCAGCACCTGAGTCAATTAAAGCCCTGAGCTCTTGGCAAGGGTTGTCGTGCTCTAGCCTGACTGTAATGAATGGTCTCCTGTCCAATATACTAGGATGAGTGGTTGACTTTACTTGACACATGGCCATGGGATATCTGGGTGTAGTTTCCAGATGGTTATAATGTTCTTTGCCTAGTCCTTGTCTTCTTAGCTTCATGCGCTTAATGCGTTCTATGGCTTCTGCCTGAGCTTCAGCTCGTATTCTATTTTCTTCCTCCTTACGCTTCTTTGCCAACGTGAGTCGTCTAAGAATATCCTCAGTAAGAGGTTCTTGGTATAACTTGACTCTACAGCCGCTAATGTAATTAGGCATTACATCTCCTTCTAAGGTGGCTAACTGTACTGCTCCACTTGTCGAGAGTCTGTTAATGATCATAGGTCCATAACCTCGCATTTCTAACTTACGTGCGTGTTGCTTTAGAGTATATACTAGAACTAAATCTCCTTCTTTTAGGCCTTTATCTTTCACATGAGCATCAAAATATGCTTTCTATCGTTTCTTCGCTGCATATATTCCTGCTTCTGCCTTTAGCCTGGTTTCTCCTAATCGTTCCAAGTCCATTATTCTTGCTGATAATTCATGGCCGGTCCACTGATGTTCTTGTGCAACCTTAAGGGTCGGTATCATGAAGTCCAAAGGAAGCACCGCATTCTGACCAAAAACCATCTGAAAGGGAGTTGCATTGAGTATGGTCTTGTAGGCCACTCGATATGCCCAAACAGCGTGGTGTAACTGTTTGTCCCAATCTGAACGTTTGTTCTTCACGAGTTTCGTCAGTACGTCTGAACTATTAGTGAATTATGGATGGCATAGACCTCCAAGAGAACCTTTTACCTAGAGAGAATAATAAATTTCTATCCATATTTAATAACATATATATTCTGGATGCTTTGGATCTTCATATCCTTGTGGCTGGTCCATATATACTTCTTCCTGTAACTCACCATGTAGGAAAGCATTCTTCACATCCATCTGATGCAAAGTGCATCCTTTTGCTGTAGCTAATGCAACAAGTGTCCTAACAGTAGACATTTTAGCTACCAGTCTGAATGTTTCCTCATAATCAATGCCATATGCCTGTGCATATCCTTTAGCTACCAATCATGCTTTATACCTGCTTATGCTACCATCAGCATTATGCTTTACCTCGTAAACCCATTTGCAGCGTATGGGTTTCTTTCCGTTTGGCAATGGAACCAGCTTCCATGTATCATTTCTATAAAGTGCAGCCATCTCCTCATCCAAAGCTTTTTCCCAATCTACATTACCAATTGCATCTTTAAAACAAGAAGGTTCAGCATCTTGTATTACCTTTGTCATGTAGGCACAATGGCGAGCCATGTAGCTATCATATGTCAATCGTTGCACTGAATTACGCATCCTCCCAGATCTTCTTGGTCCTCGGTCACTTCTCCTTGTATCATCTACATGTGCCCTTCTTACTCCTGGAGTCTTCACAGAGGGCAATGCAAGTTCCTCATCAAGACTCTTTTCTGAACCGCTTGAATCTCCATCAACGTCTTCAAGATCTGCACATGTTTTATGACCAGCAGAAAGCTTTTCTTTACCTTTCTTGGATGTATTTGACGAATTTGTTGGACTGAAATTTCCACATAATCTTCCACTCCATGGATTTGAGTTGGAACTATTGCTTGGTGATGCATCCGGTCCACTCAAAACCTGAGATTCTGCACTTGATTTTTCAGCATTTTCTTTGTCATTTGGTTCAAGACTCAGTCCTTCTTTGGCATTTGCATAGAAGCTTGACATTTCATCAAATACCACATCTCTACTCACCTTTACCTGTCGTGTGAGTGGGTTATAACATTTATATCCCTTTTGCTCAAGGGAGTATCCAATGAAGACACACTTTTTTGCTTTTGGATCAAGCTTCATCCTCAATTCATCTGGGACATGTACATATGCAATACAGCCAAAAACTTTCAGATGTGATAAATTTGGCTTTTTACCTGTAAACTTCTCTTTAGGTGTGACTTGATGTACAGCAGCAGTCGAAGTTCTGTTCATGATGTATACAGTAGTATGCACAGCTTCTACCCAATAACAATGAGGCATATTCTTCTAAGCCATTGAGGCTCTTGCTATTTCTACAATATGTCTATTTTTGCATTCAGCAACGCCATTCTGTTGTGGTGTGTACCTGCATGAAAAATGACATCGAATTCCATGAGTTTTTAGAAAACTGCTAAACTCATTTGACATGTATTCACCTCCTCCATCAGATCTTAATGTCTGAATGTATTTCCCTGTCTGCTTTTCCACCATAACTTTAAAATTTTGGAAGTGAGTGAACACCTCGCTCTTCTCTTTCATGAAATATACCCATACTTTGTGTGTATGGTCATCAATGAAAGTAACATAAAACCTGCAACTGCCCATAGATGTGGTCTTTGTTGGACCCCAAACATCTGTGTGTACTACTTCTAGTACATTCTCACTAACATGCTTGTCATGTGGAAATGGTTCTCTTGACTGTTTACCAAATTGGCATGCTGCACATACCTTTTGCATTTTTGCAACTTTGAAATTTGGTAGTCCATTGACAATCTCCTTTGACGGCATCAATTTCAACCTTTGCAAGTTTGCATGTCCAATCCGTTTGTGCCACATCTCTATATCTGCAATAACTCCTACACCTTTTGCAAACATGGTTGCATTCATTTTAGGAATCTTCACATTTAAGGTGAACATCCTACCCACTTTGTTTCCTTTGGCAACCAATCATCCATCCTGCTTGTACTCTTCTACATATAATCCATCAACATTGAGCCTGACTTGTAATCCCTAGTCCACCATTTGTCCAACAGAAACTAGATTCTTTGTTACATTTGGAACATGCAGCACATCAGCAAGATGTTTTACCTTCCCGTCCTCCATAGACAATGCTACGTTTCCTTTATGCTCAATAGGATGCAATGTATCATCACCTGTTTTGACATATCCAGGAACTTGCATTTTCTGCAAACTACTAAACCATTCTGCATGACTGGTCATGTGATTTGAAGCACTTGAATCAACATACTTGACATTATCATTCGATCTTGAAACCCCAGCAGACATTGTATTCATCATGTGATGTTGAACCATAAACAACTTCTCAGAATCATTTGCACTTGTGGATGCATAATTGTTTTGCTACCTTCTGTTATTTTGATTCTTCAACCTGCAATCACGTTCAAAGTGTCCAGATAGCACAAGGAAGAAGAAGAAGAAGAAGAAGAAGAAGAAGCTTGGAGCACAACACAAAATATTGAATGTACTACTTAGAGAATGTACAAAGATAAGTAGCCCATTAGGGCAATAGGCGTATATACAAGCCGGGGGAAAAAACCTCCTAAAGAGGGAAGAAAGTGCCCCGGCGGTCCTAGACTGTTCACACATCACTACCTAAATATATCAACAATATATTGATGGAAGACCTTACACACATGGAAATATAGTAGGTTTAATAAATAGTAGTCGAGGGTTACATAATAGTTCAAGGACTAAGTGCACATTTGAAGAGCATGAAAATAGTCATGAATCACCATACATGAGTAGAGATGTATCAAGATACATAGTTGTCAATGCTATTACTACATTACATGTTGGTGATGAACTATAAGTGACTTATGGATGGCATAGACCTCCAAGAGAACCTTTTACCTAGAGAGAATATAAATTTTCTATCCATATTCAATAACATATATTTAATTTTATGTTTAAAGTTTACTTTTTATTCGTTTATGGAATACTAATGACTTTTATTTATATGTGTAGATTCCAACGTATGATGTCGATGATATTCTTCCACACCATCCACAATTGCCAGTAAGACCTCATTTATCAGAAGCTTCTATGAGGAGGCTATGCAAAAGTGATCCTGTGAAATATACGAGGTTGAAAGATCTATATTCAAAAGAAGATAAAGTACAAGATTTGTGCAACAATGATGAAGATGATGGCATGGCAGATTTTATTGAGGATTGGTATCAAAATGATAGTGAGAGCATTGATATTTTAAAAAATGAGAAATATCTTGGAGAGGAATGTCCAAAGAATGTATAATTAGTTACCTATGAACTCATTACAAGACATTGAGGATTTCTCAACATTAGAGCCTAACCTAATACTAGGTTCACAATATTACGAGAAGTTGAAATTGAAATGTTAAGTTGATGTTTTCAAACCTAGACTTCTTGAGGTCAAAGTGTCACCAATCATATGCCCAAGCGTAAATAAGAAGTGTATCCATCATAGTTTTGGCATAATTACAACAACATAAGCTTGAAATAATCTTGAAAACTTGTTGAAGTGAGGTCTACAACTTAGCGGTCCAAATTTTGTTCATTGGCTTGGTGAAGCGTTTGTTATCAACGACAACCAAAAAAAAAAGTAAAAAAAAAACTTTAACTGAATGTTTCAAACTCCATCCATATGAATTGCGAAAAAAAAAGGTACTACAGAAACATATATTAACAAAAATGACAGAAAATTAATAATCATCATCGAATGCAAATCCAAAAGATCCTCGAAATGTGGAAGATTGTGCTTTTACAAGTCTTTAATTTTATGCTTAATTAGAAGTATATACCTCGATCTAGACATGAATCTACACTTGTTAGGCTCTTCATAAATTTTTCTTTCTCAACCATATTCATGTGCGAAGAAACATCACAAATATTTCACCTCAATCAATGTTGGAAGCAGCCAGAGGCATAGAAGACGCGGAAGCATGTAATGACGGAGCAGGGAGCTAGTCGAACCTTTTTTCAAAGAATTATGTTTTCAAATACTTTCCAAAAACCTCCAACAGTGATTTTTATCACTAATGTAACATATATAACATAGAAAACCCCATTTTGTAATCCATAGCTCCATTCTCTGCAAGCCGAGGAGTCCTCGAGCTTGAGGAGCTTAGGTAGAATGAGCGTATCAATTTTTGTTATTTTTAGACACCGTTTACCCTTTCAAATAGCATCTAGGACCTATTTTTTAACTATGCCGGTCACTAGATGTGAAACCGGTCAAAACTAGCCTAGAAACTATAAAAAGAGCTAGAGAGCTCATTTTTGTAGTTAGTCAGTGTGAGCTTGGAGCTATTTTGAGCTTGTAATAGTGTTCTTGAGCAATAGAGTGAATTCCTCACCTTCCATTGTGTCTTGCTTGTCTCTTCGTAGTGTGTGTGTATGTGTGTGTGCATCTTTGTGCTTCTCACCTTCACTCTCACTTCATCTCACATTCACGATCTTCACATCACTCCTATCTCTTCCGCGAATTGACATTAAGGAGGTGGAGCTTCTTAACGTGGTTCTCACCATTGTGCTAGAGCAACACCAAATTTGGCGCCGTTGCCGGGGATCGAGTCTAGGACGAATGTGTGATGGTAAGAGTATAGCAAGAAGTGGCGTTGGAAGGTAAAAATTTCAGTTTTTTGTTGTTGTTTTTACTTAGTTTTTAGTGTTTTTCACCTCCCCCACACTCCATCTTCATCACCGCATCGTCATCTTCATCTCCAAAAAAATCAAAAAATTCACCATATCCACCCATTCTCCTCACTTCCCCCAATTTGTGCATGCGAGAGAGAGTGAGAGAGAGCTTTTGTGCTTGCATGTACTTTTGTCTTCTTGAGTTTTCTTGCAGGTACAGTACTCCAGAGCATCAGGAAAGCTTGGAAAAGGTAAAATTTTCAGTTTCTGTCAGAGATTTCCATCTGTGTCAGACCATCGCGATGGTCTGCCAAGTGCGGAATTTTTGGTAAGCAACCACACCACGGGATAGGCGACACAAGCGCACACACGAATCCACAAATGCATCTGCAAAAATCTCATTTTGGTGGACCATCGCGACGGTCTCAGACCATCGCGATTGTGTCACACCATCGCGATAGGCTCAGGCCATCGCGACGGCTCGGTTGGACCATCGCGACGGTCTCACGCCATCGCGACGGTTCATTTGGACCATCGCGACGGTTCGGTTGACCCCACACCATCACGATTGGCTCACGCCATCGCGCCGACCGTGCCACATGGCAAGCTAGACCATCGCGACGGTTCGCACCTCACGCCATCGCGACAACAACCTTACACCATCACGACACCTCGAAAGTTGAACCATCGCGATTGGCTCACGCCATCGCGCCCTGACCATCGCGATTGGCTCAAGCCATCGCATATGTGACCATCGCGACAGTTCACTTTGGACCATCACAATTGTTCACGTTGACCGTTGACTGACGCCATCGCGATTGTCCGCCTGATCACGCCATCACGACGGTTCACACTCACGCTATCGCGATTGCTCACTTTTGGACCATCGCGACCGTGCACTTCAGACCATTGCGATTGTTCACCTTCACGTCATCGCGACGGTTCACACTCACGCCATCGCGATTGCTCACTTTTGGACCATCGCGACCGTGCACTTCAGACCATCGCGATTGTTCACCTTCACGTCATCGCGACGGTTCACACTCACGCCATCGCGATTGCTCACTTTTGGACCATCGCGACCGTGCACTTCAGTTCATCGCGATTGTTCACCTTCACGCCATCGCGACGGTCCCAGACCATCGCGATTGTCTCACGCCATCGCGATTGTGCACCCCCATCACAAATTTTAGGGTTTCATTTTTTTGGCCAATTTTGGGGCTATTTTTGGGAAATTTTTGGGTGATTATACTCATAGGAGACCCCTTAGCTCATATTTGGAGAAAAACCTGTTTGTCAGTTTTTACCCCCAGGGCCTGAACGGTCATAACTTTTTCATCCGAAGTCCGTTTTTTGAGCTTAATAGCTCATTAGAAAGCTCTTGACGAGTACTACTTGATCTCAACTGTTTTTTTCTTAAAGGATACGTCTATTTTTAGATAAGCTATTTTGAGGTTGACCTAGTTTGGGACTAGAAAGCCAGGGGGCAAGCATTAAAAGGTTGGGCAAAAGGGAAGGGACTTAAAGGGTGTATATACTCAAGTGCTTGATCATCCAACTGTGAATTGGTCTAATATTGGATCTTTCCAGGTCTAGCAAGGGCAATCAAGGGCAACCAAAGCAAGGCAGTGAAGGGCATAAAGCTTGGGAAGCACGGCTTCTTGGGCATCAGAGCAACCAGAAAAGCTGACTCGAGGTTGGAAGATTACTCAACCCCCTCAGTCAATTCTTAGCTTAGGATAAACGTTAGCATTGTGGATTTAAGACGATAGGAACGCCTCAAGTTCAAGAGAATTAAATTTATCAAGTCCAAGACTAAAGATAAAGGTGTGTGACACGAAAACCTAAAGGAAAGAACATAAGTCTGACGGAACGAGAACTCAAAGTACTACAGAAAGTCGAATTCCTGACGCATACATTAAGACAAGAATCTAAAGAAAATTTAAAAAGAATCAAGAAAGTAATAACAATGAATCATTGACGATCTAAGCGTGTACTGAGTGTGCAAGGAAGAAAATTAATGAACCTGAGATCCGGCAAACATATAGGTAAGTCAGACCGACGAAGCCTTAGATCATCAGAGGCAAGTGTAAGAACTACTGCACGATTGTGGGCTCAACAATTGAACACTAGTTATCCCTACGAGAGCTCAGATACTAGTGAATCAGAAATGGCATTTAGCGCAGAAAGACCAGAAGGAGGGTCGAATGTAGCCTATTTGGAAAGACCAGAAGGACCCTATAGAACGCAACTAGAGTTTCTCCGAACCAACCGATTAGGTGCTCACATCTATGAGGATGGTTTGCAAAGGCAAGTGGTGCAAATGCACAACCCCGATCAACCCATTGGATTGGAACACCCAGTGGTGAAATTTGAGAGAGACGCGTACATAGACAAAGAAGGAACAATGTACATCTTAAGTACGCAGCCAAACAATACCAATGAGTTTAGCGTGATTCAGCTAGAGACGGAAACTAAATCTCAAGGAAAAGAACCATTAGAAGAGCCTAGGACACCTAGAGGGAAATCCGTACTGACACGAGTACTAATCCCGGAATGGATCCCTCAGGACAACAGAAGCATAGAGTTGTTTGTAAATAAAGAAACTGATGAAGCCTTTTGGAGATACAAGACAGAACTACTTAGTGAGGTAGGTATCATCACGATATACGAGTTCAAGGACCCGGATACACCTGGAAAGGTTGTATACCTGGATGAGACTTCAGAAAGAGTCTTTGTGGTGCCTGACCACGCTAAAAACACATACACATGGAGAGGTGAATCGGTATTCCCTCCATCTAGAACGAACATGAATACAAGTCAACAAGGGGCAGGAACATCCTGAGCCCATGGAAATCAAAGAGAGAAAAATAAAGAAAGACCCGAAGTAAGCTTCACTCATCCTGCAGGGAGAAATAGAACAACCACGGACACTAAGAGAGTGGACAGACAAAGAGATCATGGAATACCAGGTGGTAGAGATGATTTTCCTCTACCTAGACCACGTGAACACGCAAGAATGTTGAGACCCACTCAGTTAGTGAAATCCATGAAAAATTACTTTGATGGGACAGGAGATCCCTATGACCATGTTGCAGAATTCAAGCAAGTACTAAGAGCCGAACAAGTTGAAGACATGTTCACGCAATATAATGCATTTGGATTAACGTTAAAGAATACAACTTTAACTTGGTTCCAACCATTGCAACAAAGGCAATTTAGAGACATCCATCACTTTTTAGAGTCATTCATCACTGAATTCTCTAAAAGTGGGATTAGACATGACACGTCTTTGTTGATTCATAGCTTTAAACAAACCCCTCAAGAAACAGTTAGACTCGCAGGACGTAGATTTAGACAATATATCGAACGATGTCCAATGCAAGAGCTACCCTCACAAGCCAAGCAAGTGTCATTGTTTCTAGATGGCTTGTTGAGTTCTAAACTACGCTCCTATGTGTACCTAAAAGAACCCAGAACGCTAGAGCAATGTGTAAGAATTTGTATAGACATTGAGGACAACTTAGAAGACGAGTTGGAACTCTCAAAGGTCTATAAGGACTCAGACTGTTCATCTCTAGCATCCACAAAATTGTCTAACTTTATAGAAGACCTAGCAGAAAAAGTGGCCCAGAAACTAGGAGTTTCTAGTAAACCTAGGGTACTAATGAACAAGCGTTGTTACACCTGTGGTGGTGATCATATGGAAAATGTGTGTCCCAATGCACCACAACCACAAGCCAACCCTAGTGGCCAATACTGTACAATTGAGAGAAGATACACGAATCATACGGCTCAGGACTGCCCATACAACAAACAGACCGTGAGACAGAACTACCCGCAAGCATACGCACAGCCAGGTAGGTATCAAGGCCAATACAATGCTCAGCCTCATTACTATAGGCTTCCTTAGAACTACCCATACCAGGCTCAACAGAGACCTCAACCTGTCTTAGCTCAGCAGCCACCCCCACCAGCGAATGTCATCTCAGTCAAATACGCTGCTGCAGAAGAGAATCTAAGTAGGGCCTTAGTGCCTTCTTCACCTTTGATCACAGAGAGTGACCCGAACTCAAACAATTTTGACTCTACTCATGTAGATAGTCCACCCGCTTATTACATGGAGTCACCAGAACACGTGGAGACATATCATTATGATAGTCCACCAGTGGAACCTAGTTGGGAGCCCGACTACGCTCATGTGATGTACACCAACCCAAATCCACGGCCCCAATTGAGACAACAAAGACCACAGGGCCCTAGAGGACCATGCTTTAGGTGCCAAGGAGATCACTTCATAAAGGATTGTCCACATCCCCTGATATCAGGACAATCACAATACTATAATATACAAGGCTTTTGCGCCGATTGTGGCAAAGAGCACATCATAAAAGATTGTCCTAAGAACCCAGTTAATGCTTCAAATGTGACACCAATCAATGTGATAGGTATTGTAAACAATGTAGATGGATCCAACCCTACCTACGTGGCTATCCAAGCTATCACCAGAGCCCAGGCGCTCTTACAAAACCAACATCTTAATCAAGAGAAAGCAGCCGGAAGTAGTGAAGTTGCAGAATCTAGCAGTAAAAAGACAAAATCTTGGAAAGATTCTAGAGAAAGGATAAAGAGAAAGTGGAGTAAAAAGATAACTGAGTTGGAAGGAAGTTTGAAGGAATCTAGAGCCAAAATCCTGGAATTGACTTCGCAGGACTTGAATCAAGAGAATCCAGCTCAGAAATCAGGATCAGTTTTAGCGAAACCCATACCAGAAAATCTAGACATGATGTTTCGTGCATATCAGGCTAGATTAAAAGAGGGACCTCAGGTAGCTGAAATGAGCAAAAACTACCCACGAGCTGATCTAGAAATTGAGAGGACTAAGCTTTGCATGAAGATGGTAGAATTAGCACAAGCTTTGTTCGAAGCCTCTAGATATCTTAATTGGAATAACATGGCAAAACCGGAATTACATTTTCAAGGACTAATGGAGAGGCTAGAATACTTGATAGAGAGCAAAGAGAAAAGGATCAGCATAGGAACCCTATTGTCCCAGAGACAGGAAAATAATGTACCATCCCTGTCTCAAGTACCCAATACAGAAAGTCAAGACAATTTGTCTTCCATACATAGGTACTCACATGAATTTTTGAGA
This sequence comes from Ceratopteris richardii, assembly GCA_020310875.1. Taxonomy (NCBI): domain Eukaryota; kingdom Viridiplantae; phylum Streptophyta; class Polypodiopsida; order Polypodiales; family Pteridaceae; genus Ceratopteris; species Ceratopteris richardii. The sequence continues at coordinate 134,273,865 of CM035415.1, read as the reverse complement.
GAAATCCAAGAAGAGAAATGGAGAAAAGAACAAGGAACTCATCCTCCTATTCAAGAAATAGATGACTTGCAGGAGCAATTTCCCCAAGATATCCCCTCTATTTACAATGAGGTAGAGGAGGAACAACTGAGTGAACACACAGCTTTTGAATCTAATTCGTTACAAGAATTACCTCAGTTCACAGGACCTTGGGAGGCAAAGTCTATTAGTATGAGAGCACCCACGATAATAGTGAGGAATGAAGAATCAATAATCCCTAGAAACACGGAAGTGATCAAGAATACCAAAGTACAGTGTAATCTCACTCTAGAGGAGTTGTTAAAGGTTAAACCAGAATTGTGGAAACATGTAGCAAATCAATTCCCCGAGCTTGCTACTACTCCCTCACAAATAGGATCACAAAATAAGGTACCAGAGATACCTGTAGAAAAGATTGGAGATGTAAGTGAAGGAGAGGAAGGTAACACTTATCTTCCGATAACCCATCAGGGCTACACCACGAAAGCCATCTTAGATTCAGGAGCCGGAGTAGCCATCGCTACCACCGCTTTATGGAAACGTTGGGGTAAGCCAACATTAAGACCCACCAGGATGAAGCTACAAATGGCTGACGGACATATAGAAAACCATTAGGCTTACTAGAAGGCATATCTCTCACCACTTGTGGTGTAGAATTTGAGCATACCTTTGCCATTTGTGATTTTCGTAAAAATCATGCTTATGAGATGATATTGGGACGACCATTCATGCGTCAGTTGCAAATTGTACAAGATTGGGGAACTGATTCTTTGTACTTGCAACATTTAGGAGTGACTACTAAAGTCAATCTTAAAGACTATTCACATCGAGATGTACCCCCAATACAATGGAATACCATCCATAAGACTCAGGTAGAGACGGAATCCGTGCACTCATTAGAATAAGATCCTTCCTGGTTGCATGAGGATACTCATTTATGGATGTGTAAGGTAGCAAAACAAGAGGAAGAAAGGCTAGAAGCAAGGACCTTAGGTGCAGATTAAAATCCACGAACCCTTCAAGATCCAGCTTACACACCTGTAGTATTCCTAGACGAAGAGTTTGAGCCCCATGGTTGGGCAGAAATCCTAGCAACCATGGATGTAGCCATCAATGCAGAACAATGGACACCCCACTGTGACGAGGATGGCTATGACATTTCAGTTTTCACGATAGAGCCAATCATGTGCGATGCAATTTTAGAAGAGTGTGAACCTAACACTGATGCATTTGAGGATGCGAGTGATTTTGATTTAGAATCAATTATCATGGACTCACCCTTTGCATCAGAGGAAGAATATTTCTATGAAGTAGAGACTCACCTTCAGAGACACGAAGAAATTACGAATGATGTGAGGTTAACCACACAAGTGACTAGCAAGAGTGAAGGCAAGAAAAGAAAGAAGAAAGAAACCATGTCAGAAAAAGAAGAGTCTTTGTTTGAAGTACCCAAGAACTTCAAGAAATATGAAATCGAAGATAGAAGAATCATGGTACGAATGCCTAATAGAAAGGTGAATGACGGACAAGTATATGATAACCGAGAGAAAACCAAGAAAATAATAGTAGCCACAGAAGGAGAAGAAGAAAAATGTATATACATAGGGCATGATTTGACAGCTCAAGAAGAAGAAGAGCTAGTTGCCCTATTGCGCGAATATAGAGATGTTTTTGCTTGGAGTTACAAAGATTTGAAAGGAGTAGATCCAGATATATGTTCTCATAGAATCCCTATGACTCCAGATGCAAAACCTACGAAACAGAAACCGTACACGTACAATGATAACTACGCTGCGAAGATTAAAGAGGAGATAGATCGGCTGATAGAAGCAAGATTCATCTATGAGATTGAGCATACCGAATGGGTATCCCCCATTGTGGTAGTGCCCAAGAAGAATGGAAAATTGCATGTGTGTATTAACCTTAAAAAAGTTAATGCCGCCACGATTAGAGACAGTTATCCTCTTCCTATCACAGAACATCTATTGGAAAGAGTTGCGGGCAAGGAAGTTTACAGCTTCCTTGATGGTTTTTCAGGTTATAATCAAGTAGCCATTGCTCTAGAAGATCAACACAAGACGACTTTTGCCACTGAATGGGGCATATTTGCATTTCGTGTGATGCCATTCGGCTTAACAAATGCACCCGCCACTTTCCAGCAACTCATGTGTCATGTTTTTAAGGAATTCTTACGCAAGAGTTTGGAAGTATATGTCGAGGACATATGTGCTCATTCAAATGTAAGAGAGACACATATCCCTGAGTTAAGACAAATATTTGACAAATGTCGAGAATATCAGGTTTGTTTGAACCCAGAAAAGTGCGTTTTCATGGTCAGACAAGGCAAAATTCTAGGACACATTGTGTCAAAAAATGGAATCTCTACGGATGAAGAAAAGGTGAAGGTAATTGCAGAATTACCTAGACCAACTAATGTGAAGGAGGTACAGGCATTTATCGGCCATTGTGGTTATTATAGGAGATTCATACACATGTATGCAATCATAGTCAAGCCTTTGTACTCTCTTTTAACCAATTTCGAATGGACAGATGAGTGCGAGAATTCATTCAATGAACTTAAACGACACTTGTGCTCAGCACCTATATTGACTACCCCGGATTGGAGTAAGCCATTCCATGTACATGTGGATGCATCCAATTATGCCATAGGATGTGTGTTAGCACAACCCACGAATGAAGGTAACATAGATCTCCCCATAGCCTACGCGAGCAGACAATTGAATGCAGCAAAAAGAAATTACACCACGACGGAACGAGAAGGATTAGGGATGATCTATGCGGTAAAGAAGTTCAAACACTACTTGTTGGCAAACAAATTCAAGTTCTTTACAGATCATCAAGCCCTATTGTACCTAGTCAACAAACCTTGTAACACAGGACGACTAATACGTTGGTTTCTATTACTCATGGAGTATGATTTTGAAGTAGTAGTCAGGAAAGGAAAAACACATCTTAGAGCTGACCACCTTTCGAGATTAACCTCAGGAGAAGCTCCTCAAGGAGTAGTGGATGATCTACCAGATGCATATTTGTTTAATCTTGAGATAGCACCAGAATGGGCTAAACCAATAGTCCCTATTCTCACATATGGACCCAAGAATCCTAGGATAAAGATCAAAGAGGGAGAGATTACCAAGTCTCAGAGATACCAAATAATTGGAGGAAGCATATATAAACAGGATAATCAAAAGATTCTTGCTTGTTGTGTAGATGAATCAGAACATGCGAATTGGTTGCAATTAGCACATGTAGGTGCACTAAAGCAACATCATTCAAAACATCGAACATTACAGACTCTGCATAGACTAGGAGTATATTGGCCTTCGATGGAAGCAGATGTCTACAAATTGTGTAAAGAATGCCATGTTTGTTGTGAAAGACCACCAGTAGAACATGCTACATTATATCACGTGTCTCTCACACCAGACAAGAGTGAATCGTTAGTGACATACTTGAGGACGAACACATTCCCTCAAGGAATGACCTTAGCTCGACAACGCAGTCTGGAGCAGGAAGCTCAAGACTATTCACTTATTGGCGATAATCTATACAAAAGAGGACGAGATGGATATCTAAGAGAATGTGTTCATGAAAGCGATTATCTGAGTATGCTAGAAACTGCACACCAAGGTGTTGCAGGAGGTCATTTTGGACCTGAAAGGATAATCAAAGCCATCCTCTTTGCAGGATTATGGTGGCCCACTCTTCACATGGATGCTCATACCTATGTTAAGAGATGTGATGTGTGCCAAAGAACGCAGTTTCCTACTCGCAGAGATGAAATGCCATTGAAACCCATGATGGGCGGACGTGCATTTTCAAAGTGGGGCATAGACTTTGTAGGACCCATTAACCCCCCTACAAAAGGTACACATGCGGAATACATTATTGTTGCCACAGACTATCTCACAAAATGGGTAGAGGCAAAAGCCACGAAAAAGAATGATGCACACATGACTGCAAAATTCTTATTTGAAAATTTCTTTACAAGATATGGATTGCCTATAGAGTTAGTGAGCGATCGAGGCACTCACTTTCTAAACCAAGTCATTGAATATTTGTTACAGGATTTTATGGTGATTCACAAGAAATCTGCACCATATCATCCTCAGGCCAATGGTCAGGCTGAAAGCACTAATAAGATCCTATGTATCTTGATACATCTCTACTCATGTATGGTGATTCATGACTATTTTCACGCTCCTCAAATGTGCACTTAGTCCTTGAACTATTAAGTAAACCTCGACTCCTATTTATTAAACCTGCTATATTTCCATGTGTGTAAGGTCTTCCATCAATATATTGTTGATATATTTAGGTAGTGATGTGTGTGAACACTCTAGGACCGTCGAGGCACTTTTTTCCCTCTTTAGGAGGTTTTTCCTCCCGGCTTGTATATATGCCTATTGTCCTAATGGGCTACTTATCTTTGTACATTCTCTAGTAATACATTCAGTATTGTGTGTTTTGCTCCAAGCTTCTTCTTCTTCTTCCTTGTGTTGTTCGCGTGCTTCTGCAGACGTCTAACTCCAACAATTGGTATCAGAGCAGGTTGTCACTTCATCTAGGGCGTCGTCGACACTCCTCCACTTGCAGTCTCAGAATCGCACGAATTTTGATGAGCATACTCAACGTGTTTTTGAGATCAAAATGTCTTAGTTTTGTGGTGCCAAAATCGCGATCTGAGCTCCTTTCGGCCTCCGAATGCACTATCATAGCACTTGTGTAGGCTATTTCATCTTTTTGTGCCAAAGGTATATACCGGTTTCTATTCACCAGTATAAGCGTCTCCAAGTCTACTACAGGTCTAGCAAAATTCATTTCGGCACTTCTGTTCAACTTTTTGAGATATAGTTAATTCTTTGCATCAAGGTATTTTAGTCACCGACCATGGCTAAAAGTAGTGATGTATTCCGTATGTTGGCTGTTGAGGATAAGTTGGATGCTACCAACTACCCGTTATAGGCTTATATGATGCGACATGTGTTGGTTGCAAAAGGACTGTGGAACATTGTGTAGTGTGTCAAAAAACATCCTATCACACCTGCAACTGTTACAATTGTAGGTACTAAAGCTGACGTAGAAGGTGTCGAAGATGATGATATTCTGCATATTCCTGTTCGTGTTGCGGTTTCTACTGCACCTATTGTAGAGCAGATTTGCTAGAATGGCAGAGATGCCCATGCACATGCATTGATAGCTTTGTCTGTCAAACATGCCATTATTCCACACATTCGCTTTTGCAGGACAGCTAAGGATGCTTGGGATACACTTACCACATTGTACCAAGATAGGAATGAGGCTCGTGTTGCTACCTACGAAAAGAGTTGGAGAGTGAGCACATGAATGAAGGTGATTCTATGGACAATTTCCTAATGAAGATCAAAGACTTCAAGGAACTGTTGATTTCGGCTGATGAGGTTATACCAGATAGCTCACTTGCGCAGACCGTTCTGAATGGTCTTCCTGATTCATATCAAAGTTTTGCTTCTACTCTTCGGTTGATGATGAAAGGCAATCCAAATGCCTTATCATTTGAGGAGTTAGTCTCTGTTCTGTTACAGGAAGATCAGTCCACGCAGAACAGGTCCATTATGCTAGTTACAGATCAAGCTTTCCGAGCTAGTCAGAAGGGCAAAGGAAGATGGAGCTCTTCAACTAGTAAGCAGAAATCTGCTAATTCTCCATATTCAAAGAAGGAAGATAACGATGAGAAGAAATCAGAAAAGCAGAAATTGTTTTGTAAGTACTGTAAAGGGAATGATCATATCATAAAGAATTGTCCAAAACTAGCTGCTAAAGAGGCAAAGAAGAAAGAGTCTAGAATGGTTGTTGCAGAGGCGTCTACACCAAAAATAGAGTCTACTAATCTTGTGCAAGAAGAAGATAGGGCATTAAGTACTGTCTGCAGTTTTGACCCATCTTCTCATGAGCGGTGCATGTCTGCAGTAGACTCAGATGTTTGGTATTTTGAGAGTGGGGCAACCAAACATATTACCTCGTAGTGCAGTTTCTTCTCTTCACTCGAGTCTACCCCTACATGGAATACTCTTACATGTGCCAACAACTCCTCTTATCCTGTTATGGGAGTTCGTAAGATCATTCTGATTACTCCTGATGGTAGTTCTTTCACTTTGTCAGATGCTTTATTTTTGTGCCAGGGATCAAGAGGAACCTGTTATCAGTTTCTACATTAGCCAATATTGGCTTGGTTGTGAAATTTCTTGATGACAGGTGTACAGCTCATGAGCTGTCAAATGGCGATGTGATTATTGCTTCTAGCAATTTATGTCGTGGGCTGTATAAGCTCATAGACTATGAAAGATCTAGAAATGATTTGGCATGTGCAGTAAATGATTCTCAGGCTATGTCAGATGCAAAGCTTTGGCATGCACGCTTTGGTCGTCTGACATTTGCTAGTTTGCTATGCCTGCAGAAATCTGAAATGGTGTCCTCTTTGCCCAAACTTGAGGTACCTAGAAAACATGTTTGTGAAGGTTGTATTTTGGGCAAAATGCAGCGTTCATCCTTTCCAAAAGATGGTTCAGTTCGGGCTACTCAGAAATTGCAACTTGTACATAGTGATGTCTGTGCTCCTATGCAGACACCTTCTTTTGGGAATTGTCTTTACCTCGTGACTTTCATCGATGATTTTTCTTGGCATGCATGGGTATATCCATTGAAGGCAAAGTCCAAAGTGTTCATGTGCTTCAAACAGTTTTTGGTTTTGGCTGAAAATCTGTCAGCATGTAAAATGGGCACCCTCTCTTCTGATAGTGGGGGGGGGAGTATATGTCTTCTGATTTTAATACATTTCTGGCTGAACGTGAGATAAAACACCAGTGTAGAGTGCCATATATACCTCAGCAGAGTGGAGTTTCCGAACGAAAGAAGAGGTCACTCATGGAGATGGCGAGGTGTATGGTCAAGAGTCAGGCTTTACCACATAGTTTCTGGCTTGAGGTTGTCATGTGTGCAGCATATGTACTGAACAGGTGTCCCACTAAAGCACCACAGTCTATCACTCCATATGAGGCTTGGCATGACCGCAAGCCATCTGTTGCTCATCTGCGTGTTTTTGGTTGTTTGCCATATGCATTAGTGCCTGAACAACATCACAGAAAATTGGATGATAAAGCAGTAAAATGTATTTTTGTTGGGTACAGTTCTGAAAGTAAAGGCTATCGTCTATATCATCCACAAACTAAATGCATTTTGGTTAGCCCTCATGTTGTTTTTGTGGAAGATGCTATTCAACCATTGCTTTCATGTAATAAGGAGACATATGTTAACTCCAAAGACATGTATGATACTTTGCTGCCTCTTTTTATAGGTGGACAATCTAGTGTTGGTCCTAATGAGGCAATTTCTCAGCCTTTGCAGGTTTCATGAGATGATGCAGATAATTCCATTTCTGATGTAGATGTACATGATGCACTTATGAAGACCTTGCATGACAGCAAATTAGATGCACTTCTATCATATCGTACTCGATTAGGATCTCATAGTGCCTCTTTTGCATCAGATTGCTATGCTATGGATGCATCTAGTCTCTGTGATGATAATGAGCCTGTTTCGTTTGATCAATGAAGCACAAAATTCAGAAAATTGGATGGCTGCTATGCAATCTGAATATCATGCAATAATGAAGAATGTGACTTGCCTCCTTGCAAGAAGGCCATTGGCACTAAGTGGGTATACAAGCTCAAGCGTAAACCTGATGGTACAGTTGACAGGTATAAGGCTAGGCTTGTTGCAAAGGGTTATGCGCAAGAAAGAGGCATTGATTTTGATGAGAGCTTTGCACCTACATGCCGTATGACTACTGTTTGGAGCATTTGTGCACTTGCAGCTCATCATGGTTGGAATGTACATCAATTGGACATTAAAACAACATTATTGAATGGTGACTTGCATGGAGAAGTGTATGTTTTTCAGCCCCATGACTTTGTGTAGAAAGGGCATGCAAACGAGGTGTGTAGGTTAAAGAAGGCATTATATGGTTTAAAGCAAGCACCACGTGCTTGGTATGAGAAGATACATGCCTATCTGATTGCATATGGTTTTGAGAACAGTCCAACTGAAAGCACCTTATATGTTAAGCGTGCTAATGATGTGCTTCTGATCATTGTTGTCTATGTTGAGGACATGCTTCTCACTGGTCCTATTGAGAAGCATATTGTTGATTTTAAGGCTGATTTGCATGCCTCATTTGAGATGTCTGATTTGGGGCATTTGCATCACTATTTGGGCATTCACTTTATGCAAGTTGATGCTGGAATGGCCTTGTGTAAAACAAAATATATTGACACATTATTGCAAAGTTTTGGCCTTGAAGATTGTAAGCCTATTGCCACTCCTATGGAGACATGTTTACGATTGAGTCTTCATGATGCTAGAGATGAATTTGATGTTGTCCTCTATCAGCAAGCTGTTGGATGCTTGATTTACTTATGCATTACTAGGCCAAATATTCAGTTTGTTGTCTCACAGATGAGCAGGTTTATGCATTGCCCAGGTGTCAAGCATTGGCAGGCGATTAAGCGCATCTTTCCCTACTTGAGTGGTACTCGGCTACTTGGGTTGTTTTATCCCAAGGGGGGATCACTACCGCCAGATTTGCATGCTTTTTTTGACTCACATTGGGTTGGTTGCTATGACACTCATGTGTCCACTAGTGGCTTTTGCTTCATGCTTGGTAGCTCATGTATATCTTGGTTCAACAAGAAGCAGCCTACTATGGCCACTTCCAATTGTGAGGCTAAGTATAGGGTAGCTTCAACAGCTATTGTTGAGTGTGTGTGTGTCTCAGATGCCTTATGGCTTATTTGGGTGTTGGTCAGTCTTCTGCCACCACCATCTTCAATGACAGTCTGAGTGCATTGGCAGTTGCAAGGAACCTTGTGTTCCATGCTCGCACGAAGCACATTGAGGTGCATTATCATTATGTGAGGAAGAGGTTCTCTGTTGGGGAGATCAGCTTGGCATATGTGCCCACGCAGGAGAACATAGCAAACCTTTTCACGAAGGCTCTACCCAGGGAGAAGTTTGAAGCTTTCCGCAAAGCTTTGGGCTTACTTCCTTTTGTGGAGTGATTTCCACATAGCTTGGCAGTTCCTTATACATGAGTGCCAGCTACTTGTTCACCGCATCACTCCTAGGGGGGATTTGTTGATATATTTAGGTAGTGATGTGTGTGAACACTCTAGGACCACCATAGCACTTTTTTCCCTCTTTAGGAGGTTTTTTCCCCTGGCTTGTATATATACCTATAGCCCTAATGGGCTACTTAAATTTGTAGATTCTCTTGTAATACATTTAGTATTGTATGTTGTGCTCCAAGCTTCTTCTTCTTCTTCCATGTGTTGTTCGCGTGCTTCTGCAAACGTCTAACTCCAACATATATAATCTTTCATTTTTTACATGTAAAATCCTTCTACTAGTAAGGGATGCTGCCCTCAAGCATATACCATAAGTATTCATGCTTTGAACATAACGTGAAAGTCGATGCCAATGTCCCCATCCATATATAGGACCACAAAATGACATAAAAGTGACTTCAGAGTTCGGAGGCACATACAAATCCTCTACAATAAAGAGACCATGACCAGAATTAGTAATAGTGGATGGAACAATCATATAGTGAGTACCCCAAAAGTTGAAAACCTCTCCATCTAAAGGAAGTGGTCCTCTATTCCATCCTCCATATCTTCTTCTACCATATGTTTGTACATGAGAACGATCTCAAGCTGGCAATGGATAATCTCCAGCTGTTTCAGTCTCTAAACTAGGAGGTAGAGGATTTCTAGAAACCTCTACTTGTAATTCATGAACAAAAAGTCGATGACGTGTATGAGGTATATTAACATTATGAGAAAAATTATCATCATCATCATCATCGAGCAAGTATTCCTGTATATTAAGAGTAACTTGATTTTGTATATTGTTTTTAAATAAAATAATGACATTAATTTATATAAAAAATACATACCCAAGCATTATCACGTTGACCAGGTGATGATGCACGCTAAAAAGTACCATACTCTTCCTCATGTTCAATACATTCCAATCGTGGTCTTTGATATGTGCCATAACAAGAGTTACACCAACATATAATATGATCTTGATAGTAAAATTCATCATAATTCCTATCACAGGACACATGTGAAGTCGTTGCATGGGTAGGAGGTGGTGGAGTGCCCTCTGATTGATCAGAATCTGATTATAATAAGAAACAAAAATAAGTTATGTATCCATCAAATATATTTAAAATTAATGTTTGATATACTTACAGTATATAGTCATTTCATGATGAGGAGACGGTGGTGGAGTTCCATCTGATTGATCAAAATCTACAAATAATGGTATTTGGTATTAATAATCTGATTATTTACATACACAAAAAATTCACACACATATTCACATATACACATTTACACATACACACATATACACAGATACACATTATTGTGGGATAAATGCATGTATTTTGTGTGAATGAGTGTATATACATGCATGTGTGTTTACGTATATATGTGGATATGTATATGTGTGTTTATGTTATATGTATGTATATGTGTATATGTATATGTTTGCATGTATATGTGTATGTGGGTATGTGTATGTGTATGTGTGTGTATGTATTCTGATTTTTTTTCTGTTTGAGATTAAATGAAGAGGAGATATTTGTATGGTAGAAAAAAATAAGAGGCGACCTAACATACCACGTGAGACGTCACAGTTTTTTGGTAGACAGCTACGTTTTCAAGAGTCATTTCCTCAGCAAAAGGTATACAAATTAATAGTTTATAATTTTTATATATTTTAATAATTTTTTACATTTAATTTATGTATTTCTTTTTTCTTAAATAAATAGGCTGCTGCAAAGAAGAGAGTTGATTCGGGCCACACATCGTAGCTAGGCCAAATTGGCCATCATGGTTTTGTAGCTACATTTGTAAGTATATGTGTTATTGTGAGTATATTTTTTATTTTAGTTAAAATGCGAGAAACTAATCTTTTTTATTTGTTTCAATGCAGCGAAAGGATTGTGGCCGATATCCTACAAAACATGAGATCGAGTATGCTACACATTTTGGATATCGACGTTTGAGCGAGTATATGCGAGATCATCCGGATGCCTTTGTGAGTATTATTAAATTTTATATAATTATTTTATTTTTATGAATGTTTTAATTGTTTTACTTATTTATGTTTGTTATATGTAATACAAGAGTATTATGGAGAGGAAGATATGGATGAGGTGGAGAGACAGACACAAGAGGGACAATCTCGATCATCACAGGGTGATCATGATGATGAGGATGAGGATGATCAGGATGATCATGATGCTGATGATGATGATGATGATGATGATGATGATGATGATGATTAGGATTAGGATTCTTGATTATGACATTGGATTATATGTATCTACATTGATATATATATATATATATATATTATCTATTCATTTCAGTTATGTTTTGAATTGTGTGTATGGTATTAAGTAATGAAGAGTTTTGTTCTATTCATTGTTATTATTTTTTATATTAAGCATGTATTTTAATACTTTAATTATATAAATAATTCATATGTGTGTACGTAAGTGTATATCTATGTGTATATGTATGTATGTGCATGTGCATGTGTAACTGTATATGTGTGTATATAAGTATTTGCATGTGCATGTGTATGTGTGTGTATATGTATGTGCATGTATATGTGTAACTCTATGTGTATATGTGTGTATGTGCATGTATATGTGTATATGTATGTATGTATGTGCATGTGTGTGTGCATGTGTTTATGTGTGTGTACGTATGTGCATATATATGTGTATATATGTGTATAATGTATGTATATGCATGTGTATATGTATGAAACATGCATGTGTATGTGGATGCATTTCCATTTGCATCCATGTGCATGCATGTGGATGTGCATATACATGTATTTAAGTATATGTTAATGTGTCTATGTGTATATATATATGCAATAATGCATGCATGTAAATCTTTTTATGTGGTTGTAGAAATGTTTGTGCATATGCATGTGTATGTGTGTGTATGTCTAAGTGTATGTGCACATCTATCTGTGTGTATATATGTGTGTGTATGTGCATGTGTATATGTGTATATGTGTGAACATGCATCTTCATGATGTATAAGTGTATATGTGAATATCAATAAGTGTGAGTATATCTAATGAAAATAACACAATTGAAATGATATACAAAGAATAGAAATTGTGCTTACGATAGTTAGCCATACATTTTGCTTGGTTAGCTTCTTGAATAACGTGCAATAAAGAGAGAGAGAGAGAGAAGAGAGAGGGACAGAGAGAGAGAGAATTCAAAGAAGAAAGACATAGAAAGAGAGAAACAGAGAGAGACAGAGACAATAAGATAGAGCTTAGGCAAAACAACAATTCTGCATATACTTGTTTCAGCTCATAAGCGCAGAGCAATTGTGAACGTTGGAGAGCTCTTCGATTAGATGCGTGAAAATGCGGATCAAAGAGCCTCCAACCTTTTTAATTTTTTCCATCAACAGACTATCGTGTAAGCGATGGGAATGCATCGTAAAAACCACTGGAATTGGCATCGCACAAGCGACATTTTTTAGCATCGCTTATGTGACACAAAAAGTGTCACTTATGCGACGCTTTTTCAAAACCATCGCGATGGCAACGCTCTATGCGAGCGTTGCACACCTTGTCGCGCCACATGCCAAAAAAAAGATCATTTGGCTCGTTTTTTAATTGGCGATCCGCACTGGACGCTCATTGCGATGCATTTTGCAATTTTATAGCGATGAAATTGTGTTGCCTTAACCGTTGCTATGCGCCCATATTCCTGGTAGTGAATGCATGGAACGAGATTATAAAGCGTCAAATGTTTTTATTGGGTACAATTCTGATAGCAAAGGCTATCATTTGTAGCATTCACAAACTAAACACATTTTGGTTCTGGAAAGATAACATCCATCTATCATATGGACAAATAACATCTCTCATGATGTTATGAGTTGCTCTTTATCTCTCCAAAAGGAACTATCCATCCGAATAATTATATAAACTCAAATCAAGACTATAAAATTTGCGCTCTAAGAACCTTACTGCATTAGTAGTTACTCTCCATCCACATGATGTATAGTCCTTTTGTAATGGCACATGTATTTGCATATAACCAAAATTTTTCTCTTCATTCAGTTTGTAAATGCCTACATATTTGTGATCAATGTGCATTTCAAAAGCATGGAAGCATTATGAAGTTAAAACAATATCCAAATGCATGGCAATGGTGATACAAAAGTGCATTGAAAGTGTACTAGAACTTAAAGTTTGTGATTCCCATGCTCTGATTGGATGGAGTTTATAAATGAGGCTATTATTATTAAACTCCCATGCTCATTGGTCTCTTTGAGTGTTGTCGCTATCTATTGAAGGAGGTCATATTCCTATGCCTATTCTTCTCATTTCATTGATCACAACATCCTACATCATGGTTTCCTTTTCTAATTCTTGAATTCAGAGGAGATGTTGGGATCAGCGTCCTCTAGGTTCGTTACTTACTTCCTATACTTCTCAAACTCTCATTTTGACTGGTCAAAGAAGCTTTTGAAATACTTAGTCTCTGTAGTTGATTTGTGGACACCTAATTCTATAAATCTAGACTCTTGATATATGGCGTGACCCAATTGTTGATTTTTGAAAACCTATTGTTGATTCTTATGGAGTTGAAGCCATTTTTTGTGGGCATGAAAGTGTCTAGAAATATATTGGTAGTGATCCATGTAGTGGGAAATCAAACCTTGCATATGTAATAGGTAGCTACTGAGTCAACCGAACTCATGCAGACCACATTGTTTGTTAATGTTGAACTACCAATATTCTTCATTTTCCGCTGGAAGGGGTGGAATCTCCAATAGTTCAATCTCATCGTCGAGGACCAAGGGGGCAAAGTTCCACGGAGAAATCAAAGGATAGGGTGAGGACCGTCATGCACAAGGTGGGGTATTAGGTGGAGAGTAAGAGGGTTACGAAAGAGGGGTGGGAGGAGCATGATCAGGAGAAGGTGTTGCATCAATGTCTGCAGGCTTCATAGAATTCATGGGGTAAGGAGAGGGAGAAGGTGCAATAATCAAAGAGGCATCCTTAGTTGGAGACGGTGGCAGAGGAGGGGAAGATTCCTGCATTTGTTCATCTATGGGAGGAATAGGAGGCAAGGAGGGAGGTGGGACTGACGAGGAGGAAGAGGTTGTTGAGTGCACCGTAGAAGAAGGTCAAGGATAGGAAGGATCAACTGTCTTGGTTTGATCAACCTGCTTAGTGCTAGGGGAGGATGAAGTAATTAATGAGGATGTGGGTATGGGGAGGTCGACACAAAATTAGATTCATGCTTTCATCTTCTTCTTCTATGGGCAACGCCAGTTATGCAAAGCATCATGGGATAAACAAAACATGGGTGTTGATAGGAAAGTCACCCACGTATAAGACAACGAGAGGTGATTTTTAGGATGGTGGAAATTATCTAATTGCGTAACTAGATTTTGGCATTTCTTATGAATGTGGATGAACATGATAACTGACCAATTGATTGGTTTGTGGGCAGCATGGACTACCAGAGAGTAAAATTGCTACGAGATACTATAAGGTCAATGTTGGAGATTCAATGGGGTAACTAAAAAATGGAGGTTCAAATGCTCAAGTTCCGGTCGGCAGCTAATTGCATATTCATTATAGCTGTGCTAAGGGAACAACTATTCCAGGGTGGCTCGTGAGATGGATGGCACTGATGTTAAACTATCAATAGGCAAGAAAAATCTTTGGCCCATATCGGTGGGGGTCATATAGAGCTCCCATCCACTAAGCGGCACAATCCAAGAAGCACAAAATGTGGGCTTGATAGCTATGGAATGTATGGTTCTCTCCGCAATGGGGTGTTCTACATGGGCTTCCCATTGCAAGAGGTAGATCCGGCCTAAAACATCAGAGCATGAGGAAGGTGTTCATGAAAATCTTGTTATTCTGATAGTTGGAGCATTTTAGTCAAGTCATAGTGGATCTCTGATCAAATCCTGCCTCTGCACCACATGAGGGATTGTATCCTTTTTTCATCTCTCATCTACAACTTCTAGTAGTGATGACTACATAAATAATACTCGCAAAAGCTATGGGTGTTGAATGACTGAGATCTCTTGGTTCAAAACAACACACTCTTCTAAGAGGTCTATGGTTGAATTCTCATCTATGCCTAACAGAAAGAACTATCCTCCTTTTCCTTTTTTCTATAATCTTCAAAGCTCTACAGCACAAGATGAAACATGTCTTTTCTAATATTAGAGCATAATAGAACACGAAGGTGCGGTGCTATTGTGGATAAAAGAAATTGCTCTTCTCCTTGGCATCTTGGGTTCAAGTCCTGAGGGTGAACCCCTCAAGAACGAAACTTTGCTTTTGTAATCTTTGTTGGAGCAACAATCACTAATTGGACATATATTTGAAGGTCAAATCTTAGGAAGAAAACCACATGCCTATGTGAAGGGACAAATTCACAAGTGTATTATACTTGTAAAGTTAGTTCACTTTAGTTCTAAAAGTTTTTTAAAAAGTCACGAGAATGAGAAAATCTATATAAGCTAGTTTGTATCAACTGACACGATGAGAGAGAAGAAGTGGAAGAGAGTGATAGAATGTGAGAAGGAGTTCATTTTGTATGACTGAGTATAGTCGGGCTTCTCTGAGTGAGAAAGCATCTGTAAAACTTCTGAGTTTTTCATAGCTATGAGAAGAAATAGTTAAAGTTCTATGTATGAGACTCTCTCCATCATCTCCATGCTTGTCTGCTATGAAATGATTTCAAAAGTTCAAGTTTTCCAAGAAACTTGATGTTTGGCATCCAATTTGTGCTGATAAGTCTGTGTTTTATTCTCTGAGTTCAAACTCTTGCTAAATCTTCTTGAAAAGGTGATGTTTTAGGAGCAACGATGGCCGGAGAGGACATATCCCCGGCCTGCATGCGGGTCCTCCACTCCATGTGCAATACCTTCATTCCAAAGAAAATCATTAAACATTCTTGAAAAATATTCACTACCTCCATCAGATCTTAACCTTTTAATTACCTTTCTAGTTTGCTTTTCGGCCATTGCTTTAAATTTGAGAAAGCAATCAAACACATCACTCTTGTGCTTAAGAAAATACACAAAAGTCATTCGGCTAAAGTCATCCACAAAAGTGACATAATACTTACTATCTGCAAGTGATGTTGGGGAGGAACTCGATGCCTAGCATCGAGTTTCAGCATAAAGTCGATGCTTGGCATCCACTTCCCACATAAAAGTGGTCTTCTTCATGTGTGTGTTCAAGGGGGTAATTCTGGTGCTGAAAAAGTGGCTGAAAAAGTTGTAAGTCGATGCCAAGCATCAAATTTTGGTTGCAAGTCGATACTAGGCATCGAATTTTCATTTTTAGACACTCAGAGTTACTAAAAGAGGCAAAACTTCTAGTTTTGGAAAGTTATAGAGGGTGATCTTGTGAAGGCCATAACTTGAGTTCTAGAGATCTGTTTCAAGCATATCATAGCTTGTTGGAAAGCTCTACTCTTCTAGTTTCATCCACTAAAAGATCATGGAGAAATAATATTTGAGCTAAGAGAAATTAGCAAAATACTGAAGGTATGTCATTTCAGTGACTAGGAATTTCTGTAGAAGCAAAGTTCTCACTTTAGACTATCATTTCTCAAAGTTTGGAGTGGCAATGAGTTAATGGTGACCATAGAGGTGTTCTAGTGTCACATTAATTCATTTATTATGATGTTTCATACATCAACAATGTTACCGTTAGTGTCCATGTGAAAGGCCAAATGGCCACCGGACAATTCTTTGTATATGTTCTTTAATAAAACATATAGTGGCCTGGTTAGTCACAGACTGTAAGTTCAACCGCATTTGTAAGACCTAAGAAGTCTGTCTTCGTGCTTTTTGTGCACTGTGTTTTTCTGTGTATTCTACAGCCTCTGTGCGGAGTACTGTGTGCGGCCTCAGGAGCCCGGTTTTCTACCCCGAGCATATTGTCGTGGAGCTCTCGAGAAGGAGAGCGCACTGTGGTGCATGGCCATCGAAATACTTCACTTGTATCAGAGCAGTTCGAGGCAAAAGCTTTGTTCCTTTTGTGCGAGCAAAGCGAGCACCCGCCCTCAAGGCTTACGACTAAGGCGGCGACCAAGGCATAGACCTTGGCATACCTTGTCATCCGAGTCACCGAAGTCACAGTTGGCTGTGCACGAGGGAGGACCTCAACGATCAAGGAATATAGAGGTTCCCGGTACTTCCCGGGAGGTCATCCATCCCAGTATTGTTCCCCCTAGAGCTCCCTTAACCGTGGCAATCTCTTGCCACTAAGCTACACTCTTGTGGTGTTTGAAGAAGGGCAAAGACTAAGGTTGACATTACCTTGAACAATTTTTGGTCCCTCAAAGCTTCATTTTTGCTTTCAAAGCCTATTTTTGAAGCAATTTTGGGGTTTTTTTGGAGCCATTTCGGAGTACTTTCGCACATAGTTCTCTTCGCACAGGTCCAAGAACATCAAGGAGAGTGTTCCTTGTACTTCTCAGACAATAAATATCAACCTTTGGGGCTGTATTTTCAGCCACACTCGTAAAACTACAGGTTTCTCGAGGGGTTTTCAGTTTTGGTGGGAGCAGTCACTGCAAATTTATGCAGGTTTTTTTAAAGCCTAAAACATCAGAGTTGACAGACACTTGCAGGTGCTATTGGCTAGTTTTTGGGCTGTGTATTCAGCCTTTTAGTGTCATTTTAGTGCATATATTGAGCACATACACACCATGTACGCTTCTGTGTATACCGCTTATGTACGTCCATATGGTCATTGATATAGCAGTTACATTCTTTGCATAAAGCCTTTTACGTTTGATAAAGAGGGTCGTGGTGAGGTTTTCTTAACTGGGAGACACCTAGATGTCGGAGTCTCTTCGATGATGCAGGTGGAAGACTTACCCAGCCTCGCCATAGGAGATGTATGATAGTTGTTCATAGGTGCTCGATAAGCCTAGTTGGCTTCTATTGGGTAACTGATTATATGCAGTGGAGTCAGTGATTCACTATGCAGGTAGACATGTCAATACTTGCAGTTTTATGATACTTTGACACTGGTCATATGCTAATTTTGCAGAGGATACTCCGGCAAAATTTTTCCAGATTTCTGGTTTAGTCAACTATACAGTGGTCGATTTACTCCTTGATACAATTATTTGTTGGTTTCTGGACTCTTCTAGCTCCATTATCATTCTATTCAGTTCTCTATGATCAATGCATCAGAGGTCTCAGGCACATCCGATGGATCAGGGTCTAGTGCTAATGTTCCGAGGAGGAGCTATAACTTGCAGGGCAAAGACCATTTTGAGATCCGAAAATTTGATGGCACAAACTTTGCTCTATGGAAGAATCAGATTAAAGATGTGCTGATTCAAAGGAGGCAATGGAAGCCAGTAAATGGGATTTCAAAGAAGCCTACTGACATGGATGAAGATGATTGGGATGAGTTAGATGAAATGGCCAGGTCTACCATTCGCTTGCACCTGGCAGATAATGTTTACTTTATAGTATTAGACTGTGAAAGTGCAGAGGAGCTTTGGAAGAAGTTATGCAATACATATGAAAAAGAGACAGCATCAAATAACGTGTATCTGATGAGAAAATTATATGACCTTCATATGAAGGACACAGATAGTGTTGCTGCTCATCTAAATGAGTTTGATGCTATATTCTCCCAGTTACAGGCTCAGAAAATGGATATGGATAATGAAATGAAAGCAATATTGCTATTATGCACCCTGCCATCATCATGGGATATGTTTTGCACAGCTATTAGCAACAGTGCACCTGGTGGTAAACTCGTCTATGATGACATATGTGGAGCACTCTTGAGTGAGGAGATTCGTAGAAAATCTATGGTTGGCACTCAGAGTGGAGATGCATATAATGTTCGTGATTCTTACCAAGGAAAGAATCAACAACCTGGTAGGAGCAAGAACAAGGAAAAGAATGGTCAACGGAATAAGAGTAGAAGTAAATCAAGGAAGAGGGATATCGAATGCCATTATTGTCATAAGAAAGGACACATGAAGAAAGACTGTTATGCATTAAAGAATGCTAAAGGTAAAGGACAGAATGTTGATGGGCATGTTAAATAGTTACCTGCACCATCTACTTCGATTGTGAAGATTGAAGAAATTAATGCTATTTCTGATGATGCTGATGTGTTGACACTTGATACTACTATGCCATTTGAGGCACTTATGGCTGATTCTCTTTCCCACACCTGGCTGCTAGATTCTAGTGCTTCTTTCCATGTGACACCACATAGAGAATGGTTCTCTAATTATGCAGCAAAGTCTCTTGGTACCGTGAGACTTGGTGATTCTTTCCAGTGTGATGTTGTGGGGATTGGAGATGTGGTTGTGCAGTTCATTGATGGTTCAAAATTTACTATGCATAATGTACGCCATGTACCTCAGTTATCACGCAGTTTAATGCAGTTGGTCAACTTGATGACCTTGGTTACAAGGTGGTCTTCTATGCCAAGTCCTTTCGTATATCAAAGGGCAATATGGTTATTGCAAAAGGAAGCAAAGTTGGCTCACTTTATCCTTTATTTGTATCACAGAAAGAACACTTGTTAGCTGTTACTGAACAACCTATGGCTTGTATTTGGCATGGTCGTTTGGGCCATATATCTCGTAGTGGAATGGAAAATCTTTCTCGTTCTGGCTACTTACCTGTGTTATCTTTCTCTGATTTTCATTTTGTGAGCATTGTCAATATGGAAAGCAAACGAGAAATGTGCATAGAACGCACATTGACTCTTCAATTCAGCCTTTAGATCTCGTTCATACAGATGTGTGTGGTCCTATGCCCACTAGATCCTTAGGTGGTTCTCTTTATTTTGTCACTTTCATAGATGATGCTACTAGAAAAGTCTGGGTATATCCTATCAAATCAAAGGATGATGTATTCCCTACTTTCAGAAAATGGCTTGCTTCAGTTGAGACTGAAAAAGGAACTAAGCTTAAGGCTTTACATTCAGATAATGGGGGTGAGTATACCTCACATGAATTCAGCCTCTTCTGTCAGTCTAGAGGGATTCGTAGAGAGTTTACAGCTCCTTATACCCCAATACAGAATGGTGTAGCTGAGAAGATGAATAGAACTATTCAAGATAGAG
The DNA here is from genome assembly GCA_020310875.1 of Ceratopteris richardii. Lineage (NCBI taxonomy): Eukaryota > Viridiplantae > Streptophyta > Polypodiopsida > Polypodiales > Pteridaceae > Ceratopteris > Ceratopteris richardii. The sequence continues at coordinate 134,253,582 of CM035415.1, read as the reverse complement.
TAGTCTCTATGTTGCATCATGCAAACCTCTCACAAGGTTTTTGGGCAGAAGCAGTATTGACTGCAGTTCATGTGATTAACCTTTCACCTAGTACTGCCAAAGGTTTGAAAGTGGCACAAGAGTTATGGACAGGGAAACCACCATATTATGATCATCTTCGAGTTTTTGGGTGTGAAGCATATGTTCATATACCCAAGAATCTTAGACAAAAGTTGGACCAGAAGTCAAAGAAATGCATTTTTCTTGGATATGGTCGAGAAGGACAATTTGGATATCGCTTATGGGATCCTGAAACACGGTCAATGATCAGAAGTAGTGATGTCATTTTTAATGAGTCTAAGATGCATAAACAGCCCATTAAGGAGGTTGAAGTGAGAAGAGTGGTGTTTGAGGATACTAGTCCTCCGGTTAGCATGCATGAAAATGCTACACATAGGGATGTTCAAGAGAATGTCCATTCAGATTAGTCTGCACATGTTCCTGTTCAGCAACCATTGAGACGTTCTGCACATATCTCATATCCACCTGATAGATATGTTCTAGGTTTAGATTTTGTTATGATAACAGATGCCGCTGAGCCTTCTTGCTATAAAGAGGCTATGCAGACAGAGGATCATGTCAAGTGGGAGCGTGCCATGAAGAGTGAGTTGGATTCTATTCACAAGAATGGTACTTGGGACTTAGTACCTTTGCCAAAGGGCAGGAAAGCTTTACCATGTAAATGGGTATATAAGTTGAAATTCACATCAGATAGTGCTTCTCCAAAATATAAAGCATGACTTGTTGCAAAGGGTTTTAAGCAACAACATGGTGTTGATTTTGAGGAAATCTTCTCTCCAATGGTCAAGATGACTACTTTGCGCATGTTGCTTGGATTCGTTGCAATGGAGGACTTAGAGCTAGTCCAAATGGATGTGAAAACAACTTTCTTGCATGGAGATCTTACAGATGAGATCTATATGGAACAACTAGAGGGTTATGTAGTTCCTGGCAAGGAAAGTCTAGTTTGTAAGCTCAAGAAGAGCTTGTATGGACTTAAATAGTCTCCTAGACAATGGTACCAAAAGTTTGATGCTTTTATGAAGTCCTAAGGCTATTCTCGGAGCAATGAGGATCATTGTCTCTACACAAAGAGATGTTCTGATGGCAGCTTGATATGCTTGATACTTTACGTCGATGATATGTTGATTGCTGGGAAGTCCTCTTATGATTTTTCACTTCTCAAAAAGAAGTTGAGTTAGACATTTGATATGAAGGATTTGAGGGATGAAAAACATATTCTTGGCATGCGCATTACTCGTGATAGGAGTAAAAGATGCATATACTTGTCTCAAAGTGAGTACATATCCAAAGTACTTCACCGATTCAATATGCAGGGTGGAAAGGCATTGAGTACACCTTTACCCACATATGTGAAATTGAGCAAGGATGACTGCCCCAAATCAGATGAGGAAAAGGAATTCATGACCAAAATTCCTTATCAGTCTGCTGTTGGTAGTCTCATGTATGCTATGGTAGCTACGAGACCAGACATTGCATTTGCAGTGGGAGTTGTGAGCAGATATATGTCTAATCCTGGCAAGAAACATTGGGAAGTGGTCAAAATGATTTTGAGATATCTGACTGGCACTAAGGACAAGTGTTTATGCTTAGGTAGAGGGAAAGCATCCATTATTGGTTACACAGATTCTGACTATGTTGGTTGTGTAGACAATCGTAAGTCTACATCAGGGTGCATTTTTCATTTTGCTGGAGGTGCTATCTCTTGGAGATCTCGTCTTCAAGAATGTACAAATGTTTCCACCACAGAAGCAGAGTATGTTGCAGCAAGTGAGGCATGTAAGGAAGCATTGTGGCTTTCTCGTCTTGCTTGTGATATGGGTTTACCTCAGCATGTACCTCACTTGCTCAGTGATAGTCAGAGTGCCATTGCTTTGGCTAAGAATCTGGTCTATCATGCAAAGACCAAGCACATTGAGGTGAGGTATCATTTCATTAGAGATTGCTTAGCCATTGAGAGCATTATTCTTGAGAAGGTTCACGCTCGAGATAATGCTGCAGATGCTTTGACTAAAGCTCTACCACAGGATAGCTTTCAACACTGCTGTCACTTGATGGGGGTTACTTGATTCTTGATCTTACACAGTCACTTGTATACCATGTAACATGCGCATCAGGTGGGAGGTATAGTTTGTATACTTACACTCAGGTATTCTTTATCATTCTTTATTTTTTCTCCCATAGTTACTCTGGCCATATTGGCCTTTAGTGGGAGATTGTTACCGTTAGTGTCCATGTGAAAGGCCAAATGGCCACCGGACACTTCTTTGTATATGTTCTTTAATAAAACATATAGTGGCCTGGTCATTCACAGACTATAAGTTCGACCGCATTTGTAAGACCTAAGAAGTCTGTCTTTGTGCTTCCTGTGCACTGTGTTTTTCTGCGTATTCTACAGCCTCTGTGCGGAGTACTGTGTGCGGCCTCAAGAGCTCGGTTTTCTACTCCGAGCATATCTTCGTGGAGCACTCGAGAAGGAGAGTGCACTGTGGTGCATCGCCATCAGAGAGCGCACTGTGGTGCATCGCCATCGAAATACTTCAAACAAGTGGTATCAGAGCAGAAAGATCCTAAAGAGCAGAAGGCAGCAAAGGTACGAGAAGTTTTGGAAAGTTTTCCATTAAAGTTTGAAAGGTGAAGCATTTGAAGACACAAGGCATCAAAAGATTACTTTCCAAGTATCCTCATACACAAAGAACTTCAAAAGGTATTATCCTTTATCCTTTAAGCTCAGAGGTTGCAGCAGAAGGGAAGGAGTATGGCAGATCATATCTCCATTGAGAAATTGGACAGAGATAATTACCCCACATGGGTAATGAGAATGGAAGCCTTACTTATGAGTAAGGATCTCATGATATATGTTACAGGTGAAGAAGAGAAGCCAGTATTTGAAGATGAAAGCCGACCAAAGAAAGAGGAACTTGATGCTTTAAAGCATTGGCAGAAGAAGGATGCAAGTGCAAAAGCTTACATCTACAATACAAACTAAGATCATTTGCTACCACATATCGGAGGATTGGAATCATCTGAAGATATTTGGAATGCATTGGAGTATCATTTCCAAAGCACTACTAAAGCAAGAAAAGCAAGTCTATGGTCAGATTTTACAACATTCAAGAAGAAACCAAGTCAAAGTATTAGTGATTATGTCACTAAGATGAAGGATCTAGCAGATAGTCTCGGATCCATAGATGAAGATATTGAGGATCACAAGTTGATTGCTCAATTACTTATAGGTTTGAGAGGGGATGAAAGGTGGAAACCTTTTGTCTTATCAACAGAAATTTCATTAAATCATTATGTTCCAGATTTGAACCAGTTGCTTGGTTTGATGCTCACATTTGAGCAAGACTTGAAAGGAGATGGAGATAAAGGACAAAGTTCTGCAATGTACATGAAGAACAAGAAGAAAAGAGACAAAGGAAAAGCAAAGGATAAAGAAGAGTCAACTTCTCAAGTTTATTATGCAAGAGGTAAAGGCACTGGTAGAGGAAGACCAAGAGCCTTTGGAAGAGGTAGAGGTAATCAGAATAACAACAAGAAGGCTTGCTGGATCTGTGGATTGAGTAATCATTTGTCTCATGACTGTTGGCAAAACCAACAAGGATCAAACCAGAATCAAAACAACAATAGCAGAGGTCGAGGTGGAAGATATCAAAGTAATTTTCAAAGAGGTAGACAAACTCAACGAGGAGGCTATGGTAGAGGTGGAGCAAGAAGTTGGGGACAGAATCAGTCCTACAACACAACCTACTACAATTATGAAAATGACACACAAAATGAAAGTCATACATCATTGATGATGAATTCAATCAGCACATCAGATAAAGAAGATCTAAAGGTATTTTACATTGACTCTGGATGTTCTAATCATTTGTCAGGAAACATAGAATTGATGTCAGAATTGGAAAAAGGCATTTCTAGCCATAGTGTTCAAACAGGTGATAATACCAGACATAGTGTACATTCAATTGGAAAAGTGAAATGCAAGAATGGAGCAGATTTGCTAACCAATGTTTTGTATGTTCCTACAATACCTAAAAACTTGATAAGTGTAGGATAGATAGTTGAAAAAGGTTTTCAAGTCAGGTTTACAAATGAAGGAGTATTTGTTGAAGATCCATAGAATGGATATAATCAAATTGTCTCTAGTAAGAAAGAAGGTAGACTCTTTACTTTAAGAGTGCAAGGGAACATTGGTCAAGCTTTGCTCACACATGGTGAAGGAGTGATTACAGAACTTGATCTCTTGCATAAGAGATTAGGTCACTTCAATGAAAGAGGAATTAAAGCTATGGTTGAAAATCAGTTTGTACTAGGATTACCAAATGTGCAGAGTCAACATATGGTTTATAAATGTGAAGCATGTCAAATGGGTAAAGCACACATGTTACCATTTCAAAAGCAAGGATTCAAACATGATGGAGTACTTGAGCTCATTCATACAGATGTATGGGGACCAACAAAAGAAGGATCTATCAGTGGCTCAAGCTATTATGTTTTTTTCATTGATGATGCTACAAGATCGATAACATTATATGTTTTGAAGGAAAGATCATAAGTGTTTGGAGCCTTCAAGCATTTTCATGCATATGCAGAGAGAGTAATAGGACAAAAGCTTAAAAGACTGAGGTCTGATGGAGGGGGAGAATACTTCTCCCAAGAGTTCAATGATTATCTTTGGAATGCAGGTATTAAGAGAAAAATAACCTGCAGGTATACACCACAACAAAATGGTGTAGCAGAAAGAAAAAACAGGACTTTGGTTGAGTTTGCTAGAGCTATGTTGAAGGAGAAGAATTGTCCGAGTTATCTTTGGGCTGAAGCTATAAATATAGCCACATATCTTGTGAATAGATTACCATGTGCAACTCTAAATGGAATGACTCCATATGAAGCTTGGTGGGGTAAGAAACCAACACTAGATCATTGTAGAGTGTTTGGATCAATTGTGTATGCTTATGTGCCATCACAACTTAGACATAAACTTGAACCAAAGGCAGAAAAATATGTGTTCATTGGTTATGATGAAAAGCAGATGGGTTATAGGTTGTGGAATCCTTTAACCAAACAATTTATTGTTTCTAGAGATGTTACATTTGATGAACAGAAAAGTTGGTATGCAGATCAAAGTCATACAACTGAAGAATTTGAAGAAGAGGTGAGAAGATGCGAGAAAGGAAAATCAATTGTGCAGGTGAATAGAGATGAAGACTATATACAAGCAAATACATCCAGAAGTGGATTAACAAGAAGGAATGAAGAAGCTCCTATATTTGATGAAGAGGTGTATCCAGACACTTATGAAGAATGTGAACCAAGAAGGTCAAGCAGGACAAGAAGACAACCAGAAAGGTATTCTTATGATACTTCTTACATAACTCAAAAGATCTATGCATATATGGTCAAAGATGATGAAGAACCTCAAAATTATGATGAAGCAAAAGGTAAGAAACAATGGGAAGAAGCAATGAAGGAAGAATTCAATGCACTGGAGGAGAACAAGACATGGGAACTTGTTCCTAAACCAAATGGTAAGAAAGTAATTGGAAATAAATGGGTTTATAAAGTGAAGAAGCTTGCAGATGGAAGTATAGCCAGATACAAAGCTAGATTGGTGGTGAAAGGCTATGCCCAAACCTATGGCATAGATTATGATGAGACATTCAATCATGTAGCTAAGATGTCAACTATAAGGACAATCATTGCTATTGCAGCTTCAAAAGGATGGACCCTAAGTCAATTGGATATAAGGAATGCATTCTTGAATGGATACATATCAGATGAGGTATACATGGAACAACCTCAAGGGTTTATAGATTCCAGGTATCCAAATTTTGTTTGCAGGTTGAGAAGAGCATTGTATGGATTGAAGCAAGCTCCAAGAGCATGGAACTATAGACTGGTGAAGTATCTCAATGATCTTGGATATCAAAGTTCAAAATCATATTCAAGTCTACTTATCAAAAGAACAGAGGAAGGTACAATCTACATTTGTATTTATGTAGATCACATTATAATCACAGGTACTTCAGATGAAGGAATCAAGGAGGTAAAGAGATTACTTGAAAAAGAATTCAAGATCAGTGACCTCGGAAAGTTGTCATACTTTCTTGGAATGGAAGTCACTTATACAAATCATGGCATATATGTATCACAAGAAAGGTATCTTCTGAATCTATTGAAGAAGTTTGATATGGAAAATTGTAGAGAAGCTTCAACTCCACTTGAAGTTAATCACAAGCTCAGTAAATATGATGGTGCAGAATACAAAGATATGAGGAACTATCAATCTCTTGTGGGTAGTTTGATTTATGCTACACTAACAAGACCTGATCTTAGTTATGTAGTGGGAATTTTGTCACAATTCATGCATTGTCCAAAGGACCCACATTGGATTGCAGGTCAAAGAGTTCTCAGATATATCAAAGGAACTATAAAGGAAGGATTATATTATCCTTTTACATCAGATTTGAAGTTGAGAGCCTATAATGACTCAGACTTGGCAGGTAACCAGGATGACAGAAGATCAACTCATGGCTACATGATATACATTGGTGATAAGCTTGTAAGTTGGTGTTCAAAGAAACAACATACAGTAGCATTATCATCAACCGAAGCTGAGTACAAAGGACTTGTGGAAGCAGCTAAGGAGGTCATATGGATGCAGACATTGTTCAAAAGCTTGGGCATTGATCAAGGTACACCTATAATACATGGAGATAATATGAGTTCACTTTATCTTGCAGCGAATCCAGTATTTCATGCAAGAACAAAACATATAGAGATACATTATCATTTCCTAAGAGAAAGGGTAATGGATAAAGAGATTGAAGTGGAGTACATTTCTACTAAAGATCAGATAGCAGACATAATGACAAAGAGCTTGGATGGTGTGAAGACCAGCAGATTTAAAAGCATGGCAGGAGTAAAAGAAAAGAAGAAGATATGAAGGAACAGAGAATGTCAATTAGTGATTGAGTGGGAGCTGTTGGAGAAACAATCACTAATTGGACATATATTTGAAGGTCAAATCTTAGGAAGAAAACCACATGCCTATGTGAAGGGACAAATTCACAAGTGTATTATACTTATAAATTTAGTTCACTTTAGTTCTAGAAGTTTTTTAAAAAGTCACCAGAATGAGAAAATCTATATAAGTTAGTTTGTATCAACTGACGCGATGAGAGAGAAGAAGTGGAAGAGAGTGATAGAATGTGAGAAGGAGTTCATTTTGTATGACTGAGTATAGTCGGGCTTCTCTGAGTGAGAAAGCATCTGTAAAACTTGTGAGTTTTTCATAGCTATGAGAAGAAATAGTTAAAGTTCTATGTATGAGACTCTCTCCATCATCTCCATGCTTGTCTGCTGTGAAATGATTTCAAAAGTTCAAGTTTTCCAAGCAACTCGATGCCTGGCATCGGGTTTGTGCTGATAAGTCTGTGTTTTATTCTCTGAGTTCTAACTCCTGCTAAATCTTCTTGAAAAGGTGATGTTTATGGAGGAACTCGATGCCTAGCATCGAATTTCAGCATAAAGTCAATGCCTGGCATCGACTTCCCACATAAAAGTGGTCTTCTTCATGTGTGTGTTCAAGGGGGTAATTTTGGTGCTGAAAAAGTGGCTGAAAAAGCTGAAAGTCGATGCCAGGCATCGAATTTTTCTTTTTAGACACTCAGAATTACTAAAAAAGGTAAAATTTCTAGTTTTGGAAAGTCATACAGGGTGATCTTTTGAAGGCCATAACTTGAGTTCTAGAGATCTGTTTCAAGCATATGATAGCTTGTTGGAAAGCTCTATCTTCTAATTTCATTCACTAAAAGATCATGGAGAAATAATATTTCAGCTAAGAGAAATTAGCAAAATACTGAAGGTATGTCATTTCAGTGACTAGGAATTTTTGTAGAAGCAAAGTTCTCACTTTAGACTATCATTTCTCAAAGTTTGGAGTGGCAATGAGTTAATGGTGACCGTAGAGGTGTTCTAGTGTCACATTAATTCATTTCTTGTGGTATTTCATACATCAACAATCTCCTCTACTAGAGCCTCATTTTGCACTACCAAAGTAGTATCGAAGGATTTTCTACACACCCATGAACAAAAGACGCCACTAACGGAAGTTTGGGATGAGGAAGATGAAGGGAAACTCTACACCTTGCTTTGATACCAATGCAATGGAGTTTCTAAAATACCAGCTTACAAATGAGTGTCTTCACCTCTGAGCCGTATGCCTCTATATATAGCTGCTTGAATCAATAAGGACCACAAATGTAACTAAAGTCCACAAGTGCATATGCAATCTCCTCCACTCCTTTGATACCTTCCACTAGAGTCCACTAGTGGTGGTTGTACTCGCCGCTCAAGTTAAGTCTCTCTAGAATCAAGTTAGCTTGAGTTAGAAGGCTCAAGAGCTTCTTAAGCAAAAGTCTCTCCTCGTGCTTCCCATGGGGTTTGAACCTAAGACCTCTTCCTTCATAACCTTCAGACTTAACCACTAGGATAAGTGGATCACTTGTTTATGAGAGCACATGAACTTATGCTTGAGTCTTTTCTTGAGATCTTTGGTCCTACACATGAGTGACCAAATGGTGTCCAATTTCCGATCAGTATGAAGTAGTGGGACCTCTAGATCATAGACTTACTTTATTACATTAAGCATGAGTTAGATCCACTAATTCAAGTTTAATATATTGTTGCCATAGAAACACTACAAGGAATACAGGTGCATAGCGATGGTTAACATGACACAATTTCATCGCTATAAAATAGCCTAAGCATCACAAGAAGCATCGAGCATAGAATGTCGGTTAAATGATGAGAAATATGACATTTTTATCGACGTGTGGCATGATGAAATATGTGATGCTCACATTGAGCATCACTAAAGTGATGATTTAAAAAGACGTCGCTTAAGCAATGCTAATTTGCATCACATAAGTGATGCTAATTGGATGAGCCTTTACGACACTTTATCATAGCTTACATGATGGGTTTTTTATGAAAAAAATAAAACATTGGAGGCTCTTCGATCGGCATTTTTAGGGTCTCATCAAAGAGATCTCCAACGTTTGCAATTGCGCTGTGCTTACGAGCTGAAACAATCACTTGCAGAATTGTTGTTTTATCTAATCTCTATCTTATTGTCTCTCTCTATCTCTGTTTCTCTCTTTATACCTCTTTCTCTCTTTGAATTCTCTCTCTCTCTCTCTCTCTCTTTATTGCAGGTTAATAAAGAAGCTAACCAAGCAAAAAATATGGCTAACTATTGTAAGTACAATTTCCATTCTGTGTATATCATTTGAATTGTGTTATTTTCATTAGTTAGCATACTCACACTTAGTGATATGCACATATACACGTATACATGATGCTGATGCACATTCACACATATACACATGCACATACACACACATCCATGTGCACATACACTTACACAGACACACACATACACATGCATATGCACAAATATTTCTACAACCACATAAAAAGACTTGCATGCATGCATTGTTGCATATATACATACACATGCACACATTAACATATACTTAAATACATGTATATGGACATCCACATGCATGCACATGGATGCAAATGGAAATGCATCCACACACACATGCATGTTTCATACATATACACATGCATATATACATATACATACACACACATACACATATATATAAATGTATATGCACATACGTACACACACATATACACATACACACACATGCACATACATACATATACACATATACATGCACATACACACATATACACATACACTTACACATATACATGCACATACATATACACACACATACACATGCACATGAACATACACATATACACACATACACTTACACATGCACATACACATGCACATACATACATATACACACACATACACATGCACATGCACATACATGTACATACACATATACACTTACACATGCACATGCACATAAATGCATATATACACATGTACATACATTCATATACACACACATATTGCACACATATATATGAACATATGTACACACACATATTACACATTTATACATGCACATGCATACATACATATAGACACATACACATGCACATGCACATACACATACATAGGCATATACACTTACACATGCACATCTAGATACATGCATATACACATATACATATGCACATACATACATGGACATATATACATAGATACATAAATATACATGCATATAGACACACTTACACATATAGATATATACCTATATGTGCATATATACATTTTACATACAAACAAGCACACATAAATATGAATAAATTACATAATTAAAGTAATAAAACACATGCTTAATATAAACATTAATAACAATCAACAGAACAAAACTTTTCATTACTTAATATCATACACACAATTCAAAACATAACTTAAATGAACAATTTTATAGATTATATATATATATATATATATATATATATATATATATATATATATATATATATATATATATATATATATATATATATATATATATATATATATATATATGTGTGTGTGTGTGTGTGTGTGTGTGTGTAAATACACATCCAATGTCATAATCAAGAATCCTCATCATCATCATCATCATCATCATCACCATCATCATCATCACCATCATGATCATCCTCATCCTCATCATTAGGATCATCCGCATGATCTGATGTATCTATGTGAGCATCCTCTGACGATCGAGAACGTCCCTCCTGTGTCTGTCTCTCCACCTCATCCATATCTACCTCTCCATAATACTCCTCTATTACATATAACAAACATAAATAATTAAAACAATTAAAACATCCATAAAAATAGAATAAATATATAAAATTTAATAATACTCACAAATGCATCCGGATGATCTCGCATATACTCACTCAAATGCCGATATCCAAAATGTCTAGCATACTCAATCTCATGATTTGTAGGATATCGACCATAATCCTTTTGCTGCATTGAAACAAATAAAAAAGATTAGTTTCTTATGTCTTAACTAAAATAAAAAATATACTCACAATAACACATATACTTACAAATGTAACTACAAAACCTTGATGGCCCAATTGGCCTAGGTGCAATGTGTAGCCGGACTCAACTCTCTTCTTTGTAGCAGTCTGTTTATTTAAAGAAAAAAGAAATACATAAATTAAATGTAAAAACTTAATAAAATATATGAGAATTATAAATATAAACTATTAATTTGTATACCTTCTGCTTAGAAAATTACTCGTGAAGATGTAGCTATCTATGAAAAAAGTGCCACGTGTGAGGTGGTATGTTAGGTCCCCTCTTATTTTTTTCCACCATACAATATCTCCTGCAAACACAAAAAAAGAATCAAAATACATACACATATATACACACACATACACATACACATACCCACATACACATATACATGCAAACATATACACATACATATATGCATACATATACACATATACATACCTATAATATAAACACACATATATATATCCGCATATAAACATACACATACACATGAATGCATATACAGTCATTCATACAAAATACATGCATTTATCCCACAATAATGTGTATTTGTGTATATGTGAATATTTGTGCATGTGTAAATATGTATATGTGACTATGTGTGTATGTGTAAATATGTATATGTGAATGTTTATGTATGTAAATAATCAAATTATTAATATCAAATACCATTGTTTTTAAATTTTGAACAATCAAATGGAGCTCCACCACCGTCTCCTAATCGTGCAAGGACCATGTACTGTAAGTATATCAAACTTTTAATTTTAAATATATTTGATAGATACATAACTGATATATTCTTTTGTTTCTTGTTATAATCAGATTTTGATCAATCACAGGGCACTCCACCACCTCCTATCCGTCAAGGACTTCACATGTGTCCTCCGATCGGAATTATGATGAATTTTACTATGAAGAGCATATTATATGCTGGTGTAACTCTTGCTATGTCACGTATCTAGGACCACAATTGGAATTTATTGAACATGAGGTAGAGTATGGTACTTTTGAGCATGCACCACCATATGGTCAATGTAATAATGTGTGGATATGTATTTTTTTCTATAAATTAATCTCATTATCTTACTTAAAAACCATATACAAAATCAAATTACTATTGATATACAGGAATACTTATTCGATGATGATGATGATTATAATAATTCTCATACTCATAATGTTAATATACCTCGTACATGTCATGGATGTTGTTCATCAATTACAAGTAGAGGTTTCTAGATATCCTCTACCTCCTAGTTTAGAGACTGAAATGCTTGGAGATTATTCATTGCCAGCTCATGATCGTTCTATAGTACAAACATATGATAGAAGAAGATATGGAGGATGGAATATAGGACCACTTTCTTTAGATAGAGAGGTTTTTAACTTTCGGGGTAATCATTATATGATTGCTCATCCACTATTACTAATGCTGGTTGTGGTCTCTTTCTTGTAAAGGATTTGTATGTGCCTCTGAACTCTGAAGTTACTCTTATGTCATTTTGTGGTCCTATAGATGGATGGGGAGATTGGCATTGACTTGCATGTTATGTTCAAAGCATGAGTACTTATGGAATGTGCTTGAATGCAGCATTCCTTACTAGTAGAAGGATTTCACATGCAGAAAATGAAAGATCATATATTGATGGAAGACCTTACACACATGGAAATATAACATGTTTAATAAATAGTAGTCGAGGGTTACATAATAGTTCAAGGACTAATTGTGCATTTGAGGAGTGTCAAAATATTCATGAATCATCATACATGAGTAGAGATGTATCAAGATACATAGTTATCAATGCTATTACTACATTACATGCTGGTGATGAATTATTAATAATTATGGATGGTGTAGACCTTCAAGAGCACCTTTTAGCTAGAGAGATAATGAAAACTTACTATCCATATTGAATAACTTATATATTTAATTTTATGTTTAAAGATTACTATTTTTTCATTTATGGAATACTAATGATTTTCGTTCATGTGTGTAGATTCCAACATATGATTTTGATGATATTCCTCCACACAATTCAGAATTGCCAGTAAGACCTCATTTATCAGAAACTTCTATGAGGAGGCTACGCAAAAGTGATCTTGTGGAATATGCAAGGTTGAAAGATCCATATTCAAAAGAAGATAAAGTACAAGATTTTTTCGACAATGATGAAGATGATGGCATGGAAAATTTTATTGAGGATTGGTATCAAAATGATAGTGAGAGCATTGATATTTCTAAAAATGAAAAATATCTTCGAGAGGAATGTCTAAAGCATGTATATAAAGGAAGCCATTTGGCATGACTTAGTGCAAGCTTACTTATTCTCAATCTTCAAAATGGTTTTGGATGGGGTAGTGTATCTATTTTAGTACTATTAAGGTATAATTTTCAATTTTCTATCTATTTACATATATACATGCATAAATTCATGCATATATATACATACACATATATATACATACACATATATATACATGAATGTATACACACATATAAACATACACACACATACACACGTTGTGAGAGTAAGGTCAAATTATACATACCTATATCGAATGAAGATATTTTGTCCATCTAACCTTTGGAATTGTCCACCTAGCCTTTAGAATCTTCCTGACACATCTGCTTCTCCTATTCTAGTCGACCTAATACCTACACGGCTAACTCTTTTATGAAATTTGCATACAAGTATTAAGTATGAGTTAGCTATGGAGATATTAAGTCGTTTGAAAAATAGAAGTAAATTTATCTCAAAGATTTTGAAGGATGAAAGGATAATTTTAAAGGATGGGCAAATAAAAAGCATTCAATTAGTGCCGGTTTTTGTTTCTACCTTAGCAAAGGTAAGAACAAGAACTTAAACTGAATGGATGCTTTCTATCTGCCCATTATTTAAAACTATTTATCCATCTCGCAAAATTTTCTAGAGAAATTTGCTTGTCTTATTTTCCAAATGACCTAATACATCCATAGTTAACTGATACTTAATATTTGTAAACAAATATGTAAGCCTTAGTTAGCAAGGTAGGTAATATATTGACTATAAAATGGGAGAGAGCCAAACGATTCAGTGGTCAAGATATCTATATGAAAGTCTACAAACCACAAAAAACAAAAAGAAAATTAAAAACAAAATCAAATATACATAGCTACATGCATACATACACACATAAACATACATATACACATGTTATAAGAGTAAAGTCAAATTATAGATACCTGTATCGAATGAAGATATTTTGTCCATCTAACCTTTGGAATTGTCCGCCCAACATTTAGAATCTTCCTATCACATCTGTATCTCCTATCCTTGTCGACCTAATACCTGCACTACTAACCCTTTTATGAACTTTGCATACAAATATTAAGTATGAGTTAGCTATGGAGGTATTAAGTGGTTTGAAAAATAGAAGAAGTAAATTTACCTTAAAAAATTTGAAGGATGGAAGAATAATTTTAAAGGATGGGCAGACACAAAGTGTCCATTTAGTGCAGATTTTTGTTTTTATCTTAGCTACAATAAGAACAAGAACTTGCATTGAATGAACACTCTATGTCCACCCATACTTTAGAACTATTCATCCATTTTCCAAAATCATCGAGAGAAATTTGCTTTTCTTATTTTCAAACAACCTAATACCTCCATAGTTAATTGATACTTAATACTTGTAAACAAATCTGTAAGTTTTAGTTAGGAAGGTAGGTAATAGATTGACTATAAAATGGGAGACAACCAAAGGATTCAATGGTCTAGATATGAAAGTCTGCAAACCTCAATATACAAAAGAAAATAAAAAAGGAAATCAAATATACATAGCTACACATGCATACATACATATACATACATGCATACACATTCATACATACATGCACATACATACATACACATATATACACACACACATATACATATATGCATACACATACACATGCATATATATACATACATATACGCATATAAAACACATGTACATACATACATATACACATACACATACATATATGCATGCATATACATATACACATCCACATACACATACACATAAGCATACAAATACACATGCATATACACATCTGTTTATTGTTCTATAGGAAATAATTTTTTTTTGCAAGATTCTTCTTTAGCCGAAAGCATTGGAGAAAAGCATTCTAAACATCATCATAATGTCACAAGTGATCAAGGTCAAAGTCTGTCAACCATCAAACTACTTCATTAACGAGTGTGGATTGGAAAAGAATTGCTTTGGAAAACTCTCCACCTAGAAAGTTTTCAAACCAATACGCACCAAAATTGGATAAGGATTGAACCATCAAACTTTGAACTAGTGTTCGCAAAAACAATGATCATGCATCTGGACTTGTCTCAATTGCACTTCTTGCATGAGCAAAAAACTTTCAAACCTCTGTTCATTGACTGCTCGCAAATCATCAATTCAAGCAAATAGCAACTAGGCTGGTAACAATTTATGTTTGATGGTGACATGTAGAATCAATAATATGATTGGCCAAAATCATTAAAAAAAATGCAAAATGCCTCTCTCTCTTTGTATTTATTAAACGCGAAACCTTGACTATGCATCTTTTATGATTCAAAGAATGGAATTCCAGTCACTAAATCGAAGCTCACTTATTGTACTCACGAAAATGAGAACCATAACATATGCTTGATCGAACAATAACTTCGTTTTCATGATTGCGTTTTCTATGGTTTTCCCAAAGCGCCCTGATAAAGAGCAACACATGGAAGAAGAAGAAGCTTGGAGCAAAGAGGTGGTGAGGGCTCTTCTTCCCTATGTCAAGGAGATTTGGATCCATCATTTGGTCACAATTAAATTTAAGCGAATTGGGATTAGAAAGAGGGAAGAAGCTACCTCTGCTATACATCACTACCAAAATATATCGACACACCCCCCCTTTAGAGGGATGTGGTGAATAGGGAGCTAGCACTCATGTATAAGTTGAAGCTATGTGGAATGAAATAAACCCACAAAGTGAAGTAATCCTAAAGCTTTGTGAAAAAGATTCAAACTTATCCCTAGACAAAACCTTGTGAGAACACTTGTAAGATTATCCTCTGCGGGCATATAAGACAAACTGGTCTCTCCAACAGAGAGTCTCTCCATGACATATTGATAGTGCTTGATCCAACATAAACACCTTTTATATTATTGCATTTTCTATGGTTTTCCCAAAGCGCTTAGATAAAGCTTCCAAATAGAAAAACTAACAGAGTCTTGAAGTTTAATCCTCATGATATTTTGTTGTATCTATGGTCCTCAAGTTTAATCATCAAAGGATAGCAATATATGCTCCATAGGCAATGCAAGAGAACCGAGAGATTCCTCTATGTACTTACCAAAAGAGCCTATAATCTAGTACGTAGAGTGCTAGTCTAATTTTTATGTATTGTCATGAAAGGCTATGTAAGATACCTGACGTTATTTTCTTACTTAAAGGGGAAGTCTCTTAGCGAACTAATAGCTTAATCTATTGCTAAGGTCTAATCAATGAGAAGGAGGGGATCGTGAGCTCAACCTCATTGAATTATTTTCAGATATTAATTGGCTTAAGACGCTTTATAGCCCATTAGAAACATCATATTCAAGTTAGAGGAGTTAACTAGAGAAGATGTGTACAGATAACTGACTTACCACGAGAATACTCAATTGAATTGAGACACTTAATGAGATGCACTTGGACATGCACATACTATATGGATCTTAATTGAATTCGTACCCTCAAGCCTAGACTCATATTAAGGATTGTTGGAAGATGAAGATCACCTCTTCTTTCTCGTAGAACCCTTAGCGTAAAACATTGTTACCATATTCCTTTATATCTTTGTATTCATTATTTCTTTCTTACTCCACAAATATTGTTGATCTTGATGTGTTCTTTTTGTTTTGGTGTGTGTGTGTGTGCTTGTTGTCTAGAGGCTTTTGAAACAAAAGTAAGGATTATAGTCCTCCTCATTTTAAACTATTTGACAGGGATATAAGTGACATCACGTACCAAGGAAGTTGAAATCCTTATATTTTCAAATAATATTGGCAAATCAAGCTTATCATTTCTTAAGTGTTGATGCTTGTTTTTTTTATATATATCCTTGTAATGTTTTGCATATGATGAGAATGTTCATAAAGGCCAAGGTCCTAATTTTGAGGGAGCCAATGCCTAATATTTAGATGTATGGTTGTTTCTAAGCAGTTCGAGTGTCCTTACTAAGTGTATGGGAGCTTGAAGGCTTCTAAAGATCTACATGGTCAAGGCTTTCTCAAGGTTTGAATGTACATTTGATCAAAGATCAACTCTTTTAAAAGTTGCACTTTCAATGGACAACACGGAGGATGAAGAAGGAAATTTCTAGCCAACATAATGTGCGCTAAGTTCAGAGGATTTCGAGGAGATAGCCTCAATGCTCATGTCCAAACATTCGATATTAACTACAGCGCATTGGAAATTTCAAATGATGATAAATACAAAGCCTTAGTTTTCCAATCCACAGGGGTTAATGAAACAACATGATGGTTGACATAGTTTGACCTTAATCACGTGTGGCATTATGATGATGTTCAGAATGCTTTTCTACAATGCTTTTGGCTAAAGAAGAATGCTACATAAATTTCTAAGTTCCTATAGCACAATAAATAGAAAATAAACCAGAGAGTGGAGAAGTATGCTACCTTCCTCCACACTCATCCTAGACAATTGCCACTAGCAATGCGAATTCACGAAATGATGTAATAACAGAGTGGTTAATAAATGGGCTTAACCCGCAATTACAATAGGTGATGATAATCCAGTGTATTGGAGGAATGACCCTAGATGCCATGATTGAGATGGCTTTGGAGTTAGAGCATAAAGTAGGTGGATTCGCACAAGTCCTTGAATGGGTAAAGACTAGTAAGAGCAAAGTCAGAGATGTTTTGGAAAAGGATATGTATGTGAAATGCAAATGTGTCCGTACAAAACTACAACACAAAATCGACTAGCAATAAACATAGTCATACAAGAGCATGGCAAACCTGTAGCAAATCATGTTCCTCCTCAATTACGGAACACCACTTACTCATCCTAGATACATGCACATTTTTACACACACATACACATGCATGCAGTTACGCACATATAATGAATACACATAGACACATACCCATACACATACTCACATACACATACACATGCATAATCATATGTACACACACATAGACTCATATAATCATATTTACATGCATATATACATATACACATGCATATACACACACACACAACACATGCATATGCACATATAGATACACATACATACACATGCATATGCACGTATAGAAACACATACATACACACATGCATGCACATTGATATATCTATATGTGTGTGTGTATATATATATATATACACTTAGATATATATATATATATATAAATAAATAAATAAATAAAGAAATCCTATTTCAAAAATTATAATTTGAAAACACTAATTTTGATATTAAGGTTTTAAAACCCCTAATTTAACAAATCTAATTCAACCTTTTAGCCATATGATTGAAGTATTTGTACACATTGCATCTATTCCTCCGTCATCCTACTAGAGAGATGTCTCTCCTCCCAACCTTATGCCTCTATATATAGCTACTCGAATCAACGAGGATCATAATATATATAAAAATATATACACATCATGTAGATACACATACATAAATATAAAATGGAGTAGATATATTATGCATCACACATACATGACTAAATGCACACATAAATATATATATATATATATATATATATATATATATATATATATATATATATATATATATATATATATATATATATATATATATATATATATATATATATATATACATACATGCATACATATTTACATGTACACATTTACACATAGACACATATACATATATACATGTACACATCACATATACATGCCTACATGCACAAATGTATACTTATACATGCATACACAATTATAAAGACTTGCATATATTACATGAGTACATGAATATTTTACATAAATGCATATGCATATATACACATATGCATACTAATACATGTATACATATATCACACACATGCACACACATACATATACATGAAATACATATATATATGCATATTAACATATGTACACAGATAATACACATGAATACACACACATATGCATACATACATGATAAAATATTGCTCCTCGAAGATAAAGCTATATATAAAATAATTAGGCATACCCCCGAGCTTCATGTTCTAAGATAAAAGAACATGATTTCATCTCTCTATTAGGATTCATCGTTATTCAAGTTGAATAAAAAATATATTATCTGATATCCATTCAAAAGCTTCAAGTTATTGATCGATAACTAGAGTAGAATTTACTATCTAGTGTGCTCATATGTTTTCATTATTGCCATCATTTTGGTAAGACATCAATATAGTCTCATCTTCATTATCCTTATTGATTTCATTTATTTTTCTATTGTTAAATCTGTGTTCTCATGAGTCACATCATCTATTGATGGATTAATATCGATTTCTGGTAATTCCTCTTCCTCATCAGTAGAATTAGCATGTAGAGTATTATCCTCTTCATCAAAAGTATTAGTATCATTATCATGTATACTGATTCTAATTTCTCTTTCAGATGTTGATATATCAGTATCTAATGTTGAATCATCAAGAGGACTTTCTTTGATCTCTCTAACAATAAACTATTCAAACAATTACCTACCTCTAGGTTGAACATGAATAACTTGCCACCAAGGGTGAGCATCTGGATTTTTATAAAAAAATGCTTGTTCAATATGCCTAGGAAGAATAAATGGTTCTTAAGTAGATCGCATTACCTTGGAAAAATCAATTGCCCAAAACCCAGATAATTCCTTTCTTAATGTGGAATTACTACCTTTATACTCGGCTCAAAACTAGTCAACCTTCAAAATGACCTATCAAAATATATAAAAACAAAAACACATTATTAGGTGCTTAAAAAAATAACTAACTCTATCATAAAAAATATAAACTTTTTTCTACGTGTTTGAATGTATGAAATGAATTTTGTAGATACCAATAATAGTTCCTATGTAACGAAGTTTGCCATCTATAAGGTTCATGTCTTTTGAGCTAGCACATGATAGTTGCTTGAAAGAAGCAACAATACTAGAATCCTCTATTTTACGTAAAGAATCAATGGCTTTGATTCTAATATGTTGTCCAAAAGCCCATATATTAGTGAACATTCGAGCCTGCAAACAAAATTACATTAGTAAATAGAAACTAATATACATATATGAAAAAACTAAAATATTGTTAAAATAAAATTACCTTTCGTTCACAACCTATCAATAACTCTCTCTGCTCATCTGAGATTTATTCATTATTTGCGTTGGCACGTTGCAAATGACTATATACCCAATCCGTGAAAGAAGATATATCTGTAATCTCATTATTATCGAGATTATGTTTATATCTTTTGTTTCTTCACCTTTTACTTTGGAGATTTTGAAGTTCCTGTTAGTACTCACTAAGGAGGATCAAATTTATCGCGAATATTTTGAAAGATGCATTAATAGTTTTAAAAGATGGGTGGACAAAAAGTGTCCATTCAATTCATGTTCTTGTTCTTACCTTATCTAAAGTAAGAATAAAAACTAGCATTAAATGGACACTTCTTGTCCCCCCATCCTTTAAAACTATTTTTCCATCCTTCAAAATCTTCAAGATAAATTTGCTCCTCCCATTCGACATATGACTTAATACCTTCATTGGTAATTGATACTTAATATTTGTATTCAAAAGAGTTAGCAGCAAAGGTATTAGGTCGACTAAAATAGGAGAAACGTATGTGTCTAGAAGATTCTAAAGGTTAGGTGGACAATTCTAAAGGCTAGATGGGCAAAACATCTTCATTCGATATAGGTATGTATAATTTGACCTTACTCTCATAACATGTGTATGTGTGTATATGTGTGTGTATGTTTATATATGCATATATATATATATATATATATATATATATATATATATATATATATATATATATATATATATATATATATATATATATATATATATATATATATATATATATATATATATATATATATATATATATAGAAAATTGAAAATTATACCTTAATAGTGCCGAAACAGATCCATTACTCCATCTAAAATGATTTTGAAGATTGAGATTAAGTAAGCACGCGTTTAGTCGTGTCAAACGACTTCCTTTGTTGGTGTTAAAAAAGATTTCTTGGATATATTTATGCAAGAGGGACATTTTTATTTCAAAATATCTGAAAATGTGAAAAGATAACCCATTTTGAACTTTCCATTTATCTTGAAAAAAATTTCTCATACGGATTGTCTTAAAAATCTAATAATTTCCAACTTTGGACTCTCTTATCAAAAGCTCTAAAGTCAGTTTGTTTTTCTACTAACCATTTGATATTTACTCATCATATTTACTTCTTGAGATATAAATGAATCTAGCTTGAGCTATATTTTGAAGTTCAATGAAGTGGTGAAGGCTCTTCTTGTCGGGGATGGAGGTCCACGAAAGCACATGAAAAGCATAAGGAAGACAAAGAAGTGGCCTGAGCAAGACACAATATTAGATGTATTACCAAGTAATGTACAAACTTAAGTGACCCATTACGGTTATAAGCATATATAGAGGGCAAGAAAAAACAACTCATCCTAAAGAGGGAAAAAAGTGGCAGGGTGTTCCTAAGTGTTTTCACACATCACCACCAAAATATATCCACAATCCCATTGTGGAGTGATGCGGTGAACAAGGAGCTAGCACTCATGTATAAGGAAGTTCCAAGCTAAGTGTGAAGAAATCAATCCGCAAAAGGAAGTAAGCCCAAAGCTTTTTGAAAAGCTTCAAACTACTTTCTAGGAAGAGCCTTCATGAAAAGATCTGCAACATTATCCTATGTGCGAACATAAACCAAATTGATCTCTCTAGTAGAGAACCTCTCATTGACATAATGATAGTGCACCTCAATGTGCTTTGCACAAGCATGGAACACAGGGTTTGTCAAAACTTCCAATGCTCCAACTCTAAACAAAGATGGTCGTGGTAGAACACTAGACGACCACCAAAATAAACCAAAAGGTGTTTGATGCATATGCACTCAACTATCGCTATGAAAGTAGTCCTATACTCAATGTCACAACCAGAAGTGGCCATAGTAGGCTGCTTCTTGCTTAAGCAAGATATGCATGAGCTACCACACATGAATAAAAAAACCATTGGTGGATACATGAGTGCCATCGCAACCAGCATAATCTGAGTCAGAAAATCCATGTAAAATGATACTCGTAGTCACATACCTTGGGATAAAACAATACTCGTAGTCGGGTAAAACTCAAGTAGTGAAAGATCCACTTAACCATCTGCCAATGCTTGACATTTGTGTAATGAATAAACTTGCGCATTGGAGAGACAAAAAATTGAATATGAAGATGAGTTATGCATAAGTAAATCAAGCATAAAATAGCCCACTGATAGAGAAAAACATCAAATGTATCTCCAACATCATGAAGAATCAATTGTAGGCATGTTTCCATGGTAGTGGTAATCGTTTTGCAGTCTTCAAGGCCACAACATTGCAATAATGTGTCAATATATTTTGTTTGACACAAATTTATTCCCCGTCAACTTGAATAAATTGAATTCCAAAATAATGATGCAAATGCCCAAAATCTAACTTCTCAAAAGAGGCATGCAAATCAGCCATAAATTCAGCAATATGCTTCTCATTAGGACCAATGAGTAGCATATCATCAACATATACAACATGGATTCAGAAGTACATCATATTCACATGTAATATTTAAGCAGCTCTCAGTTGGAGAATTTTCAAAACCATGTGCTAGAAAGTAGGCATGTATCTTCTCCTACTAAGAATATGGTGCTTGTTTCAAAACATATAATGCCTTTTCAACTTGCAAACTTTGTTTTCGTGCCATTCCTACACAAAACCAGAATTGGAGATTAAGGTATGTGGAAGAACACAAATATCATGGGAAGAAAAAGAATCTTGGAGCACAAGGCAATACAAAGTGTATTACCAAGTGAATGTACAAAGATAAAATGACCTGTTAGGGTTATAGGTCTTTATTCAAGCAAGGGGAAAAAACTTCATAAAGAGGAAAAAAGTGTCGTGGTGGTCCTAAGAGTGTTAGCACACATCACTACACAAATATATCAACAAATCCCCCTTGGGAGTGATGTGGCAAACAAGGAGTTGGTACTCATGTTTAAGGAAGTGCCAAGCTATGTGGAAAAAAGATCAATCCACAAAAGGAAGTATGACCAAAGCCTTGCCAAAAGCTTTAAATTTCTCCCTAGGTAGAGCCTTTGTGAAAAGATCTCCAACATTATCCTGTGTGGGCAAATATGCCAAACTGTTCTCTCCAACAGAGAACCTCTGCCTCAGATAATGATAGTGCACCTCAATGTGCTTAGTGCAAGCATGGAACAGAGGGTTCCTTGCAAGTGCCAATACACTCCGACAATAAGTGAAGATGGTAATGGAAGAAGATTGACCAACACCCAAAATTTCAGCCAAAAGCCATTTGAGACATACACAAACACACTCAACATTCATTATCAAAGCCTCACAACATTCCCTATACTCAGCCTCACAACTAGAAGTGGGTAGAATAGGTTGCTTCTTGCTTAACCAAGGTATGCATGAACTACCAAGCATGAAACAAAAACCAT
Organism: Ceratopteris richardii; assembly: GCA_020310875.1. Classification (NCBI taxonomy): domain Eukaryota; kingdom Viridiplantae; phylum Streptophyta; class Polypodiopsida; order Polypodiales; family Pteridaceae; genus Ceratopteris; species Ceratopteris richardii. The sequence goes on along the minus strand of CM035415.1, from coordinate 134,229,751 downwards.
TGGTGGATAGACGAGTGTCATAGAAACTAGCCAAGTCCAAGTAAAAGAAAACATGTAAATATGGTGGTAAGGACTCATCCTTGGGATACAACAATAGATTTGAAAACTTCGTTTTAAGAAATTTATCAATGGTACCTTACATAACTCTATCGGACCTACAAATTGAAAGAGACATTTTAATCTCTATTGGGTAGAATTGTCAAAGTGCCTTCTCCTGCCTTCGAACTATTCCACATGATAGAGTGTTAAAGCACATTCTTTAGTTGCTATTGGGTGCCCATGGCTTTATGGAATCCATCCACCTTGCCCAATCCTACTCTCTAGGCTCTGCTACTAATGCTTTATCTATTGGAGATTCGAACTCATAACCTTCAAGTTAGAAGTGTAATGGGCTAACCACTTGACCCAAAAGCCTTGGGGACTCCTTCCTAATCCTGTTTCTTAAGGTGTAGTTCAAACATCCCTTGCCTATCAAGGAGGTGATTTAAAAATCTACTACCTACCACATGATGACACTTTTGCATTCTTCATCTTCAACACAAGACAAATTAAATTCTTTACTATGTCCATATAAGCTTCTTACTAGCATCTAGTACCATTGTGATTGCTTCCTACTATTTCAAGGCTAGGAATTAAGATTTGGGTGACTTTGAAATTACTTTTAGATTGAAAAGATGGGCATCAAGTAGTTGTTCTGACAGTTGTTAACCTCTATTTACGTCGAGTCTGGCGAAGGAATAGGATAGGTTGACAAGGTTCTTTGGTTGCTAGAATCTATTCATAATTGGATCCTTGTGTTTCTCCAAAATAACTTCAACCAATAACTTACCAACTAATCAATCATTGTAACAAACTTATTTGCGTTAAACCTCATAGAATCACAATGTCTTTTGAGACAACAAAATTCAATTTGACAAAGTGTCCTTATCTACACAACATACCAGACATTTAGGCATTTTTGATACGTATCTTCTCTAACAGATGTCTATGCTTATGTGATAGACCGTTTTTTATTCATTTAAAGAGTTACATCGGATGATCTGCCTCTTCAACATCACCTCTTGTGGTGATTTTGTTGGAAGTGAGGTAGGCCCTTAGGCTCATGTCACAGGTCCATGGTTCCATAGTTCCATTCATGTACAACATTAATTCCAGCAATCTTCCATATTGACAAAACATGAACATACCACATCTTAATCATACAGATGATGAGACAAAGATAGAGAAAGAATAGACGTCATGTGTAAGGTGTTACGTAAACCATCGCTTACTCATAGTATCATATATACCAATGTTCAATGTACAATGTGGGAGCAAAATTCTCAACCACTCTATGTGATGAGAAATAGATGAATGAGTGAATGTACAATGTAACAAACATATTCAGATGTATGGGCAGTAATCTGAATATACATGAGATGTGTGACCTTATAGGTTATAGAAGAGTGAATATGCGTGACTGAATGAGGAAGGATCAGTGTGAAACTGATGGTCAACAAACCTACATCTAAACTTAGGCTATGGAAGACCCTAAGTCAGATACGTGTGTGAAAAGATCACATACTTATAAAGTAGCATAGAATGCTAACAAGATTGTTGCCGGAAATCCTCAAACTCATGTCAACACACCTTCTCAAACACCTCATTAAAATATGCATAAAGCATATAAGTACTGATTCTCTTGTACCTATGCCGAATAGGACTCCTTCTGATATGAACGCCACAGCCTCCGTAAACTTCAAGTAGTACCTGTGTGCATAAAGAGAATATGTATCTGAAAACTTTAACATAAGATGTGAATCTTATGTTAAACACCACCTAATGTCTTTGAAGTAGCCCGACATCTTCTTGTAGAAGACAATCTTCAACCTAATATCTTCCTGTAGAAGATAATCTTCAAATACACCATGTAGATGGCCCAATCCAATGTCTTTGAAGTAGCCAGACATCTTCTTGTAGAAGATAATCTTCAAAATCATGTAGATGGTCCCATCCAATGTCTTTGAAGTAGCCAGACATCTTCTTGTAGAAGATAATCTTCAACCTAACATCTTCTTGTAGAAGATGATCTTTAAATACATCATGTAGATGGGAGATCCTCACCATCAAGCTGCTAATAATCAAGTCTTCTTGCCATGAACAAGAGATAACCTCCTCTCCATGAGCTAGAGTGTGAGCACACCCTTCATCTTCTCCAAGAAGAATCATTAAGAAGAACTCCATAGCTGCTCCTCAACATGCTTCAAGTTAGCACCATGGCTGCCCCATGTGCTAGATGAAACACCACCTCTACTGAGGTCCAAGCTCTAGAAAGCTTGTGTTGATCCTAGGTGAAGGATGAATAGAAGTGACCCCAAGCTTGTGTTTATATAGGATTTGATGATCCTTGAAAAGCTATTTCAAAAGCTTAAAACGCTCTAAAGCAAAATCTATCGCAATCGCTAATTGTCTGCCCGTCTTCTTTCATCGCTGTCCACTTGTGCTTTATCTCCTGAAAAGCATTATACAATAACTGCCGCGCGCTGCCGCCAAGGGGATTCGAACCCGGGTCGCCTCATTGAGAGGACATTGTCTTAACCACGGCGCCCAACGCCTTAGGGCTAAAGACAACAGCTAATTATGCTATACATTCAGGACAATCTTGACCAATTGGGACATTGTTTCCAACAATCCCCCCTGCAATGTCATATTGGTACAACCTGAACTGAATCTGTAAACTTTATAATCTTTAAATTACCACAAGCTTCAAGCTTGTACTTCCGATACTTCAGAACTTTTCTTTAAAAGTCTTCTTCAAAACTGAATTTGACTTTCCTTCAAAAATCTTGAACTTTCTGAATATGAACCATAATACTTGAGAAAATATGCAAACTAGATATCCAATAGTGTTCTCATCAAGCAATCACTGCTTGACAACAAATATAGCATGAATAGTCTCTGAACGTGCTATCTCTTGTTTTCAATAACCTGAAAACAAACACTAGGATCCATATATTTGCATTTACCTTCCAAAAAGGTTTCTCAACGTACTTCTGCTGCGTAATGTAAATACACTAAACAAAATCAGGAACTGAATCCTGGAACTTGTGACTGACAACTCACTACTTAGTGTATTATGAACACTGCTGGTTCATCTTTGACTGTACTCAAGTCATGTCAACTCATCTCAATTGAAATCAACTGAAATATGAGTAAAAAATTTATAATGTCATCATGTCTTCATCCTTTAAATCCTTCATACCTCTTTCCTTCAGAACTTGGTATAAACATATGTGTGCGCACGTCTGAAATATACCTTTTTGAAATATCAAGCTTCTCTTCAAATAGAACTCTGGAACCTTCTCCTGAACAGGAACATCCTAACAGGAACTTTCTGCAAACATTCTTCTTCTTCCTTCTTCTTTCAAAGCTGGGACATAAAGAGAACCTGAAATAGGAATACCTGTAGGTATGACTCTGCATTCTTTTACATATGGCTTGAAAATAAGTCTTTCATCACCCCCCTGGATGACTTAACACTAGTATCCAGTATTCTTCAAATATATCAGACTTTATGAAATGTGGAATGTCTTCCTTCATAAATCTGATGTTCAGTGATCAATACCTGTATCTTAAACAAAATCTCTGAACCCTTTTTATTAGCATTCTGCACATGCCAATAGCTTTCCATGTCATTCTTCAGCTTTCCAAAATCTAGAATAAGGTTAGCTGAACCTAACATAATAAAACCTTGCTGAAAGCTTTTTAGGATTCATAACCTTCTGTAACATAACAAGTATCTTCTTCTATCTCTCTGCAAGACAAATCTGATAGAACCTGAATTTTTGACTTACTTCTTCCAATGTTAAGAATCTTCACAAACAAAGGATAGACAACTGAATCATAAATACTCAAGATCATATAAGATCGTACGAGATCAATGATTTCTTGTGTAGAATCTGCTGTCATCAAACCTTCATGACTGAATGTTTGATTTACTTCCTGAATGTCTCCAAGTGTCCATGCTTCTCAAAAACTTGTAAAACTTTTCTTCAAACAAATCCTTCAAGGAATCTGCAATTCCTACTTGAAACATAAGTGGACAAACTTCTCACCTTGAGAACTCCAAAAGCTGCAAGTTGATACTTCATAACTTTCATATTTTACCCGGGTGAAATGTGATAGTACCTGCTTGACTTTCTTTTGGCTAACTCCACTTTTCAATCAAGTTATAGGATCTAATGGAACACCTTTTTGAATACAAGCATGTATCCAAAAAACTAGACAATCATAAAACGTAGATTCTTCAAATGACCTGTACATCAGCAAATCTGAATTTTCTGAAGTTTCTGGAAATACTGAGTATGAGGTAACCTTTTCCAAACATAAAACCTCAATGCAAGTCTTCAACATCTGCTACCAAAAACTCTTTTACCTCAAGAGTTAGATAAAGAAGAAATATACTTCTCTGCAACTTGTCATATACCAAGTAGCTCTGTATTGACACTCCAAGAATTCTTTGAGGGAACATATAAGCTGTCTGCTTAAAAAGCTTCAACATAACTCATACACATATGAGTGCTTTTGTTTCTCTCGATGCAATTCTTTGTCAAATCTACTCAATCATGACCAAGTGTAATGCAAAACAAGAAACTGCTTCTTCTTTAAACAAGATGTTCTCGTAGACTTGTCTTTGGATGTAGAGGATAAAATAGGAAAAGTATATGGAAACTATGAGAGAAAAGGAAGTCTTACTTTTCTTTTGGAAATGATGGACTTTTCTTTTCTGCATCTTTCTTCCACTTGATGATGATAACATCTTCAAACTTCTCTTCCATACCTTTTGTTCTCTTCATCTTGAAGTAGCAAACACTCTTGACCTCTTCAAATGAACTTTTCTCTTCCTCTAGTGCTAAGAGTAAGAGATAAAACAAATATGGTATACAAATGGAAGTGAATATAGAATCATGTTTTATCATCTCCTCATATCTCTGAATCAAAATTCTGCTTCAAATGTCTGAAACGACTAAATTCACCAATCTTTGTCTGAATGATGAATTGCCCTTCTAGAGTTACCTTCTCTAGATACATTTGTACCTTGATATCCAACCAACTTACAACAGAAAATTGGCTGAAAACAAAAAACTCATGCCATCTTCACATTTGTCTTCTTAGATGAGCCTTCTTGCCATGAAAGAGATCTCTCAAAACTTTCTAGAAAAACCTCTAGATACCTGTTTTGATGTAGCCTTTAACTTCCAAAAGATGAAAGTGTATAAAAACACTCCTTGAATTTCTTCAAATCTCTTCATAACTGCTCTTCTAAGATATGACCTGCAAATGATAATCTGGTAGTAGAAAGTGATACCTCTGATTTGATGTTGATCTGCTTCCTTCATCTTCTCTAAACTATTGTTCTTCCTTGAATTTGAAGTAGTCTTCTCTTCATCAAGTCTGGGTCTTCAAACAATACTTTTGTAAAGTATTTGCATACTCTTTCCAAAAATATTCGGCTGCTAACAGATCATCAACTTCATACTCCACACTGATGAATACACATGTAACTGAAATGTCTAATTCTCAAATCTCTACTCATCTAGATTAAGTGTGTAGGTCAAATGTCAAATAATAGAAGATGCTTTTAAATCATATGTTGTAAATCTGGAATTCAGGGAACCTGGGATATGAATGAGCCTTAATGCATTGATGCCAAAGATCTAAAGTTCTGAAACCAAAACCTTAGTGCTCTGATACCAAATATTGGAAGTGAGGTAGGCGCTTAGGCTCATGTCACAGGTCCATGGTTCCATAGTTCCATTCATGTCCAACATTAATTCCAGCAATCTTCCATATTGACAAAACATGAACATACCACATCTTAATCATACAGATGATGAGACAAAGATAGAGAAAGAATAGACGTCATGTGTAAGGTGTTACATAAACCATCGCTTACTCATAGTATCATATATACCAATGTTCAATGTACAATGTGGGAGAAAAATTCTCAACCACTCTATGTGATGAGAAATAGATGAATGAGTGAATGTACAATGTAACAAACATATTCAGATGTATGGGCAGTAATCTGAATATACATGAGATGTGTGACCTTATAGGTTATAGAAGAGTGAATATGAGTGAATGAATGAGGAAGGATCAGTGTGAAACTGATGGTCAACAAACCTACATCTAAACTTAGGCTATGGAAGACCCTAAGTCAGATACGTGTGTGAAAAGATCACATACTTATAAAGTAGCATAGAATGCTAACAAGATTGTTGCCGGAAATCCTCAAACTCATGTCAACACACCTTCTCAAACACCTCATAAAAATATGCATAAAGCATATAAGTACTGATTCTCTTGTACCTATGCCGAATAGGACTCCTTCTGATATGAACGCCACAACCTCCATAAACTTCAAGTAGTACCTGTGTGCATAAAGAGAATATGTACCTGAAAACTTCAACATAAGATGTGAATCTTATGTTAAACACCATCTAATGTCTTTGAAGTAGCCCGACATCTTCTTGTAGAAGACAGTCTTCAACCTAATATCTTCCTGTAGAAGATAATCTTCAAATACACCATGTAGATAGCCCCATCCAATGTCTTTGAAGTAGCCAGACATCTTCTTGTAGAAGATAATCTTCAAAATCATGTAGATGGTCCCATCCAATGTCTTTGAAGTAGCCAGACATCTTCTTGTAGAAGATAATCTTCAACCTAACATCTTCTTGTAGAAGATGATCTTCAAATACATCATTTAGATGGGCGATCCTCACCATCAAGCTGCTAATAATCAAGTCTTCTTGCCATGAACAAGAGATAACCTCCTCTCCATGAGCTAGAGTGTGAGCACACCCTTATTTTTTTACCAAGAAGAATCATTAAGAAGAACTCCATAGCTGCTCCTCAACATGCTTCAAGTTAGCACCATGGCTGCCCCATGTGCTAGATGAAACACCACCTCTACTGAGGTCCAAGCTCTAGAAAGCTTGTGTTGATCCTAGGTGAAGGATGAATAGAAGTGACCCCAAGCTTGTGTTTATATAGGATTTGATGATCCTTGAAAAGCTATTTCAAAAGCTTAAAACGCTCTAGGATCGTAAAAATAAAGTGAAATCTATCGCAATCGCTAATTGTCCGTCCGTCTTCTTTCATCGCTGTCCACTTGTGCTTTATCTCCTGAAAAGCATTATACAATTACTGCCGCGCGCTGCCGCCAAGGGGATTGGAACTCGGGTCGCCTTCATTGAGAGGATCTTGTCTTAACCACGACGCCCAACGCCTTTGCTTGTACAAGGGCTAAAGACAACAGCTAATTATGCTATACATTCAGGACAATCTTGACCAATTGGGACATTGTTTCCAATAGATTTACCAATTGTTAGTCAAGAAAAAAGGCCAACCCAGGTGTTTGATGTATATGCATTCAGCTATTGCTATGAAAGCAATCCTATAGTCAATGCCACAACTAGAAGTGGCCATAGTAGGCTGCATCTTGCTCAACCAAGATATGCATGAGCTACCAATCATGAATAGAAAACCATGGGTGGATACATGAGTGCCATAGCAACTAGCCTAATCTGAGTCAAAAAACTCATGTAAAACGATCCTCATAGTCACATACCTTGGGATAAAACAATACTCATAGTTGGGTACCACTCTAATAGTGAGAGATGCACTTAACCGCCTGCCAATGCTTGACATTTGTGTAATGCATAAACTTGCTCATCTAAGAGACATCAAATTGAATATGAGGCTGCGTTATGCATAAGTAAGCCCAAAGCTTTAAAGTTCTCCCTAGGCAGAGCCTTTGTGAAAAGGTCTCCAACATTATCCTATGTGAACACATATGCCAAACTGATCTCTCGAACAGAGAACCTCTCCCTCACATAATGATAGTGCACCTCAATGTTCTTAGTGCAAGCATGGAACACAGGGTTCCTTGCAACTGCCAATACACTTCGACAATAAGTGAAGATGGTGGTGGAAAAAGATTGACCAACACCCAAATCAGCCAAACGCCGTGTAAGCCATACAGAGTCAACATTCACCATGAAAGCCTCACAATATTCCCTATACTCAGACTCACAACTAGAAGTGGCTAGAATAGGTTGCTTCTTGCTTAACCAAGATATGCATGAACTACCAAGCATGAAGCAAAAAACATTGGTGGACACACGAGTGTCGTAGCAACTAGCCTAGTCTAACTAAAAGAAAACATGTAAATATGGTGGTAATGATTCACCCTTGGGATAGAACAATATTTTGGAAAGATCACTTTGAGAGCTTTATCAATGGTACCTTATACAACTCTATCAAACTTTGTCGCCTTCTCCTGCCTTAGAACCATTTCACATGATAGAGTGGTGAAGCACATTTTTTAGATGCCATTGGGTGCCCATGGCTTTGTGGAATCCATCCACGTTGCCCAAGCCTACTCCTAGGATCTGATACTAATGCTATATCTATTGGAGATTTGAACTCATAACCTCTGAGTTAGAAGTGTAATGGGCTAACCACTTGACCCAAAAGCCTTGAGGACTCCTTCCTAATCCTGTGTCATAGGATGTAGTTCAACCATCCCTTGCCTATCAAGGGTGATTTAAAAACCTACAAACTATCACTTTATGACACTTTTGCATTCCTTATCTTCAACACAAGAAGACAAATTAAATTCTTTACTATCTCCATATAAGCTTCCTACTAGCAGCTAGTACTATTGTGACTGCTTCCTACTATGTCAAGGCTACGAATTAAGATTTGGGTGACTTTGGAATTACTTCTAGATTGAAAAGATGGGCATCAAGTAGTTGTTCCGACACTTGTTAACCTTTGTTTACGTCTAGTCTAGTGAAGGAACATGATAGGTGGAAAAGGTTCTTGGGTGCTAGAATCCAATGATAAATGGATCCCTATGTTTCTCCAAACTAACTTCAACGAATAAGTTACCAAGTAATCAATCATTCTAATAGATGTATCTACGTTAAACCTCATAGAAGCATGGTTACATGCATAGTTACATGAATAGACTGCTTCAATCAACAGATGACTTTATCACTTTTTCTTTAGCAAGACAGAGAATCAACCACTACACCACACATAACATAACTAATTTGAGACAACAAACTTCAATTTGACAAAGTTTCCTTCTCTACAGAGCAGATGAGACAATGTGGCATGTCTGATGCCTGCCTTGTCTGACGGATGTTTGTGCAAACGAGATAAAATGTTGTTTATTCATTTGAAGGGTTACATATGATGGTTTTACTCTTTGGCAAGATGTTTTAGGGTATTAATATTTACAAAGGTATTCGATAGCTAACACTAGCATGCACAAAGGATCCAAACCCACAGAAATTTTAGTACAAAAATGGAAGCATCATTGGGCTTCATCATGTTCATCTTCGAACAGTGGAAACACTTTATCTTTAAAAGAATCTCTGGCATCATTCAAGGTAGCCTGAATCTTGTTGCTCATTGCCTTCAACAGGCACTGTACTGCATCTAGTTGGAGTGTAAGTGAGCCATCTGGAGTGGCATCAGACGTAGCAGCTTGTGAAAAATTGACCAGCTCTGAGGTTCGGCAAGTTGTAGACCAAATTCCTCTTGTAAATAAAAGTCTTGCTGGGTTAGTGTTTTGTGTGTTAAGCCTTACCCCGAGCACTCTATACGACTTGATCCTTCAGTGTCTTCTCTTCAGCCACAGACTTCTACAGAGCAAAAACTTATTGCTACACTGCCAAAAGTTGTTGAGCTTGGTGGTTGGTCTCTTTGAGTGCCGTCACTATGTGTTGTAGGAGGTCCAATTCACGTGTGTGTTCTTGTAAGTGGAATCTCATTTCGTTGATCGTAGCACCCTGCACCATGGTTTCCTTTTCTAATTATTGAATTTGGAGGAGATGTTGGGATTAGCATCCTCTAGGTTAGTTACTTGCTTCCTATACTTCTCAGACTCCCGTTTTGACTCCTCAAAAATGCTTTTGAAATACTGAGTCTACCTATACTGTTGATATAAGGCATGACCCAGTTGTTGATTGGTGAACACGTGGTTGTGTAAATCCTTCTGTAGTTGATTATTATGGAGTTGAAACCAGTCACTATGGGCACAAAAGTGTTCAACAATGCATTGGTAGTGATCCATGTAGTGGGCAATCACACCTTGCATATGTAGATGCTGAGTTGACGGAACTCATGCAGAACACATTATTCTTTAATGCTGAACTACCAGTATTCTTCATTTGCAACTGGAATGGGCAGAATCTTGAGTAGTTCAATCTCATCATTGAGGACCACGGGGCAGAGTTTCATGGAGAAATCAGAGGATAGGGTGAATACCATCATGCGCTAGGTGGGATACTGGGTGGAAAGTAAGAGGGTGCCAAAGGAGGGGAGGGATTGGGAGGGGCACGATCGGGAGAAGGTGTTGCATCAATATCTATAGGCTTCCGAGAATTCATGGGGGAAGGAGAGGGAACAGGTGCAATAATCGAATAGGCATCCTTAATCGGAGAGGATGGCGGAGGAGGAGAGGGTTCCTACATTAGTTCATCTATGGGAGGAATAGGAGGCAAGGAGGGAGGTGGGACTGAGGAGGAGGAAGAGGCTGCTGAGTGCAATAGAGAAAAAGGTAAAGGCGGGGAAGGATCAACCATCTTGGTTTGATCGACCTGTTCAAAGGTGGAGGAGGATGAAGTAATGACGATGTGGGTATAGGGAGGTCAATAGAAAATTAGATTCATGCTTTCATCTTCTTCTTCTGTGGGCAATGCCGCTTGTGCAAAGCATCATGGGATCAAAAAAACACCGGTGTTGAAATGAAAGTTGCCTGGGGATAGGACAAAATGAAGATACAGGAGGTGAGTTTTAGGATGGTGGCTTGGTTGTGAAATTTGTTGATGATAGATGTATAGTTCATAATCTGTCAAATGGCGACATGATTATTGCTTCTAGCATTTTATGTCATGGGCTGTATAAGCTCATAGACTATGAAAAATATGTGAATGATTTAGCATGTGCAGTACATGATTCTCAGGCTATGTCAGATGCAAAGCTTCGACATGCACACTTTGGTCATCTAAATTTTGCTAGGTTGCTACACCTGTAGAAATCTAAAATGGTATCCTCTTTGCGAAAACTTGAGGCACCCAGAAAACATGTCTTTGAAGGCTGTATTTTGGGCGAAATGCAACATTCCATCTTTCCAAAAAATGATTCAGTTTGAGCTACTCAGAAATTGCAGCTTGTTCACAGGGATGTGTGTGGTCCTATGTAGACACCCTCTCTTGGAAACTATCTTTACTTTGTGACTTTCACTAATGATTTTTCTAGGCATGCATGGGTATATCCACTCAAAGCAAAGTCCGAAGTCTTTATGTGTTTCAAATAGTTTTTGGTTTAGGATCAAAATCTGTCAGCATGCAAAATGGGCACCCTCTGTGATTGAGGAGCGGAATATATGTTTTGTGAATCTAATGCATTTTGTTGATATATTTAGGTAGTGATGTGTGTGAACACACTATGACTGTCGGGCACTTTCTTCCCTCTTTAGGAGGCTTGTTCCCTCGGCTTGTATATAAGCCTTTATCCCTAATAGGTTACTTATCTTTGTACATTCTAGTGGTAATACATTCAATATTGTGTGTTGTGCTCCAAGCTTCTTCTTCTTCCTTGTGCTCTTGGGTGCATCCAGAGATGTCTAACTCCAATAATTGGTATTAGAGCAGTTCGCCGCTTCATCTAGGGTGTCGTCGACACCTCTTCGATTGCAATCTCAAAATCGCACAAAATCTGGTGAGCATACTCAGGGTGTTTTAGAGATCAAAATTGCTTCGTTTTGTGGTGCTGAAATGGTGATCTGAGCTTGTTTTGGCCTCCAAATGCACTATCACAATGCTTGTGTAGGCTATTTTGTCTTTTTGTGCCAAGGATATATATAGGTTTTAGTTTGCTAGTATAAGCATGTCAAAGTCTGCTACAAGTCTAGCAAAACTCCTTTGGTAGTTTTGTTCAATGTTTTAGGATACAATCATTTTTCTGCATCAGGGTATTTTAGCTAGTGGCCATGTCTCAAAGTAGTGATGTATTTGGTATGTTGGCTATTGGGAATAAGTTAGAATTGAGTCTTCATGATGGTGGAAATGCATTTGATGCTATTGTCTATTAGAGGCAGTTGGATGCTTGATTTACTTATGCATTACTCAACCTCATATTGAGTTTGCTATCTCACATATGAGCAGGTTTATGCATTGCCCAGGAGTCAAGCATTGACAGGCGGTTAAGTGCATCTTTCGATACTTGAGTGGTACTCGGCTACTAGAATTGTTTTATCCCAAGGGGGGATCACTACTACTAGATTTGCATGTTTTTCCTGACTTTGACTGGGCTCGTTGCTATGACACATGTATCCACTAGTGGCTTTTGCTTCATACTTGGCAACTCATGCATATCTTGGCTGAGCAAGAAGCACCCTACTATGACCACTTACAGTTGTGAGGATGAGTATAGGCTAGCTTTCATAGCGATTGTTGAGTGTGTGTGGCTCAGATGCGTTATGGCTGATTTGGGTGTTGGTCAGTCTTTTGCCACCACCATCTTCATTGAGAGTCAAAGCGCATTGACAGTTTCTAAGAACCCTATGTTCCATGCTCACACTAAGCACATTGAGGTGCATTATCATTATGTCAAGGAGAGGTTCTCTGTTGGGGAGATCATCTTGGCATATGTGCCCACGTAGGACTAGAACATTGCAGAACTTTCATGAAGGCTCTTCTTAGGAAGAAGTTTGAAGCTTTCCGCAAAAGCTTTGTGCTTACTTCCTTTTGTGGATTGATTCTACATAGCTTGGCACTTCCTTATACATGAGTGCCAACTCATTGTTCAGTGCATCACTCCCAAGGGGGATTTGTTGATATATTTAGGTTGTGATGTGTGTGAACACACTAGGACCACTGGGGCACTTTTTTTCCCTCTTTAGGAGGTTTTTCCCCCAGGTTGTATATACGCCTATAACCCTAACGGGTTACTTATCTTTCTACATTCTAGTGGTAATACATGCAGTATTGTGTGTTGTGCTCCAAGCTTCTTCTTCTTCCTTGTGTTGTTCACGTGCTTCCATAGAAGTCTAACTCCAACACATTTATGGCTGAATGTGGGATAAAACATCAGTGTACAATGCCATATACACCTCAACAAAATGGAGTTGCTCAACAGAATAACATGTCACTCATGGAGACGGCAAGGTGTATGGTCAAGATTCATGGTTTACCACGTAGTTTCTCGCTTGAGGCTATTTTGTGTGTAGCATATGTACTTAACAGGTATCCCACTAAAGACCTGCGGTCTATCACTCCATATAAGGCTTGGCATGGTTGCAAGCCATCTGTTGCTCATCTGCATGTTTTTGGTTGTTTCGCATATGCAGTAGTGCCTGAACAACAACATAGAAAATTGGATGATAAGGCAGTGAAATGTATTTTTATTGGGTACTGTTCTAAAAGCAAAGGCTTTCATCTGTATCATTCATAGACTAAATGCATTGTGGTTAGCCATGATGTTGTTTTTGAGGAAGATGCTATTCAGCCATTACTTTCATGTACTAAGGAGACATCTATTAGCTCCAAAGACGTATGATACTTTGCTGCGTCTTTTTACAGGTGGATAATCTAGTGCTAGTACATGTCTATGGAGTGATTCTCGTTTTTGCAAATTGTACAATAAACCTAATTTAAGGCACTATTTGCTACCACATGCCTTGGATTTTTGAATTTCACACAGAAAACATGCTTCAAAACATATCCAACTTTGCTCTTGTGAGTCTTTACCCATTCAAGGTCTTGTGCAAATCCACCTACTTTATGCTCCAACTGAAAAGCCATCTCGATCACGACATCTAATGTCATTCCTCCAATACACTAGATTATCATCACCTTTCGTAATTGTGGGTTAAGCACATTTATGAACCACTCTATTCTTACATCATTTGGTAAATTGACATTTTCCTGAAGGGACTATCTGAGATGAGTGTGGAAGATAATAGCATACTCCTCCACTCCCTAGTTTATTTTCTGTTTATTGTAATGTAGGAAATAAAAAAATTTTGCAGCATTCTTCTTTAGCCGAAAGCATTGCAGAAAAGCATTCTGAACATCATCATAATGCCACAAGTGATTAAGGTCAAAGTTTATCAACCATCAAATTGCTTCATTAACCAATGTGGATTGGAAAAGTATGGCTTTGGAAAACTCTACACCTAGAAAGTTTTCAAACCAATATGCACCAAAATTGGATAAGGATTGAACCAAAAATGATCATGCATCTAGACTTGTCTCAATTGCACTTCTTGCATGAGCAAAAAACTTTCAAACCTCTATTCGTTGAGTGCTCACAAATCATCAATTCGAGCAAATAGTGACTCGACCGATAACAATTTATGTTTGATGGTGACATGTAGACTAGGAACAACCATTTCCATGGGTGTAATTGACTCAATACCATAGGCTAGTTTAAAGGGAGTATAACCCGTAGTAACCTTGTACATAGCTCTATATGCCCAAAGAATGGTAGGTAGGAGCTGGTCCTAGAGCTCAAGACAGTCTAACTTCTTGAGAAAAGTCAATAGTGTTTTGTTCGTGCTTTTAGTAAGACCATTGGCACGTGGCTAATATGGAGTACTCAATTTATTGTAATATGAAAGGAATTAGTCAAAGGCTAAATTAATTCATTTTCAAAATGAGTGCCTCAATCTAACACAATTTCAAGGGGAAGACCAAATCATGGAAAAGATCTTGAATTAGGTAATGAAAGTCACCTGGGTATAGGACAAAATGAAGATACGGGAGGTGAGTTTTAGGATGGTGGCTTGGTTGTGAATTTTTTTGATGATAGATGTATAGTTCATGATCTGTCAAATGGTGACATGATTATTGCTTCTGGCATTTTATGTCATGGGCTGTATAAGCTCATAGACTATGAAAAATATGTGAATGATTTAGCATGTGCGGTACATGATTCTCAGGCTATGTCAGACGCAAAGCTTTGACATGCACACTTTGGTCATCTAAATTTTGCTAGGTTGCTACACCTGTAGAAATCTAAAATGGTATCCTCTTTGCCAAAACTTGAGGCACCCAGAAAACATGTCTTTGAAGTCTGTATTTTGGGCGAAATGCAACATTCCATCTTTCCAAAAGATGATTCAGTTTGAGCTACTCAGAAATTGCAGCTTGTTCACAGGGATGTGTGTGGTCCTATGCAGACACCCTCTCTTGGAAACTATCTTTACTTTGTGACTTTCATTGATGATTTTTCTAGGCATGCATGGGTATATCCACTCAAAGCAAAGTCCAAAGTGTTTATGTGTTTCAAACAGTTTTTGGTTTTGGATCAAAATCTGTCAGCATGTAAAATGGGCACCCTCCATTGTGATTGAGGAGGGGAATATATGTTTTGTGAATTTAATGCATTTTGTTTATATATTTAGGTAGTGATGTGTGTGAACACACTAGGACCGTCGGGCACTTTCTTCCCTCTTTAGGAGGCTTTTTCCCTCGGCTTGTATATAATCATATAGCCCTAATAGGTTACTTATCTTTGTACATTCTAGTGGTAATACATTCAATATTGTGTGTTGTGCTCCAAGCTTCTTCTTCTTCCTTATGCTCTTTGCGTGCATCCATAGATGTCTAACTCCAATAATTGGTATCAGAGCAGGTCACCGCTTCATCTAGGGCATCGTCGACACCTCTCCAATTGCAATCTCAGAATCACACAAAATTTGGTGAGCATACTCATGGTGTTTCAGAGATCAAAACTGCTTCATTTTGTGGTGCTGAAATCGTGATCTGAGCTCGTTTTGGCCTCCAAATGCACTATCGTAGTGCTTGTGTAGGCTATTTAGTCTTTTTGAGCCAAAGATATATACAGGTTTTAGTCCGCTTGTATAAGCATCTCAAAGTCTGCTACAAGTCTAGCAAAACTCCTTTGGTAGTTTTGTTCAATGTTTTAGGATACAATCATTTTTTTGCATCAAGGTATTTTAGCCAGTGGCCATGTCTGAAAGTAGTGATGTATTTGGTATGTTGGCTATTGAGAATAAGTTGGATGGTACGAATTACCCATTGTGGGCTTATATGATGCATCATGTATTGGTCACAAAAGGACTATGGACTATTGTGGAGGGTGTTGAAAGACATCCTGTTACACCTACGAATACAGGTACTGAAGTTGATGCAAATGGAGTCAAAGATGATGATATTCTACAAATTACTATTCGTGCTGTGGTTTTTGCTACATGTACTATAGAGCAAATTTATTGGGATGGCAAAGATGCTCACACACATGCATTGATAGCCTTACCTGTCAAACTTGCCATTATTCCTCACATTGCCTCTCGCAGAATAACTAAGGATGCTTGGGATCCACTTACCACATTGTACCAAGCTAGGAACGAGGCTCGTGTTGCTTACCTCTGAAAATAGTTGGAGACTGAGCACATGAATGAAGGTGATTTTATGGACATTTTTCTAACCAAGATCAAGGATTTGAAGGAACAATTGATTTCTGATGATGAAGTCCTTCCTGACAGTTCACTTGTACAGACTGTTCTGAATGGTCTTCCCAACTCCTATTAGAGTTTTGCTTCTACTCTTTGCTTGATGATGAAAGTCAATCCAAATCCCTTAACATTTGAAGAGTTAGTTTTTGTTCTCTTGCAAGAAGATCAGTCTAGGCATAACAGGTCTATTATGCATGTTGCAGATCAAGCTTTCCTGGCTTGTCAGAAGGGTAAAGGAAAATGGAGCTCTTTTACTAGTAAACAAAATTCTGCTAATTCTGCACATTCGAAGAAGGATGACAAAGAAGAAAGAGGTCGGAATGGTTGTTGCAGAGATCTCTACACGGAAAATAGAGTCTCCTAATCTTCTGTAGGATGAAGAATGGGCATTTACTACTATTTGCAGTTTTGAACCATCTTCTCATGAGCAGTGCATGGCTGCAGTAGACTCAGATGTTTGGTACTTTGATAGTGGGGTGACCAAACATATTACCTCGCAACGCAGTTTTTTTTTCACTTGAGCTTGCCCTACAAGGAATACTGTCACATGCACCAAAAACTCGTCTTATCCTATCATGGGAGTTAGTAAGATCATTTTGACAACTACTGATGGTAGTTCTTTCACTCTGTTAGATGCTTTATTTGTACCAGGGATTAAGAAAAATCTGTTATCAGTTTTTGCATTAGCCAAGATTGGCTTGGTTGTGAAATTTTGTTTATCATAGATGTATAGTTCATGATCTATCAAATGGCTGCATGATTATTGCATCTAGCATTTTATGTCGTAGGTTGTATGAGCTCATAGACTATGAAAGATTTGTGAATGATTTGGCATATGTAGTACATGATTCTCAGGCTATGTCAGATGCAAAGCTTTCGCATGCATGCTTTGGTCATCTGAATTTTGCTACTTTGCTACACCTGCAGAAATCTGATATGGTTTCCTCTTTGCCCAAACTTGAGGCACTTGGAAAACATGTCTGGTCAGGCTGTATTGCCTCTTTTGCATCAAATTGCTATGCTATGGCAGCGTCTAGTCTCTCTGATGAGAATGAGCCTGTTTCATTTGACGAAGCACAAAATTCAAAAAATGGGATGGCTGCTATGCAATATGAATATGATGCTATAATGAAGAATGGTACCTAGTCTTTATGTGACTTGCCTCCTTGCAAGAAGGCCATTGGCACTAAGTGGGTATACAAGCTAAAGCGTAAGCCTGATGGAAGAGTTGATAGATATAAGGCTAGACTTGTTGCAAAGGGTTATGCACAAGAAAGAGGCATTGATTTTGATGAGACCTTTGCACCTACATGCCATATGACTACTGCTTGTAGCATCTCGGCACTTGAAGCTCATCATACTTGGAATGTACATCAATTGGAAATTAAAACAACATTTTTGAATGGTGACTTGCATGAAGAAGTGTATGTTTTTCAGCCCTGTGGCTTTGTGCAAAAAGGGCATGAAAACCAGATGTGCATGTTAAAGAAGGCATTATATGGTTTAAAGCAAGCACCACATGCTTGGTATGAAAAGATACATGCCTATCTGATTGCACATGGTTTTGAGTATAGTTCAACTGAAAACACCTTATATGCTAATTGTGCTAATGATTTGCTTCTGATCATTGTGGTGTATGTTGATGACATGTTGCTCACTGGTCCTCATGAGAAGCACATTGCCGATTTCAAGGCTGATTTACATACCTCATTTGAGATGTCTAATTTGGGGCATTTGTATCCTTATTTCGGCATTCAGTTTATGCATGTTGATCGTGGAATGGATTTGTGTTAAATGAAATATATTGATACATTATTGCAGCATCTTGGCCTTGAAGAGTGTAAGCCCATTGCCACTCCTATGGAGAGAGGTTTACAATTGAGTCTTCATGATGCTGAAGATGCATTTGATGCTATTCTCTATTAGCAGGCAGTTGGATGCTTGATTTAATTATGCATTACTCAACCTCATATTCAGTTTGCTATCTCACATATGAGCAGGTTTATGCATTGCCTAGTTGTCAAGCATTGGCAGATAGTTAAGCGCACCTTTCGATACTTGAGTGGTACTCGGCTACTTGAATTGCTTTATCCCAAGGGGGGATCACTACTACTAGATTTGCATTTTTTTTCTGACTTTGACTAGGCTAGTTGCTATGACACTATGTATCCACTAGTGGCTTTTGCTTCATGCTTGGTAGCTCATGCATATCTTGGCTTAGCAAGAAGCACCCTACTGTGACCACTTACAGTTGTGAGGCTGAGTATAGGGTAGCTTTCATAGCGATTGTTGAGTGTGTGTGGCTCAGATGCCTTATGGCTAATTTGGGTGTTGGTCAGTCTTTTGCCACCACCATCTTCATTGATAGCCAAAGCGCATTGAGAGTTCTGAGGAACCCTATGTTCCATGCTCACACTAAGCACATTGAGGTGCATTATCATTATGTCAGGGAGAGGTTCTCTGTTGGGGAGATCATCTTGGCATATGTGCCCACGTAGGACTAGAACATCGCAGAACTTTTCATGAAGGCTCTCCCTAGGGAGAAGGTTGAAGCTTTCCGCAAAAGCTTTGCGCTTACTTCCTTTTGTGGATTGATTCTACATAGCTTGGCACTTCCTTATACATGAGTGCCAACTCATTGTTCAGTGCATCACTCCCAAGGGGGATTTGTTGATATATTTAGGTTGTGCTGTGTGTGAACACACTAGGATTGCCCGGGGCACCTTTTTTCCCTCTTTAGAAGGTTTTTTCCCCCGAGTTGTATATATGCCTATAACCCTAATGGATTACTTATCTTTCTACATTTTAGTGGTAATACATGCAGTATTGTGTGTTGTGCGCCAAGCTTCTTCTTCTTCCTTGTGCTGTTCACGTGCTTCCGTAGAAGTCTAACTGTAACACATTTATGGCTGAATGTGGGATAAAACATCACTGTACAATGCCATATACACCTCAATAAAATGGAGTTGCTCAACTCATCGAGATGGCAAGGTGTATGGTCAAGATTCATGGTTTACCACGTAGTTTCTTGCTTGAGGCTATTATGTGTGTAGCATATGTACTTAACAGGTGTCCCACTAAAGAATTGCAATCTATCACTGCATATAAGGCTTGGCATGGTCGCAAGCCATCTGTTGCTCATCTGCATGTTTTTGGTTGTTTGGCATATGCATTAGTGCCTGAACAACAACATAGAAAATTGGATGATAAGGCAGTGAAATGTATTTTTATTGGGTACTGTTCTAAAAGCAAAGGCTATCATCTGTATCATCCATAAACTAAATGCATTGTGGTTAGCCATGATGTTGTTTTTGAGGAAGATGCTATTCAGCCATTACTTTCATGTACTAAGGAGACATCTGTTAGCTCCAAAGACGTATGATACTTTGCTGTGTCTTTTTACAGGTGGATAGTCTAGTGCTAGTACATGTCTATGGAGTGATTCCCGTTTTTGTGAATTGTACAATAAACCTAATTTAAGGCATTGTTTGCTACCACATGCCTTGGATTTTTGACTTTCACACAAAAAACATGCTTCAAAATATATCCAACTTTGCTCTTGTGAGTCTTTACCCATTCAAGGCCTTGTGCAAATCCACCTACTTTATGCTCCAACTGCAAAGCCATCTCGATCACGACATCTAATGTCATTCGTCCAATACACTGGATTATCATCACCTTTCGTAATTGTGGGTTAAGCCCATTTATAAACCACTCTATTATTACATCATTTGGTAAATTGACATTTTCTTGAAGTGACTATCTGAGATGAGTGTGGAAGATAATAGCATACTCCTCCACTCCCTAGTTTATTTTCTTTTTATTATTATGTAGGAAATAAAACATTTTTGCAGCATTCTTCTTTAGCTGAAAGCATTGCAGAAAAGCATTCTGAACATCATCATAATGCCACAAGTGATTAAGGTAAAAGTTTATCAACCATCAAACTGCTTCATTAACCATTGTGGATTGGAAAAGTATGGCTTTGGAAAACTCTGCACCTAGAAAGTTTTCAAACCAATATGCACCAAAATTGGATAAGGATTGAACCATCAAACTTTGAACTGGAGTCCGCAAAAAAAAATGATCATGCATCTAGACTTGTCTCAATTGCACTTCTTGCATGAGCAAAAAACTTTCAAACCTCTGTTCGTTGAGTGCTCGCAAATCATCAATTCGAGCAAATAGTGACTCAGCTGGTAACAATTTATGTTTGATGGTGACATGTAGTCTAGGAACAACCATTTCCATGGGCGTAATTGCCTCAATACCATAGGCTAGTTTAAAGGGAGTATAACCCGTAGTAACCTTGTACATAGCTCTATATGCCCAAAGAATGGTAGGTAGAAGCTGGTCCTAGAGCTCAAGACAGTCTAACTTCTTGAGAAAAGTCAATAGTGTTTTGTTCGTGCTTTTAGTAAGACCATTGGCACGTGGCTAATATGGAGTACTCCATTTATTGTAATATGAAAGGAATTAGTCAAAGGCTAAATTAATTCATTTTCAAAATGAGTGCCTCAATCTAACACAATTTCAAGGGGAAGACCAAATCATGGAAAAGATCTTGAATTAGGTAATTAGCAACTACCGTAATAGTTGAAGAAGGGACTGCCCAGGCCTCAATCTACTGTGTTGAATAATTTTACCTCATATTAATGTTGCAAGAAGCTATTGGAGTAGGCGCTCTCTCTTTCAAGGTAGAAGTTAGGTTTACACAAATTCTTAACATGAATGGCTTAGAAAATGGGCTTTGTAATTGGAGGCCTATAAATCTCCTAGCTTCTATATATACCACCCTTCCTTCTTTCATAGCTAGGATGCTACTCCACGATAGCATTTATACAGGACCAAAGGTGTTGTTGAGGACCGCTTAAGAAAGAACCTTGAACTCAAGCCACTGATTGAATGGAATAATCAGTATTGTATAAACAAAGCTTTGTGCATTCGGCATTTCCTTTTGGACATCAAGTAATGCACCCATCTTTGGCTAATCATCCATTAGGTTTTCTGGGGTACCCAAGGAGCCAAATATGCTAACCTTGATAAGGATGTTTGCAAAGTTTGCCACATTCATGAGGATGTTGATCACATCACTTTTGAACCACAAATGGAATAAGGTGCTTTTGGAGATTCTACCTTTCGTAGACTTTCAAAAAGCTAGAAGGAGGTATTGCATGGAGGATGCAACAAAATGCGTGTTTCGATGTGAATGTTGTGTAGAGGTCATTACTTAAAGTGATTTGGCTGGACTAGAAGATATAAGAAGGGCTTTCAAGACAATTCGTTGGAGCACTCTATGGTCCTCACGTTTGATCCTCAAAGGATAGGAATATATGCTCATAGGCAATGCAAGACATCCGAGAGAATCCTCTATGTAGTTACCAAAAGAGCCTAGAATCCAATAGCTAGAGAGCGAGTATTCGCATGAAAGGCTATATATGATACATGAGTGTATCTGCTTTCCCCGAAGGGGAAGTCTCTTTCGCTACATGAGGGGCCTTGCCGATTTTTCTTTCTAAAACACATTCACTTTCCGAAAAGGGAAACAAAAATGTAAAAATTGCATGTTAATACGTTATTGTCTACATCAATATTATTTCGAGTCGTATCTTGTGCGAGGTGCTATGCAATGCATGACATCACAATGGCTTTCATTATAGCTGTTTCGTGAGGTGCTATGCAATGCATGACATCACGATTTAGCTGTTTCCGATGATGTAATGCATGACACCACAATGCGTCAAAACTGTATATAAAGCCGACCAATGCAATTCGCTTCAGTGTAATGAGACGCAAGCATACGAATTGTACGGATAGCGCCGAGAGCGAGTGAACTCCACAATTGACCGCTGGCTATGGCGTGCAAGGTACCCAGAACGAAACTTGGTTCGCAGGGTTTGGAGGTATCGAAACAGGGGCTTGGATGCATGGGTATGTCTGCTTTCTACGGGCCCCCAAAGCCAGAGGAGGAGATGATCCATTTGATTCGTCAAGTCTTTTCCTGTGGTGTGACCTTCTTGGATACGTCTGATCTATACGGTCCGTTCACCAACGAGATCCTCCTGGGAAAGGTATGCGCCTATTGTTCCCGACTCAGAATCCCGCATTTCATGTCAAAACCAGTCCAAGATTTCATCTTAATTCCATCTGGCGAAATGTGAACAAGTGTTTATCATCCTAAAACCTCGAAAGCAGTAGAGACTCGTAGAAAGTAGGGGATAGAGACCGGCAGCTTTTTGCGATGAGCACGCTTTGTTCTTTTACTTAGTAGTGCATTTGTCTTGGTACGCCTATTGGAGCCCCTTTGAAAGGAGTAGTACATCCGGAGAATTGTGTTATGTGAGCTTCCAGAGAGCTGAAATATTGGTGTCGTTTCTGTTTTGTAAAGGCTCTGAAAGGGATCAGGCAGCAGGTCCAGCTTGCAACAAAGTTTGGTATTTCGTTTGAAGATGGGAAGGTAAAGATCCGTGGAGACCCGGACTATGTCCGAGCATGCTGCGAAGCAAGCTTGAAGAGGCTGGACGTGGACTGCATCGATCTTTATTATATACATCTTGTGGATGCAACCGTCCCTATAGAAGTGACTGTAAGACATCACATCTTGTTATTGTTTACGTTGGCTCTTAGTTCTGTGATGAACATGGAGTTACATGTTTGTGCTACTTCCCTAATATAGATGTCATCGTTAATTGTGCTCTCCCTTGTCATTTGTCCTTACATATTCTTTGTCCATTAATCAGCATAAGGTTTGCTGTGTTTGAGTCTATCAGATAGGGGAAATGAAGAAGCTGGTAGAGGAGGGAAAGATAAAGTATATTGGCCTCTCCAATGCTAGCGCTTCCACCATCCGAAGAGCTCACGCTGTTCACCCCGTCACAGCAGTTCAAATCGAGTGGTCCTTGTGGACTCGTGATTTCGAAAAAGACATTATTCCTACTTGCAGGTGCTACGATTTTTTGAGTGTCCGCATTTTGTCCTGTGTGATCGATACATGCCCTCACCCGAATCGATGATGGTTCCATTGTTTACAGGGAATTGGGCATTGGCATCGTTGCATACAGTCCACTGGGTCGCGGCTTCCTCTCGGCTGGAGCAAAGTTGCTAGAAACTCTGTCGGAGACAGACTACCGGAAGGTTCGTCTGCATATTCTATGAGCCATAGCTACAACATATGTGGTTGTGTATATAACATGTCCATGGACCTTCTGCAGGTTGGTCAGCCAAGGTATCAGAATGAGAACTTGCAGAAGAACGAAAAGCTCTTCATTGCTCTTTGTCAGTTGGCCACAAAGAAGGAATGCACGCCAGGTCAGCTCGCATTAGCCTGGCTGCACAATCAAGGGGATGATGTCGTGCCAATCCCCGGAACAACTAAGCTACAAAACTTCGAGGAGAACCTGGGTTCGCTGCAAGTGAAACTTACCAGCGAGGAGATAGAAGAGATAGAGGCCGTATTCCATGTCGATGCAGCTGCTGGTGGTAGATATGATGAATCAGACAATAGCTGCATTACATCTGAGACTCCACCACTCTCTTCTTGGAGCTCTTGAGCACTAGATCAGTGGAATCAATAATATGATTGGCAAAAATCATGAAAAAAATATGCGAAATGCCTCTCTCTCTCTCTCTGTGTATTTATTAAACGCGAAACCTTGACTATGCATCTTTTATGATTCAAAGAATGGAATTCCGGTCACTAAATCGAAGCTCACTTATTGTACTCACGGAAATGAGAGCCATAACGTATGCTTGATCGAACATAAACTTCGTTTTCATGATTGCGTTTTCTATGGTTTTCCCAAAGAAGTGGTTTCCTATGGTCACAACTAAATGTAAGGGAATTGGGATTAGAAAGCTTTCAATCATAGCACATTGGAAAAAATTTGAAAGAGTACGACAAATTAAGGATTTTTAGAAGAACCTGTAGTTCCTCACAATTTGAAAGAGTTCCTTTCTCTAAAACAAAATTTAGACTTTTTACCTCTAAGGAAACACATTCTTAAAGCTAAAGAAAAGGCTATAATATTTCTATTCTAACACTTAAGGGACCAGCTTTAAGTATTTATGGAACCTTTAAACATTGAGAATTTGTAATCATAAAGAAAGTTTCTTTAAATATTGATGTCGTTAGGAAAAGGAATTCTCTTTCTTTTGTGGGCTAAGCCCAAAGTGATTTCACCTTGCTTAGAATTATTCATGAAGAGTTTGTAATTCTTTTATATGGATAATTATTCTAATAATCTTCTTTTTACTTAGAGAAGACTTTATGTAGAGTGCCTTTTGAGAGAACTTCACACATCTATACATAATGTAATGAGTTTTAATCATGCAAATGCTATATCAACTCATATCATTTTTGTAGATCTAGAAGCTTCCACTTATATTATACAAGCTTACTACTTTTCTAAAACGTAGATTTTTTAGTTGCTTCCTATAATTACATCTCTCACATATGTTTTCAACTCGCTAAACATGGTGGAGTCTAAGGACTGAAGAAGCACATGAACATCACAAGGAAGAACATGAGGCTTGGATAACAACACAACAATAATTTATTACCAATTCAATGTACAAAGATAAGTGATCCATGCGGGTAATAGGCATATATACCAATCGGGAAAAAAATCTCTGAAAAGAGGGAAAAAGCTACCTCTGCTATACATCACTACCAAAATATATCGACACACCCCTCCTTCAGAGGGATGTGGTGAACAAGGAGCTAGCACTCATGTATAAGCAAGTGTGACGCTATGTGAATGAAATAAACCCACAAAGGGAAGGAATCCTCAAGCTTTGCGAAAAAAGATTCAGACTTATTCCTAGACAAAACCTTGTGAGAACAACTGTAACATTATCCTATGCGGGCATATAAGACAAACTAGTCTCTCCAATAGAGAGTCTTTCCCTGACATATTGATAGTGCTTGATCCAACATAAACACCTTTTATATAATTGCATTTTCTATGGTTTTCCCAAAGCACTTAGATAAAGCTGCCAAATAGGAAAAATAACAGAGTCTTGAAGTTTAATACTCATGATATTTTGTTGTATCTATGGTCCTCAAGTTTAATCATCAAAGGATAGAAATATATGCTCCATAGGCAATGCAAGAGAACCGAGAGATTCCTCTATGTACTTAGCAAAAGAGCCTAGAATCCAGTACGTAGAGTGCTAGACTATATGGATCTTAATTGAATTCGTACCCTCAAGACTAGACTCATATTAAGGATTGTTGGAAGATGAAGATCACCTCTTCTTTCTAAAAGAACCCTAAGCATAAAGCATTGTTATCATATTCCTTTAGATCTTTGTATTCATTATTTCTTTCTTACTACACAAATATTGTTGATTTTGATGTGTTCTTTTTGTTTTGGTGTGTTTGTGTGTATGCTTGTTTTCTAGAGGATTTTGAAACAAAGTTAGGATAATAGTCCTCCCCATTTTAAACATTGACAAGGATATAAGTGACATCATGTACCAAGGAAGTTGAAATCCTTATATTTTCAAATAATATTGGCAAATTAAGCTTATCATCTCTTAAGTAGTGATGCTTGTTTTTTTATAGATATCCTTGTAATGTTTTGCATATGGTGAGAATGTTCATAAAGGCCAAGGTCCTAATTTTGAGGGAGCCAATGCCTAATAGTTGGATGTACGGTTGTTTCTAAGCCGTTCGAGTGTCCATACTAAGTGTATGGGAGCTTGAAGGCTTCTAAAGATCTACATGGTCAAGGGTTTCTCAAGGTTGGAATGTACGTTTGATCAAAGATCAACTCCTTTTAAAAGTTTCACTTTCAGTGGATTTCCTCGAAATTAAAAGCGAGCTAGGAAATTCTCATATGTTTGATGAAAGGTAAACCCCTTTCCCATAATTCTTTTTTCACAGATTTCTTTCTACACATTTGAGAGAGAGCTACAAAATCTCAAGTTAGGAACCCTTGTCACAAAGAAACTTAACATGTAAATACACCGACATGCATATGTATATACATACATACACACATACATACATACATACATACATACATACATACATACATACATACATACATACATACATACATACATACATACATACATACATACATACATACATACATACATACATACATACATACATACATACATACATACATACATACATACATACATACATACATACATACATACATACATACATACATACATACATACATACATACATACATACATACATACATACATACATACATACATACATACATACATACATATATACATACATACATACATACATACATACATACATACATACATACATACATACATACATACATACATACATACATACATACATACATACATACATACATACATAGATACATACCTACATACATAAATGCAAGTAGTACAACATGATGTTTTTAAAATTGCATGACATATGTTTGAAAAGAGCTCAGCTTCTTTTAGATGATTGTATTTTCAATGCTTTCCCTAGATCATTACAAGAGATCTATGAGTTTTTGGTAAGTTTCATGAAAGATAAACCCCTTTCAAACAATTACTTTTTAGTGATTTCTCCATAAACGTTCAATAGGAAAAGCTACAAAATTTCATGTTAAGAATCCTTGTGAGCAAAACTATCAAGTAAATATAGATCTGGGTGGCGCCATATACATAATTAGACACTTGATACCCTTAAATCATGCACACAAGGTGCCATGCATCCAGGTATGCATCCTTGCATGCATAAATACAATTAAACATACATACATACATACATACATACATACATACATACATACATACATACATACATACATACATACATACATACATACATACATACATACATACATACATACATACATACATACATACATACATACATAGATACATCCATACATACTCATCAACATGCATGCATGCATATGTAAATACATACATACATACATACATACATACATACATACATACATACATACATACATACATACATACATACATACATACATACATACATACATACATACATACATACATGCATGCATGCATGCATGCATGCATACATACATACATACATACATACATACATACATACATACATACATACATACATACATACATACATACATACATACATACATACATAAATACATACATACATACATACATACATACATACATACATACATACATACATACATACATACATACATACATACATACATACATACATACATACATAAGTACATACATACATACATATGTACATAAGTACATAGAGGCATACATACATACATGCATACATACATACAAACTCTTAATCTTCAATCACAATCCACACAAAATAACAAATTTTGGCTTAACAACAAATATGAGACTAAAACAGATTATAGTAGAGTATGTGCAGAAACAAGAAGTTTGTAAGGGAGACAAATATCTAGTCCAAAATTTACAAAGAGTTTTGATTTGCATTAAAAAATTCTATCAAGCAACCTCAATGACAAGCCTCATCCACCCATCTGTTAAAAATAAAGAAGTAAGCTCATATATATTTTTGCAAAAGGATTTTCTTCAAGTAGAAGGAAAATACAAAAACGAAAAATAGAAGCATTTACTTCAGCAAGTAGTGGAGGCCAAAAGAGAATCATTCAAAAGAGAATCAAATCCAAAATCTGAACTGTAAGAGGAGTGGCTGTCCAAAGTAGTGGAGAAATGATGGAGAAGAGCTCTCAAACTCATCATGAGTGTTTTTGGTCACTTGGCTATAAAAGAAGCAAGGGAGGACACTCAAGAAAAGAGGAAGAAGGCGTGGAAGCCCCCTTGTAGCTACTTCATTTGTTTTGAGTCATTTCGTTCAGTTCACTCTCATAGAGTATGTCCAGCCGCACACCCATTTTTGGGTAGTCTACTTGTGAGAGCCATATCTCTCAACATATGTATCCAATTTTAGTGTTTAAACATTTGTTGGAAAGCTTATCTCGAGTACTTCCTCTATCTAAAATAGTTTATGAAATTCTTTATGGTCTGTGAGTTATTCAGGTTTTAGTGAAGTCCAGTTTTCAGCCTAACTGAGTGGATAGGTAGTCTGTTTTGAATCAAATAGTTGCCAACTCAAATCTACTCCAAATTGAGTGTTTGATATCTCATTTGAAAGCTCTAGGTGTCTAGTTTGAGTGACCAAAGTTTCAAGTTCATTGAGTATTTCAGTTGGTACCTGTTTTCATTTGAAGGTTTTGCTATTGGCAAGAGTCTTGATCCTAAGAAGGTCTTCTACACTTTCCACTGCGATTAGGAGAGAAATTCTCCAACACCATCCACCTCTTAACTAATCTCAATCGAATCACAATCACAATGTCAATCACAATCCAAATCCAAGTCAGACAATAAGTGATAATGATCAATGCACGACCATTATCCATATCCATAGCTCTCAACCTTCATCTCTATGTCTCCCCATTGGAACTTCACAACAAATCATGCATTTCTAGACATGTGTCATGAAATCTGCATGCTCCAAGTTAATGTTTTTTTTTGAATGTCTCATGCAAGACTCTGTGATCGGCCAAAGGTTTCCTCGGCATGTCCACCTCAAGAATCGAATGTGCAAAAAAGGAGGCGATCCCTACAACACACTCATACACATGTTGATCACCCCAAATAACCCATATCAATTTTAACCCGCCACCATGAATAAGATGAATCATAGCTTGTTCTCTCTAAAAAAAAACTTATGCATTAGCTCAAGTCTGTGAGACATAGAAATATTCATCGTCTCGAGCTCCACAATCATGTTAGAGATGCTTTATCTCCAAAAACGTTATGTTCTGGAGATATTGGCCCCATAGAATAAAAAATTCTAGGAGAGATGAAAAACATGCAAAATCTTTTCATTTACCTACCTTCACACAATCAAATGAGGACATAAAACACAAGAAATACAAAATTTTCAATGAGATAAAGTTTTTCTACTCAGAGCACTCTACCTTTGTCTCATACAACACTTTTTGTAATTCCTACATCTTCATGGTCAAATTTGACATACAAATTTCATGTGACAATTTTTTAGAGAAATGAAAAATTCTTGCTACAAAATTTTAAAGACATGATTAGAATATCCTAAACATCAAATTTGGTTATTATCTGGACATTGTTTTTTGGAAAAGAACAACAATCCCAATATGGTATATTACATGCATAGTGGTAAGGATTGTTGGAAGATGAAGA
>CM035415.1:133749999-134197499 GCA_020310875.1 Ceratopteris richardii | reverse complement strand
ACTACTTTTCTAAACAGTTTGAAAAACTCCATAAAATTCTGATAAAACGTAGATTTTTTAGTTGCTTTGTGTAATTACATCTCTCATATATGTTTTCAAGTGGCTAAACATGGTGGAGTCTAAGGACTGCAGAAGCACATGAACATCACAAGGAAGAAGATGAGGCTTGGAGAACAACACAACACTAATTTATTACCAATTGAATGTACAAAGATAAGTGATCCATGCGGATTATAGGCATATATACCAATTGGGCAAAAAACCTCTGAAAGAGGGAAAAAGCTACCTCCGCTATACATCACTACCAAAATATATCGACACACCTCCCCTTCAGAGGGATGTGGTGAACAGGGAGCTAGCACTCATGTATAAGTTGAAGCTATGTGGAATGAAATAAACCCACAAAAGGAAGTAATCCTAAATCTTTGTGAAAAAGATTCAAACTTATCCCTAGACAAAACCTTGTGAGAACACCTCTAACATTATCCTGCGCACATATAAGACAAACTTGTCTCTCCAACAGAGAGTCTCTCCCTGACATATTGATAGTGCTTGATCCAACATAAACACCTTTTATATAATTGCATTTTCTATGGTTTTCCCAAAGCGCTTAGATAAAGCTTCCAAATAGAAAACC
The DNA here is from genome assembly GCA_020310875.1 of Ceratopteris richardii. Classification (NCBI taxonomy): domain Eukaryota; kingdom Viridiplantae; phylum Streptophyta; class Polypodiopsida; order Polypodiales; family Pteridaceae; genus Ceratopteris; species Ceratopteris richardii. Next base: position 134,196,862 of record CM035415.1, on the reverse strand, counting down.
TAACAGAGTCTTGAAGTTTAATCCTCATGATATTTTGTTGTATCTATGGTCCTCAAGTTTAATCATCAAAGGATAGCAATATATGCTCCATAGGCAATGCAAGAGAACCGAGAGATTCCTCTATGTACTTACCAAAAGAGCCTAGAATCCAGTACGTAGAGTGCTAGTCTAACTTCCATGTATTGTCATGAAAGGCTATATAAGATACATGACGTTATTTTCTTACTTAGAAGGGGAAGTCTCTTAGCGAACTAATAGCTTAATCTATTGCTAAGGTCTAATCAATGAGAAGGAGGGGACCGTGAGCATCATATTCAAGTTAGAGGAGTTAACTAGAGAAGATGTGTACAGATAATTGACTTACCACGAGAATACTCAATTGAATTGAGATACTTAATGAGATGCACTTGGACATGTACATACTATATGGATCTTAATTGAATTCGTACCCTCAATCCTAGACTCATATTAAGGATTGTTGGAAGATGAAGATCACCTCTTCTTTCTCGTAGAACCCTTAGCGTAAAACATTGTTATCATATTCCTTTAGATCTTTGTATTCATTATTTCTTTCTTACTACACAAATATTGTTGATCTTGATGTGTTCTTTTTTTTTTGGTGTGTGTGTGTGTGCTTGTTGTCTAGAGGCTTTTGAAACAAAAGTAAGGATAATAGTCCTCCTCATTTTAAACTATTTAACAGGGATATAAGTGACATGATGTATTTTTTATATATATCCTTGTAATGTTTTGCATGTGATGAGAATGTTCATAAAGGCCAAGGTCCTAATTTTGAGGGAGCCAATGCCTAATAGTTAGATGTATGGTTGTTTCTAAGCAATTCGAGTGTCCATACTAAGTGTATGGGAGCTTGAAGGCTTCTAAAGATCTACATGGTCAAGGGTTTCTCAAGGTTTGAATGTACGTTTGATCAAAGATCAACTCTTTTAAAAGTTGCACTTTCAATGGACAACACGGAGGACGAAGAAGGAAATTTCTAGCCAACATAATGTGTGGTAAGCTCAGAGGATTTCGAGGAGATAGCCCCGATGCTCATGTCCAAACATTCGATATTAACTACAGCGCATTGGAAAATTCAAATGATGATATATACAAAGCCTTAGTTTTCCAATCCACAGGGGTTAATGAAACAACATGATGGTTGACATAGTTTGACCTTAATCACGTGTGACATTATGATGATGTTCAGAATGTTTTTCTGCAATGCTTTTGGCATAAGAAGAATGCTACATAAATTTCTAACTTCCTATAGCACAATAAATAGAAAATGAACCAGAGAGTGGAGGAGTATGCTACCTTCCTCCACACTCATCCTAGACAATTGCCACTAGCAATGCCAATTCACCAAATGATATAATAACACACTTGTTTATAAATGGGCTTAACCCGCAATTACAACAGGTGATGATAATCCAGTGTATTGGAGGAATGACCCTAGATGCCATGATTGAGATGGATTTGGAGTTAGAGCATAAAGTAGGCGAATTCGCACAAGTCCTTGAATGGGTAAAGACTAGTAAGAGCAAAGTCAGAGATGTTTTGAAAAAGGATATGTATGTGAAGTGCAAATGTGTCCGTACAAAACTAAGACACAAAATCGACTAGCAATAAGCATAGTCATACAAGAGCATGGCAAACCTGTAGCAAATCATGTTCCTCCTCAATTGCGGTACACCACTTACTCATCCTACATAAATTTTAGGACCGCGATCAAGAAATTTCAATCATCCACACTAGAGTCAAGATCACATTAGTGGCGAATTCGGTCACATCCACAAACATTGCAAAGATGCTCAAGAATACAACAAATGAAAGAAGGATCGACAAAATCCAACAACAAACATGGTCATGATCACACGTGCTAAATCACAAATCACTACCATCCAAACACGCTCTAAAAAGTTCCTACAATGAGGTGTTGAATTCTTTCAATCAAGTTTTAGGGATCAATACCAAATGTTCTCGAAGGCAACCAAATGGGCTCAAGTTGAAGCCTTCATTTTTCCTAATCTCGTACCAGTTACTTCTCAAACAGTACAACCCTCTACACCAAAATTATTGAAACCTTCAATATTTGTCTCATCCAAACCATGCATAAACATCATCAAAGAAGCCTTCTCCTTACACAACCTAGGACATGTTGGCTAAAGCACCAATTACTTTGCCTTTAGGATAAATATTGTCTCTTGTCCTTAGCATCAGACAACAATTTTAGCAATATATTAGTTTGGACCAGAGTCCAATGCCAGCTTTCGCTGCTATACATATGGAACCAGACACAACCATGGACCATGTGGTCCCCTTGATGAGTGTCTAGTATAAAAATCATAAAGCTACACAAGTCCTTATGGATGGTGATTGTGACCTCGATATCACCACTACACATCCTCTATGTAAGAAGTTGGGTTGGAATAAAATTGAACTCGTTAAATTCTTTGTTCCGATGGCTTAGCAATCTAGGGTCCATCTCGGGGACTAGTGAGAAATATTCTTATTACAATGCAGGGAGCAGTTTTTCATATGATGTTTGTTGTTTTGGATCTGAATACTGAGTTGACTCTGGACTATAACTTACTTTTTAGTCGTCCATGGCTAAAGGAGGCCAAGGTCCTACAAGATGGGTTGTCTAACAAACTAATCCTTAAATGTAATCACTAAAATTACATTGTTTTTCTTCATGACATTAGACCATGTGAAATTGATGCTAGGCACTATGTTGTTGAACAAGTCCATATGATGGAAGATCCTTTAGATGATGAGGAAATGGCCTTCTTCTCCACCAACCAGGATCTCCTTTCCTTAAGAGCAGTGGACCTACAACACATTGTATTCGACCACTAGTCCCCAGCATCCTGCTCTGTTCAATTGCCTATAGTATAGACCGAAATTTCATTGGATGATCTACTCGACTTAGCATACTTACTTAACCATATCCATCAGGATGGATGATACCTTTGACCAAGAAAATTATGTCTGGGAAGATCAATTAATTACTTGCAACTTAAGAGATGATTTAAAATTGTGACCTGTTAAGACTAGAGCACGGTTGCAAGAATCTTTTAAACGTGATGTGCTAGTGTTATTAATCGAGTTTATTGACTTATTTGAATGGGATTATAAAGATATGAAGGGTCTAGATCCTAGGATATATCAACACCGAGTTGTCCTGAAATCGGATGTTTACCTAGCTAAGCAATAGAGTTATTGCATGAACCTGCATTATGCTAAACAAGTCAAATAAGAATTAAAACATTTGCTTCGAGTTGGGTTTATAGTTCCCCTTGAAAACCTAGAGTGGATCTCTCTGATTGTCATTGTCCCTAAGAAGAATAAACAACTAGGCATCTATATCACTTACCAAAAACTGAATGCGACCACTATTGCTGACCCTTTGCCATTCTTGGATAGAATGCTTGATGAAGTTGCCGGTTGAGAAATGTACTCTTTTTTAGATGGGTAAAGTGATTATAATCAAGTTCATATGGTTAAGGAAGATATACCTAAAACAACCATTATAAATAATTGGGGAGTTTAGCATGCACAATGATGTGGTTTGGGCTCTCGAATGCCCCCAGCACATTTCAGCGATGTATGTTGGAGATTTTTTCTCCTTATCTTACAAGCTTCATGCGAGTCCGTGGGTCCTCCTTGGTTCTGTGGAATCCTATAGAATCTTGTTATGATACCCTTATGAATTTTTTTACTTCTGGTTATCCACGGAATTCCTTGTCAGTAGCTACGAGACAGAAATTGGCCCTCATAAGACACTATTCCTATTACACTATAGGGAGCAGTTTTTCATATGATGTTTGTTGTTTTGGATCTGACTAAGTCCAGTATAGACGGTAACTTACTTCTTGGCTGTCCATGGCTAAAGCAGACCAAGTTCCTACAAGATTGATCATCTAACAAACTAATCTTTAAATGTAATCATCAAAAATACATTTAACTTCTTGATGAGCTTAGACCATGTGAAATCCATGCTAGGTCCTATGTTGCTGAACTAGTCCATATGTTGGAAGGTCTATCAAATGATGAGGAAACAACGTTCCTCTCCACTAACCAAGATCTATTTTCCGTAGGAATAGTGGACCTGCATGTATTTGAACACTGGTCACCAGCATTCTACTCTGTTCAACCCACGACAGTATAGACTGAAACGTCATTGAACAATCTACTCAACTTAGCAGACTTACCGAACCATTTGCATCAAGGGATGGATGACACCTTTGGCTAAGAAACTTATGTCTCGGAAGATCAATTAATTACTTGAGACTTAGGAGATGATTTGAACTTGCAGCCTATCAAGATTAGAGCAGGATTGGAGGAATCTTTTAAAAGGGATGTGCTAGCATTATTAAGCGAGTTTATTGACTTATTTGCATGACATTATAAATTTATGAAGGGTCTAGATCCTAGGATATATAAACACAGAGTGATCCTAAAATCAGACGCTTATCTAGCTAGGTCACATAATTATTGAATGAACCCCCACTATGCTAAACAAGTCAAAGATGAATTAGATCATTTGCTTCGGGTTGGATTTATATTTCTCCTTGAACACCTAGAGTGGATCTCTCTGATTGTCATTGTCCCTAAGAAGAATAAACAACTACGCATCTGTATCCACTACCAAAAATTGAATGCCACCACTATTGCTGACCCCTTTCCCTTGCAATTCCTAGATAGTATGCTTGATGAAGTTGCCTGTGGAGAAATGTACTCTTTTTTAGATGGGTACAGTGATTATAATCAAGTTCATATGGTTGAGGCAGATATACCTAAAATAGCCTTTATCACTAATTGGGGATTTTACGCATGCAGAATGATGTGGTTTGGGCTTTCGAATGCCCTTATTAGCACATTTCAGTTTTGTATGAAGCAAAGTTTTTCTCCTTATCTTAAAAGCTTCATGTGAGTTTATCTTGATGATTTCTCTATGTCCAAGCTACAAATGCACATCTGTAGCATCTTCATCTATGGTTTTTTAAGTGTAGAAATAAATCTATCTTTGTTGTCTATTGTGGCAAATTATTAGGCCAACTTATTACTTCTAGAGGGGGAATTTAGGTTGATCCCGATAAGTTGCAAGTTATCTTGCAAGTCTCGACCCTGAAATAGCTTAAAGAAGTTTTAAAAATCCTTCATCAAATATGATGGCATGATCCCCATTTATGGTGGTTAGCTTAGTTAACCATCCCCCTTACTCGATTAACGATGATGGACCCTTGTGACTCCCAATGGACTACTAAGTGTCACGAAAGTTTTGTCCGACTTAGATGACTTCTTACGCAGGCTCTTATCTTGCAAGCTCCGAATTGGGACCTACCGTTCCACGTCTTTGTGGATGCCTCAGACATTGTGATTGGAAGCATCTTGATGAAACTCCAAGACAAGTGGTATCACCCAGTGTATTATGCTAGCCATCAATTAGCTCCTATTGAATGTAATTACTCTATCAGGGAGCGTGAATGCTTGGGACTCATTTGTTCGATTAAGATTTTTTGGCATTACATGCTCGACCAAAAATTTACATTCCATGTGGACCAGTATGCCTTAACTTATTTGGAGCAACAAAAGAATTTGAGGAGAAGAGTTGCAAGATGGATTTTCCTTCTTTAGCAATTTTATTACAATGCAATTCATCACCCTGGGTCTTCCCATGTGATTGCTGATTTTTTGTTTTGGTAAGATTCTGGTGAAGGACCAATGGGAGTATTTGATTCCTCCCTTGCTATTTACATGGCTGAACCTAGCTGCTCACTAGTTCCATGGAATCTTAAAGGCTCCTATTTGCACACTCTAGTCTTTGAAGTGGGTCAACTTGTACTATTCTACAACTCCAAGTCTCGCAATGCTACAAGAAAGTTCAAAGTTTGATAGTTTGATCCTTATCAATTTTCGATGCAGATTGGTCCGAAAACATTTTGATTGCAGAAATTTGTCAGAGTACCAATTCAAAATCTAGTGAATGGGTCAAAACTTTGCTATTTTTGGCCAGTTTCCACGTGCTGGATCATTTGTTTGCCACCATATCTACATGGTTTGCATGATTTTTATGGCATAATCTTTCTCGACTTGCATTCATCATTACGATCATCCCATTTTTACACGATGATGATGCACTACCCTGCTTGTTTAAAACCTCTTTGTTTTGCCATCATCGATTATGGTTTTAAAACCTCTTTGTTTTGAAGCCTCTTTAAAACTGTTGTAGCTCATGCTACCTAGGGATCGATCAATTGGTGGGTTATCCTACTCAACCACATTCATAAGGAAGGCCAAAATCTAGTAAGGCAATTCGATAATGGCCACCATCCTAAAACTCACCTCCCGTATCTTCATTTTGTCCTATACCCAGGCAACTTTCATTTCAACACCGGTGTTTTGTTGATCCCATGATGCTTTGCACAAGTGGCATTGCCCAAGGAAGAAGAAGATGAAAGCGTGAATCTAATTTTCTGTTGACCTCCCTATACCCACATCATCATTACTGCATCCTCCTCCATCTTTGAGCAGGTTGATCAAACCAAGATGGTTGATCCTTCCTCACCTTTACCTTTTTCTCTAGTGCACTCAGCAGCCTCTTCCTCCTCCTCAGTCCCACCTCCCTCCTTGCCTCCTATTCCTCCCATAGATGAACGAATGTAGGAATCCTCCCCTCCTCTGCCATCCTCTCCGATTAAGGATGCCTCTTCGATTATTGCACCTATTCCCTCTCCTTCCCCCATGAATTCTCGGAAGCCTATAGATATTGATGCAACACCTTCTCCCAATCGTGCCTCTCCCAATCCCTCCCCTCATTTGTCACCCTCTTACTTTCCACCCAATATCCCACCTAGCGCATGATGGTATTCACCCTATCCTTCGATTTCTCCATGAAATTCTGCCCCCATGGTCCTCAACGATGAGATTGAAGTACTCGATATTCTGCCCATTCCAGTTGAAAATGAAGAATACTAGTAGTTCAGCATTAAAGAATAGTGTGTTTTGCATGAGTTCAGTCAACTCAACACCTACATATGCAAGGTCTGATTGCCCACTACATGGATCACTACCAATGCATTGTTGAACAAATTTGTGCCCACAGTGAATGGTTTCAACTCCATAATAATCAACTACAGAAGGATTTACACAATCAGGTGTTCACCAATCAACAAGTGGGTCATGCCTTATATCAGGAGTCTAGGTAGACTCAGTATTTCAAAAGCTTTTTTGAGGAGTCAAAATGGGATTTTGAGAAGTATAGCAAGCAAGTAACTACCTAGAGGATTCTAATCCCAGCATCTCCTCCATATTCAATAATTAGAAAAGGAAACCATGATGCAGGGTTCTACGATCAACGAAATGAGATTCCACTTACAAGAACGGACACATGAATTGGACCTCCTACAACAGATAGTGACGGCACTCAAAGAGACCAACGAGCAATTGCCTGCCAAGGCCAACCACCAAGCTCAACAACTTTTGGCAGTGCAGCAACAAGTTTTTGCTCTACAGAAGTGTGTGGCTGAAGAGAAGACACTAAAGGATCAAGTCGTATAGAGTGCTCGAGGTAAGGCTTAACACACAAAACACTAATCCAGTAAGACTTTTAGTTACAAGAGGAATTTGGTCTGCAGCTTGCCGAACCTCAGAACTGGTCAATTTTTCACAAGCTGCTACTTCTGATGCCACTCCATATGGCTCAGTTACACTCCAACCAGATGCAGTACGGCACCTGCTGAAGGCAATGAGCAAGAAGATTCAGGCTACCTTGAATGATGCTAGAGATTCTTTTAAAGCAAAAGTGTTTCCATCGTTCGAAGATGAACATGATGAAGCCCAATGATGCTTCCATTTTTGTACTTAAATATCTGTGGGTTTGGGTCCTCAGTGCATGCAAGTGTTAGCTATCGAATACCTTTGTAAATATTAATACCCTAAAACATTTTTCCAAAGAGTAAAACCATCATATGTAACCCTTCAAATGAGAAAACAACATTTTATCTCGTGCGCGCAGACATCCGTCAAAGAAGGCAAGCATCAGACATGTCGGACTGTCTCATCTGCTTTGTAGAGAAGGAAACTTTGTCAAATTGAAGTCTATTGTCTCAAATTAGTTATTTTATGAGCGGTATAGTGGTTGATTGTCTGTGTTGCTAAAGCAAAAGTGATAAAGTCATTTGTTGATTGAAGCAGTCTATTCATGTAACTATGATTCTATGAGGTTTAACGCAGATACATCTATTACAATGATTGATTATTTGGTAACTTATTCCTTGAAGTTAGTTTGGAGAAACATAGGGATCCATTTATCACTAGATTCTAGCACCCTAAAACCTTGTCCACCTATCATGTTCCTTCACTAGACTAGATGTAAACAAAGTTTAACAAGTGTCAGAACAACTACTTGATTCCCATCTTTTCAATCTATAAGTAATAACAAAGTCACCCAAATCTTAATTCGTAGCCTTGTCATAGTAGGAAGCAATCACAATAGTACTAGCTGCTAGTAGGAAGCTTAAATGGACAAAGTAAACAATTTAATTTGTCTTGTTGTGTTGAAGATAAGGAATGCAAAAGTGTCATAAAGTGATAAATCACATCCTTCATAGGCAAGGGATGGTTGAACTACATCCTATGAGATAGGATTACGAAGGAGTCCTGAAGGCTTTTGGGTCAAGTGGTTACCCCATTACACTTCTAACTCGGAGGTTATGAGTTCAAATCTCCAATAGATATAGCATTAGTATCTGAGCCTAGGGAGTAGGCTTGGGCAACGTGGATGGATTCCACAAAGCCATGGGCACCCAATGGCATCTAAAAAATGTGCTTCACCACTCTATCATGTGAAATGGTTCTAAGGTAGGAGAAGGCGACAAAGTTTGATAGAGTTGTATAAGGTACCATTGATAAAGCTCTCAAAGTGAACTTTCCAAAATATTGTTCTATCCCAAGGGTGAATCATTACCACCATATTTACATGTTTTCTTTTAGTTAGAGTGAGCTAGTTGCTACGACACTCCGGTGTCCAATAATGGTTTCTGCTTCATGCTTGGTAGTTCATGCATATCTTGGTTAAGCAAGAAGCAACCTATTCTAGCCACTTCTAGTTGTGACTCTGAGTATAGGGAATGTTGTGAGGCTTTCATGTTTGTATGGCTTACACGGTGTTTGGCTGATTTGGGTGTTGGTCAATCTTCTAGCACCACCATCTTCAATTATTGTTGAAGCGTATTAGGAGTTGCAAGGAACCCTGTGTTCCATGCTTGCACTATGCACATTGAGGTGCACTATCATTATGTGATGGAGAGGTTCTCTGTTCGAGAGATCAATTTGGCATATGTGTTCACATAGGATAATGTTGGAGACCTTTTCACAAAGGCTCTGCCTAGGGAGAACTTTAAAGCTTTGGGCTTACTTCCTTTTGTGGATTGATCTCTTTCCACATATCTTGGCACTTCCTTATACATGAGTGCCAACTCCTTGTTCCCCACATCACTCCCAAGGGGGATTTGTTGATATATTTGTGTAGTGATGTGTGCAAACATAGTTAGGACCATCAAGCCACTTTTTTTCCTCTTTAGGAAGTTTTTACCTTGCCTTGTATAAACACCTATAACCCTAATGGGTCATTTTATCTTTGTACATTCACTTGGTAATACATTTTGTATTGTGTTGTGCTCCAAGCTTCTTCTTCTTCCTTGTGATGTCCGTATGCTTCCACATACCTTAATCTCCAATCGTGCTTTTGTGTAGAAAGAGCACGAAAACAAAGTTTGCAAGTTGAAAAGGCATTATATGTTTTGAAGCAAGCACCGCATGCTTGGTATGAGAAGATACATGCCTAATTGCTAGCACATGGTTTTGAAAACTATCCAATTAAGAGAACCTTATATATTACATGTGAATATGATGTACTTCTAAATCCATGTTCTATATGTTGATGGTATGCTACTCATTGGTCTTAATGAGAAGCATGATACTAAATTTAAGGCTGATTTGCATGCCTCTTTTGAGATGTCAGATTTTGGTCATTTGCATCATTATCTTGGAATTCAGTTTATTCAAGTTGATGGGGGAATAGCTTTGTGTCAAACAAAATATATTGACACATTATTTCAATGTTCTGGCCTTGAAGACTGCAAAGCTATTACCACTACCATGGAAACAGGTTTATGGTGGATTCTTCATGATGTTGGAGATGCATTTGATGTTTTTCTCTATCAATGGGCTATTTTATGCTTGTTTTACTTAGAGGAGAAAGTTTATGCATTACACAAATGTCGAGCATTGGCAGGCCGTTAAGTGCATCTCTCACTATTAGAGTGGTACCTGACTATGAGTATTTTTTTATCCCAAGGTATGTGACTATGAGGATCATTTTACATGCATTTTTTGACTCAGATTAGGCTAGTTGCTATGGCACTCATGTATCCACCCATGGTTTTCTATTCATTCTTGGTAGCCCATGCAAATCTTGGTTGAGCAAGATGCACCCTACTATGGCCACTTCTAGTTGTGACCCTGACTATAGGATTGCTTTCATAGCAATAGCTGAGTGCATATGCATCAAACACCTTTTGGTTTATTTTGGTAGTAGTCTAGTCTTCTACCACCACCATCTTTGTTTGCCGTTAGAGCACATTTGAAGTTTTGAGGAACCCTACGTTCCATGCTTGTGCAAAGCACATTGAGGTGCACTATCATTGTGTACATGAGGGTTCTCTTCTGGAGAGATCAATTCGGTTTATGTTCCCACGCAAAATAATGTTGAAGATCTTTTCATGAAGGCTCTAGCTAGGGAGAAGTTTGAAGCTTTTCATAAAGCTTTGCCATGGGCACCCAATGGCATCTAAAAAATGTGCTTCAACACTCTGTCATGTGAAATGGTTCTAAGGTAGGAGAAGGCGACAAAGTTTGATAGAGTTGTATAAGGTACCATTGTTAAAGCTCTCAAAGTGAACTTTCAAAAATATTGTTCTATCCCAAGGGTAAATCATTACCAGCATATTTACATGTTTTCTTTTAGTTAGACTGGGCTAGTTGCTATGACACTCGTGTGTCCAACAATGGTTTTTGCTTCATGCTTGGTAGTTCATGCATATCTTGGTTAAGCAAGAAGCAACATATTCTAGCCACTTCTAGTTGTGACTCTGAGTATAGGGAATGTTGTGAGGCTTTCATGTTTGTATGGCTTACACGGCGTTTGGCTGATTTCGGTGTTGGTCAATCTTCTGCCACCACCATCTTCACTTATAGTCGAAGCGTATTGGCAGTTGCAAGGAACCCTATGTTCCATGCTTGCACTAAGCACATTGAGGTGCACTATCATTATGTGAGGGAGAGGTTCTCTGTTCGAGAGATCAATTTGGCATATGTGTTCACATAGGATAATGTTGGAGACCTTTTCACAAAGGCTCTGCCTAGGGAGAACTTTAAAGCTTTGGGCTTACTTCCTTTTGTGGATTGATCTCTTTCCACATATCTTGGCACTTCCTTATACATGAGTGCCAACTCCTTGTTCCACACATCACTCCCAAGGAGTATTTGTTGATATATTTGTGTAGTGATGTGTGAAAACATAGTTAGGACCATCAAAGCCACTTTTTTTCGTCTCTAGGAAGTTTTTACCTTGCCTTGTATAAACACCTATAACCCTAATGGGTCATTTTATTTTTGTACATTCACTTGGCAATACATTTTGTATTGTGTTGTGCTCCAAGCTTCTTCTTCTTCCTTGTGATGTCTGTATGCTTCCACATACCTTAATCTCCAATCGTGCTTTTGTGTAGAAATAGCACGAAAACAAAGTTTGCAAGTTGAAAAGGAATTATATGTTTTGAAGGAAGCACCACGTGCTTGGTATGAGAAGATACATTCCTAATTGCTAGCACATGGTTTTGAAAACTATCCAATTGAGAGAACCTTATATATTACATGTGCAGATGGTGTACTTCTAAATCCATGTTCTATATGTTGATGATATGCTACTCATTTGTCTTAATGAGAAGCATGCTACTAAATTTAAGGCTGATTTGCATGCCTCTTTTGAGATGTCAGATTTTGATCATTTGCATCATTATTTTGGAATTCAGTTTATTCAAGTTGATGGGGGAATAGCTTTGTGTCAAACAAAATATATTGACACATTATTTCAATGTTCTAGCCTTGAAGACTGCAAAGCTATTACCACTGCCATGGAAACAGGTTTACGGTGGATTCTTCATGATGTTGGAGATGCATTTGATGTTTTTCTCTATCAATGGGCTATCTTATGCTTGATTTACTTAGAGGACCAAGTTTGTGCATTACACAAATGTCGAGCATTGGCAGGCGGTTAAGTGCATCTCTCACTATTAGAGTTGTACCGGACTATGAGTATCTTTTTATCCCAAGGTATGTGACTATGAGGATCGTTTTACATGCATTTTTGACTCAGATTAGGCTAGTTGCTATGGCACTCATGTATCCACCCATGGTTTTCTATTCATTCTTGGTAGCTCATGCAAATCTTGGTTGAGCAAGATGCAGCCTACTATGGCCACTTCTAGTTGTGACGTTGACTATAGGATTGCTTTCATAGCAATAGCTGAGTGCATATGCATCAAACACCTTTCAGTTTATTTTGGTAGTGGTCTAGTCTTCTACCACCACCATCTTTGTTTGCCGTTAGAGCACATTTGAAAGCACATTGAGGTGCACTATCATTGTGTCAATGAGAGGTCCTCTACTAGAGAGATCAATTCGGTTTATGTTCCCACACAAAATAATGTTGCAGACCTTTTCATGAAGGCTCTGGCTAGGGCAAAGTTTGAAGCTTTTCACAAAGCTTTGGGTTTACTTCCTTTTGTGGATAGATTTCTTTCCACTTAGCTTGGAACTTCCTTATAGATGAGTGCTAGCTCCTTGTTCAAAGCATCACTCCCCAATGGGATTTGTGGATGTAATTCGCTAGTGATGTGTGAAAACACTTAGGAAAACCCTAGAATTTATTTCCCTCTTTAGGATGTGTTGTTTTTTTTTTGTCTTTTATATATGTCTATAACCATAATGGGTTGCTTATCATTGTATGTTACTTTGTAATACATCTAGTATTGTGTTTTTATCCAAGCTTCTTCTTCTTTTTCCTTATGTTTTTCATGTGCTTTTGTGGACCTTGATCCCCAACAAGAAGAGCATTCACCAACATGGAGGACAAAGGAGGCAATTTCTAGCTAGCATAACATACGCTAAGTTCAGAGGATTTCAAGGAGATGACCTCGATGCTCATGTTTAAACATTCGAGGTTAACTACAGCATATTAGAAAATCCGATGGATGAGAAATACAAAGCCATACTTTTGCAATCCACACGAGTTAATGAAACAACATGATGGTTGATATATGTTGACCTTAATCATGTGTGACATTATGATGACGTTCAGAATTCTTTTTTGCAATTCGGTGTTAGGTTGACTAGAATAGGAGAAGCAGATGTATCAGGAAGATTTTAAAGGTTGGGTGGACAATTCCAAAGGTTAGATGGAAAAAATATCTTCATTCGATAGGTATGTATAATTTGACTTTACTCTCATAACATGTGTATATGTATGTTTATGTGTGTATATATGTGTATGTATGCATGTGTAGCTGTGTATATTTGATTTTTTTTAATTTTCTTTTTGTTTATTGTGGTTTGTAAACTTTCATATAGATATCTTCACCACTGAATCGTTTGGCTATCTCCCATTTTATATTCAATATATTACTTGCCTTGCTAACTAAGGCTTACATATTTGTTTACAAAGATTAAGTATCACTTAACTATGGAGGTACTAGGTCGTTTGGAAAATAAGACAAGCAAATTTCTCTAAAAAAATTAGGAAGATGGATGAATAGTTTTAAAGAATAGCCGGACAGAAAGCATTCATTCAATGCAAGTTCTTGTTCTTACCTTTGCTAAGGTAGAAACAAATACCGGCGCTGATTGAATGCTTTCTGGCTGCCCATCCTTTAAAATTATTTTTTTCATCCTTCATAATCTTTGAGATAAATTTACTTCTCCTATTTTTCAAACGACTTAATATCTCCATAGCTAACTCATACTTAATACTTGTAAGAAAAGTTCATAAAAGAGTTAGCAGCGCAGATATTAGGTCGACTAGAATAGGAGAAGCAGATGTGTCAGGAAGATTCTAAAGGCTGGATGGACAATTCCAAAGGATAGATGGACAAAATACATTACAACATATGAGGGGCATACTGACGCTGCATATACTGACGGTCACACTCCGCGTCGGTATGGGTGTTGGAAAATCTCACTTAGAGATACTGAGGGTCAAGTGACCATCGTTATGACCGTTTTAAACGGATCATCAGTGTGGCCCCCCGCCGTTGGTATATGCGTCGGTATGACCGTCGGTATATGCATCGGTATACACGTCGGTATAAGCGTCGGTAATTTACGGGAAGTTACCGACGCCCATACCGACGCATATACATTTAGGTTTTATAATTTCTCTTTTCTTTGATTTTGCAGAAGTTATTTGGCGTCGATTTTTTGGAATTGGACAATAGGCGACATACATTATGCTTTGATGACAACGATCCAAAAGAGGGACATACTTGTAAGTGATTGTTTTATTCTCTATTGATAGAGAGAGAAGGAGAGATAGAAAGAGAGAGAGAGATGAGAGAGAGAGAGAGAAAGTGAGAGATAAAGAATAATGAAAGAAAGGAAGATAGAGATAGGAAAAAAGAGCATCCATACACACACACATGCACACACAGTTACACATTTACACATGCATACATACACACATACATGTACACACATGCATGCTTACATACACACACCTATACACACATGCATGCTTACATACACACACATATACACACATGCATGCATACACATACATACAAATTTACACACATACATACATACACACACATGCATACACACATACATACACACACATATATACACATATGCATACATACACATACACACACACAGAATACACACATACATACACACACACATATATACACACATATATACACACATATACACACATGCATGCATACATACACACACGTATACACACATGCATGCATACACATATATACACATATACACACATGCATACATACACACACACATGCATACACACATACATACACACATACATACACACACATGCATACACACATACATACACACATACATACACACATACATACACACATACATACACACAAATGCATGCATACATACACACACATACACATACACACATATGTACACAAATGCATACACAAACATGTACACATGCATACATACACACACATTTTTACACACATGCATACATACACACATATACACACATGCATGTATACATACACACACACATGTACACACACACATGTACACATGCATACATACGGACACATATATACACACATGCATACATACACACATATACACACACATACACACATATACACACATGCTAGTGTTTTAATTAAATATATAAATTTTTTATTTTGAAGTTTTTTTTACATCAAATATATAAAAATAGGATTAGGGTTTTTAGGCTATTTACACATACATACACATGCATACACATACATACACATACACATATAATATATATATACATGTATATACACATGTATACAGAAATATACATATTTTAGGTCTAGATATTTAAGATTACGGTTTTAGGGTTTAGGCATACATATAACTCAATTATATTTATATTAAGAGAAAATATAGAGAAAAATAAGAAAAAAAATCTGAATATATAAATAAATATATATATAAAATATGATTAGGGTTTTAGGATTAGGGGTTTAGATTTTTATAGGTGTTTAAGTATTTAGGTTTTAGTATTTCATATTTAAGTCTAAGTCTTTCTGATTAGGGTTTTAGGGTTTTAATACCTACATAACATATATACACAAACACACATATACATATAATACATATATACATGTAGATACACATGCATACAAAAGTATACATATTTTAGGTTTAAATCTTTAAGATTAGGGTTTTAGGGTTTTAACACCTACATAACATATATACACACATACACATACACATATAATACATATATACATGTAGATACACATGCATACAAAAATATACATATGTTAGGTCTAGATCTTTAAGATTAGGGTTTTAGGGTTTCGGCATACATATAACTCAATTATATTTATATTAAGAAAAAATATAGAGAAAAATAGGAAAAAAAATATGAATATATAAATAAATATATATAAAAAATACGATTAGGGTTTGAGGATTAGGGATTTAGATTTTTATAGGTGTTTAAGTATTTAGGTTTTAGTCTTTCAGATTTAAGTCTAAGTCTTTCTGATTAGGGTTTTAGGGTTTTAATACCTACATAACATATATACACAAACACACATATACATATAATACATACATACATGTAGATACACATGCATACAGAAATATACATATTTTAGGTCTAAATCTTTAAGATTAGGGTTTTAACACCTACATAACATATATACACACATACACATACACATATAATACATATATACATGTAGATACACATGCATACAAAAATGTGCATATTTTAGGTCTAGATCTTTAAGATTAAGGTTTTAATTAAATATATATAATTAAATATATAAAATTAAATATATAAAAATAGGATTACGTAAGGAAAAAATCTGAATATATAAATAAATATACATATAAAATAAGATAATTATATACATAAATAAATATAAGAAGAACTAGTGCTGTAAATAATTAATTAAATATATATAATTAAATATATAAAATTAAATATATAAAAATAGGATTACGTAAGGAAAAAATCTGAATATATAAATAAATATATATATATATAATAAGATAATTATATACATAAATTAATATAAGAAGAACTAGTGTTTTAAATAATTTAATTAAATATATATAATTAAATATATAAAATTAAATATATAAAAATAGGATTAAGTAAGGAAAAAATCTGAATATATAAATAAATATATATATAAAGTAGGATAATTATATAGATAAATAAATATAAAAAGAACTAGTGTTTTAAATAATTCAATTAAATATATATAATAAAATATATAAAAATAGGATTAATTAAGAAAAAAATTTGAATATATAAAGTAGGATAATTATATAGATAATAAAATATGATAAGAACTAGTGTTTTAAATAAATAAATGAAATATATATGATTAAATATATAAAAATAGATTTAATTTTAATAATTTTAAATAAAGTGAATATATATACACATACACAAACACACATACTTATACACCTATCTATATTCACATATATATACATATACACATATATATACACATGCATACAAAAATATACATATTTTAGGTTTAAATCTTTAAGATTAGGGTTTTAGGGTTTTAACACCTACATAACATATCTCCACACATACACATATACATATAATACATATATACATGTATATACACATGTGTATAGAAATATACATAATTTAGGTCTAGATCTTTAAAATTAGGATTTTAGGGTTTAGGCATACATATAACTCAATTAAGAGGAAAAAAGTCTGAATAAATAAATAAATATATATATATATATATAAAATAGGATCAATTAAGAAAAATCTGAATATATAGATAAAATAGGATAGTTATCTAGATTAGGGTTTAAAAATTAGGGTTTTGGGTTTTTTTAGGTATTTAAGTATTTAGGTTTAGTATTTCAGGTTTAAGTCTTTAAGAGTATAAATTTTAGGTTTAATAAAAAAACAAATGTTCTAAAATGTCCATATTATAGCAGATGGCTTCTTTGGATCCTAAAGACAGAATGGCATGTCCTTGCACAGAGTGCAAGTATCAAATTTATCGAAAACGATGGATTTGTACTGTACATGTTGGAGAGTATGGATCCTTTGATAGGAGTCAACTGGAAAACCTATGCTTTCATTCGCATGGTCCCCCAGATGAGCAGATGGACCCAAACGACATTGCACCGGTAACCTCTGGTGGACAAAAGAGAGCAAAAAGGGACTTAGAAGTACAAGCAAGTACTAATAATATTACACAGAATGAACATATGGAAGAGATGCTTGAAGCATTTTATGACATGGATGAAGATCATGATGGTGGAGAAGGTGTCGAGAGTTTCATGGACACAACAGAAATTCCATGATCAGAAGTCGATGAAGAATATGAAAACATGCAAAGACTAGCTCGTTTACCACTTTGCAATGGAGCAAAGATATCTGTACTACGTGCATCACTCGCGATGCTCAATCTGCAATCCATTTATGGATGGTCAGATACTAGTGTCACTTAATTATTCAGGTAAGTGGAGAACAAATTGGATTTCATTGTTGTATCACAATAACTTTATTTACTAATATCGTTCTAATTGCTTATTGCAGGCTTCTTAAAGATCAATTTTTACGAGAGGGCAATGACATGCCTCCAACACGTGGAGATGCGAAGAAGCTTTTACAGTCCATTGGAATGGATTATACTAAAATTCATGCTTGTCCGAATGATTGCATTCTCTTTCGGAATGAGTATGACCATCTCCACGTATATCCAAAGTGTGGAGCAAATAGATTTAGAGAAGACGTTGTAGGCGAAGCAATCCCCGCAAAGGTTCTTCGCCACTTTCCTATCATTCCACGAATTAAGAACATGTTTAGATGCAAATCTATAGCTGAGTTCATGTCATGGCATACAAAGAGCAGGTCTACAGATAATGTACTGCAAATGCCTGCTGACTCTGATGCTTGGAAACACATAGATAGTAAGTGGATAGAGTTTGCTAGTGAGCCTCGGTCCATACGTCTAGACCTAGCTATGGATGGAGTGAATCCATTTGGATTACGCAGTTCTTCATGGAGCACATGGCCTGTATGTTTTGTCAATTATAATATCCCACCATGGTTGGCCACAAAGAAAGGTCATTTATTATTAGCTCTTATTGTACCAGGTAAGTATAAGGTAAAAAACATGGATGTATACCTTGCACCACTTATGAAAGAACTGCGCATTTTATGGGATGGGATTACTGTGTGTGACATGTCTCAACCTATAAGAAGACGAGATGTGCGAGTGCAAGGCATACTTATGTGGACAATGCATGATTGGCCTGGTTATGGTGAATGTTCAGGTTTATCGATTTCTGGTTACCATGCTTGTCCTTTATGTGGACCACGACTCGAAGCACGCTATTCGAAAGCACTACGTAAAACTGTCTATGAAGGATATCATAGATATTTGCGTGATGACATGTTTTACGTGAAGGACAAATTGGTGGACAAGCGCAACACCAAATGAAAGCTAGCAATTGGAAACAACTGTGGGATTCAGAAAATCCAATTGCTGGCATGAAATGGTTGTCCATTTTTCATGAACTCCCTTATTGGAGTGAGTTGTTGATCAATCATTTGGTGGACTCGATGCATATTTTTAAGAATGTGGGAAATATTCTTTGGAAAACTTTGATCAGAAAGAAAGAAATCAAAGCACAAAGGGAGGACTTAGAAGAGCGAGGTCGTATGCGAGAGTTCTGGGCAATTACTAAGCCCAACGAAACAATATCGTTACCAAGAGCTCCTTGGGTGCTTTGCACGATGGAAGAACAACAAGTGAAGAAAACAATTCCAGAGTTTCGAACACCTACTAGATGCATGAGGTGTCTAAAGATTGCTTTCACACGAAACCACGATCTTGCAGCACTCAAGTCTCATGATTGGCACAAGTTTTTACAGTTTGTGCTCCTTGTAGCCCTAAAAGATTGTCTTTCAGAGGATGTACGAAGAACCATTTATAAAATTTGTTCTTTAGTACGGTGGATATCTTCTAAAGAGATAAATAGAGATAGCATAGAGAGTGCGAGAATCAATGCTATCGAGGTTGTTTGTATGGTAGAGAAATACTTTCCCACAAGTATTCTCACTATTCAACTTCATTTACTGGTTCATGTGCTAGATGAAGTTGCAACAGCACGAACTGTCCATAGTCGATCGATGTTCTTCTTAGAGCGCTTTATGAAGACATTAAAAGGGTTTGTTCGATAGAGAGCATGTCCAGAGGGTAGCATGGCACAGGGATGGCTTGTACAAGAATCTCTTGTATCCATAACTAAGTTTCTACGTATGTCGGTGTTGATATATTTTAGGTAGTGATGTGTGTGAACACATTAGGACCGTTGGGGCACTTTTTTCCCTCTTTAGGAGGTTTTTTTCCCCCGGCTTGTATATACGCCGATTGCCCTAATGGGCTACTTATCTTTGTACATTCTCTAGTAATACATTCAGTCTTGTGTGTTGTGCTTCAAGCTTCTTCTTCTTCCTTGTGTTGTTTGTGTGCTTCAGCAGACATCTATCTCCAACAATTGGTATCAGAGCAGGTCGTCCTTCATCTAGGGCGCCGTCAACAATCCTCCGTTTGCAGTCTCAGAATCGTACGAATTTTGGTGAGCATACTCAGCGTGTTTTCGAGATCAAAACTGCTTCGCTCTATCGTGCCGAAATCGCGATCTGAGCTCGTTTCGACCTCCGAACGCACTATTGCAGCCCTTGTGCATGCTATTTCGTCTTTTTGTGCCAAAGGTATATACCAATTTCTGTTCGCCAGTTTAATCGTCTCAAAGTCTGCTACAGGTCTAGCAGAACTTGTCTGGGCAATTCTGTTCAACTTTTTGAGATGCAGTCAATTTTCTGCATCAAGGTATTTTAGTCACCGGCCATGGCTGAAAGCAGTGGTGTATTCCGTATGTTGGCTATTGAGGATAAGTTGGATGGTACCAACTACCGATTATGGGCTTATATGATGCGACATGTTTTGGTTGCAAAAGGATTGTGGAACATTGTGTAGGGTGTTGAAAGACGTCCTGTTACACCTGTAACGACACGTACTGCAAATACAGGTGCTAGAGCTGATGAAGATGGTGTTGAAGATGATATTCCGTAGATTCATGTTCGTGCTGCTATTTCTGTTGCACCTACTGTAGAGCAGACTCGTTGGGATGGCAGAGATGCCCAGGCACAGGCATTAATAGCTTTGTCTGTCAAACGTGCCATTATTCCTCATATTCGCTCTTGCAGAACAGCTAGGGATGCTTGGGATACACTTACCACATTGTACCAAGCTAGGAATGAGGCTCGTGTTTCTTACCTCCAAAAACAGTTGGAGAGTGAGCACATGAATGAAGGTGATTCTATGCACAGTTTCCTAACGAAGATCAAAGATTTGAAGGAACAGTTGATTTTTGTTGATGAGGTTATACCAGATAGCTCACTTGTGCAGACCGTTTTGAATGGTCTTCCTGATTCATACCAGAGTTTTGCTTCTACTCTTCAGTTGATGATGAAAGGCAATCCGAATGCCTTCTCATTTGAGGAGTTAGTCTCTGTTCTGTTGCAGGAAGATCAGTCCAGGCAGAACAGGTCCATTATGCGTGTTGCAGACATAATGATAATGCACCTCAATGTGCTTAGTGCGAGCATGGAACATAGGGTTCCTCGGAACTACCAATGCGCTTTGACTGTCAATGAAGATGGTGGTGGCAAAAAACTGACCAACATCCAAATCAGCCATAAGGCATCTAAGCCACACACACTCAAGAGTCGTTGTGAAAGCTACCCTATACTCAGCCTCACAACTGTAAGTGGTCATAGTAGGGTGCTTCTTGCTCAGCCAAGATATGCATGAGCTACCAAGCATGAAGCAAAAACCACTAGTGGATACATGTGTCATAGCAACTATCCCAGTCAAAGTCAAAAAGAACATGCAAATCTAGTAGTAGTGATCCCCCCTTGGGATAAAACAATTCAAGTAGCCGAGTACCACTTAAGTAACGAAAGATGCGCGTAACCGCCTGCCAATGCTTGAACCTTGGGCAATGCATAAACCTGCTCATATGTGAGATAGCAAACTAAATATGAGGCTAAGTAATGCATAAGTAAATCAAGCATCCAACTTCCTAGTGATAGAGAATAGCATCAAATGCATCTCGAGCATCATGAAGACTCAATTGTAAACATCTATCCATAGGAGTGGCAATGGGCTTACACTCTTCAAGGCCAAAATGGTGCAATAATGTATCAATATATTGCATTTGGCACAAAGCCGTTCCACCATCAACGTGCATAAACTGAATGCCCAAGTAATGATGCAAATGCCCCAAATTAGACATCTCAAATGAGGTATGTAAATCAGCCTTGAAATCAGCAATATGCTTCTCATGAGGACAAGTGAGAAGCATGTCATCAACATACACCACAATGATCAGAATCAAATCATTAGCACGCTTAACATATGAGGAGTTTTCAGGTGGACTATTCTCAAAACCATGTGCAACAGGTAGGCATGCATCTTTTCATACCAAGCATGTGGTGCTTGCTTTAAACCATATAATGCCTTCTTTAACCTGCACACTTGGTTTTCATGCCCTTTCTGCACAAAGCCACGGGGCTGAAAAACATACACTTCTTCATACAAGTCACCATTCAAAAATGTTGTTTTAATTTCCAACTGATGTACATTCCAAGCATAATGATCTTCAAGTGCCGGGATGCTACAAACACTAGTCATATGGCATGTAGGTGCAAAGTTCTCATCAAAATCAATGCCTCTTTCTTGTGCATAACCCTTTGCAACAAGTATAGCCTTATATCTATCAACTCTTCCATCGGGCTCACACTTTAGCTTGTATACCCACTTAGTGCCAATGGCCTTCTTGCCAAGAGGCGAGTCACATAAAGACTAGGTACCATTCTTCATTATGGCATCATATTCAAATTGCATAGCAGCCATCCAATTTTTTGAATTTTGTGCTTCATCAAATGAAATAGGCTCATTCTTATCAGAGAGACTAGACGCAGCCATAGCATAGAAATTTGATGCAACAAAGGCACTCTGAGAGCCTGAACGAGTACGGTATGAGAGAGGTGCATCTAATTTGTTATCACGTAAAGTCTACACCAACCATTTCGGCATAGTTTTGGCCACCTCAATATCAGCTCTCTCATCAACAAGTGCATCATGTAAATCTGCATGAGAAATAGAATAATCTACATCATCACATGAAGCCTCCAAAGGCTGAGAAGTTTCCTCATTTGAACCAGCACTAGACTATCCACCTATAAAAACAAGCAACAAAGTTTCATACATGTCTTTGGAGCTAACAGATGTCTCCTTAGTACATGAAAGTTACGGCTGAATAGCATTTTCCATAAAACCAACATCATGGGTAACCAAAATGTGTTTAGTCTCTGGAGGATATAGACGATAGCCTTTGCTTTCAAAACTGTACCCAACAAAGATATATTTTACTGCTTTATCATCCAATTTCCTATTATCTTGTTTAGGTACTAATGCATATTCTAGACAACCAAAAACACGTAGATGAGCAACAGATGGCTTGCGACCATGCCAAGCCTCATATGGATTGATAGACTACAGTGCTTTAGTGGGACACCTGTTAAGTACATATGCTGCACACATGACAGCCTCAAGCCATAAACTATGTGGTAAAGCCTAGCTCTTGACCATACACCTCGCCATCTCCATGAGTGATCTGTTCTTCCATTCAGCAAATCCATTCTATTGAGGTGTATATGGCGCTCTACATTGATGTTTTATCCCATGTTCATCCAAAAATACATTAAAGTCAGAAGACATATATTCCTCTGATCAGAACCGAGGTTGCCCATTTTACATGCTGACAGATTTTCAGCCAAAACCAAAAACCATTTGAAGCACATAAACACTTCGGACTTTGCTTTGAGTGGATATACCCATGCATTCTTGGAAAAATCATCAATGAAAGTCATGAAGTAAAGATAGTTTCAAAAGAAGTTGTTCTGCATACGACCACAGACATCACTATGTACAAGCTGCAATTTTTGTGTAGCCCGAACTGAACCATCTTTTGGAAAGGAGGAACATTGCATTTTGCCCAAAATACAGCCTTCACAAACATGTTTTCTAGGTTCCTCAAGTTTGGGCAAAGACGACACCATATCAGATTTCTACAGGTGTAGCAAACTAGCAAAATTCAGATGACCAAAGCATGCATGCCAAAGCTTTGCATCTGACATAGCCTAAGAATCATGTACTACACATGTAGAATCATTCACAAATCTTTCATAGTCTATGAGCTTATACAGCCTATGACATAAAATGCCAGATGCAATAATCATGTAGCCATTTGATAGATCATGAAGTATACATCTATCATCAACAAATTTGACAACCAAGCCAATCTTGGCTAATGCAAAAATGGATAACATATTTTTAGTGATCCCTGGTACAAATAAAGCATCTGACAGAGTGAAAGAACTACCATCAGTAGTTGTCAAAATGATCTTACTAACTCCCATGATAGGATAAGAGGAGTTGTTGGTGCATGTGATAGTATTCCTTGTAGGGCAAGCTTGAGCGTAGAGAGAAAACTGTGCTGTGAGGTAATATGTTTGGTCACCCCACTATCAAAGTACCAAACATCTGAGTCTACTGTAGACATGCACTGCTAATGAGAAGATGGTTCAAAATTGCAAATAGTAGTAAATGCCCATTCTTCATCCTACACAAGATTAGCAGACTCTGTTTTTGGTGTAGAGTTCTTTGCAACAACCATTTTGACCTCTTTCTTCTTTGTCTCCCTTCTTCTAATGTGCAGAATTAGCAGGTTTCTGCTTACTAGTAGAAAAGCTCCATTTTCCTTTACCATTCTGACAAGCTAGGAACGCTTGATCTGCAACATGCATAATAGACCTGTTCTGCCTAGACTGATCTTCCTGCAACAGAACAAAGACTAACTCTTCAAATGTTAAGGGATTTGGATTGCTTTCATCATCAAGCAAAGAGTAGAAGCAAAACTCTGATATGAGTCGGTAAGACCATTCAGAACAGTCTATACAAGTGAACTGTCAAGAAGGACTTCATCAACATAAATCAATTGTTCCTTCAAATCCTTGATCTTGTTCCTCCAACTATTTTCAGAGGTAAGCAACACGAGCCTCATGCCTAGCTTGGTACAATGTGGTAAGTGGATCCCAAGCATCCTTAGTCATTCTGCAAGAGGGAATGTGAGGAATAATGACACGTTTGACAGATAAGGCTATCAATGCATGTGCCTAAGCATCTTTACCATCCCAACAAATTTGCTCTATAGTAGGTGTAGCAAAAACCACAGTACGAATAGGAATTTGCAAAATATCATCATCTTTGATTCCATTTGCATCAACTTCAGTACCTGTATTCGTAGGTGTAACAGGATGTCTTTCAACACCCTCCACAATATTCCATAGTCCTTTTGTGACCAATACATGATGCATCATATAAGCCCACAATGGGTAATTCATTCCATCCAACTTATTCTCAATAGCCAACATACCAAATACATCACTAATTTCAGACATGGCCACTGGCTAAAATACCATGATGCAAGAAAGTGATTGTATCTTAAAATGTTGAACAGAATTACCAAACAAGTTTTGCTAGACTTGTAGTAAACTTTGAGATGCTTATATTAGCGGACTGAAACCTGTATATATCTTTGGCACAAAAAGACAAAATAGCCTACACAAGCACTGCAATAGTGCATTTGGAGACCAAAACAAACTCACATCACGATTTCAGTACCACAAAACGAAGCAATTTTGATCTCTGAAACACCCTGAGTATGCTCACCAAGTTTTGTGCGATTCTGAGATTACAATCGGAGAGCTGTTGACGACGCCCTAGATGAAGCAGCGACTTACTCTGATACCAATTGTTGGAGATAGACATCTCTGGAAGCATGCAAACAGCACAAGGAAGAAGAAGAAGCTTGGAGCACAACACACAATATTGAATGTATTACCGCTAGAATGTACAAAGATAAGTAACCTGTTAGGGCTATAGGCTTATATACAAGCCGAGGGAAAAAGCATCCTTAAGAGGGAAGAAAGTTCCCGGCGGTCCTAGTGTGTTCACACACATCACTACCTAAATATATCAACAAAATGCATTAAATTCACAAAACATATATTCCCCTCCTCGATCATAATGGAGGGTGCCCATTTAACATGCTGACAGATTTTGATCCAAACCCAAAAACTATTTGAAACACATAAACACTTCGGACTTTTCTTTGAGTGGATATACCCATGCATGCCTAGAAATATCATCAATGAAAGTCGCGAAGTAAATATAGTTTCCAAAAGAGGGTGTCTGCATAGGACCACACACATCCCTGTGAACAAGCTGCAATTTTTGAGTAGCTCAAATTGAATCATCTTTTGGAAAGATGGAATGTTGCATTTCGCCCAAAATACAACCTTCAAAGACATTTTTTCTAGGTGCCTTAAGTTTTGGCAAAGAGGACACCATTTTAGATTTTTGGAAGTGTAGCAACCTAACGAAATTCAGATGACCAAAGCGTGCATGTCGAAGCTTTGCATCTGAGATAGCATGAGAATCCAGTACTGCACATGCGAAATCATTCACATACTTTTCATAGTCTATGAGCTTATGCCAGAAGCAATAATCATGTCACCACTTGAAAAATCACGAACTATACATCTATCATCAATAAATTTCACAACCAAGCCAATCTTGCCTAATGTAGAAATTGATAACAGATTCTTCTTGATCCCTGGCAAAATAAAGCATCTGACAATGTAAAAGAACTACCATCAGGAGTAGTCAGAATGATCTTACCAACTCCCATGACTGGATAAGAGGAGTTTTTGGCACATGTGACAGTATTCCCTGTAGGGGCAGGCTTGAGTGAAGTGAAGAAATTGTGTTCTAAGATAATATGTTTGGGTTCCCCACTATCAAAGTACCAAACATCTGAGTCTAGTGCATACATACACTCTTCAGGAGAAGGTATGCCAAAACTACAAACATCAGTAAACGCTCATTCTTCATTCTGCACAAGATTAGGAGACTCTGTTTTTGGTGTAGAGGCCTCTACGACAACCATTCAAGCCTCCTTTTTCTTTGCCTCTTTTACAACAAGTTTTGGACTGTTTTTTATGAAGTGATTGTTTCATTTATAGTACTTACAAAAGAATTTCTGCTTTTCTAATTTCTTCTCATCTTTGTGTTCCTTCTTTGAATGTGCAGCATTTGCAGATATCTACTTACCAATAAATGAGCTTCATTTACTTTTGCCCTTCTAACTAGTGAGGAAAGCTTGATCTGCAACACACATAATGGACTTGTTCTACCTAGACTGATCTTTTTGTAGTAGAACAGAGACTAACCCCTCGAATGACAAGGCATTTGGATTTCCTTTCATCATAAAACAAAGAGTATATGCATGTGTATATGTATGAAACATGCATGTGTATGTGGATGCATTTCCATTTGCATCCATGTGCATGCATGTGGATGTGCATATACATGTATTTGCGTATATGTTAATGTGTGTATATATATATATATATATATATATATATATATATATATATATATATATATATATATATATATATATATATATATATATATATGCATGCAATAATTCATGCATGTAAGTCTTTTAATGTGGCTGTAGAAATGTTTGTGCATATGCATGTGTATATGTGTGTATGTCTAAGTGTATGTGCACATGTATATGTGTGTATATATGTGTGTGTATGTGCATGTGTATATGTGTATATGTGTGAAAGTGCATCTTCATCATGTAGAAGTGTATAAGTGCATATCAATAAGTGTGAGTATGCTATCTAATGAAAATAACACAATTCAAATGATATACAAAGAATAAAAATTGTACTTACAATAGTTAGCCATACTTTTTTCTTGGTTAGCTTCTTGAATAACCTGCAATAAAGAGAGAAAGAAGAGAGAGAGAGAGAGAGAGGGAATTCAAAGAGAGAAAGATGTAGAAAGAAAGAAATAGAGACACACGGAGAAAATAAGAGAGAGCTTAGGCAAAACAACAATTCTGCATATACTTGCTTCAGCTCGTAAGCGCAGTGGAATTGTGAACGTTGGAGAGCTCTTCGATCATATGCATGAAAATGCCGATCGAAGAGCCTCCAACGTTTTAATTTTTTTCCATCAATAGACCGTCGTGTAAGCGATGCTATGAGCGACATGTTATAAGCAACGCAAAATAGCATCGCTTATGCGACGCTATTTAAAACCGTCATGTTGGCGACGCTCTATGCAAGCGTCGCAAACCCCATCGCACCACAAGTCGCAAAAAATGTTTTTTGGCTCGTCGTTTAATCGATTGTGCACACGTGACGCTCATTACGATGCATTTTGCAATTTTATAGCGAGGAAATTGTGTCGCCTTAACCGTCGCTATACGCGCGTATTCCTTGTAGTGATACATACATACATAAATACATACCTACATACATAAATGCAAGTAGTACAACATTATGTTTTTATAATTTCATAACATATGTTTGAAAAGAGCTCAGCTCCTTTTAGATGATTGTATTTTCAATGCCTTCCCTAGATCATTACAAGAGATCTATGAGTTTTTGGTAAGTTTCATGAAAGATAAACCCCTTTCAAACAATTGCTTTTTAGTGATTTCTCCATAAACATTCAATAGGAAAAGCTACAAAATTTCATGTTGAGAATCCTTGTGAACAAAACTATCAAGTAAATATAGATCTGGGTGGCGCCATATACAAATTAGATACTTGATACTTACATACTTAAATCATGCACACAAGGTGCCATGCATCTACGTATGCATCCCTGGATGCATAAATACATACATACATACATACATACATACATACATACATACGTACATACATACATACATCCATACGTACGTATAAACATGCATGAATGCATATGTACATACATACATACATACATACATACATACATAAATACATACATACATACATAAGTACATACATAAATACATATGTACATAAGTACATAGAGACATACATACATGCATACATACACACAAACTCTTAATCTTCAATCACAATCCACACAAAATAACATAATTTGGCTTAACAAGATATATGAGTAAAACAGATTATAGTAGAGTATGTGCAGAAACAAGAAAGGGAGACAAATATCTAGTCCAAAATTTACAAAGAGTTTTGATCTGCATTAAAAACTTCTATCAAGCAACCTCAATGACAAACCTCAATTGAATCACAATCACAATGTCAATCACATTCCAAATCTAAGTCATAGAATAAGTGATAATGATCAATGCGCGACCATTATCCATATCCATAGCTCTCAACCTTCATCTCTAAGTCTCCCCATTGGAACTTCACGACCAATCATGGATTTCTAGACATGTGTCATGAAATCTGCATGCTCCAAGTTAATGCTTTTTTGGGATGTCTCATGCAAGAGTTTGTGATCGACCATAGGTTTCCTCTTCATGTCCACCTCAAGTTAACCCGCCACCATAAATAAGATGAATCATAGCTTGTTCTCTCTAAAAAATCACTTAGGCATTAGCTCAAGTTTGTGAGACATGGAAATATTCATCTTCTCGAGCTCCACAATCATGTTAGAGATGATTTATCTCAAAAAACGTTATATCTTGGAGATATTGGCCCCATAGAATCCAGAATTCTAGGAGAGATGAAAAACATGCAAAATCTTTTCATTTACCTACCTTCACACAATCAAATGAGGACATAAAACACAAGAAATACAAAATTTTCAATGAGATAAAGTTTTTCTACTAAGAGCACTCTACCTTTGTCTCATACGACACTATTTGTAATTCCTACATCTTCATGATCAAATTTGACATACAAATTTCATGTGACAATTTTGTAGAGAGAGAATGAAAATTTCTTGCTACAAAATCTTAAAGACATGATCAGAATATCCTAAACATGATATTTGGTTATTATCTAGACATTGTTTTTTGGAAAAGAACAGCAATCTCAATATGGTATATTACATGGATAGTGGTACAAAGTGGCATTCCAAGGCTAATTATTGAACTCCTAGTATAGTTCTTTTGAAAACTAAGCAAGCTAGGAGGTTAATCTTGTTTTTAAGTCTAATGACTGGGGTTGAGGGGGTATTGGGTTCAACACCCTCAAATGATTCAAGAACGTATTCATTTGGTGACTGGTAAAATATGTCTCTCATGGAGATGGTGAGGTGTATGGTCAAAAGTCAGGCTTTACAACATAGCTTCTAGTTTGAGAATGTTACATGTGCAATGTATGTACTTAATAGATATCCCAACAAAGCACTATAGTCTATCACTTCATACAAGGCTTTGCATGGTTGCAAGGCATCTATTGCTCATTTACGTGTCTTTGATTGTTTGTCATATGCATTAATGCCTAAAAAACAATGCATGGAACGAGATGATAAAGTAGTGCAATGTTTTATTGGGTACAATTGTGATAGCAAAGGCTATAATTTGTAGCATCCAAAAACTAAACACATTTTGGTTGTGGAAAGATAACATCCATCTATCATATGGACAAATAACATCTCTCATGATGTTATGAATTGCTCTTTCTCTCACCAAAAGGACCCATCCATTGGAATAATTGGATAAACTCAAATCAAGACTATAAAGTAGTGCAATGTTTTATTGGGTACAATTGTGATAGCAAAGGGTATAATTTGTAGCATCCAAAAACTAAACACATTTTGGTTGTGGAAAGATAACATCCATCTATCATATGGACAAATAACATCTCTCATGATATAATTGGATAATCCAAAAGGCACATGTATTTCCATATAACCAAAATTTGTCTCTTCATTCAGTTTGTAAATGCCAAGATATTTGTGATCAATGTGCATTTCAAAAGCATAGAAGCACTATGAAGCTAAAACAATATCCAAATGCATGGCAATGGTGATACAAAAGTGCACTGAAAGTGTACTAGAACTTAAAGTTTGCAATTCCCATGCTCTGATTGGAGGAAGCTCATAAATGAGGCTTGGTATTCGTTGAAATAAATTATTATTAAACTCCCATGCTCGTTGGTCTCTTTGAGTGTTGTCGCTGTCGATTGAAGGAGGTCATATTCTTATGCCTGTTCTTCTCATTTCATTGATCACAACATCCTGCATCATGGTTTCCTTTTCTAATTCTTGAATTCGGAGGAAATGTTGGGATTAGCATCCTCTAGGTTAGTTACTTACTTCCTATACTTCTGAGACTCCCCTTTTGACTCGTCAAAGAAGCTCTTGAAATACTACGTCTGTGTAGACTCTTGATATAAGGCATGATCTAGTTGTTGATTTGTGAACACCTAATTCTATAAATCTAGACTCTTGATATAAGGCATGACCCCATTATTGATTTGTGAACACCTATTGTTGATTATTATGGAGCTGAAGCCATTTTTTGTGGGCACAAAAGTGTTTACAAATGCGTTGGTAGTGATCCAAGTAGTGGGAAATGAAACTTTGCATATGTAATAGGTAGCTACTGAGTCAACCGATCTCATGCACACCACAATGTTCGTTAATGCTGAACTACCAATATTCTTCATTTGCGGTTGGAAGGGGTGGAATCGTGGGTAGTTCAATCTCATTGTCAAGGGACCAAGGGGGCAGAGTTCCATGGACAAATTAGAGGATAGGGTGAGGACCATAATGCACGAGGTGGGGTATCAGGTGGAAAGTAAGAGGGTTACAAAGGAGGGGTGCAAGTGGGAGGGGCATGATCAGGAGAAGGTGTTGCATCAATGTGTGCAGGCTTTAGAGAAATCATGGGGTAAGGAGTGGGCGGAGGTGCAATCACCAAAGAGGCCTCCTTAGTTGGAGAGGAAGGTAGAGGAGGAGAGGATTCCTGCATTTGTTCATCTATGGGAGGAATAGGAGGCAAGGAGGGAGGTGGGACCAACGAGGAGGAAGAGGTTGCCGAGTGCACCAAAGAAGAAGGTCAAGGATAGGAAGGATCAACTATCTTGGTTTGATCAACCTGTTGAGTGCTAAAGGAGGATGAAGTAATTAATGACGATGTGGGTACAGGGAGGTCGACACAAAATTAGATTCATGCTTTCATCGTCTTCTTCTATGGGCAATGCCGGTTATGCAAAGCATCATGGGATAAACAAAACATGGGTGTTGATAGGAAAGTTGCCCACGTATAAGACAAAAAGAAGATGCGAGAGGTGATTTTTAGGATGGTGGCCATTATCTAATTGCCTAACTAGTTTTGGCATTCCTTGTGAATGTGGATGAACACAATAACTGACCAATTGATTGGTCCATGGGGAGCATGGGCTACGAGAGAGTAAAATTGCCGCGAGATACTATGAGGTCAATGTTGGAGATTCAATGGGGTAACTAAAAAATGGAGGTTCGAATGGTCAAGTTTCGATCGCCAGCTAATTGCATATTCATTATAGTTGTGCCAAGGGAACAACTATTCCAAGGTAGCTCGTGAGATGGATCGCACTGATGCTGAACTATCAATAGGAAAGAAACATCTTTGGCCCATATCAATGGGGGTCATGTGGATTTCCCATCCACTAACAGGCACAAACTAGGAAGCAGAAAAGGTGGGCTCGATAGCTATGAATGTATGGTTCTCTGTAATGGGGTGTTCTACATGCGCTTCCTATTGCAAGAGGTAGAACTGGTATAATCATCAGGGCATGAGGAAGGTGTTCATGAAAATCTTGTTATTGTGATAGTTCGAGCATTTTAGTAAGGTCGTAGAGGATCTGTGATCAAATCCTGCATGTGCACCGCCTGAGGGATTGTATCCTTTTTTTCATCTGTGATCTGCAACTGCTAGTAGTGATGACTACATAAATAATACTCACAAAGCTATGGGTGTTGAATGACTCAGATCTCTTGGTTCAAAACAGCACACTCTTCTAAGAGATGTATGGTTCAATTCGCATCTATGCCTACGAGAAAGAACTATCCTCCTTTTCCTTTCGTTTATGATCTTCAAAGCTCTGGAGCACATTGTGAAACAGGTCTTTTCTAATATTAGAGCATTATAGAACATGAAGGTGCCTTGCTATTGTGGATAAAAGAAATTGCTCTTCTCCTTGGCATCTTGGGTTCAACTCCTGAGGGTGACCGCCTCAAGAACAGAACTTTGCTTTTGTAATCTCCTCTACTAGAGCCTCATTTTGCGCTGCCATAGTAGTATCGAAGGATTTTCTACAGAGCCATGAACAAAAGACACCACTGATGGAATTTTGGGATGAGGAAGATGAAGGGAAACTCTAGACCTTGCTTTGATACCAATGCAATAGAGTTTCCACAATACCAGTTTACAAATGAATGTCTTACTCACCTCCGAGCCGTATGCCTCTATATATAGCTACTTGAATCAACAAGGACCACAAATGTAACTAAAGTCCACAAGTGCATATGCAATCTCCTCCACTCCTTTGATAACTTCCACTAGAGTCCACTAGTGGTGGTTGTACTCGCTGCTCAAGTTAAGTCTCTCTAGACTCAAGTTAACTTGAGTTAGAAGGCTCAAGAGCTTCTTGGGCAAAATTCTCTCCACATGCTTCCCATGGGGTTTGAACCCAAGACCTCCTCCCTCATATCCTTAAGACTTAACCACTAGGCTAAGTGGATCACTTGTTTATGAGAGCACATGAACTTATGCTTGAGTCTTTTCTTGAGATCTTTGGTCCTACGCATGAGTGACCAAATGGTGTCCAATTTTAGATCTGTCTCAAGTAGCGGGAACTCTAGATCATAGAATTACTTTATTACATTAAGCATGAGTTAGATCGATTAATTAAATTTTGATATATTGTTTCCATAGAAACGATACAAAGAATACGGGTGCATAGCAATGGTTAATGTGACACAATTTTGTCGCTATAAAATTTCCTAAAGCATCGCAAGAAGCGTCGAGTGCAGGATGTTGGTTGAACAATGAGAAATACGACGTTTTTACCGACGTTTGGCATGATGAAATATGCAATGCTCACATTGAGCATCGATAAAGCGACGATTTAAAAAGGTGTCGCATAAGTGATGCTAATGTGCGTCACATAAAGGACGGTAAATAACGTCGCTTATGTGATGCTAATTGGACGGTCCTTTATGACACCTCACCATTGCTTACACGATGGGTTTTTGACAAACAAAATTAAAACGTTGGAGGCTCTTCGATCGGCATCTTCACGCATCTCATCAAAGAGATCTCTAATATTTGCAATTGTGTTGTGCTTAGGAGCTGAAAAAATGACTTGCAGAATTGTTGTTTTGTCTAATCTCTATCTTATTGTCTCTCTCTCTATCTATGTTTCTCTCTTTCTATCTCTTTCTCTCTTTGAATTATCTCTCTCTCTCTATCTCTCTTTATTGCAGGTTATTCAAGAAGCTAACCAAGAAAAAATATGGCTAACTATTGTAAGTAAAATTTCCATTCTTTGTATATCATTTGAATTGTGTTATTTTGATTAGTTAGCATACTCACACTTATTGATATGCACATGTACACTTATACATGATGATGATGCATGTTCACACATATACACATATACACATGCACATACACATACACATACACACACATACATGTGCACATACACTTACACATACACACACATACACATGCATATGCACAAACATTTCTAAAACCACATAAAAAGACTTGCATGCATGCATTATTGCATATATACATAAACATGCACACAATTAACATATATTTAAGTACATGTATATGCACATCCACATGCATGCACATTCACATGCATGCACATGGATGCAAATGGAAATGCATCCACACACACATGCATGTTTCATACATATACACATGCATATCCATACATTTGTATATGTTTATAGACATACACATACATATGCACATATGTATATATACACACACATACACATATATACAAATATATATGCACATACTTACACACACATATACACATACACACACACATGCACATACATACATATACACATATACATGCACATACACACATATACACATAAACTTACACATATAGATGCACATACATATACACACATATACACATGCACATACACATATACACACACATACATTTACGCATGCACATGCACATACATACATATACACACACATACACATGCACATGCACATACACATACATACACATATATGCTTACACATGCACATGCACATACATGCATATATACACATATACATATGTACATACATTCATACACACACACATATTGCACACATATATATGCACATACATACACACACATATTATACATATATACATGCACATACATACATACATATACACACATACACATGCACATGCACATACACATACATACGCATATACACTTACAGATGCACATGTAGATACATGCATATACATATATACATATGCACATACATACATGCACATATATACATAGATACATACATATACATGCATATACATACATATACATACATATACATACATATACATACATATACATGCATATAGACACACTTACACATATAGATATATACCTACATGTGCATATATACATTTTATATACACACAAACACACATAAATATGAATGAATTATATAACTAAAGTAATAAAACACATGCTTAATATAAAAAATAATAACAATCAATAGAACAAAACTTTTCATTACTTAATACCATACACACAATTCAAAACATAACTGAATATATATATATATATATATATATATATATATATATATATATATATATATATATATATATATATATATATATATATATATATATATATATATATATATATATCAATGTAAATACACATCCAATGTCATAATCAAGAATCCTAATCATCCTCATCATCACGATCATCCGCATGATCTGATGTATCTGTGTAAGCACCCTATGATGATCGAAATCGTCCCTCCTATGTCTGTCTCTCCACCTCATCCATATCTTCCTCTCCATAATACTCCTGTTTTACATATAACAAACATCAATAATTAAAATAATTAAAACATCCATAAAAATAAAATAATGATATAAAATTTAATAATACTCACAAATGCATCTGGATGATCTCGCATATACTCGCTCAAACGTTGATATCCAAAATGTGTAGCATACTCAATCTCATGATTTGTAGGATATCAACCATAATCTTTTCGCTGCATTAAAACAAATAAAAAACATTAGTTTCTTGCATTTTAACTAAAATAAAAAATATACTCACAATAACACATATACTTACAAATGTAGCTACAAAACCTTGCTGGGCCATTTGGCCTAGGTGCAATGTGTGGCCCTACTCAGCTCTCTTCTTTGCAGAAGTCTATTTATTTAAATAAAAAAGAAATACATAAATCAAATGTAAAAAATTAATAAAATATATGAGAATTATAAATATAAACTATTAATTTGTATACCTTCTGTTGAGGAAATGACTCTTGAAGACATAGCTATCTATTAAAAAAGTGCCATGTCTCAAGTGGTATGTTAGGTCGCCTCTTATTTTTTTCCACCATACAATATCTCCTATTAATTTAATCTCAAAGAGAAAAAAAGAATCAGAATACATATACATATATACACACACATACACATACACATACCCACATACACATATACATGCAAACATATACACATACATATATGCATACATATACACATATACATACCTATAACATAAACACACAGACACATACACATGCATGCATATACACTCATTCATACAAAATACATGCATTTACCCCACAATAATGTGTATTTGTGTATATGTGAATACGTGTGTATGTGTAAATGTGTATATGTGAATATGTGTGTATGTGTAAATATGTATATGTGAATGTTTATGTATGTAAATAATCATATTATTAATATCAAATACCATTATTTTTAGATTCCGATCAATCAGATGGAACTCCACCACCATCTCCTAATTGTGAAAGGACTATATACTATAAGTATATCGAACTTTTAATTTTAGATATATTTGATAGATACATAACTGGTATATTTTTTTATTTCTTGTTATAATAAGATTCTGATCAATCAGAGGGCACTCCACCACCTCCTACCCATGCAACGACTTCACATGTGTCCTGTGATGGGAATTATGATGAATTTTACTATGAAGAGCATATTATATGTTGGTGTAGCTCTTGCTATGGCACGTATCGAGGACCACGATTGGAATGTATTGAACATGAGGCAAAATATGGTACTTTTAAGAATGCACCACCACCTGGTCAATGTGATAATGCATGGATATGTATTTTTTCTATAAATTAATGTCATTATTTTATTTAGAAACCATATAAAAAATCAAATTGTTTTTGATATATAGGAATAGTTGCTCGATGATGATGATGATCATAATAATTCTCATACTCATAATGTTAATTACACGTCATGGACACTGTTCATCAATTACAAGCAGAGGTTTCTAGAAATCCTCTACCTCTTAGTTTAGAGAGAGAAATGGTTGGGGATTATCCATTGCCAGCTCATGATTGTTCTCTAGTACAAACATATGATAGAAGAAGATATGGAGGATGGAATAGAGGACCACTTCCTTTAGACGGAGAGGTTTTTAACTTTTGGGGTAATCACTATATGATTGCTCATCCACTATTACTAATGCTGGTCATTTGTAGAGGATTTATATGTGCCTTCGAACTCTGAAGTCACTCTTATGTCATTTTGTGGTCCTATATATGGATGGGGAGATCGGCATCGACTTGCACGTTATGTTCAAAGCATGAGTACTTATGGAATATGCTTGAATGCAACATCCCTTACTAGTAGAAGGATTTCACATGCAGAAAATGAAAGATTATATATTGATGGAAGACCTTACACACATGGAAATATAGCATGTTTAATAAATAGTAGTCGAGGGTTACATGATAGTTCAAGGACTAATTGCATATTTGAGGAGTGAAAATAGTCATGAGTCATCATACATGAGTAGAGATGTATCAAGATACATAGTTGTCAATGCTATTACTACATTACATGCTGGTGATCAATTATTAGTGAGTTATGGATGGCATAGATCTCCAAGAGCACCTTTTAGCTAGAGAGAGAATGAGAATTTTCTATCCATATTTAATAACTTATATATTTAATTTTATGTTTAAAGTTTACTTTTTATTAATTTTTGGAATACTAATGATTTTTATTCATGTTTGTAGATTCCACTGTATGATGTTGATGATATTCCTCCACACCATTCACAATTGCTAGGAAGATCTCATTTATCAAAAGCTTCTATGAGGAGGCTACACAAAAGTGATCCTCTGGAATATGCAAGGTTGAAATATCTATATTCAAAAGAAGATAAAGAACAAGATTTGTGCGACAATGATGAAGATGATGGCATGGCAAAGTTTATTGAGGATCGGTATCAAAATGACAGTGAGAACATTGATATATTTCCATAAATGAGAAATATCTTTGAGAGGAATGTTTAAAGCATGTATATAAAGGAAGTTGTTTGACATGACTAAGTGCAAGCTTACTTATTCTCAATCTTGAAAATCGTTTTGGATGGAGAAATGTATATGTTTCTGCACTATTAAGGTATAATTTTCAATTTTCTATCTATTTATATATATACATGCATAAATACATGCATATATAGACATTATACATGAATGTATACACACATATAAACATACACACACATATACACAGATACACATGTTGTGAGAGTAAGGTCAAATTATACATACATGTATTGAATGAAGATATCACTACAACAGATCGATGGTATACGGAGGTTTTTACCGAGGGATGAACGCGGCTTTATTTGCGGCGACGCTGGTGTAAAGGTTGGTATGCGCGTCGGTACCAAAGCGTCGGTATAAGCATCGGTATATGCGTCGGTATAAGCATCGGTATATTCGTCAGTATATGCGTCGATAATACCGGTGCCCATATCGGTGCCCATACCGAGGCCTCTACTGCACGTACCGTCACATATACCGTCGCCTGCTGGGTGTATCGATGCTTATTCCAATGACATTATTGGGAGTACCGTCTCGTATATCGACGACCATACCTGCAAATTTTTTTTTGGGAAGAGTGTGTTTTCTTTTGCTACAGCAACATTACCATGATGTTTCTTAACAAAAGACAATACACTCTGCCCAAAAAAAACCGAGTACATGTGATGTGTACCCTAATGTCAACCGAAATATGATTTCATTAAAGAGAGTATTATTGGACACAAAAGAGATAATCAGAATGAAACATGATCCATGTACAAAAGAAGTTATATATTTCAATAATGAAGCATGTACAAGAGTGTGGCAAACCACTATCATATATGAGGCTTTTACAAAATGTGGCAAAGCAATGCATTGCCATATGAAAATCAAATACAAAATTTTGGTGTTCCACTACCATACACATGCAAAGAACGTTCCATATCAATAGTCTTGCAACAAACAACATTAATGGAATGAGATAAATTCACATGAAAATTACAAACAAGTAAAAACCAAGTTTATAAATTAATTACCTCATCGCAAATGCTCTCATGAAACGACCGCACCGCGTCCCTCCAAGTGCTCGAATAGTGCAATCAACCCATGAAGATATCCATAAGACTCCTCTGTTCGTGTTGGAGGACGACCCTTTGCCAGCTCCTGAAACAAATATACAAAAGATTAGAGGAACATACATGAGAAATTTAACACAAATAAATTCAATAAATGAAATGGTACTTACAAACTCATGATGCATCGTGTCATATCCGTCACTGTGCAAATGTGATGGTCCAACCGTATCTAAACGTGTGGCTGCAGCATCTCGCTATTGGCGATATCGGTCAGAAGTCTGTTGCTGCTCGTCACGAATCATGTCCCACCCTCAGCATCTAACCATATAGGCTTTGGTAAGCCTGCTCTGAAAGCATCACGAGCCTCAGATAGTCGGTGGGACATAACCTCACGTGCGGTGTGCAGAATCCACTCTGAACTGACAAGAGACTGTCCATTAGCTGGTCAGAACTCCTAATAAATCATTTGTGTTATATAATTCTTTCGATCTTTATCTTGCTCACTCCATTTTAACATGATAGTGTGTCCAAACTGGATGGAGCAAAGCTATCGTATGCGTGCATGCATTGCTTTGCCAGCCGCATCCATCACCGGAGCTCCATCTCAGATACTATACACCTTGGAGTCATCATGGTCATGAGCACCCCAAGGTGTACGTGGTGTTCCACGTGGTGTACCTACATCTGAGGTACTCATCCTAGGAGTAGAAGCGAGCGACACAATGTCCGTCGCACTGCCTCCACAACAGCCGCCTCCTCTACCTCCAGACCTACCTGCAGTTCCACTCCTAGAACCTCTTGCTCCAGAGCATGAACTCGATCTACGAGACGGGCCAGAACTTGTATCGTGCTGAGGTGTCGAACGCACATGTCTACTAGTAGACCTAGTAGGAGATGGCTGAAAAGATGTTCGTGGTGGAGTCATAAAGCTAGGAGACATACCTCTTACGGGAGTAGCACCACCCGCAGGAGTGACACTAGCAGGAGTGACACTGATGGGAGTGACACCGGTGGGAGTGAGGCCAGCGGGAGTGAGGCCGACAGGAGTAAGGCCGCCAGGAGTAAGGCCGCCAGGAGTGAGGCCAGGAGGAGTGCTACCACGAGCGATCCAATACTGTGATGCAGCGGCCATATATGCTCGAGGAACCTAAGAGATGAACTCCAAAAACTGCTCCTCTGTCATGGAATGTGGAGTGACTAGAGGACTGTCTCCCATCATGCTCTGTAATAAAAAACCTCAAATAATTAGCATGTGATAATAAAAGTAATATAGATAATAAACAAAAAAGAAACAAAAATTAGTACGTACAAGTGTTTTATTCAAAAGTCCTCTAGTCTAGCATCCTCTTGAAGATCCGATGCACCGAGAATATCTATCTCTATATTGATGGCTTCTAAATCGCTTGCTATGCTGGTTTCTTCCCGATCATCATCTATTGCTTCGTCTTCTCGAACAATGGCCTCTTCTTCAGGGAGAGGTTCTCTGTTGGGGAGATCATCTTGGCATATGTGCCCACGTAGGAGAACATTGCAGAACTTTTCATGAAGGCTCTGCCTAGGGAGAAGTTTGAAGCTTTTTGCAAGAGCTTTGGGCTTACTTCCTTTTGTGGATTGATTCCACATAGCTTGGCACTTCCTTATACATGAGTGCCAGCTCACTGTTTAGTGCATCACTCCCAAGGGGGATTTGTTGATATATTTAGGTTGTGATGTGTGTGAACACACTAGGACCACCGGGGCACTTTTTTTCCCTCTTTAAGAGGTTTGTTCCCTCGGGTTGTATATACGCCTATAGCCCTAACAGGTTACTTTTGTACATTCTAGTGGTAATACCTGAAGTATTGTGTGTTGAGCTCCAAGCTTCTTCTTCTTCTTCCTTGTGCTGTTCACATGCTTCCGTAGAAGTCTAACTCCAACACATTTCTGTCTAAATGTGGGGTAGAACATCAG
The DNA here is from genome assembly GCA_020310875.1 of Ceratopteris richardii. NCBI lineage: Eukaryota > Viridiplantae > Streptophyta > Polypodiopsida > Polypodiales > Pteridaceae > Ceratopteris > Ceratopteris richardii. The sequence goes on along the minus strand of CM035415.1, from coordinate 134,155,466 downwards.
AGTTCAATGCCATATACAACACAACAAAATGGAGTTGCTCAACAGAAGAACATGTCACTCATGGAGATGGCAAGGTGTATAGTCAAGATTCATGGTTTACCACGTAGTTTTTGGCTTGAGGCTATTATGTGTTTAGCATACGTACTTAACAGGTGTCCCACTAAAGAACTACAGTCTATCTTTCCATATAAAGCTTGGCATGGTCGCAAGCCATCTATTGCTCATCTGCATGTTTTTGGTTGTTTGGCATATGCATTAGTGCCTGAACAACAACATAGATATTTGGATGATAAGGTAGTGAAATGTATTTTTATTGGGTATTGTTCTAAAAGCAAAGGCTATCATCTGCATCATCCATAGACTAAATACATTGTGGTTAGCCATGATGTTGTTTTTGAGGAAGATGCTATTCAACCATTACTTTCATGTACTAAGGAGACATCTGTTAGCTCCAAAGACGTATGATACTTTGCTGCATCTTTTTATAGGTGGATAGTCTAGTGCTAGTGCATGTCTATGGAGTGATTCCCTTTTTTGTGAATTGTAAAATAAACCTAATTTAAGGCACTGTTTGCTACCACATGCCTTGGATTTTTGAATTTCACACAGAAAACATGCTTCAAAACATCTCCAGCTTTGCTCTTGTGAGTCTTTACCCATTCAAGGTCTTGTGCAAATCCACCTACTTTATGCTCCAACTACAAAGCCATTTCGATCATGACATCTAATGTCATTCCTCCAATACACTGGATTATCATCACCTTTCGTAATTGTGGGTTAAGCCCATTTATAAATTACTCTATTATTACATCATTTGGTAAATTGACATTTTCCTAAAGCAACTGTCTGAGATAAGTGTGGAAGATAATAGCATACTCCTCCACTCCCTAGTTTATTTTCTATTTATTGTTATGTAGGAAATAAAATTTTTTTGCAGCATTCTTCTTTAGTCAAAAGCATTGCAGAAAAGCATTCTGAACATCATCACAATGCCACAAGTGATTAAGGTCAAAGTCTGTCAACCATCAAACTGCTTCATTAACCACTGTGGATTGGAAAAGTATGGCTTTGGAAAACTCTGCACCTACAAAGTTTTCAAAACAATATGCACCAAAATTGGATAAGGATTGAACCATCAAACATTGAACTGGAGTCTGTAAAAAAAATGATCATGCATTTAGATTTGTGTCAATTGCACTTCTTGCATGAGCAAAAAACTTTCAAACCTCTGTTCTTTGAGTGCTCGCAAATCATCAATTCGAGCAAATAGTGACTCGGATGGTAACAATTTATGTTTGATGGTGATATGTAGACTAGGAACAACCATTTCCATGGGCATAATTGCCTCAATACCATAGGCTAGTTTAAAGGGAGTATAACCCATAGTAACCTTGTACATAATTCTATACGCCCAAAGAATGGTAGGTAGGAGCTGGTCCTAGAGCTCAATATAGTCGAACTTCTTGAGAAAAGTCAACAGTTTTTTGTTCATGCTTTTAGTAAGACCATTGGCATGTGGCTAATATGGAGTACTTAATTTATTGTAATATGAATGGAATTAGTCAAAGCCTCAATTAATTCATTTGCAAGATGAGTTACTCTATCTAACACAATTTCAAGGGGAAGACCAAATCATGGAAAAGACCTTGAGTTAGGTAATTGGCACCTACCGTAATAGTGGAAGAAGGGACTACCCAGGCCTCAACCTACTGTGTTGAATAATCAGTGCAGGTCAAGATGTAATGATTTGCAGTAAGGCTAGCTTGGGGAGTAATTAGGCCAATGAAGTCCAAGCCCAATTTTTGGAATAGTACCAAAGGGAGGATGGGTTGTACAGGAAAATAATATCACAAAAAAGGTCACCAAACTTTGAGTTGTTGTTGGACAACGGAATTTCAGATGTCACTGAAGATTTTTTCGGTGTTTCTTGCAGACCAAAAACAAGGAGATACTATGGTGTTGCACCACCACTTACTGCACTTATTCCTTCACAGATCGTGCCTTCGTTATCTTTATGCTTTGGGGTCCCCAATGCAATGTTTACTCCAATTGGGTGTTTGTCACTTTTGTACTTCGGATAGATCTCATCGGAACATGTTACTGGCATGTAGTTGATAAGAAGCACTTTGAATAGGATCACCATTGTTAACCTCTATTCACATCTAGTTCCGTGAAGGAACAACACAGGTTGACAGGGTTCCTGGGTGGTAGAATCCAATGATAATTGGATCCTTGTATTTCTCCAAGCTAACTTGATTGAATAAGTTACCAAGTTATCAATCACTGTAACAGACTTATCTGCATTAAACCTCATAAAATCACAACTACCAGACAAATTGCTTCAATCACCAAATGACTTAATCATTTTTGCTTTAGCAACACAAACAATCAAATACTACACCATGCTTTATAGAACTAATTCGAGACAACGAAATTCAATTTGACAAAGTGTCCTTCTTTGCACAACATACCAAACAATCTGGCATATCTGGTACCTATCTTCTCTAATGGATGTCTATGCACAGGAGATAGAACATTGTTCATTCATTTGAAGGGTTACATCCGGTGGTCTACCTCTTCAGCGAGACATTTCAAGGTATTAATATTTACAAAGGTGTCCGACAGCTAACACACTTTTTGTGGTAATGTACCTATAGTTAGTCAATAAAAATGACCAACCCATAATTGATTTTTACCTTTCTAGATAATTGAGTCAGAATTGTATTCCATCTATATGAGAAACTATCTTAATAGACAACTTGTCTTGCAAGGTTTATGGACCAAATATACTAACTCCTCTGATTAGTGAGAGAATTAAATTTATTGGCATTAATGATCTTGGTAAAACTCACTCGTATCGCATGGTCATTAAAAAAATGAAGTTTTTGATCTTTTTCTAAGTTGCTTCATTTCCTTGTTTGTAAAAGTAAAATTAGTGATAATAATAAATCTAATAGGGTATGCATAGCCTTTACGTCAGCTGATAGTATTCCCTTCTTTCTATAAATTGAATTTTATACATGAAATTCAATTTATGATCGCACATCTTTATGTTTAGAGGTCCCTCTCTTCTAGTGAGGTCAAAGAAACCAATAACAGATTCGAACTTGGTAAGCCCCTTGGTATAAATGGTTTACGTAACAAAGTCTATATTGAAATACAAGATTTAATTGCTCCTTACCTCATATTAATGTTGCATGAAGCTATTGGAGTAGGCCCTCTCTCTATCAAGGTAGAAGTTACGTTTACGCAAATTCTTAACATGAATGGCTTAGAAAATGGTTATACTCCCTTTAAACTGGTCTATCATATTGAACCAATTACTCCCATGGAAATGAATGCTTTATTGCTTTTGAAGATTTCTTGATGGAGCCCATTTTCAAGGTTTGGTAGGAATCATTGATATTTGGTTTCCTTTGGGTAGGATGTTCACCTTAAATGTGAAGATTCTTGAAATGAATGCAGCCATGTTTGCAAAAGGTGTAGGAGTTATTGCAGATATAGAGATGTGGCACAAACGGATTGGACATGCAAACTTGCAAAGGCTGAAACTGATGCCGTCAAAGGAGATTATCAATGGAATACCAAATTTCAAAGTTGCAGAAATGCAAAAGGTATGTACAGCATGCCAATTTGGTAAACAACCAATTTGGTAAACAGCCAAGAGCATCATTTCCACATGACAAGCATGTTAGTGAGAATGTACTAGAAGTAGTACACACAGATGTTTGGGGTCCAACAAAGACCACATCTATGGGCGGTTGCAGGTTTTATGTTACTTTCATTGATGACCATACACGCAAAGTATGGGTATATTTCATGAAAGAGAAGAGCGAGGTGTTCACTCACTTCCAGAATTTTAAAGTTATGGTGGAAAAGCAGACAGGGAAATACATTCAGACATTAAGATCTGATGGAGGAGGTAAATACATGTCAAATGAGTTTAGCAATTTTCTAAAAAATCATGGAATTCAATGTCAGTTTTCATGCAGGTACACACCACAACAGAATGGCGTTGCTGAATGCAAAAATAGGCATATTGTAGAAATAGCAAGAGCCTCAATGGCTTAGAAGAATATGCCTCATTGTTATTGGGCACAAGCTGTGCATACTGTTGTATACATCATGAACAGAACTTCGACTGCTGCTGTACATCAAGTCACACCTGAAGAGAAGTTTATAGGTAAAAAGTCAAATTTATCACATCTGAAAGTTTTTGGCTGTATTGCATATGTACATGTCCCAGATGAATTGAGGACGAAGCTTGATCCAAAAGCAAAAAAGTGTGTCTTCATTGGATACTCCCTTGAGCAAAAGGGATATAAATGTTATAACCCACTCACACGATAGGTAAAGGTGAGCAGAGATGTGGTATTTGATGAAATGTCAACCTTCTATGCAAATGACAAAGAAGGACTGAGTCTTGAACCAAATGACAAAGAAAATGCTGAAAAATCAAGTGCACAATCTCAGGTTTTGAGTGAACCGGATGCATCACCAAGCAATAGTTCCAACTCAAATCCATGGAGTGGAAGATTACATGGAAATTTCAGTCCAACAAATTTGTCAAATACATCCAAGAAAGGTAAAGAAAAGCTTTCTGTTGGTCATAAAACATGTGTAGATCTTGAAGACGTTGATGGAGATTCAAGCGGTTCAGAAAAGAGTCTTGATGAGGAACTTGCATTGCCCTCTGTGAAGACTCCAGGAGTAAGAAGGGCACATGTAGATGATACAAGGAGAAGTGACCGAGGACCAAGAAGATCTAGGAGGATGCGTAATTCAGTGCAACGATTGACATATGATAGTTACATGGCTCACCATTGTGCCTATATGACAAAGGTAATACAAGATGCTGAACCTTCTTGTTTTAAAGATGCAATTGGTAATGTAGATTGGGAAAAAGCTATGGATGAGGAGATGGCTGCACTTTATAGAAATGATACATGGAAGCTGGTTCCATTGCCAAACGGAAAGAAACCCATAGGCTGCAAATGGGTTTACAAGGTAAAGCACAATGCTGATGGTAGCATAAGCAGGTATAAAGCATGATTGGTAGCTAAAGGATATGCACAGACATATGGCATTGATTATGAGGAAACATTCAGAGCGGTAGCTAAAATGTCTACTGTTAGGACACTTGTTGCATTAGCTACAGCAAAAGGATGCACTTTGCATCAGATGGATGTGAAGAATGCTTTCCTACATGGTGAGTTACAGGAAGAAGTATATATGGACCAGCCACAAGGATATGAAGATTCAAAGCATCCAGAATATGTTTGCAGGTTGCAAAAGGCTTTGTATGGGCCAAAGCAGGCTCCGCGTGCATGGCATGCAAGGATTGTTGATTACTTAACCAACATTGGGTTTTCTATATGTGATGCAGATCATTCACTATATGCAAGGAAGACTGATCATGGCATCACGATTGTGGCCATTTATGTTGATGACTTGATAGTAGGTGGCAATAATGAAGAAAGCATCAAAGAGGTAAAGCAACTTCTTATGCAGGAATTTGACATGAAAAATCTTGGGGTGCTGCGCTATTTCTTAGGCATCGAGTTTATACATACAGAAACAGGCATATGGACGTCGCAAAGGCAATATGCCTTGCATATATTGCAAAACTATGGTATGGCTGATTGTAAGCCAATTTCTATGCCACTAGATCAAAATTTGAAGTTGGATACTACATCAGGTGAAGCATTGGAAAATGCTACTATGTACAGGAAAATTGTGGGAAGTCTTATATATCTCACAATTAGAAGGCCTGATCTAAGTTGTACTATTGGACTTGAAATTCAGTTTATGCAGATTCCCAGGAAGCCACATTTGGATGCTCTAAGGTGCACTCTACGTTATGTGAGTGCTACTCTGGATTATGCATTGTTTTATGAGGTTGGTGTAGATTTGCAGGTTTATGGATACACTGATGCAGATTGGGCTGGTAGTTCTCCAGATAGAAGATCTACTAGTGGCTTTCTTTTCTCACTTGGAGGTCCAGCTATTACGTGGAGCAGTAAGAAGAAACCCACTGTTGCTTTGTTGAGTACAGAGGCTGAGTATAGAGATGCTGCAATGGCAGCATGTGAGGCATCATGGCTGGAGATGTTACTTGCACATTTAGGTGTGGAAGTGCAAAAGCCTATCACTATCTCTTGTGATAATCTTGGCAGCATACAGTTAGCACGAAACCCTGTTTTCCATGCTAGAACAAAGCATATCGAGGTACACTATCACTTCATCAGAGAGAAGGTATTAGCAGGTGATATTGATCTTGTTTATGTGAAAACAGATGAACAGGTTGTTGATATTTTCACCAAAGCACTTGGAGCTGAGAAGTTGATGAAGTTTTGGGAGATGCTTAGATTACAAGATATGGCATTGAGCTTGAGGGGGAGTGTTGAGATATCAAGCTCAACATGTGATGATCCAGGATGACACGTACCACTTTTTCATTTCTCTGACATGTAAAGTGTTCACGCCGATACATGTCAGGGATACTTCATTGAGCTTTATTAGATTTATCTATCGAGAGTGATGGCACATTTGTTTCTTGCCAGCTCACTCATTCGCGGACATTAAGTTTTTCCTTATGTACTGGTCTTTATATATTGCACTTGTTGTATTCTTGTTTTTTAGGTCATTCTTGTATATTCCTTTTATGTAATAGAAGAAGAAGAACAAGATCATTCTTCCTTGCCTCAATTTTGTGTGTGCTTCTCCTTGAGAGTGAGAGTGTGTGTGTGAGCTCTCTTCCTTATCTCTTTCCTCGTGACATAAACCTCAATAGAATGGAGTTGTTGAACGAAAGAACAGGTTACTCATGGAGATGGCGAGGTGTATGGTCAAGGGTCAGGCTTTACCACATAGTTTTTGGCTTGAGGTTATCATGTGTGAAGCATACAGGTGTCCCACTAAAGCGCTATAGTCTATCACTCCATATGAGGCTTGGCATGACCGCAAGCCATATGTTGCTCATCTGCATGTTTTTGGTTAATTGGCATATGCATTAGTGCCTGAACAACATCGCACAAAATTGGCTGATAAAGCAGTAAAATGTATTTTTGTTGGGTACAATTCTGAAAGTAAAGGCTATCATGTGTATCATCCACAGACTAAACACATTCTGGTTAGCCGTGATGTTGTTTTGGTGGAAGATGCTATTCAGCCATTGCTTTCATGTACTAAGGAGACATCTGTTAGCTCCAAAGACATGTAAGATACTTTGTTGCCTCTTTTTATAGGTGGACAGTCTAGTGCTGGTCCTAATGAGGCAACTTCTCAGCCTTTGTAGGTTTCATGTGACGATGCAGATAATTTCATTTCTGATGCAGATGTACATGATGCACTTATTAATCAGAGAGCTGATATTGAGTAGGCAAGAGCTATGTCAAAATGGCTGGTGTAGACTTTGCCTGACATCAAATTAGATGCACCTCTTTCATATCATACTTGTTCAGGATCTCATAGTGCCTCTTTTGCATCAGATTGCTATGCTATGGCTGCATCTAGTCTCTATGATGACAATGAGCCTCTTTCATTTGATGAAGCACAAAATTCAAAAAATTGGATGGCTGCTATGCAATCTGAATATGATGCTATAATGAAGAATGGTACTTGGTCTTTATGTGATTTGCCTCCTGGCAAGAAGGCCATTGGCACTAAGTGGGTATACAAGCTGAAGCGTAAATCGGATGGTACAGTTGACAAGTATAAGGCTAGGCTTGTTGCAAAGGGTTATGCACAGGATGCATTGATTTTGATGAGACCTTTGCACCTACATGCCATATGACTATTGTTCGGAGCATCTGTGAACTTGCAGCTCATCATGGTTGGAATGTGCATCAGTTGGACATTAAAACAACATTTCTAAATGGTGACTTGCATGAAGAAGTGTATGTTTTTCAGCCCCGTGGCTTTGTGCAGAAAGGGCATGAAAAGTAGGTGTGCAGCTTAAAGAAGGCATTACATGATTTAAGGCAAGCACCACGTGCTTGGTATGAGAAGATACATGCCTATCTAATTGCACATGGTTTTGAGAAAAATCCAACTGAAAGCACCTTATATGTTAAGCATGCTAATGATGTGCTTCTGATCGTTGTTGTCTATGTTGACGACATGCTGCTCACTGGTCCTATTGAGAAGCATATTGCTGATTTTAAGGCTGATTTGCATGCCTCATTTGAAATGTCTCTTTTGGGGCATTTGCATCACTATTTGGGCATTCAATTTATGCAAGTTGATGGTGGAATGGCTTTGTGTCAAACAAAATATATTGACACATTATTGCAGCGTTTTGGCCTTGAAGACTCTAAGCCTATTGCCACTCTTATGGAGACAGGTTTAGGATTGAGTCTTCATGATACTCGAGATGCATTTGATGTTGTTCTCTATCAGCACGTTGTTGGATGCTTGATTTACTTATGCATTACTCAGCCAGATATTCAGTTTGCTATCTCACAGATGAGCAGGTTTATGCATTGCCCAGGGATCAAGCATTGGTAGGTAGTTAAGCGCATCTTTCACTATTTGAGTGGTACTCAGCTACTTGGGTTGATTATCCAAGGGGGGATCACTATCACCAAATTAGCATGTTTTTTCTGACTCTGATTGGGCTGGTTGCTATGAAACTTGTGTGTCCACTAGTGATTCGCTCCATGCTTGGTAGCTCATGTATATCTTGGTTGGGCAAGAAGCAGCCTACTGTGGCCACTTTGAGTTGTGAGGAGGAGTATAGGGAAGCTCTCATAGCGGTTGTTGAGTGTGTGTGGCTCAGATGCCTTATGGTTGATTTGGGTGTTGGTCAGACTTCTGCCACCACCATCTTCACTAACAGTCAGAGCACATTGGCAGTTGCGAGGAACCCTGTGTTCCATGCTCGCACTAAGCACATTGAGGTGCATTATCACTATGTCAGGGAGAGGTTCTCTGCTAGGGAGATCAGCTTGGCATATGTGCCCATGCAGGAGAACATTGCAGACCTTTTCACGAAGGCTCTGCCTAGGGAGAAGTTTGAAGCTTTCCGCAAAGCTTTGGGCTTACTTCCTTTTGTGGAGTGATTTCCACATAGCTTGGCACTTCCTTATACATGAGTGCCAGCTCCTTGTTCACCACACCACTCCAAGGGGGGATTTGTTGATATATTTAGGTAGTGATGTGTGTGAACACACTAGGACTGTTGGGACACTTTTTTCCCTCTTTAGGAGGTTTTTTTCCCCCAGCTTGTATATACGCCTATTGCCCTAATGGGCTACTTATCTTTGTACATTATCTAGTAATACATTCAGTATTGTGTGTTGTGCTCCAAGCTTCTTCTTCTTTGATATATTAAAAAAAGTAAATACATATATATATGCATATAATTTTATATATGTGTATGCTTATGTGTATGTGTATGTGGTGTATATGCATGCGCATGCGTATACATATATGTATGTGTATATATATATATATATATATATATGTATGTATATGTGTTTTATAGGTGTATATGTATGCGTATATGTATGCATATATGTATGTGTGTATACATGTGTATGTATGTATGTATGTATGTATGTATGTATGTGTATGTATGAATGTGTATATATGTATGTATATGTATGTATGCATGTGTAGCTGTGTATATTTGATTTCATTTTTAATCATTTTTTGTATATTGTGGTTTGCAGATTTTCATATCTAGACCATTGAATCGTCTAGCGGTTTCCCATTTTATCGTCAATCTATTACCTGTCTTGCTAAGCTATTTACAGATATTAAGTATCAGTTACCTATGAAGGTATTGAGTCATATGTTAAATGGGAGGATCAAATTTATCGCGAATATTTTGAAAAATGCATTAATAGTTCTAAAAGATGGGTGGACAAAAAGTGTCCATTCAATTCACGTTCTTGTTCTTACCTTATCCAAAGTAAGAATAAAAACTTGCATTGAATGGACACTTTTTGTCCCCCATCCTTTAAAATTATTTTTCCATCCTTCAAAATCTTCAAGATAAATTTGCTCCTCCCATTTTACATATGACTTAATACCTTCATTGGCAACTGATACTTAATATTTGTATTCAAAAGAGTTAGCAGCATAGGTATTAGGTCGACTAAAATAGGAGAAACATATGTATCAAGAAGATTCTAAAGGTTGGGTTGACAATTCTAAAGGCTAGATGGACAAAACATCTTCATTCGATACAAGTATGTATAATTTGACCTTACTCTCATAACATGTGTATGTGTGTATATGTGTGTGTATGTTTATATGTGTGTATACATTCATGTATATTATGTGTAAGTTTATATATGCATGTATTTATATATATATATTTATGCATATATATATATATATATATATATATATATATATATATATATATATATATATATATATATATATATAGAAAATTGAAAATTATACCTTAATAGTGACGAAACAGATCCATTACTCCATCCAAAATGATTTTGAAGATTGAGAATAAGTAAGCTCGCATTTAGTCGTGTCAAACGACTTCCTTCATATACATGCTTTGGACATTCCTCTTGAAGATATTTCTCATTTTTAGAAATATCAATGCTCTCACTGTCATTTTCATACCAATCCTCAATAAAATTTGCTATGCCATCATCTTCATCATTGTCGCACAAATCTTGTACTTTATCTTCTTTTGAATATAGATCTTTCAACCTTGTATATTCCACAAGATCACTTTTGTGTAGTCTCCTCATAGAAGCTTCTGATAAATGAGGTCTTCCTAGCAATTGTGAATGGTGTGGAGGAATATTATCAGCATCATACGTTGGAATCTACACATATAAATAAAATTCATTAGTATTCCATAAATGAATAAAAAGTAAACTTTAAACATAAAATTAAATATATGTTATTAAATATGGATAGAAATTTTTTATTTTCTCTAGGTAAAAGGTTCTCTTGGAGGTCTATGCCATCCATAATTCACTAATAGTTCATCACCAGCATGTAATGTAGTAATTGCATTGACAACTATGTATCTTGATACATCTCTACTCATGTATGGTGATTCATGACTATTTTCACGCTCCTCAAATGTGCACTTAGTCCTTGAACTATTAAGTAACCCTCGACTACTATTTATTAAACCTGCTATATTTCCATGTGTGTAAGGTCTTCCATCAATATATTGTTGATATATTTAGGTAGTGATGTGTGTGAACACTCTAGGACCGCCGGGGCACTTTTTTCCCTCTTTAGGAGGTTTTTCCTCCCGGCTTGTATATATGCCTATTGTCCTAATGGGCTACTCATCTTTGTACATTCTCTAGTAATACATTCAGTATTGTGTGTTGTGCTCCAAGCTTCTTCTTCTTCTTCCTTGTGATGTTCGCGTGCTTCTGCAGACGTCTAACTTCAACAATTGGTATCAGAGCAGGTGTCGCTTCATCTAGGGTGTCGTCGACACTCCTCCAGTTGCAGTCTCAGAATCACACGAATTTTGGTGAGCATACTCAACATGTTTTTGAGATCAAAATAGCTTAGCTTTGTGGTGCCAAAATCGCGATCTGAGCTCCTTTCGGCCTCCGAATGCACTATCATAGCACTTGTGCAGGCTATTTCATCTTTTTGTGCCAAAGGTATATACCAGTTTCTGTTCGCCAGTATAAGCGTCTCGAAGTCTACTATAGGTCTAGCAAAATTCATTTTGGCACTTTTGTTCAACTTTTTGAGATATAGTTAATTCTCTGCATCAAGGTATTTTAGTCACCGACCATGGCTAAAAGTAGTGATGTATTCCGTATGTTGGCTGTTGAGGATAAGTTGGATGCTACCAACTACCCGTTATGGGCTTATATGATGCGACATGTGTTGGTTGCAAAAGGACTGTGGAACATTGTGCAGTGTGTCAAAAAACATCCTATCACACCTGCAACTGTTACAATTGTAGGTACTGAGGCTGATGCAGAAGGTGTCGAAGATGATGATATTCTACATATTCCTGTTTGTGTTGCGGTTTCTACTGCACCTATTGTAGAGCAGATTTGCTAGGATGGCAGAGATGCCCAGGCACATGCATTGATAGCTTTGCCTGTCAAACGTGCCATTATTCCACACATTTGCTTTTGCAGGACAGCTAAGGATGCTTGGGATACACTTACCACATTGTACCAAGCTAGGAATGAGGCTCGTGTTGCTTACCTACGAAAAGAGTTGGAGAGTGAGCACATGAATGAAGGTGATTCTATGGACAATTTCCTAACGAAGATTAAAGACTTCAAGGAACTGTTGATTTCGGCTGATGAGGTTATACCAGATAGCTCACTTGTGCAGACTGTTCTGAATGGTCTTCCTGATTCATATCAAAGTTTTGCTTCTACTCTTCGGTTGATGATGAAAGGCAATCCAAATGCCTTATCATTTGAGGAGTTAGTCTCTGTTCTGTTACAGGAAGATCAGTCCAGGCAGAACAGGTCCATTATGCGAGTTACTGATCAAGCTTTCCGAGCTAGTCAGAAGGGCAAAGGAAGATGGAGCTCTTCAACTAGTAAGCAGAAATCTGCTAATTTTCCATATTCAAAGAAGGAAGATAACGATGAGAAGAAATCAAAAAAGTAGAAATTGTTTTGTAAGTACTGTAAAGGGAATGATCATATCATAAAGAACTGTCCAAAACTGGCTGCTAAAGAGGCAAAGAAGAGAGAGTCTGGAATGGTTGTTACAGAGGCCTCTACACCAAAAATAGAGTCTACTAATCTTGTGCAGGAAGAAGATAGGGCATTAAGTACTGTCTGCAGTTTTGACCTATCTTCTCATGAGCGTTGCATGTCTGCAGTAGACTCAGATGTTTGGTATTTTGAGAGTGGGGCAACCAAACATATTACCTCGCAGTGTAGTTTCTTCTCTTCACTCGAGTCTTCCCCTACAGGGAATACTCTTACATGTGCCAACAACTCCTCTTATCCTGTTATGGGAGTTGGTAAGATCATTCTGACTACTCCTGATGGTAGTTTTTTCACTTTGTCAGATGCTTTATTTGTGCCAAGGATCAAGAGGAACCTATTATCAGTTTCTACATTAGCCAATATTGGCTTGGTTGTGAAATTTCTTGATGACAGGTGTACAGCTCATGAGCTGTCAAATGGCGATGTGATTATTGCTTCTAGCATTTTATGTCGTGGGCTGTATAAGCTCATAGACTATGAAAGATCTAGAAATGATTTGGCATGTGCAGTAAATGATTCTCAGGCTATGTCAGATGCAAAGCTTTGGCATGCACGCTTTGGTCATCTGACATTTGCTAGTTTGCTATGCCTACAGAAATTTGAAATGGTGTCCTCTTTGCCCAAACTTGAGGTACCTAGAAAACATGTTTGTGAAGGTTGTATTTTGGGCAAAATGCAGCGTTCATCCTTTCCAAAAGATGGTTCAGTTCCGGCTACTCAGAAATTGCAACTTGTACATAGTGATGTATGTGGTCCTATGCAGACACCTTCTTTTGGGAATTGTCTTTACCTCGTGACTTTCATCGATGATTTTTCTAGGCATGCATGGGTATATCCATTGAAGGCAAAGTCTGAAGTGTTCATGTGCTTCAAACACTTTTTGGTTTTGGCTGAAAATTTGTCAGCATGTAAAATGGGCACCCTCTCTTCTGATGGGGGGGGGGAGTATATGTCTTCTGATTTTAATACATTTCTGGCTGAACGTGGGATAAAACACTAGTGTAGAGTGCCATATATACCTCAACAGAGTGGAGTTTCCGGACGAAAGAAGAGGTCAGTCATGGAGATGGCGAGGTGTATGGTCAAGAGTGAGGCTTTACCACATAGTTTCTGGCTTGAGGTTGTCATGTGTGCAGCATATGTACTGAACAGGTGTCCCACTAAAGCACCACATTCTATCACTCCATATGAGGCTTGGCATGACTGCAAGCCATCTGTTGCTCATCTGCGTGTTTTTGGTTGTTTGCCATATGCATTAGTGCCTGAACAACATCGCAGAAAATTGGATGATAAAGCAGTAAAATGTATTTTTGTTGGGTACAGTTCTGAAAGTAAAGGCTATCGTCTATATCATCCACAAAATAAATGCATTTTGGTTAGCCGTCATGTTGTTTTTGTGGAAGATGTTATTCAACCATTGCTTTCATGTAATAAGGAGACATTTGTTAGCTCCAAAGACATGTATGATACTTTGCTGCCTCTTTTTATAGGTGGACAATCTAGTGCTGGTCCTAATGAGGCAATTTCTCAGCCTTTGCAGGTTTCATGTGATGATGCAGATAATTCCATTTCTGATGTAGATGTAGATGATACACTTATTGATGAGAGAGCTGATATTGAGTAGGCAAAAACGATGCCAAAATGGTTAGTCCAGACTTTGCATGACAGCAAATTAGATGCACTTCTATCATATCATACTCGATTAGGCTATGCAATAATGAAGCACAAAATTCAGAAAATTGGATGGTTGCTATGCAATCTGAATATCATGCAATAATGAAGAATGTGACTTGCCTCCTCGCAAGAAGGCCATTGGCACTAAGTGGGTATACAAGCTCAAGCGTAAACCTAATGGTACAGTTGACAGGTATAAGGCTAGGCTTATTGCAAAGGGTTATGCGCAAGAAAGAGGCATTGATTTTGATGAGACCTTTGCACCTACATGCCGTATGACTACTGTTTGGAGCATTTGTGCACTTGTAGCCCATCATGGTTGGAATGTACATCAGTTGGACATTAAAACAACATTTCTGAATGGTGACTTGCATGGAGAAGTGTATGTTTTTCAGCCCCATGGCTTTGTGTAGAAAGGGCATGCAAACAAGGTGTGTAGGTTAAAGAAGGCATTATATGGTTTAAAGCAAGCACCACGTGCTTGGTATGAGAAGATACATGCCTATCTGATTGCATATGGTTTTGAGAACAGTCCAACTGAAAGCACCTTATATGTTAAGCGTGCTAATGATGTGCTTCTGATCATTGTTGTCTATGTTGACGACATGCTTCTCACTGGTCCTATTGAGAAGCATATTGCTAATTTTAAGGCTGATTTGCATGCCTCATTTGAGATGTCTGATTTGGGGCATTTGCATCACTATTTGGGCATTCACTTTATGCAAGTTGATGCTAGAATGACCTTGTGTTAAACAAAATATATTGACACATTATTGCAGCGTTTTGGCCTTGAAGATTGTAAGCCTATTGCCACTCCTATCGAGACATGTTTACGATTGAGTCTTCATGATGCTAGAGATGAATTTGATGTTGTCCTCTATCAGCAAGCTGTTGGATGCCTGATTTACTTATGCATTACTAGGCCAAATATGTAGTTTGTTGTCTCATAGATGAGCAGGTTTATGCATTGCCCAGGTGTCAAGCATTGGCAGGCGGTTAAGCGCATCTTTCCCTACGTGAGTGGTACTTGGCTACTTGGGTTGTTTTATCCCAAGGGGGGATCACTACTGCCAGATTTGCATGATTTTTTTGACTCACATTGGGTTGGTTGCTATGACACTCATGTGTCCACTAGTGGCTTTTGCTTCATGCTTGGTAGCTCATGTATATCTTGGTTCAGCAAGAAGCAGCCTACTATGGCCACTTCCAGTTGTGAGGCTGAGTATAGGGCAGCTTTCACAGCTATTGTTGAGTGTGTGTGTCTCAGATGCCTTATGGCTTATTTGGGTGTTGGTCAGTCTTCTGCCACCACCATCTTCAATGACAGTCTGAGTGCATTGGCAGTTGCGAGGAACCTTGTGTTCCATGCTCGCACTAAGCACATTGAGGTGCATTATCATTATGTCAGGAAGAGGTTCTCTGTTGGGGAGATCAGCTTGACATATGTGCCCACGCAGGAGAACATAGCAAACCTTTTCACAAAGGCTCTGCCCAGGGAGAAGTTTGAAGCTTTCCGCAAAGCTTTGGGCCCTTTTGTGGAGTGATTTCCACATAGCTTGGCAGTTCCTTATACATGAGTGCCAGCTACTTCTTCACCGCATCACTCCTAGGGGGGATTTGTTGATATATTTAGGTAGTGATGTGTGTGAAAACTCTAGGACCACCATAGCACTTTTTTCCCTCTTTAGGTGGTTTTTTCCTCTGGCTTGTATATATACCTATTGCCCTAATGGGCTACTTAAATTTGTACATTCTCTAGTAATACATTCAGTATTGTGTGTTGTGCTCCAAGCTTCTTCTTCTTCTTCCTTATGTTGTTCGCGTGCTTCTGCAAACGTCTAACTCCAACATATGTAATCTTTCATTTTTTTGCATGTAAAATCCTTCTACTAGTAAGGGATGCTGCCCTCAAGCATATACCATAAGTACTCATGCTTTGAACATAACGTGAAAGTCGATGCCAATCTCCCCATCCATATATAGGACCACAAAATGACATAAGAGTGACTTCAGAGTTCGGAGGCACATGCAAATCCTCTACAATAAAGAGACCATGACCAGAATTAGTAACAGTGGATGGAACAATCATATAGTGATTACCCCAAAAGTTGAAAACCTCTCCATCTAAAGGAAGTGGTCCTCTATTCCATCCTCCATATCTTCTTCTACCATATGTTTGTACTAGAGAACGATCTCGAGCTGGCAATGGATAATCTCCAGCTCTTTCAGTCTCTAAACTAGGAGGTAGAGGATTTCTAGAAACCTCTACTTGTAATTCATGAACAAAAAGTCGATGACGTGTATGAGGTATATTAACATTATGAGAAAAATTATCATCATCATCATCATCGAGCAAGTATTCCTATATATTAAGAGTGACTTGATTTTGTATATGGTTTTTAAATAAAATAATGACATTAATTTATATAAAAAATACATACCCAAGCATTATCACGTTGACCACGTGATGATGCACGCTAAAAAGTACCATACTCTACCTCATGTTCAATACATTCCAATCGTGGTCTTTGATATGTGCCATAACAAGAGTTACACCAACATATAATATGCTCTTGATAGTAAAATTCATCATAATTCCTATCACAGGACACATGTGAAGTCGTTGCATGGGTAGGAGGTGGTGGAGTGCTCTCTGATTGATCAGAATCTGATTATAATAAGAAACAAAAATAAGTTATGTATCCATCAAATATATTTAAAATTAATGTTTGATATACTTATAGTATATAGTCATTTCACGATGAGGAGACAGTGGTGGAGTTCCATCTGATTGATCAAAATCTACAAATAATGGTATTTGGTATTAATAATCTGATTATTTACATACACAAAAAATTCACACACATATTCACATATACACATTTACACATACACACATATACACAAATACACATTAATGTGGGATAAATGCATGTATTTTGTGTGAATGAGTGTATATACATGCATGTGTGTTTACGTATATATGTGGATATGTATATGTGTGTTTGTGTTATATGTATGTATATGTGTATATGTATGCATATATGTATGTATATGTGTATATGTATGCATATATGTATGCGTATATGTTTGCATGTATATGTGTATGTGTATGTGTGTGTATGTATTCTGATTTTTTTTCTGTTTGAGATTAAATGAACAGGAGATATTTGTATGGTAGAAAAAAATAAGAGGCGACCTAACATACCACATGAGACGTCACAGTTTTTTGGTAGACAGCTACGTTTTTAGGAGTCATTTCCTCAGCAGAATGTATACAAATTAATAGTTTATAATTTTCATATATTTTAATCATTTTTTACATTTAATTTATGTATTTCTTTTTTCTTAAATAAATAGGTTGCTGCAAAGAAGAGAGTTGATTCGGGCCACACATCGTAGCTAGGCCAAATTGGCCATCATGGTTTGTAGCTACATTTGTAATTATATGTGTTATTGTGAGTATATTTTTTATTTTAGTTAAAATGCCAGAAACTAATCTTTTTTATTTGTTTCAATGCAGTGAAAGGATTGTGGCGGATATCCTACAAAACATCAGATCGAGTATGCTACACATTTTGGATATCGACGTTTGAGCGAGTATATGCGAGATCATCCGGATGCCTTTGTGAGTATTATTAAATTTTATATAATTATTTTATTTTTATGAATGGTTTAATTGTTTTATTTATTTATGTTTGTTATATGTAATACAAGAGTATTATGGAGAGGAAGATATTGATGAGGTGGAGAGACAGACACAAGAGGGACGATCTTGATCATCACAGGGTGATCATGATGATGAGGATGAGGATGATCAAGATGATCATGATGCTGATGATGATGATGATGATGATGATTAGGATTCTTGATTATGACATTGGATTATATGTATTTATATATATATATATATATATATTATCTATTCATTTCAGTTATGTTTTGAATTGTGTGTATGGTATTAAGTAATGAAGAGTTTTGTTCTATTGATTGTTATTATTTTTTATATTAAGCATGTATTTTAATACTTTAATTATATAAATCATTCATATGTGTGTACGTAAGTGTATATGTATGTGTGTATATGTATGTATGTGCATGTTTATGTGTGTGTATATGTATGTATGTGCATGTGCATGTGTAACTGTATATGTGTGTATATAAGTATTTGCATGTGCATGTGTATGTGTGTGTATATGTATGTGCATGTATATGTGTAACTCTATGTGTATATGTGTGTATGTGCATGTATATGTGTATATGTATGTATGTGCATGTGTGTGTGCATGTGTTTATGTGTGTGTACGTATGTGCATATATATGTGTATATATGTGTATAATGTATGTATATGCATGTGTATATGTATGAAACATGCATG
Organism: Ceratopteris richardii; assembly: GCA_020310875.1. Lineage (NCBI taxonomy): Eukaryota > Viridiplantae > Streptophyta > Polypodiopsida > Polypodiales > Pteridaceae > Ceratopteris > Ceratopteris richardii. Next base: position 134,136,718 of record CM035415.1, on the reverse strand, counting down.
TGTATGTGGATGCATTTCCATTTGCATCCATGTGCATGCATGTGAATGTGCATGCATGTGGATGTGCATGCATGTGGATGTGCATATACATGTATTTAAGTATATGTTAATGTGTCTGTGTGTATATATATATATATATATATATGCAATAATGCATGCATGTAAGTCTTTTTATGTGGTTGTAGAAATGTTTGTGCATATGCATGTGTATGTGTGTGTATGTCTAAGTGTATGTGCACATGTATCTGCGTGTATATATGTGTGTGTATGTGCATGTGTATATGTGTATATGTGTGAACGTGCATCTTCATCATGTATAAGTGTATATGTGAATATCAATAAGTGTGAGTATGCTATCTAATGAAAATAACACAATTCAAATGATATACAAAGAATAGAAATTGTACTTACGATAGTTAGCCATACATTTTGCTTGGTTAGCTTCTTGAATAACCTGCAATAAAGAGAGAGAGAGAGAGACACAGAGAGAGAGAGAGAATTCAAAGAAGACATAGAAAGAGAGAAACAGAGAGAGAGACAGAGACAATAAGATAGAGCTTGGGCAAAACAACAATTCTGCATATACTTGTTTCAGCTCATAAGCGCAGAGCAATTGCGAACGTTGGAGAGATCTTCGATTAGATGCGTGAAAATGCGGATCAAAGAGCCTCCAAGCTTCTAAATTTTTTCCATCAACAGACTGTGGTGTAAGCGATGGGAATGCATAGTAAAAACCACTGGAATTGGCGTCGCACAAGCGACATTTTTTAGCGTCGCTTATGCGACACAAAAAGTGTCACTTATGCGACGCTTTTTTGAATCATCGTGATAGCAACGCTCTATGCGAGCGTTGCACACCTTGTCGCGCCACATGTCAAAAAAAACATCATTTGGCTTGTTTTTTAATTGGCGATCCGCACTCGATGCTCATTGCGATGCATTTTGCAATTTTATAGTGATGAAATTGTGTTGCCTTAACCGTTGCTATGCGCCCATATTCCTTGTAGTGAATGCATGGAACGAGATTATAAAGCAGTCAAATGTTTTTATTGGGTACAATTCTGATAGCAAAGGCTATCATTTGTAGCATCCACAAACTAAACACATTTTGGTTGTGGAAAGATAACATCCATCTATCATATGGACAAATAACATCTCTCATGATTTTATGAATCGCTCTTTATCTCACCAAAAGGAACTATCCATCCGAATAATTAGATAAATTCAAATCAAGACTATAAAATTTGCGCTCTAAGAACCTTACTGCATTAGTAGTTATTCTCCATCCACATGATGTATAGTCCTTTTGTAATGGCACATACATTTGCATATAACCAAATTTTTTCTCTTCATTCAGTTTGTAAATGCCTACATATTTGTGATCAATGTGCATTTCAAAAGCATGGAAGCATTATGAAGTTAAAACAATATCCAAATGCATGGCAATGGTGATACAAAAGTGCATTGAAAGTGTACTAGAACTTAAAGTTTGTGATTCCCATGCTCTAATTGGACAGAGTTTATAAATGAGGCTATTATTATTAAACTCCCATGCTCATTGGTCTCTTTGAGTGTTGTCGTTGTCTATTGAAGGAGGTCATATTCCTATGCCTGTTCTTCTCATTTCATTGATCACAACATCCTACATCATGGTTTCCTTTTCTAATTCTTGAATTCAGAGGAGATGTTGGGATCAACGTCCTCTAGGTTCGTTACTTACTTCCTATACTTCTCAAACTCTCATTTTGACTGGTCAAAGAAGCTTTTGAAATACTAAGTCTCTGTAGTTGAATTGTGAACACCTAATTCTATAAATCTAGACTCTTGATATATGGCGTGACCCAATTGTTGATTTTTGAAAACCTATTGTTGATTCTTATGGAGTTGAAGCCATTTTTTGTGGGCATGAAAGTGTCTAGAAATGTATTGGTAGTGATCCATGTAGTGGGAAATCAAACCTTGCATATGTAATAGGTAGTTGCTGAGTCAACCGAACTCATGTAGACCACATTGTTTGTTAATGTTGAACTACCAATATTCTTTATTTTCCGCTGGAAGGGGTGGAATCTCCGATAGTTCAATCTCATCGTCGAGGACCAAGGGGGCAAAGTTCCATGGAGAAATCAAAGGATAGGGTGAGGACCGTCATGCACAAGGTGGGGTATTAGGTGGAGGGTAAGAGGGTTACGAAAGAGGGGTGGGAGGGGCATGATCAGGAGAAGGTGTTGCATCAATGTCTGCAGGCTTCATAGAATTCATGGGGTAAGGAGAGGGAGAAGGTGCAATAATCAAAGAGGCATCCTTAGTTGGAGACGGTGGCAGAGGAGGGGAAGATTCCTGCATTTGTTCATCTATGGGAGGAATAGGAGGCAAGGAGGGAGGTGGGATTGACAAGGAGGAAGAGGTTGTTGAGTGCACCGCAGAAGAAGGTCAAGGATAGGAAGGATCAACTGTCTTGGTTTGATCAACCTGCTCAGTGCTAGGGGAGGATGAAGTAATTAATGAGGATGTGGGTATGGGGAGGTCGACACAAAATTAGATTCATGCTTTCATCTTCTTCTTCTATGGGCAACGCCAGTTATGCAAAGCATCATGGGATAAACAAAACATGGGTGTTGATAGGAAAGTCACCCACGTATAAGACAACGAGAGGTGATTTTTAGGATGGTGGAAATTATCTAATTGTGTAACTAGATTTTGGCATTCCTTATGAATGTGGATGAACATGATAATTGACTAATTGATTGGTTTGTGGGCAGCATGGACTACCAGAGAGTAAAATTGCTACGAGATACTATAAGGTCAATGTTGGAGATTCAATGGGGTAACTAAAAAATGGAGGTTCAAATGCTCAAGTTCCGGTCGGCAGCTAATTGCATATTCATTATAGCTGTGCTAAGGGAACAACTATTCTAGGGTGGCTCGTGAGATGGATGGCACTGATGTTGAACTATCAATAGGCAAGAAAAATCTTTGGCCCATATCGGTGGGGGTCATATAGAGCTCCCATCCACTAAGCGGCACAATCCAGGAAGCACAAAAGGTGGGCTCGATGGCTATGGAATGTATGGTTCTCTCCGCAATGGGGTGTTCTACATGGGCTTCCCATTGCAAGAGGTAGAGCCGGCCTAAAACATCAGAGCATGAGGAACGTGTTCATGAAAATCTTGTTATTCTGATAGTTGGAGCATTTTAGTCAAGTCATAGAGGATCTCTGATCAAATCTTGCCTCTGCACCACCTGAGGGATTGTATCCTTTTTTCATCTCTGATCTACAACTGCTAGCAGTGATGACTACATAAATAATACTCGCAAAAGCTATGGGTGTTGAATGACTGAGATCTCTTGGTTCAAAACAACACACTCTTCTAAGAGGTCTATGGTTCAATTCTCATCTATGCCTAACAGAAAGAACTATCCTCCTTTTCCTTTTGTCTATAATCTTCAAAGCTCTACAGCACAACATGAAACATGTCTTTTCTAATATTAGAGCATAATAGAACACGAAGGTGCCGTGCTATCATGGATAAAAGAAACGGCTCTTCTCCTTGGCATCTTGGGTTCAAGTCCTGAGGGTGAACCCCTCAAGAAATGGCTCTTCTCCTTGGCATCTTCTCCTTGGGCTCTTGGCTTTTGTAATCTCTGTTGGAGCAACAATCACTAATTGGACATATATTTGAAGGTCAAATCTTAGGAAGAAAACCACATGCCTATGTGAAGGGACAAATTCACAAGTGTATTATACTTGTAAAGTTAGTTCACTTTAGTTCTAAAAATTTTTTAAAAAGTCACGAGAATGAGAAAATCTATATAGGTTAGTTTGTATCAACTGACACGATGAGAGAGAAGAAGTGGAAGAGATTGATAGAATGTGAGAAGGAGTTCATTTTGTATGACTGAGTATAGTCGGGCTTCTCTGAGTGAGAAAGCATTTGTAAAACTTCTGAGTTTTTCATAGCTATGAGAAGAAATAGTTAAAGTTCTATGTATGAGACTCTCTCCATCATCTCCATGCTTGTCTGCTATGAAATGATTTCAAAAGTTCAAGTTTTCCAAGCAACTCGATGCCTGGCATCCAGTTTGTGCTGATAAGTCTGTGTTTTATTCTCTGAGTTCTAACTCCTGCTAAATCTTCTTGAAAAGGTGATGTTTTAGGAGCAGCGATGGCCGGAGAGGACATATCCCCGGCCTGCATGCAGGTCCTCCACTCCATGTGCAATACCTTCATTCCAAAGAAAATCATTAAACATTCTTGAAAAATATTCACTACCTCCATCAGATCTTAACCTTTTAATTACCTTTCCAGTTTGCTTTTCGGCCATTGCTTTAAATTTGAGAAAGCAATTAAACACATCACTCTTGTGCTTAAGAAAATACACAAAAGTCATTCGGCTAAAGTCATCCACAAAAGTGACATAATACTTACTATCTGCAAGTGATGTTGGGGAGGAACTCGATGCCTAGCATCGAGTTTCAGCATAAAGTCGATGCTTGGCATCGACTTCCCACATAAAAGTGGTATTCTTCATGTGTGTGTTCAAGGGGGTAATTATGGTGCTGAAAAAGTGGCTGAAAAAGCTGTAAGTCGATGCTAGGCATCGAATTTTCATTTTTAGACACTCAGAATTACTAAAAGAGGCAAAACTTCCAGTTTTGGAAAGTCATAGAGGGTGATCTTGTGAACGACATAACTTGAGTTCTACATATCTGTTTCAAGCATATCATAGCTTGTTGGAAAGCTCTACTTTTCTAGTTTCATCCACTAAAAGATCATGGAGAAATAATATTTGAGCTAAGAGAAATTAGCAAAATACTGAAGGTATGTCATTTCAGTGACTAGGAATTTCTGTAGAAGCAAAGTTCTCACTTTAGACTATCATTTCTCAAAGTTTGGAGTGGCAATGAGTTAATGGTGACAAAAGAGGTGTTCTAATGTCACATTAATTCATTTATTATGATGTTTCATACATCAACAATGTTACCGTTAGTGTCCAAGTGAAAGGCCAAATTGCCACCGGACACTTCTTTGTATATGTTCTTTAATAAAACATATAGAGGCTTGGTCAGTCACAGACTGTAAGTTCGACCGCATTTGTAAGACCTAAGAAGTCTGTCTTCGTGCTTCATGTGCACTGTGTTTTTTTGCGTATTCTACAACCTCTGTGCGGAGTATTGTGTGCGGCCTCAGGAGCTCGGTTTTCTACCCCGAGAATATCGTCGTGGAGCTCTCGAGAAGGAGAGCGCACTTTGGTGCATCGCCATCGAAATACTTCACTGGTATCAGAGAAGTTTGAGGCAAAAGCTTTGTTCCTTTTGTGCGAGCAAAGCGAGCACCCCCCCCCTCCCCCCCAAGGCTTATGACTAAGGCGACGACCAAGGCATAGACCTTGGCATACCTTGTCATCCGAGTCACCGAAGTCACCGTTGGCTGTGCGCGAGGGAGGACCTCAACGATCAAGGAATATAGAGGTTCCCGGTACTTCTCGGGAGGTCACCCATCCCAGTATTGTTCCCCCTAGAGCTCGCTTAACCATGGCAATCTCTTGCCACTAAGCTACACTCTTGTGGTGTTTGAAGAAGGGGAAAGACTAAGGTTGACATTACCTTGAACAAGTTTTGGTCCCTCAAAGCTTCATTTTTGCTTCCAAAGCCTATCTCTGAAGCAATTTTGGGGTGTTTTTGGAGCCATTTCGGAGTACTTTTGCACATAGTTCTCTTCACACAGGTCCAAGAACATCAAAGAGAGTGTTCCTTGTACTTCTCAGACAATAAATATCAACCTTTGGGGCTGTATTTTCAGCCACACTCGTAAAACTACAGGCTTCTCGAGGGGTTTTCAGTTTTGGTGGGAGCAGTCGCTGCAAATTTATGCAGGTTTTTTTAAAGCCTAAAACATCAGAGTTGACAGACACTTGCAGGTGCTATTGGCTAGTTTTTGGGCTGTGTGTTCAGCGTTTTAGTGTCATTTTACTGCATATATTGAGCACATACACACCATGTACGCTTCTGTGGATACCGCTTATGTACGTCCATATGGTCATTGATATAGCGGTTACGTTCTTTGCATAAAGCCTTTTACGTTTGATAAAGAGGGTCGTGGTGAGGTTTTCTTAACTGGGAGACACCCAGATGTCGGGGTCTCTTCGGTGATGCAGGTGGAAGACTTACCCAACCTCGCCATAGGAGATGTATGATAGTTGTTCATAGGTGCTCGATAAGCCTAGTTGGCTTCTATTGGGTAACTGATTATATGCAGTGGAGTCAGTGATTCACTATGCAGGTAGACATGTCAGTACTTGCAGTTTTATGATACTTTGACACTGGTCATATGCTAATTTTGCAGAGGATACTCTGGCAAAATTTTTCCAGATTTCTGGTTTAGTCAACTATATAGTGGTCGATTTCCTCCTTGGTACAATTATTTGTTGGTGTCTGGACTCTTCTAGCTCCATTATCATTCTATTCAGTTCTCTACGATCATGGCATCAGAGGTCTCAGGCACATCCGGTGGATCAGGGTCTAGTGCTAATGTTCCGAGGAGGAGCTATAACTTGCAGGGCAAAGACCATTTTGAGATCTGAAAATTTGATGGCACAAACTTTGCTCTATGGAAGAATCAGATTAAAGATGTGCTGATTCAAAGGAGGCAATGGAAGCCAGTAAATGGGATTTCAAAGAAGCCTGCTGACATGGATGAAGATGATTGGGATGAGTTAGATGAAATGGCCAGGTCTACCATTCGCTTGCACCTGGCAGATAATGTTTACTTTACAGTATTAGACTGTGAAAGTGCAGAGGAGCTTTGGAAGAAGTTATGCAATACATATGAAAAAGAGACGGCATCAAATAAAGTGTATCTGATGAGAAAATTATATGACCTTCGTATGAAGGACACAGATAGTGTTGCTGCTCATCTAAATGAGTTTGATGCTATATTCTCTAGTTATAGGCTCAGAAAATGGATATGGATAATGAAATGAAAGCAGTATTGCTGTTATGCACCCTGCCATCATCCTGGGATACGTTTTGCACATCTATTAGCAACAGTGCACCTGGTGGTAAACTCATCTATGATGACATATGTGGAGCACTCTTGAGTGAGGAGATTTGTAGAAAATCTATGGTTGGCACTCAGAGTGGAGATGCATATAATGTTCGTGATTCTTACCAAGGAAAGAATCAACAACGTGGCAGGAGCAAGAACAAGGAAAAGAATGGTCAACGGAATAAGAGTAGAAGTAAATCAAGGAAGAGGGATATCGAATGCCATAATTGTCATAAGAAAGGACACATGAAGAAATTAATGCTATTTCTGATGATGCTGATGTGTTGACACCTGATAGTACTGTGCCATCTGAGGCACTTATGGCTGATTCTCTTTCCCACACCTGGCTGCTAGATTTTGGTGCTTCTTTCCATGTGACACCACATAGAGAATGGTTCTCTAATTATGTAGCAAAGTCTCTTGGTACCGTGAGACTTGGTGATTCTTTCCAGTGTGATGTGGGGATTCGAGATGTGGTTGTGCAGTTCATTGATGGTTCAAAATTTACTATGCATAATGTACGCCATGTACCTCAGTTATCACGCAGTTTGATGTCAGTTGGTCAACTTGATGACCTTGGTTACAAGGTGGTCTTCTATGCTCAGTCCTTTCGTATATCAAAGGGCAATATGGTTATTGCAAAAGGAAGCAAAGTTGGCTCACTTTATCCTTTATTTGTATCACAGAAAGAACACTTGTTAGCTGTTACTGAACAACCTATGGCTTGTATTTGGCATGGTCGTTTGGGCCATATATCTCGTAGTGGAATGGAAAATCTTTCTCGTTCTGGCTACTTACCTGTGTTATCTTTCTCTGATTTTTCATTTTGTGAGCATTGTCAATATGGAAAGCAAACCAAAAATGTGCATAGAACGCACATTGACTCTTCAATTCAGCCTTTAGATCTCGTTCATACAGATGTGTGTGGTCCTATGCCCACTAGGTCCTTAGGTGGTTCTCTTTATTTTGTCACTTTCATAGATGATGCTACTAGAAAAGTCTGGGTATATCCTATCAAATCAAAGGATGATGTATTCCCTACTTTCAGAAAATGGCTTTCTTCAGTTGAGACTGAAAAAGAAACTAAGCTTAAGGCTTTACGTTCAGATAATGAGGGTGAGTATACCTCACATGAATTCAGCCTTTTCTGTCAGTCTAGAGGGATTCGTAGAGAGTTTACAGCTCCTTATACCCTGTTGAAGAAACACTCACAAATTTGACAAACAGCCATAAAAGAAAAGAAAAAAAAACGAAATCAGCGCGCGGAATCAGTCCGTCAAATCAGAATCAAATTGTACAGTGTGCGATGTCAGGGCGCGGTGTGCGCACAACCAGAATGACAGAGCAATCAATTGCGGCGGGCGCATAGTGGGCGCATAATTCAAATTGAAGAATGACAGCACAGAGGAACGCCGGGAAAGTGTATATATACATCAAGTTTTTGAAGAGCAAACGGAGAGGAAGAGAGAGAGACAACAGAGACATGCTGAGCATGTAAGACTGAAGAGAGAGAGTGAGAAGCTCTTAGAAGACGCCATAGATCGCGTATGTATAGATGAGTAACATAACCTGAGATGTCAGGTATTCATATGTAAGAGAAGTGTAATAAGAAACTACTCACTGTAGGAGAGTTTCTGTAACTTGAGCTAGAAGAGGCCAAGCTTACTTGTACACATCTTCTCTAATCGAAAACACATGTTCATGTGGATGTTTGCGCGCAACCTTTACTTATAAAGAATCTGAATATCCTTCATGTTACGGTAGAAAGTTAGTTTATCATTAACTATAGTCTGCTCAGTAATCGCGTCTCTCTACACGTACTCAGAAACGAAGTTTTCGGTGAACAATAGTTCATTCAGTAAACGTTCCAGTAATTTTTCGGTCAGGTTAAGTTTTTTTGGTAAATCGACGAAGTATATCTCGTAGTAGAGTTTGAAGTTTTATATGAGAGATAGCTCATCCTGTAGCTAGACGTCTCTACTTCAAGTTGATCACAGTTTCCGGTGAAATGGAGATGTGCATGCAGTGCATAATCTCACCGGAAAGTAACACTTCAGAATTGTGAAGTTTTTCTTAAAACTTGAGAAACAGTTCATTAAGTGGAGAAAGCTCACGAATCACTTTCCTACTTCTTGTATGCTTACTTGAAGTGATTATAATCAAAGTAGAAGTTCATTTCGGTGAAGTTCCGGTACAAGTCCAGTAACAGTCGAGTGACAGTCCGGTGAAGTTCCGGTGGAACTCAAGTCGCAGTTTAACACAGATAAGCGACGATAATTCGGGCTGAGCTACTGTTGATAACAGAGGTGTTCTGTATCACTCTAGTTCAGTACTCTATTACGGTGGCGCGGCAATTTCCGCAGGCCTGACAGAGTTCAAGCTTTGTCGCGAAAACCACCTTCAGGGCGAAAGTATTTCCGCAACAGTGGTATTAGAGATAAAGTTTTTTCGCCAACAATTGGTATCAGAGCCAGAGTATTCCCTATCATGGAAGATCACGTCCAAATTGATAAGTTGGATAGAGATAATTATCCCGCATGGGTAATGCGCATGGAAGCCGTACTTATGAGTAAGGACTTAATGATGTACGTGACCGGAGAAGAAAAGAAGCCGACTTTCGAAGATGATAGTCAACCGGAAAAGGAAGAGATAGAAGCTTTGAAGATGTGGCAGAAGAAAGATGCAACGGCGATAGCCTACATCTACAACACTGTGTCAGATCATCTATTACCGCATATTAGAGGTCTGGAGAAAGCAGAGGATATATGGAGCGCATTGGAAGACCACTTCCAAAAAATACTACGAAAGCTAGAAAGGATAGCTTGTGGTCCGAGTTCACAACCCTCAAAAAGAAGCCGAGTCAAAGCATCAGTGACTATGTCACTAAAATGAAGGATCTAGCAGATAGTCTTGGATCCATAAATGAAGATGTCGAAAATCATAGATTGATAGCGCAACTGCTAACAGGGTTGAGAGGAGATGAAAGGTGGAAACCCTTCGTACTCTCAACTGAACTTTCCTTAAATCACTTTGTACCAGATTTAAATCAGTTGCTTGGTTTGATGCTCACATATGAGCAAGACCTGAAAGGAGATGGAGATAAAGGGCAAAGCTCTGCAATGTACATGAAGAACAAGAAGAAAGACAAAGGTAAGTCAAAAGATGAAGAAGAGTCGAGTTCTCAGGCCTATTACGCAAGAGGAAAAGGCACTGGCAGAGGAAGAGCAAGAGGAAGAAGCAGCCAGAATACCAACAAGAAAGTTTGCTGGATTTGTGGACTAAGTAATCATCTGGCGCATGACTGTTGGCACAACCGACAGGGATCGAACCAAAATCAGAACAATAACAGCAGAACCAGAGGTGGAAGATATCAAAATAATTTTCAAAGAGGAAGACAAAGCCAAAGAGGCGGCTACGGTAGAGGTGGAACAAGAAGTTGGGGACAGGACCAACCCTACAACACCACCTACAACAACTACGCAAATGACACGAAGAATGAAAGTCATACATCGTTGATGATGAACTCAATCAGCACAGTAGACAACGAAGACCTAAAGGTATTCTACATTGATTCTGGATGTTCTAATCACTTGTCAGGAAATATAGAACTAATGTCAGAACTAGAAAAAGGTAGTTCTAGTCACACTGTTCAAACAGGTGACAATACAAGACACAAAGTACAATCAATCGGAAAGGTGAAGTGTAAAAGTGGAGCAGATTTGCTAACCAATGTTCTGTATGTTCCAACCATACCGAAAAATCTTATCAGTGTAGGACAGATAGTCGAAAAAGGTTTTCAGGTCAGATTTACAAACAAAGGAGTATTCGTAGAAGATCCCAAGAACGGATATTATCAGATCGTCTCTGGTAAGAAAGAAGGGAGACTCTTTACGTTAAGAGTACAAGGGAACATTGGCCAAGCGCTGCTCACACATGATGAAAAGGTGATTACAGAACTTGATCTCTGGCACAAGAGATTAGGTCATTTTCACGAAAAGGGAATCAAAGCTATGATAGCAAATGAATCTGTACTAGGTTTACCGAACGTACAGAAACAACATATGATTCATAAGTGTGAAGCCTGTCAGATGGGAAAAGCCCACAGGTTACCATTCCAGAAGAAAGGATTCAAGCATGATTGAGTGCTTGAACTCATACATACAGATGTATGGGGACCAACAAAAGAAGGATCAATCAGCGGATCAAGGTATTATGTTCTCTTCATTGATGATGCAACAAGATGGATAACTCTTTATGTCTTGAAAGAGAAATCAGAAGTATTTGGAGCTTTCAGGCATTTTCATGCATATGCTGAAAGACTCACAGGACAAAAACTAAAAAGACTGAGGTCTGATGGAGGGGGAGAATACTTCTCTCGAGAATTCAATGACTATCTTTGCAGGGCATAGACTATGACGAGACGTTCAGTCCGGTGGCAAAGATGTCAACCATAAGAACAGTGATTGCTATAGCAGCATCAAAAGGATGGAAGTTAAGTCAGCTAGATATAAAGAACGCATTTCTGAATGGATATATATCAGATGAAGTCTATATGGAACAACCGGAAGGGTTTATAAGTTCCAGATACCCAAATTTTGTTTGCAGGTTAAGAAAAGCACTTTATGGACTGAAGCAAGCCCCAAGAGCTTGGAACTACAGACTTGTGAAATATCTCAATGAACTTGGATACCAAAGTTCGAAGGCAGATGCAAGTCTACTCATCAAAAGGACACAAGAAGGAATGATTTATATTTGTATCTATGTAGACGACATAATAATTACAGGTACCTCAGATACAGGAATCACAGAGGTAAAGAAACTGCTAGAAAAGGAATTCAAGATCAGTGACCTGGGAAAGTTATCATACTTTCTAGGTATGGAAATCACATATACAGATCATGGTGTATATGTCACACAAGAAAGGTATCTCCTGAACTTACTGAAGAAGTTCAATATGGAGAATTGCAGAGAAGCTTCAACACCGTTTGAAATAAACCATAAACTCAGTAAATATGATGGAACAGAGTTTAAAGATATGAAGAAGTATCAGTCATTAGTAGGAAGCTTAATTTACGCTATGCTAACAAGACCGGATCTTAGTTATCCGGTGGGAATTCTTTCTCAGTTCATGCATTGTCCGACAGATCAACATTGGGTTGCAGGACAAAGAGTTCTCAGATATATCAAAAGAACTATAAAGGAAGGATTGCATTATCCCTTTACGTCAGATATAAAGCTCAGAGCATATAGTGACTCAGATTGGGCAGGAAGTCAAGATGAACGAAGATCAACACACGGGTATATGATATACCTAGGAGATAAGCTGGTAAGCTGGTGTTCGAAGAAGCAACACACAGTAGCCTTATCGACAACAGAAGCAGAATACAAAGGATTGGTAGAAGCAGCGAAAGAAGTAATATGGATGCAGACTTTACTTAAAAGCATGAATATTGACCAAGGCATACCGATTATACATGGAGACAATATGAGCTCATTATATCTTGCAGCGAATCCAGTGTTTCACGCAAGAACGAAACACATAGAGATTGAGTATCATTTCCTGAGGGAAAAGGTAATGGAAAAGGAGATAGAAATAGTCTATACTCCTACAAAAGATCAGATAGCAGATATCTTAACAAAGAGCCTAGATGGAACAAAGACAAGCAGATTCAAAGAAATGGCAGGTATAAAAGAAAGGAAGATATATGAGAAACCGGAAGATGTCAAATTAGTGATTGAGGGGGAGCTGTTGAAGAAACACTCACGAATTTGACAAACAGCCATAAAAGAAAAGAAAAAAAAACGAAATCAGCGCGCGGAATCAATCCGTCAAATCAGAATCAAATTGTACAGTGTGCGATGTCAGGGCGCGGTGTGCGCACAACCAGAATGACAGAGCAATCAATTGCGGCGGGCGCATAGTGGGCGCATAATTCAAATTGAAGAATGACAGCACAGAGGAACGCCGGGAAAGTGTATATATACTTCAAGTTTTTGAAGAGCAAACGGAGAGGAAGAGAGAGAGACAACAGAGACATGCTGAGTGCGTAAGACTGAAGAGAGAGAGTGAGAAGCTCTTAGAAGACGCCATAGATCGCGTATGTATAGATGAGTAACATAACCTGAGATGTCAGGTATTCATCTGTAAGAGAAGTGTAATAAGAAACTACTCACTATAGGAGAGTTTCTGTAACTTGAGCTAGAAGAGGCCAAGCTTACTTGTACACATCTTCTCTAATCGAAAACACATGTTCATGTGGATGTTTGCGCACAACCTTTACTTATAAAGAATCTGAATATCCTTCATGTTACGGTAGAAAGTTAGTTTATCATTAACTATAGTCTGCTCAGTAATCGCGTCTCTCTGCACGTACTCAGAAACGAAGTTTTCGGTGAACAACAGTTCATTCAGTAAACGTTCCAGTAATTTTTCGGTCAAGTTAAGTTTTTTCGGTAAATCGACGAAGTATATCTCGCAGTAGAGTTTGAAGTTTTATATGAGAGATAGCTCATCCTGTAGCTATACGTCTCTACTTCAAGTTGATCACAGTTTCCGGTGAAATGGAGATGTGCATGCAGTGCATAATCTCACCGGAAAGTAACACTTCAGAATTGTGAAGTTTTTCTTAAAACTTGAGAAACAGTTCATTAAGTGGAGAAAGCTCACGAATCACTTTCCTACTTCTTGTATGCTTACTTGAAGTGATTATAATCAAAGTAGAAGTTCATTTCGCTGAAGTTCCGGTACAAGTCCAGTAACAGTCGAGTGACAGTCCGGTGAAGTTCCGGTGGAACTCAAGTCGCAGTTTAACACAGATAAGCGACGATAATTCGGGCTGAGCTACTGTTGATAACAGAGGTGTTCTGTATCACTCTAGTTCAGTACTCTATTACGGTGGCGCGGCAATTTCCGCAGGCCTGACAGAGTTCAAGCTTTGTCGCGAAAACCACCTTCAGGGCGAAAGTATTTCCGCAACAGTGGTATTAGAGATAAAGTTTTTTCGCCAACATACCCCAGTACAGAATGGTGTAGCTGAGAGGATGAATAGAACTATTCAAGATAGAGTAGTCTCTATGTTGCATCATGCAAACCTCTCACAAGGTTTTTGGGCAGAAGCAGTATTGACTGCAGTTCATGTGATTAACCTTTCACCTAGTACTGCCAAAGGTCTGAAAGTGGCACAAGAGTTATGGAGAGGGAAACCACCATATTATGATCATCTTCGAGTTTTTGGGTGTGAAGCATATGTTCATATACCCAAGAATCTTAGACAAAAGTTGGACCATAAGTCAAAGAAATGCATTTTTCTTGGATATGGTCGAGAGGACAATTTGGATATCGCTTATGGGATCCTGAAACATGGTCAGTGATCAGAAGTAGTGATGTCATTTTTAATGAGTCTAAGTTGCATAAACAGCCCATTAAGGAGGTTGAAGTGAGAAGAGTGGTGTTTGAGGATACTAGTCCTCCGGTTAGCATGCATAAAAATGCTGCACATAGGGATGTTCAAGAGAATATCCATTCAGATTAGTCTGCACATGTTCCTGTTCAGCAAGCATTGAGACGTTCTGCACGTATCTCATATCCACCTGATAGATATGTTCCAGGTTTAGATTTTGTTATGCTAACAGATGCCGGTGAGCCTTCTTGCTATAAAGAGGCTATGCAGACAGAGGATCATGTCAAGTGGGAGCATGCCATGAAGAGTGAGTTGGATTCTTTTCACAAGAATGGTACTTGGGACTTAGTACCTTTGCCAAAGGGCAGGAAAGCTTTACCATTTAAATGGGTATATAAATTGAAATTCACATCAGATAGTGCTTCTCCAAAATATAAAGCACGACTTGTTGCAAAGGGTTTTAAGCAACAACATGGTGTTGATTTTGAGGAAATCTTCTCTCCAATGATCAAGATGACTACTTTGCGCATGTTGCTTGGATTCGTTGCAATGGAGGACTTAGAGCTAGTCCAAATGGATGTGAAAATAGCTTTCTTGCATGGAGATCTTACAGATGAGA
Organism: Ceratopteris richardii; assembly: GCA_020310875.1. NCBI lineage: Eukaryota > Viridiplantae > Streptophyta > Polypodiopsida > Polypodiales > Pteridaceae > Ceratopteris > Ceratopteris richardii. The sequence continues at coordinate 134,121,654 of CM035415.1, read as the reverse complement.
TCTATATGGAACAACCAGAGGGTTATGTAGTTCCTGGCAAGGAAAGTCTAGTTTGTAAGCTCAAGAAGAGCTTGTATGGACTTAAATAGTCTCCTGGACAATGGTACCAAAAGTTTGATGCTTTTATGAAGTCCCAAGGCTATTCTCGGAGCAATGAGGATCATTGTCTCTACACAAAGAGATGTTCTGATGGTAGCTTGATATGCTTGATACTTTACGTCGATGATATGTTGATTGCTGGGAAGTCCTCTTATGATTTGTCACTTCTCAAAAAGAAGTTGAGTCAGACATTTGATATGAAGGATTTGGGGGATGCCAAACATATTCTTGGCATGCGCATTACTCGTGATAGGAGTAAAAGATGCATATACTTGTCTCAAAGTGAGTACATATCCAAAGTACTTCACCGATTCAATATGCAGGGTGGAAAGGCATTGAGTACACCTTTACCCACATATGTGAAATTGAGCAAGGATGACTGCCCCAAATCAGATGAGGAAAAGGAATTCATGACCAAAATTCCCTATCAGTCTACTGTTGGTAGTCTCATGTATGCTATAGTAGCTACGAGACCAGACATTGCATTTGCAGTGGGAGTTGTGAGCAGATATATGTCTAATCCTGGCAAGAAACATTGGGAAGCGGTCAAAATGATTTTGAGATATCTGAGTGGCACTAAGGATAAGTGTCTATGCTTAGGTAGAGGGAAAGCATCCATTATTGGTTACACAGATTCTGACTATGCTGGTTGTGTAGACAATCGTAAGTCTACATCAAGTGCATTTTTCATTTTGTTGGAGGTGCTATCTCTTGGAGATCTTGTCTTCAAGAATGTACAGCTGTTTCCACCACAGAAGCAGAGTATGTTGCAGCAAGTGAGGCATGTAAGGAAGCATTGTGGCTTTCTCATCTTGCTTGTGATATGGGTTTACCTCAGCATGTACCTCACTTGCTCAGTGATAGTCAGAGTGCCATTGCTTTGGCTAAGAATATGGTCTATCATGCAAAGACCAAGCACATTGAGGTGAGGTATCACTTCATTAGAGATTGCTTAGCCATTGAGAGCATTATTCTTGAGAAGGTTCACACTCGAGATAATGCTGCAGATGCTTTGACTAAAGCTCTACCACAGGATAGCTTTCAACACTGTTGTCACTTGATGGGGGTTACTTGATTCTTGATCTTACGCAGTCACTTGTATACTGTGTAACATGCCCATCAGGTGGGAGGTATAGTTTGTATACTTACACTCAGGTATTCTTTATCATTCTTTATTTTTTCTCCCATAGTTACTCTAGCCATATTGGTCTTTAGTGGGAGATTGTTACCGTTAGTGTCCATGTGAAAGGCCAAATGGCCACCATACACTTCTTTGTATATGTTCTTTAATAAAACATATAGTGGCCTAGTCATTCACAAATTGTAAGTTCAACTGCATTTGTAAGACCTAAGAAGTCTGCCTTTGTGCTTCCTGTGCACTGTGTTTTTCTGCGTATTCTACAGCCTTTGTGCGGAGTAGTGTGTGTGGCCTCAAGAGCTCGGTTTTCTACTCCGAGCATATCTTCGTGGAGCACTCGAGAAGGAGAGTGCACTGTGGTGCATCGCCATCGGAGAGCGCACTATGGTGCATCGCCATCGAAATACTTCAAACAAGTGGTATCAGAGCAGAAAGATCCTAAAGAGCACAAGGCAGCAAAGGTACAAGAAGTTTTGGAAAGTTTTCCATTAAAGTTTGAAAGGTGAAGCATTTGAAGACACAAGGCATCAAAAGATTACTTTCCAAGTATCCTCATACACAAAGAACTTCAAAAGGTATTATCCTTTATCCTTTAAGTTCACAGGTTGCAGCAGAAGGGAAGGAGTATGGCATATCATATCTCCATTGACAAACTGGACAGACATAATTACCCCGCATGGGTAATGAGAATGGAAGCCTTACTTATGAGTAAGGATCTCATGATATATGTTACAGGTGAAGAAGAGAAGCCAGTATTTGAAGATGAAAGCCGACCAAAGAAAGAGGAACTTGATGCTTTAAAGCATTGGCAGAAGAAGGATGCAAGTGCAAAAGCTTACATCTACAATACAATCTCAGATCATTTGCTACCACATATCAGAGGATTGGAATCATCTGAAGATATTTGGAATGCATTGGAGTATCATTTCCAAAGCACTACTAAAGCAAGGAAAGCAAGTCTATGGTCAGATTTTACAACATTCAAGAAGAAGCCAAGTCAAAGTATTAGTGATTACGTCACTAAGATGAAGGATCTAGCAGATAGTCTCGGATCCATAGATGAAGATATTGAGGATCACAAGTTGATTGCTCAATTACTTACAGGTTTGAGAGGGGATGAAAGGTGGAAACCTTTTGTCTTATCAACAGAAATTTCATTAAATCATTATGTTCCAGATTTGAACCACTTGCTTGGTTTGATGCTCACATTTGAGCAAGACTTGAAAGGAGATGGAGATAAAGGACAAAGTTCTGCAATGTACATGAAGAACAAGAAGAAAGGAGACAAAGGAAAAGCAAAGGATGAAGAAGAGTCAACTTCTCAATTTTATTATGCAAGAGGTAAAGGCACTGGTAGAGGAAGACCAAGAGCCTTTGGAAGAGGTAGAGGTAATCAAAATAACAACAAGAAGGCTTGCTGGATCTGTGGATTGAGTAATCATTTGGCTCATGAATGTTGGCACAACCAAAAAGGATCAAACTAGAATCAAAACAACATTAGCAGAGGTCGAGGTGGAAGATATCAAAGTAATTTTCAAAGAGGTAGACAAACTCAACGAGGAGGCTATGGTAGAGGTGGAGCAAGAAGTTGGGAACAGAATCAGTCCTACAACACAACCTACTACAATTATGCAAATGACACACAGAATGAAAGTCATACATCATTGATGATGAATTCAATCAGCACATCAGATAAAGAAGATCTAAACATATTTTACATTGACTCTGGATGTTCTAATCATTTGTCAGGAAACATAGAATTGATGTGAGAATTGGAAAAAGGCATTTCTAGCCATAGTGTTCAAATAGGTGATAATACCAAACATAGTGTACATTCAATTGGAAAAGTGAAATGCAAGAATGGAGCAGATTTGCTAACCAATGTTTTGTATGTTCCTACAATACCTAAAAACTTGATAAGTGTAGGACAGATAGTTGAAAAAGGTTTTCAAGTCAGGTTTACAAATGAAGGAGTATTTGTTGAAGATCCAGAGAATGGATATAATTAAATTGTCTCTGGTAAGAAAGAAGGTAGACTCTTTACTTTAAGAGTGCAAGGGAACATTGGTCAAGCTTTGCTCACACATGGTGAAGGAGTGATTACAGAACTTGATCTCTGGCATAAGAGATTAGGTCACTTCAATGCAAGAGGAATTAAAGCTATGGTTGAAAATCAGTCTGTACTAGGATTACCAAATGTGGAGAGTCAACATATGGTTTATAAATGTGAAGCATGTCAGATGGGTAAAGCACACAGGTTACCATTTCAAAAGAAAGGATTCAAACATGATGGAGTACTTGAGCTCATTCATACAGATGTATGGGGACCAACAAAAGAAGGATCTATCAGTGGCTCAAGGTATTATGTTCTTTTCATTGATGATGCTACAAGATGGATAACATTATATGTTTTGAAGGAAAGATAAGAAGTGTTTGGAGCCTTCAAGCATTTTCATGCATATGCAGAGAGAGTAATAGGACAAAAGCTTAAAAGACTGAGGTCTGATGGAGGGGGAGAATACTTCTCCCAAGAGTTCAATGATTATCTTTGGAATGCAGGTATTAAGAGAGAAATAACCTGCAGGTATACACCACAACAAAATGGTGTAGCAGAAAGAAGAAACAGGACTTTGGTTGAGTTTGCTAGAGCTATGTTGAAGGAGAAGAATTGTCTGAATTATCTTTGGGCTGAAGCTATAAATAAAGCCACATATCTTGTGAATAGATTACCATGTGCAGCTCTAAATGGAATGACTCCATATGAAGCTTGGTGGGGTAAGAAACCAACACTAGATCATTGTAGAGTGTTTGGATCAATTGCGTATGCTTATGTGCCATCACAACTTAGACGTAAACTTGAACCAAAGGCAGAAAAATATGTGTTCATTGGTTATGATGAAAAGCAGATGGGTTACAGGTTGTGGAATCCTTTAACCAAACAATTTACTGTTTCTAGAGATGTTACATTTGATGAACAGAAAAGTTGGTATGCAGATCAAAGTCATACAACTGAAGAATTTGAAGAAGAGGTGAGAAGATGTGAGAAAGGAAAATCAATTGTGCAGGTGAATAGAGATGAAGACTATATGCAAGCAAGTACATCCAGAAGTGGATTAACAAGAAGGAATGAAGAAGCTCCTATATTTGATGAAGAGGTGTATCCAGACACTTATGAAGAATGTGAACCAAGAAGGTCAAGCAGGACAAGAAGACAACCAGAAAGGTATTCTTATGATACTTCTTACATTAACTCAGAAGATCTATGCATATATGGTCAAAGATGATGAAGAACCTCAAAACTATGATGAAGCAAAAGGTAAGAAACAATGGGAAGAAGCAATGAAGGAAGAATTCAATGCACTAGAGGAGAACAAGACATGGGAACTTGTTCCTAAACCAAATGGTAAGAAATTAATCGGAAATAAATGGGTTTATAAAGTGAAGAAGCTTGCAGATGGAAGTATAGCTAGATACAAAGCTAGATTGGTGGTGAAAGGCTATGCCCAAACCTATGGCATATATTATGATGAGACATTCAGTCCTGTAGCTAAGATGTCAACTATAAGGACAATCATTGCTATTGCAGCTTCAAAAGGATAGACCCTAAGTCAATTGGATATAAAGAATGCATTCTGGAATGGATACATATCAGATGAGGTATACATGGAACAACCTCAAGGGTTTATAGATTCCAGGTATCCAAATTTTGTTTGCAGGTTGAGAAGAGCATTGTATGGATTGAAGCAAGCTCCAAGAGCATGGAACTATAGATTGGTGAAGTATCTCAATGATCTTGGATATCAAAGTTCAAAAGCATATTCAAGTCTACTTATCAAAAGAACAGAGGAAGGTACAATCTACATTTGTATTTATGTAGATGACATTATAATCACAGGTACTTCAGATGAAGGAATCAAGGAGGTAAAGAGATTACTTGAAAAAGAATTCAAGATCAGTGACCTAGGAAAGTTGTCATACTTTCTTGGAATGGAAGTCACTTATACAAATCATGGCATATATGTATCACAAGAAAGGTATCTTCTGAATCTATTGAAGAAGTTTGATATGGAAAATTGTAGAGAAGCTTCAACTCCACTTGAAGTTAATCACAAGCTCAGTAAATATGATGGTGCAGAATACAAAGATATGAGGAACTATCAATCTCTTGTGGGTAGTTTGATTTATGCTACACTAACAAGACCTGATCTTAGTTATGTAGTGGGAGTTTTGTCACAATTCATGCATTGTCCAAAGGACCCACATTGGATTGCAGGTCAAAGAGTTCTCAGATATATCAAAGGAACTACAAAGGAAGGATTATATTATCCGTTTACATCAGATTTGAAGTTGAGAGCCTATAGTGACTCAGACTTGGCAGGTAACCAGGATGACAGAAGATCAACTCATGGCTACATGATATACATTGGTGATAAGCTTGTAAGTTGGTGTTCAAAGAAACAACATATAGTAGCATTATCATCAACCGAAGCTGAGTACAAAGGACTTGTGGAAGCAGCTAAGGAGGTCATATGGATGCAGACATTGTTCAAAAGCTTGGGCATTGATCAAGGTACACCTATAATACATGGAGATAATATGAGTTCACTTTATCTTGCAGCAAATCCAGTATTTCATGCAAGAACAAAACATATAGAGATACATTATCATTTCCTGAGAGAAAAGGTAATGGAGAAAGAGATTGAAGTGGAGTACATTTCTACTAAAGATCAGATAGCAGACATAATGACAAAGAGCTTGGATGGTGTGAAGACCATCAGATTTAAAAGCATGGTAGGAGTAAAAGAAAAAAAGAAGATATGAAGGAACAGAGAATGTCAATTAGTGATTGAGGGGGAGTTGTTGGAGAAACAATCACTAATTGGACATATATTTGAAGGTCAAATCTTAGGAAGAAAACCACATGCCTATGTGAAGGGACAAATTCACAAGTGTATTATACTTGTAAAGTTAGTTCACTTTAGTTCTAGAAGTTTTTTAAAAAGTCACAAGAATGAGAAAATCTATATAAGTTAGTTTGTATCAACTGAGGCGATGAGAGAGATGAAGTGGAAGAGAGTGATAGAATGTGAGAAGGAGTTCATTTTGTATGACTGAGTATAGTCGGGCTTCTCTGAGTGAGAAAGCATCTGTAAAACTTCTGAGTTTTTCATAGCTATGAGAAGAAATAGTTAAAGTTCTGTGTATGAGACTCTCTCCATCATCTCCATGCTTGTTTGCTGTGAAATGATTTCAAAAGTTCAAGTTTTCCAAGCAACTCGATGCCTGGCATCGGGTTTGTGCTGATAAGTCTGTGTTTTATTCTCTGAGTTCTAACTCCTGCTAAATCTTCTTGAAAAGGTGATGTTTGTGGAGGAACTCGATGCCTGGCATCGAGTTTCAGCATAAAGTCGATGCCTGGCATCGACTTCCCACATAAAAGTGGTCTTCTTCATGTGTGTGTTCAAGGGGGTAATTCTGGTGTTGAAAAAGTGGCTAAAAAAGCTGAAAGTCGATGCCAGGCATCGATTTTTGGTTGCAAGTCGATGCTAGGCATCAAATTCTTCTTTTTAGACACTCAAAATTACTAAAAGAGGCAAAATTTCCAGTTTTGGAAAGTCATAAAGGGTGATCTTTTGAAGGCCATAACTTGAGTTCTAGAGATCCGTTTCAAGCATATGATAACTTCTTGGAAAGCTCTATCTTCTAGTTTCATTCACTAAAAGATCATGGAGAAATAATATTTGAGCTAAGAGAAATTAGCAAAATACTGAAGGTATGTCATTTTCAGTGACTAGGAATTTCTGTAGAAGCAAAGTTCTCACTTTAGACTATCATTTCTCAAAGTTTGGAGTGGCAATGAGTTAATGGTGGCCATAGAGGTTTTCTAGTGTCACATTAATTCATTTCTTGTGGTGTTTCATACATCAACAATCTCCTCTACTAGAGCCTCATTTTGCACTACCAAAGTAGTATCGAAGGATTTTCTACACACCCATGAACAAAAGATGCCACTAATGGAAGTTTGGTATGAGGAAGATGAAGGGAAACTCTACACCTTGCTTTGATACCAATGCAATGGAGTTTCCAAAATACCAGCTTACAAATGAGTGTCTTCACCTCCGAGCCGTATGCCTCTATACATAGCTGCTTGAATCAACAAGGACCACAAATGTAACTAAAGTCCACGAGTGCATATGCAATCTCCTCCACTCCTTTGATACCTTCCACTAGAGTCCACTAGTGGTGGCTGTACTCGCCGCTCAAGTTAAGTCTCTCTAGACTCAAGTTAGCTTGAGTTAGAAGGCTCAAGAGCTTCTTAAGCAAAAGTCTCTCCCCGTGCTTCCCATGGGGTTTGAACCCAAGATCTCTTCCTTCATAACCTTCAGACTTAACCACTAGGCTAAGTGGATCACTTGTTTATGAGAGCACATGAACTTATGCTTAAGTCTTTTCTTGAGATCTTTGGTCCTACACATGAGTGACCAAATGGCGTCCAATTTCCGATCAATATGAAGTAGTGGGACCTCTAGATCATAGACTTACTTTATTACATTAAGCATGAGTTAGATCCACTAATTCAAGTTTAATATATTGTTGCCATAGAAACACTACAAGGAATACAGGTGCATAGCGATGGTTAACATGACACAATTTTGTCGCTATAAAATAGCCTAAGCATCAGAAGAAGCATCGAGCATAGAATGTCGGTTAAATGATGAGAAATATTACATTTTTATCGACGTGTGGCATGATGAAATATGCGATGCTCAAATTGAGCATCCCTAAAGCGATGATTTAAAAAGACGTTGCATAAGCAATGCTAATTTGCATCACATAAGTGATGCTAATTGGATGAGCCTTTACGACACCTTATCATAGCTTACATGATGGGTTTTTTATGAAAAAAATAAAACACAAGATCACCTCTTCTTTCTCGTAGAACCCTTAGCGTAAAACATTGTTACCATATTCCTTTATATCTTTGTATTCATTATTTCTTTCTTACTGCACAAATATTGTTGATCTTGATGTGTTCTTTTTGTTTTGGTGTGTGTGTGTGTGCTTGTTGTCTAGAGGCTTTTGAAACAAAAGTAAGGATAATAGTCCTCCTCATTTTAAACTATTTGACAGGGATATAAGTGACATCACGTACCAACGAAGTTGAAATCCTTATATTTTCAAATAATATTGGCAAATCAAGCTTATCATTTCTTAAGTGTTGATGCTTGTTTTTTTATATATATCCTTGTAATGTTTTGCATATGATGAGAATGTTCATAAAGGCCAAGGTCCTAATTTTGAGGGAGCCAATGCCTAATATTTAGATGTATGGTTGTTTCTAAGCAATTCGAGTGTCCTTACTAAGTGTATGGGAGCTTGAAGGCTTCTAAAGATCTACATGGTCAAGGCTTTCTCAAGGTTTGAATGTACATTTGATCAAAGATCAACTCTTTTAAAAGTTGCACTTTCAATGGACAACACGGAGGATGAAGAAGGAAATTTCTAGCCAACATAATGTGCGCTAAGTTGAGAGGATTTCGAGGAGATAGCCTCAATGCTCATGTCCAAACATTCGATATTAACTACAGCGCATTGGAGAATTCAAATGATAATAAATACAAAGCCATAGTTTTCCAATCCACAGGGGTTAATGAAACAACATGATGGTTGACATAGTTTGACCTTAATCACATATGGCATTATGATGATGTTCAGAATGCTTTTCTACAATGCTTTTGGCTAAAGAAGAATGCTACATAAATTTCTAAGTTCCTATAGCACAATAAATAGAAAATAAACCAGAGAGTGGAGAAGTATGCTACCTTCCTCCACACTCATCCTAGACAATTGCCACTAGCAATGCGAATTCACGAAATGATGTAATAACATAGTGGTTAATAAATGGGCTTAACCCGCAATTACAATAGGTGATGATAATCCAGTGTATTGGAGGAATGACCCTAGATGCCATGATTGAGATGGCTTTGGAGTTAGAGCATAAAGTAGGTGGATTCGCAAAAGTCCTTGAATGGGTAAAGACTAGTAAGAGCAAAGTCTAGATGTTTTGGAAAAATAAATTTCTAAGTTCCTATAGCACAATAAATAGAAAATAAACCAGAGAGTGGAGAAGTATGCTACCTTCCTCCACACTCATCCTAGACAATTGCCACTAGCAATGCGAATTCACGAAATGATGTAATAACATAGTGGTTAATAAATGGGCTTAACCCGCAATTACAATAGGTGATGATAATCCAGTGTATTGGAGGAATGACCCTAGATGCCATGATTGAGATGGCTTTGGAGTTAGAGCATAAAGTAGGTGGATTCGCAAAAGTCCTTGAATGGGTAAAGACTAGTAAGACTAGATGTTTTGGAAAAGGATATGTATGTGAAATGCAAATGTGTCCGTACAAAACTAAGACACAAAATCGACTAGCAATAAACATAGTCATACAAGAGCATGGCAAACCTGTAGCAAATCATGTTCCTCATCAATTGCGGAACACCACTTACTCATCCTACATACATGCACATTTTTACACACACATACACATGCATGCAGTTATGCACATATAATGAATACACATAGACACATACCCATACACATACTCACATACACATACACATGCATAATCATATGTACACACACATAGACTCATATAATCATATTTACATGCATATATACATATACACATGCATATACACACACACAACACATGCATATGCACATATAGATACACATACATACACATGCATATGCACATATAGAAACACATACATACACACATGCATGCACATTGATATATCTATATGTGTGTGTGTATGTGCATATATATATATATACACACACTTAGATATCTATATATAAATAAATAAATAAATCCTATTTCAAAAATTATAATTTGAAAACACTAATTTTGATATTAGGGTTTTAAAACCCCTAATTTAAAAAATCTAGTTCAACCTTTTAGCCAAATGATTGAAGTATATGTACACATTGCATCTATTCCTCCGTCATCCTACTAGAGAGATGTCTCTCCTCCCAACCTTATGCCTCTATATATAGCTACTCCAATCAACGAGGATCATTATATATATATAAATATATACACATCATGTAGATACACATACATAAATATAAAATGGAGTAGATATATTATGCATCACACATACATGACTAAATGCACATATATATATATATATATATATATATATATATATATATATATATATATATATATATATATATATATATATATATATATATATATATATATATATATATATATATGCATACATATTTATATGTACACATTTACACATAGACACATATACATATATACATGTACACATCACATATACATGCCTACATGCACACATAAATACATATATATATATATATATATATATATATATATATATATATATATATATATATATATATATATATATATATATATATATATATATATGCATACATATTTACATGTACACATTTACACATAGACACATATACATATATACATGTACACATCACATATACATGCCTACATGCACAAATGTATACTTATACATGCATACACAATTATAAAGACTTGCATATATTACATGAGTACATTAATATTTTACATAAATGCATATGCATATATACACATATGCATACTAACACATGTATACATATATCACACACATACATATACATGAAATACATATATATATGCATATTAACATATGTACACATATAATACACATGAATACACACACATATGCATACATACATGATAAAATATTGCTCCTCGAAGATAAAGCTATATATAAAATAATTAGGCATACCCCCAAGCTTCATGTTCTAAGATAAAAGAACATGATTTCATCTCTCTAGTAGGATTCATCGTTATTCAAGTTGAACAAAAAATCTATTATCTGTTATCCATTCAGAAGCTTCAAGTTATTGATCAATAACTAGAGTAGAATTTACTATCTAGTGTGCTCATATGTTTTCATTATTGCCATCATTTTGGTAAGACATCAATATAGTCTCATCTTCATTATCCTTATTGATTTCATTTATTTTTCTATTGTTAAATCTGTGTTCTCATGAGTCACATCATCTATTGATGGATTAATATCGATTTCTGGTAATTCCTCTTTCTCATCAGTAGAATTAGCATGTAGAGTATTATCCTCTTCATCAAAAGTATTAGTATCATTATCACGTATAATGATTCTAATTTCTCTTTCAGATGTTGATGTATCAGTATCTAATGTTGAATCATCAAGAGGACTTTCTTTGATCTCTCTAACAATAAACTATTCAAACAATTACCTACCTCTAGGTTGAACATGAATGACTTGCCACCAAGGGTGAGCATCTGGATTTTTATATAAAAATGCTTGTTCAATATGCCTAGGAAGAATAAATGGTTCTTTAGTAGATCGCATTACCTTGGAAAAATCAATTGCCCAAAACCCAGATAATTCCTTTCTTAATGAGGAATTACTACCTTTATACTCGGCTCATGAAAACTAGTCAACCTTCAAAATGACCTATCAGAATATATAAAAACAAAAACACATTATTAGGTGCTTTAAAAAATAACTAACTCTATCATAAAAAATATAAACTTTTTTCTACGTGTTTGAATGTATGAAATGAATTTTGTAGATACCAATAATAGTTCCTACGTAATGAAGTTCGCCATCTATAAGGTTCGTGTCTTTTGAGCTAGCACATGATAGTTGCTTGAAAGAAGCAACAATACTAGACTCCTCTGTTTTACGTAAAGAATCAATGGCTTTGATTCTAATATGTTGTCCAAAAGCCCATATATTAGTGAACATTCGAGCCTGCAAACAAAATTCATTAGTAAATAGAAACTAATATACAAATATGAAAAAAATAAAATTACCTTTCGTTCACAACCTATCATTAACTCTCTCTGCTCATCTGAGATTTATTCATTATTTGCGTTGGCACGTTGCAAATGACTATATACCCAATCCGTGAAAGAAGATATATCTGTAATCTCATTATTATCAAGATTATGTTTATATCTTTTGTTTCTTCACCTTTTACTTTGGAGATTTTGAAGTTCGTGTTCGTACTCACTAAGGAGGATCAAATTTATCGCGAATATTTTGAAAGATGCATTAATAGTTTGAAAAGATGGGTGGACAAAAAGTGTCCATTCAATTCATGTTCTTGTTCTTACCTTATCTAAAGTAAGAATAAAAACCAGCATTGAATGGACACTTTTTGTCCCCCCATCCTTTAAAACTATTTTTCCATCCTTCAAAATCTTCAAGATAAATTTGCTCCTCCCATTTTACATATGTCTTAATACCTTCATTGGTAACTGATACTTCATATTTGTATTCAAAAGAGTTAGCAGCAAAGGTATTAGGTCGACTAAAATAGGAGAAACATATGTGTCAAGAAGATTCTAAAGGTTGGGTGGACAATTCTAAAGGCTAGATGGGCAAAACATCTTCATTCGATACAGGTATGTATAATTTGACCTTACTCTCATAACATGTGTATGTGTGTATATGTGTGTGTATGTTTATATATGCATATATATATATATATATATATATATATATATATATATATATATATATATATATATATATATATATATATATATATATATATATATATATATATATATATATATATATATATGTGTGTGTGTGTGTGTGTGTGTGTGTATTCATTTATTTATTTATGCACATATATATATATAGAAAATTGAAAATTATACCTTAATAGTGCCGAAACAGATCCATTACTCCATCCAAAACGATTTTGAAGATTGAGAATAAGTAAGCACGCATTTAGTCGTGTCAAACGACTTCCTTTGTTGGTGTTAAAAAAGATTTCTTGGATATATTTATGCAAGAGGGACTTTTTTAAATCAAAATATCTGAAAATGTGAAAAGATAACCCATTTTGAACTTTCCATTTATCTTGAAAAAAATTTCTCATACGGGTTGTCTCAAAAATCTAATAATTTCCAACTTTGGACTCTCTTATCAAAAGCTCTAAAGTCAATTTGTTTTTCTACTAACCGTTTGATATTTACTCATCATATTTACTTCTTGAGATATAAATGAATCTAGCTTGAGCTATATTTTGAAGTTCAATGAAGTGGTGAAGGCTCTTCTTGTCGGGGATGGAGGTCCACAAAAGCACATGAAAAGCATAAGGAAGACGAAGAAGTGGCCTGAGCAAGACACAATATTAGATGTATTACCCAGTAATGTACAAAGTTAAGTGACCCATTACGGTTATAAGCATATATAGAGGGCAAGAAAAAACAACTCATCCTAAAGAGGGAAAAAAGTGGCAGGGTGTTCCTAAGTGTTTTCACACATCACCACCAAAATATATCCACAATCCCATTGTGGAGTGATGCGGTGAACAAGGAGCTAGCACTCATGTATAAGGAAGTTTCAAGCTAAGTGCGAAGAAATCAATCCGCAAAAGGAAGTAAGCCCAAAGCTTTTTGAAAAGCTTCAAACTACTTTCTAGGAAGAGCCTTCATGAAAAGATCTGCAACATTATCCTATGTGGGAACATAAACCAAATTGATCTCTCCAGTAGAGAACCTCTCATTGACATAATGATAGTGCACCTCAATGTGCTTTGCACAAGCATGGAACACAGGGTTTGTCAAAACTTCCAATGTGCTCTAACTCTAAACAAAGATGGTCGTGGTAGAACACTAGACGACCACCAAAATAAACCAAAAGGTATTTGATGCATATGCACTCAACTATCGCTATGAAAGTAGTCCTATACTCAATGTCACAACTAGAAGTGGCCATAGTAGGCTGCTTCTTGCTTAAGCAAGATATGCATGAGCTACCACGCATGAATAAAAAAACCACTGGTGGATACATGAGTGCCATAGCAACCAGCCTAATCTAAGTCAAAAAATCCATGTAAAATGATACTCGTAGTCACATACCTTGGGATAAAACAATACTCGTAGTCGGGTAAAACTCAAGTAGTGAAAGATCCACTTAACCATCTGCCAATGCTTGACATTTGTGTAGTGAATAAACTTGCGCATTGGAGAGACAAAAAATTGAATATGAAGATGAGTTATGCATAAGTAAATCAAGCAAAAAATAGCCCACTGATAGAGAAAAACATCAAATGTATCTCCAACATCATGAAGAATCAATTGTAGGCATGTTTCCATGGTAGTGGTAATCGTTTTGCAGTCTTCAAGGCCACAACATTGCAATAATGTGTCAATATATTTTGTTTGACACAAATTTATTCCCCGTCAACTTAAATAAATTGAATTCCAAAATAATGATGCAAATGCCCAAAATCTAACTTCTCAAAAGAGGCATGTAAATCAGCCATAAATTCAGCAATATGCTTCTCATTAGGACCAATGAGTAGCATATCATCAACATATACAACATGGATTGAGAAGTACATCATCTTCACATGTAATATTTAAGCAACTCTCAGTTGGAGAATTTTCAAAACCATGTGCTAGCAAGTAGGCATGTATCTTCTCCTACTAAAAATATGGTGCTTGTTTCAAAACATATAATGCCTTTTCAACTTTCGAACTTTGTTTTCGTGCCATTCCTACACAAAACTAGAATTGGAGATTAAGGTATGTGGAAGAACACAAATATCATAGGAAGAAAAAGAATCTTGGAGCACAAGACAATACAAAGTGTATTACCAAGCGAATGTACAAAGATAAAATGACCCATTAGGGTTATAGGTCTTTATTCAAGCAAGGGGAAAAAACTTCATAAAGAGGAAAAAAGTGTCGTGGTGGTCCTAAGAGTGTTAGCACACATCACTACACAAATATATCTTGGGAGGGATGTGGCAAACAAGGAGTTGGTACTCATGTTTAAGGAAGTGCCAAGCTATGTGGAAAAAAGATCAATCCACAAAAGGAAGTATGACCAAAGCCTTGCCAAAAGCTTTAAATTTCTCCCTAGGTAGAGCCTTTGTGAAAAGATCTCCAACATTATCCTGTGTGGGCAAATATGCCAAACTGATCTCTCCAACAGAGAACCTCTGCCTCAGATAATGATAGTGCACCTCAATGTGCTTAGTGCAAGCATGGAACAGAGGGTTCCTTGCAAGTGCCAATACACTCCGACAATAAGTGAAGATGGTAATGGAAGAAGATTGACCAACACCCAAATCAGCCAAAAGCCATTTGAGACATACACACACACACTCAACATTCATTATCAAAGCCTCACAACATTCCCTATACTCAGCCTCACAACTAGAAGTGGGTAGAATAGGTTGCTTCTTGTTTAACCAAGGTATGCATGAACTACCAAGCATGAAACAAAAACCATTGGTGGATAGACGAGTGTCATAGAAACTAGCCCAGTCCAAGTAAAAGAAAACATATAAATATGGTGGTAAGGACTCATCCTTGGGATACAACAATAGATTTGAAAACTTCGTTTTGAGAAATTTATCAATGGTACCTTACATAACTCTATCGGACCTACAAATTGAAAGAGACATTTTAATCTCTATTGGGTAGAATTGTCAAAGTGCCTTCTCCTGCCTTCGAACTATTCCACATGATAGAGTGTTAAAGCACATTTTTTAGTTTCTATTGGGTGCCCATGGCTTTATGGAATCCATCCACCTTGCCCAATCCTACTCTCTAGGCTCTGCTACTAATGCTTTATCTATTGGAGATTTGAACTCATAACCTTAAAGTTAGAAGTGTAATGGGCTAACCACTTGACCCAAAAGCCTTGGGGAATCCTTCCTAATCTTGTCTCTTAAGGTTTAGTTCAAACATCCCTTGCCTATCAAGGAGGTGATTTAAAAATCTACTACCTACCACATGATGACACTTTTGCATTCTTCATCTTCAACACAAGACAAATTAAATTCTTTACTATGTCCATATAAGCTTCTTACTAGCATCTAGTACCATTGTGATTGCTTCCTACTATTTCAAGGCTAGGAATTAAGATTTGGGTGACTTTGAAATTATTTTTAGATTGAAAAGATGGGCATCAAGTAGTTGTTCTGACAGTTGTTAACCTCTATTTACGTCGAGTCTGGCGAAGGAATAGCATAGGTTGACAAGGTTCTTTGGTTGCTAGAATCTATTGATAATTGGATCCTTGTGTTTCTCCAAAATAACTTCAACCAATAACTTACCAACTAATCAATCATTGTAACAAACTTATTTGCATTAAACCTCATAGAATCACAATGTCCTTTGAGACAACAAAATTCAATTTGACAAAGTGTCCTTATCTACACAACATACCAGACATTTAGGCATTTTTTATACGTATCTTCTCTAACAGATGTCTATGCATATGCGATAGGCCGTTTTTTATTCATTTAAAGAGTTACATCTGATGATCTGCCTCTTCAACAACACCTCTTGTGGTGATTTACCAATCGTTAGTCGAGAAAAAAGGCCAACCCAGGTGTTTGATGTATATGCATTCAGCTATTGCTATGAAAGCAATCCTATAGTCAATGTCACAACTAGAAGTGGCCATAGTAGGCTGCATCTTGCTCAACCAAGATATGCATGAGCTACCAATCATGAATAGAAAACCATGGGTGGATACATGAGTGCCATAGCAACTAGCCTAATTTGAGTCAAAAAATGCATGTAAAACGATCCTCATAGTCACATACCTTGGGATAAAACAATACTCATAGTCGGGTACCACTCTAATAGTGAGAGATGCACTTAACCGCCTGCCAATGCTTGACATTTGTGTAATGCATAAACTTGCTCATCTAAGAGACATCAAATTGAATATGAGTGTAGAGCAGGTGGAAGATGTTTTGTTCCTTTGCTAGGGACCACTTGGATTCTGGATACTTTCAAAAGTGAACCTTGAAACCTTGGGGAGGGTTCTTTGGCCGCCTTAGGCGACCCTCCCCAAGGCAGCACTCCTCCAAAGCCACTTTGGGCACCATCCTCTAAACTTGGGCGAGCCTCCACCTTTTCTCCTCATTGGGCGAGCCTCCACCTTTTCTCCTCATTGGGTGAGCCTCCACCTTCCTCCTCATGGGGCGACCCTAGCCCAAGGCGACCACCTTTTCTCCTCATGGGGCGACCCTAGCCCAAGGCGACCAACCTCCACCTCTTCCTCTACTTGGGCGACTCTTCACCATGACCGAATCTGGGCGACCCTCGCCCAAGGGGACCACCTCCCTCCTCCTCTTCACCATGACCTCAGCTTGTCTCTCCTCCTCTTCAGTCAAGCTCCGCATGAGGCGACTCTCTTCCCAGATGCTTCCTTGCGCGACACTCACCAAGGCGACACTCCTCTTATTGGCCACATCTCCTTGAAGTGGGCGACCCACTCCCTTCCAACCATGTGGGCGACCCCCACCTTGGGCGACCTTCTCGCTTAGGCGACCCCCCCACCTTGGGCGACCCCCACTCCTAGGCGACCCCTCTCCAGAACAACTTGGGTGACCACCATTTTGAGATATGTGCAAATTAAGGCCACCACCTCCAACCATTCCCCTCCACCTACTCAATCTACTACCAAGGCCACCATGTGAAGTGCATCAACCTGGACGTCTAAACTCCATAATCAGGTGACTACGATTTTATGAAGGAATATCAAATTGGGCGACTACCGACTTAGTATGGGCTCCACCATGAGCTACTTGGGCGGCAAATGACGGGCGGAGCATATTTTGTCAGTAATGTGTCAGAATGAAAAATAATGCAGGGAATATTGCCACTTGGCTTTGGCGGTGTCAGAAGCTAAAATTGGGGGCCTTATTGAAGTTGGCTACCATCCTCCACCTCTGGACCACCACTTTGGCGCGTGCGGCACTTAAGGCTGGAATTTGGCAAGGCCACCCTTGGCCACTCGGGAGTCTATATAAACAGATGTTTGGCACTCATTTAAAAAATCTGATTCCAGTAATCTGAATCGTGTGGGCTATTGCGTATCATCACTTTCATCATTTGTTGATGCTAGCTGAGGCTATTTTTTTTGGTCTACTCTCTGCACCCTGTTGCTACAGGCACACTGTGGGAGGTCACTCTGTGATGATTATACAGAGTGTGGGCCTCCAGTGGAGTTGGTGATTGGCATTACAGGGTGATTGAGTGGCTTGGATCTAGTCATTGGCATGCATCGGTGAATTTCTTCAGGATCAAGTCATCTTCTTTATTGTATTCACTTTGTTGGTCTCACTCTTGTATTGTTGCTAGTTAGTTTTGGAACGGCATGCTAGCCCACTGTTACATCCTTTTGTAGTATTTTAGCTCTCTGTAATCATTTTCAAAGTTACGAAGTGATTTCCTCTCTCAAGAGCACATGTCATTGATCCTTTCTCTACAACTATACGTTTTCGCTTCTATTGATTTCTCTGTTATCAGTGAAGGTACCTTTACACAGGAATGTCACAGGGTATACTTCCCTAAGGAGAAGCCCCCTTGAGTAGATGGAGTACTAGAAATGTATACAATTTGATTTTGTTGGAAGTGGCTACCCCAGTACCTCCTCTACAGTTTGGCACGCCCGGTGGGACACTTGCATTTTTGTGTGAGGTATTTAGTGTGCACTATATAGTTGTTGTTGCATTAATTTCTTGATTTTTTGCATTCTGTGAGTGGGTACATGACCACACTCGAGTAGACAGAGAGCCCCTTCCCATACAAAAGAGCCTCAAGAAGTCAGCTCTACCTTCGGCTAGTACCCCTCTACCCTTAAATTTTTCCATCAATTTGGCTTCAACCCCGCTTTCAAAAGAGAAGCTGAGGAGGACGTTAGATTTTTCCTCTGATACTTCAGAAGAAGCACCAGTGCCAATGGAGGAACTTTCTCATTTACTCTCTAGGTTGAACATCAAGTTCCCTACATTTAAGGGATTGGCTTATGAGGATGCGGATGACCACGTGACGAGATTCGTCTCATTATGCCGTGGACGAGGATTGCAGAACCGAGAGGATGCAATGTTGGTACTCTTCCCATCTACATTGGAAGGTCTTGCAGACAAATGGTATAGTCAATATGCAGACGGACACTTCACTACATGGGAGGCACTGAAGACGGCATTCTCGCAGACATTCCGACCAAGCAACTCCTCTGAAAGAGCTCTAGATCAGCTAGAGAACCTAAAATTGAGATCAGGTGAATCCTTTCATGAACTTCACACTAGAACAAAAGCACTTGTTTCACGTCTTCCACATGCTCCAGGTGATTTCTTGGTAAAAAAATGGATAGAGAAAGCTCTGCCCAAGTCATCTCAGCAGAAGCTTCGTGAATCTCTTAGATTGGATGCAACACTTGATGATTTTGTTGCAACTGCATTGCGCATTGAGGAGGCTAGACTACATTTTGAAGGGGAGGCCCAACCAAATTATGCATCAGACTTGGATCCTATCGGGCAACTTAGGAAGGAGTTGGAAGCCTTAAGAATGCAGCAAAGTCGCCAAGAAGAGAAGGTCGTGCCGCCGCCCCCGCCCCACACTATTGATGAAGTAGCTCAACTTCGTCGTGAGCTCGAAGATTTGCGAACTACACAGGACATACGAAGACAGGTTTGGTGTACAATATGTAGCAATAGTGGACATTCCAATGTTAATTGTCCTAACAAGGTCAGTTGTCAATTCTGTGGCAAAGATGGTCATGAAGCTAGAGAATGCTACTACCTCAAGGGAGCACAACAACGAGGTAACCATCAAGCTTTGGATTCATATTATGCTAGTACTTCGAATGCACCTAATAGAGAAGAGACCCGTCCAACTCGGCCTAGATATAATAGGCCACTAATGTGTTATCGTTGTGGTGAGTATGGCCATATACAGAACAAGTGCTCCTTACCAGAAGGTGCACCTCCCTGTCAGCATTGTCCAGATGCTAAGGATCACTATACCAGGGATTGCCCAAGAAGCCGCCCTCCTCCAATTCACATGATTGCAGTCTCCCCACAAGTAGAAGGTATGACCACTCAGTCTTATGTTGTTTCATCTCCGTCAATGCCAATGATGACTAGAGCCAGGCAAGCGGCAACAGCCTATAGGGAGGAACAACAAGGACTCAAAGATAGAGATGAGGAAAAGAAGGCAGGATGGATGGACCAAGCGGACATTGAAGGAGCTTATGAGAGGGTGACTACTTTGCTAAAAGATCAACCAACAAGTCCTCACGAAGAAACACAAGAGGTGAACATTGAGGAAATCTTGAGAGGTATTCATCATAAGATTAGTCTGTACCAACTTATAAAGATGGATTCAAAAGTAAGAAGTGATTTGTTGAAGATTATACACTCTGCATGCTTGTGCCCACCTCCTAGCATAGATGGTTTTATGGTTGACTTTCCCCCTGCACCCCTAGCTGACTATCAGAGCTCAAGATTGTCTGTTTTTATAAAGAATGAAGCTCTCACAGGTGTTATCATAGATGGAGGTTTTGGCATCAATTTGATGCCCGATTTTACCATGAAGAAACTAAAGTTGAATCCCACAAAGGCAGCACCCTTCACAGTTACGTTAGCAGATCAACGTCGGGTTGCACCACTTGGCATTGTTGAAAAGGTACTTATGATAGTGCAGGGTTGTCACTTTGTTCTAGACTTTGTTGTTATTGCCCTGCCACAGGAGACCTCATATCCTCTACTCTTGGGAAGGCCTTGGCTAAGGCAAGCAAAGGCTCTACAGGATTGGGGAAAGAACAAGTTATGGATTTCCACATGTACTAACAATCAATTACAGATACATTTGGAAGAAGGATCAGACATCAACAAGGCTACTGGGTATACAATGGACACTCAGGTAATGCCCTCTGAAGATGATACCCTATTAAATTGGATGATGGGGAGTACAGAATGTTGCACAGTGGAGATATGTGAAATAAATGAGGATTTTATAGAAGCAGCCCAAGGAGGCCAGAAAGAGGGAAAAATTGATGTTTTTCACTTGAACAGTATGGAAGAGAGTAAGATATTTGATCGCAAGAAACTAGAGGAAGAAGCAAAAATTGGGCGACAGGAGGCCCAAGGTGGTGGCCCAAGTGGGCGACAGGAGGCCCAAGGTGGTGGCCCAAGTGGGCGACAGGAGGCCCAAGGTGGTGGCCCAAGTGGGCAATAGGAGGCCCAAGTTGTGCACTTAGCCCATAGTGGCCAAAATGGGCCAATCCGCCCTCTGGAACTCGCTACTTCTCTGAAGCAAGGTAGTCGAGCTTATCTTTTGCAGGCACCTCCCAATGGACCGGAACCACTTATTGGGCCAGTAGACCCAGATAGTCAAAATTTGACAATAGGCGCCACTACAATGGTATGTAAGGAAAAGACAGGTAAACATGAAAAATTGGATGATTTTATGCTTGCAGGACCAGAAAGTGACAAAGTTGTGCGTGCATCTGAGGAGGCTAATTTTGACCTTCAAGAACTCCCATTTTCAAATATACCTTTAGGATGGATCAAGGAACAGATTGTGGATCATAAATTGAACTCCGCTCCTGCATACAGTGGGGATGAATTTTCAAGTGAGTCCAATTCTGAAAAGTTTGTTCAAGAAGTAAATCTTGGAGATGAAGAGAACCCTCAAATAGTTCACTTGGCCTCTTGGTTATGGCATTATCCCTCCTTACTACAGAAGGTAACTTCTCTACTTTTTTCCTATAAAAATGTCTTCGCATGGTCCTACAAAGACCTAACAGGGATACCAGAGGAGCTTGGATTACATCGAATACCTTTAGTTGAAGGAGCTTCACCTGCAAGAAGCAGCCCTTATCGTCTCAATCCAAAGTACGCAGAGGCAGTAAAGCTAGAAATAACAAAACTGGAAGAGGCAGGTATTATTGTTCCAGTAGAACATTCAAGGTGGCTTTCTTCCATGGTCATTGTACCAAAGAAAAATAGTGGCAAAATAAGAGTATGCGTTGATTTTCGTGCTTTAAATAAGGTGACTGTTCAAGATGGCTTTCCTCAACCATTCACAGAGCAGGTGCTTGAAGAAGTAGCTGGACACACTCTATATAGTTTTCTTGATGGTTTCAATGGCTACAACCAGATAGTGATTCATCCTGAAGATAGAGACAAAATGGCCTTTGTTACTCCATGGGGCACTTATGTTTATACCTGCATGGCTTTTGGCTTGAAAAATGCACCAGCTTCCTTTAATAGAACAATGTATCTGATACTAGGGAAATGGTTAACCACCTTTCTGCGCATTTTTATGGATGATTTTTCAGTGTTTTCAGGCACGGATTGGAGAGCAATAGTTCAAGATTTCCATGATCACTTGGAAAATCTGAAGTAAATCTTTGAGCAGTGTCTCAAAACAGGTTTGAAGTTAAATCCTGCTAAATGTCATTTTTTGGTCACTAAAGGCACTCTCATTGGTCATATAGTATCGGCCGAAGGGATAACTGTTGATCCGGCAAAGATCACTGCTATCCTCTCCATGCCGATTCCACGAACTCCAAAGGAAGTACAAAGTTTTTTAGTCCATGCAGGATACCATAGACGATTTATCAGAATGTATTCAGAAATAGCTAAGCCCTTGTCCAGGCTTACAAGTAAGAAGGTTCCTTTCTCATGGAGTCCTGAAGCTGAGAAAGCATTTTGCGAACTAAAATTGAGGCTGTGTACTGCTCCACTTTTAACTGTTCCTAATTGGTCATTAGAGTTCCATGTGCATACAGATGCTAGTCTTCATGCAGTTGGAGCAGTCTTGGCTCAACCATCATCACATAAGGTAGACCAACCTATCGCCTATGCTAGCAGATTGCTTACCAAAGCAGAAAGGAACTACAGCACTACCGAAAGGGAAGGTTTGGCTATCGTATTCGCTCTTCAAAAATTTCTGCATTACCTCCTAGGTGTACATTTTATTGTCATATCTGATCATCAGCCTTTGAAGTACTTGATTAACAAGCCTAGAGTAGCTGGAAGGATTTGGCGATGGTTATTGCTATTTCAAGAATTTGATTTTGATATTCATATTAAGCCAGGGAAAGAGCACTATATGGCGGATCAGGTATCAAGGACTGCTCTGAGTGAAAAGGCAACAGGTATTAATGATGAACTGGTGGATAGTACTCTTTTTCTGGTTGCAATGCAAACCGATTGGTATGATGGAATTCTTCAGTTCCTCTCAGTTGGAAAATTCCCCAACCATCTAACACCATTAGAAAAGAGGAAATTACTCCTTAAGTCCAAATCTTACTCACTCATAGATGGAAATTTATATAAATATTATCATGACGGTATCTTGAGAAAGTGTGTTTTTCCAGAAGAAGTAAATTTTTTGCTTGAAGCAGCACACAACGAAGGGCATATGAAGGGAGAGGATTTGGCTCACAAAATTATCCACAAGGGACTATGGTGGCCTTAGATATACAAAGATGCAATCAAATTCGCTAAGGAGTGCGACATCTGCCAGAGATGTGCTCCTAGACCAACCAAATTGAATTTTCAACCATTAGTCGTCTCCACAGGATGGCTACCTTTTGAACGTTGGGGTCTTGATTTTATTGGTCCGATCAGTCCAATTGGTCAACCTGGGAGTAAGAAATATATTATGATGGCCACATGTTATGCAACTAAGTGGATAGAAGCTAAAGCCACTACAGATTGCACGGCCTTGACAGTGGCTAAGTTTTTGTTTAAACGTATTTTCTCAAGATTCGGTTGCCCACTTGAAATTACTAGTGATAGGGGCACTCACTTTGTAAATCAGTTGCTCCAATTCGTCTTTGATAGGTATAAAATCTTTCACAAAAAGTCATGTGCTTATTATCCAAGGGCAAATGCCCAAGCGGAAAGCTCTAACAAAATTTTGATTGGGCTCTTACGCAAGTTATCTTTTGATCATCAAAGTTCTTGGCCACAAGCATTAATCGGTGCAATTTGGGCTTTCCGAACTACTAGAAGGGGAACCACTGGCGAGACTCCATTCCGCTTAGTATATGGTAAAGAGGCCTTGGCACCATTTGAATTTATTATCAGGAAGGAAATTGGAGCCAGAGCCATTGGAATTGAGCCTCCCATTAGAAGACTTGTGGCACTGGAAGAATATAGGGAAGCAGCCATGAGGAAACTGCAGGTAAAGCAAGAGGAACGCAAAAGGTTGCATGACAAGTATCGAAGGACTAATGAGGTACAGGAAGGATCTTTGGTCTTGGTGCATCAAATCCCGCCCGCATCCACCAAACTCGCACCTAAATGGATAGGGCCCTACAAGGTGATAAAGGTATTATCACAAGGAGCAGTTCATTTAGAGGACTTGCAGGGTGAAACGATAACCCTAGTCAACATCTCCAGGGTGAAAAGCTATTTGAATTAATGCAAGCAGATGGAATTCACTCATTGTACATACCATAGTTCTTTTTTTGCAGTTCATTTTGAAGGAATAAGTGAATAAAGGAGTTGTTGCACCGGGACGGTGCAAAGTCTTGATGTGGGGGTCTGTAGAGCAGGTGGAAGATGTTTTGTTCCTTTGCTAGGGACCACTTGGATTCTGGATACTTTCAAAAGTGAACCTTGAAACCTTGGGGAGGGTTCTTTGGCCGCCTTAGGCGACCCTCCCCAAGGCAGCACTCCTCCGAAGCCACTTTGGGCACCATCCTCTAAACTTGGGCGAGCCTCCACCTTTTCTCCTCATTGGGCGAGCCTCCACCTTTTCTCCTCATTGGGCGAGCCTCCACCTTCCTCCTCATGGGGCGACCCTAGCCCAAGGTGACCACCTTTTCTCCTCATGGGGCGACCCTAGCCCAAGGCGACCAACCTCCACCTCTTCCTCTACTTGGGCGACTCTTCACCATGACCAAATCTGGGCGACCCTCGCCCAAGGCGACCACCTCCCTCCTCCTCTTCACCATGACCTCAGCTTGTCTCTCCTCCTCTTCAGTCAAGCTCAGCATGAGGCAACTCTCTTCCCAGATGCTTCCTTGCGCGACACTCACCAAGGCGACACTCCTCTTATTGGCCACATCTCCTTGAAGTGGGCGACCCACTCCCTTCCAACCATGTGGGGGACCCCCACCTTGGGCGACCTTCTCCCTTAGGCGACCCCCCCACCTTGGGTGACCCCCACTCCTAGGCGACCCCTCTCCAGAACAACTTGGGCGACCACCATTTTGAGATATGTGCAAATTAAGGCCACCACCTCCAACCATTCCCCTCCACCTACTCAATCTACTACCAAGGCGACCATGTGAAGTGCATCAACCTGGACGTCTAAACTCCATAATCAGGTGACTACTATTTTATGAAGGAATATCAAATTGGGCGACTACCGACTTAGTATGGGCTCCACCATGAGCTACTTGGGCGGCAAATGACGGGCGGAGCATATTTTGTCAGTAATGTGTCAGAATGAAAAATAATGCAGGGAATATTGCCACTTGGCTTTGGCGGTGTCAGAAGCTAAAATTGGGGGCCTTATTGAAGTTGGCTACCATCCTCCACCTCTGGACCACCACTTTGGCGCGTGCGGCACTTAAGGCTGGAATTTGGCAAGGCCACCCTTGGCCACTCGAGAGTCTATATAAACAGATGTTTGGCACTCATTTAAAAAATCTGATTCGAGTAATCTGAATCGTGTGGGCTATTGCGTATCATCACTTTCATCATTTGTTGATGCTAGCTGAGGCTATTTTTTTTTGTCTACTCTCTGCACCCTGTTGCTACAGGCACACTGTGGGAGGTCACTCTGTGATGATTATACAGAGCGTGGGCCTCCAATGGAGTTGGTGATTGGCATTACAGGGTGATTGAGTGGCTTGGATCTAGTCATTGGCATGCATCGGTGAATTTCTTCAGGATCAAGTCATCTTCTTTATTGTATTCACTTTGTTGGTCTCACTCTTGTATTGTTGCTAGTTAGTTTTGGAACGGCATGCTAGCCCACTGTTACATCCTTTTGTAGTATTTTCGCTCTCTGTAATCATTTTCAAAGTTACAAAGTGATTTCCTCTCTCAAGAGCACTTGTCATTGATCCTTTCTCTACAACTATACGTTTTCGCTTCTATTGATTTCTCTGTTATCAGTGAAGGTACCTGCACACAGGAATGTCACAGGGTATACTTCCCTAAGAAGAACCCCCCTTGAGTAGACGGAGTACTGGAAATGTATACAATTTGATTTTGTTGGAAGTGGCTAGCCCAGTACCTCCTCTACAATGAGGCTGAGTTATGCATAAGTAAATCAAGCATAAAATAGCCCATTGATAGAGAAAAACATCAAATGCATCTCCAACATCATGAAGAATCCACCGTAAACCTGTTTCCATGGCAGTGGTAATAGCTTTGCAGTCTTCAAGGCCAGAACATTGAAATAATGTGTCAATATATTTTGTTTGACACAAAGCTATTCCCCCATCAACTTGAATAAACTGAATTCCAAAATAATGATGCAAATGCCCAAAATCTGACATCTCAAAAGAGGCATGCAAATCAGCCTTAAATTTAGCAGCATGCTTCTCATTAGGAACAATGAGTAGCATATCATCAACATAAACAACATGGAGTTAGAAGTGCATCATCTGCACATGTAATATATAAGGTTCTCTCAATTGGATAGTTTTCAAAACCATGTGCTAGCAATTAGGCATGTATCTTCTCATACCAAGCATGTGGTGCTTGCTTCAAAACATATAATGCCTTTTCAACTTGCAAACTTTGTTTTCGTGCTGTTTCTACACAAAAGCACGATTGGAGATTAAGGTATGTGGAAGCATACGGACATCACAAGGAAGAAGAAGAAGCTTGGAGCACAACACAATACAAAATGTATTACCAAGTGAATGTATAAAGATAAAATGACCCATTAGGGTTATAGGTGTTTATACAAGGCAATGTAAAAACTTCCTAAAGAGGAAAAAAAGTGGGTTGATGGTCCTAACTATGTTTGCACACATCACTACACAAATATATCAACAAATCCCCCTTGGGAGTGATGTGGGGGTGTCGTAGCAACT
This sequence comes from Ceratopteris richardii, assembly GCA_020310875.1. Classification (NCBI taxonomy): domain Eukaryota; kingdom Viridiplantae; phylum Streptophyta; class Polypodiopsida; order Polypodiales; family Pteridaceae; genus Ceratopteris; species Ceratopteris richardii. The sequence continues at coordinate 134,094,473 of CM035415.1, read as the reverse complement.
AGCCTAGTCTAACTAAAAGAAAACATGTAAATATGGTGGTAATGATTCACCCTTGGGATAGAACAATATTTTGGAAAGATCACTTTGAGAGCTTTATCAATGGTACCTTATACAACTCTATCAAACTTTGTCGCCTTCTCCTGCCTTAGAACCATTTCACATGATAGAAGGGTGAAGCACATTTTTTAGATGCCATGGCTTTGTGGAATCCATCCACGTTGCCCAAGCCTACTCCTAGGATCTGATACTAATGCTATATCTATTGGAGATTTGAACTCATAACCTCTGCGTTAGAAGCGTAATGGGCTAACCACTTGACCCAAAAGCCTTGAGGACTCCTTCCTAATCCTGTGTCATAGGATGTAGTTCAACCATCCCTTGCCTATCAAGGGTGATTTAAAAACCTACAAACTATCACTTTATGACACTTTTGCATTCCTTATCTTCAACACAAGAAGACAAATTAAATTCTTTACTATGTCCATATAAGCTTCCTACTAGCAGCTAGTACTATTGTGACTGCTTCCTACTATGTCAAGGCTACGAATTAAGATTTGGGTGACTTTGGAATTACTTATAGATTGAAAAGATGGGCATCAAGTAGTTGTTCTGACACTTGTTAACCTTTGTATCTAGTCTAGTGAAGGAACATGATAGGTGGAAAAGGTTCTTGGGTGCTAGAATCCAATGATAAATGGATCCCTATGTTTCTCCAAACTAACTTCAACGAATAAGTTACCAAGTAATCAATCATTCTAATAGATGTATCTGCGTTAAACCTCATAGAATCATAGTTACATGAATAGACTGCTTCAATCAACAAATGAGTTTATCACTTTTTCTTTAGCAAGACAGACAATCAACCACTACACCACACATAACATAACTAATTTGAGACAACAAACTTCAATTTGACAAAGTTTCCTTCTCTACAGAGCAGATGAGACAATGCGGCATGTCTGATGCCTGCCTTGTCTGACGGATGTCTGCGCAAACGAGATAAACTGTTGTAAATTCATTTGAGGGGTTACATATGATGGTTTTACTCTTTGGTAAGATCTTTTAGGGTATTAATATTTACAAAGGTATTCTATATCTAACACTAGCATGCACAGAGGATCCAAACCCACAGAAATTTAAGTACAAAAATGGAAGCATCATTGGGCTTCATCATGTTCATCTTCGAACAGTGGAAACACTTTATCTTTAAAAGAATCTCTGGCATCATTCAAGGTAGCCTGAATCTTGTTGCTCATTGCCTTCAACAAGCACTGTACTCCATCTAGTTGGAGTGTAAGTGAGCCATCTGGAGTGGCATCACACGTAGTAGCTTGTGAAAAATTGACCAGCTCTGAGGATTGGCAAGCTGTAGACCAAATTCCTCTTGTAAATAAAAGTCTTGCTGGGTTAGTGTTTTGTGTGTTAAGCCTTACCCCGAGCACTCTATAGGACTTGATCCTTCAGTGTCTTCTCTTCAGCCACAGACTTCTACAGAGCAAAAACTTATTGCTACACTGCCAAAAGTTGTTGAGCTTGGTGGTTGGCCTTGGCAGGCAATTGCTCATTTGTCTCTTTGAATGTCGTCACTATGTGTTGTAGGAGGTCCAATTCACGTGTGTGTTCTTGTAAGTGGAATCTCATTTCCTTGATCGTAGCACCCTGCACCATGGTTTCCTTTTCTAATTATTGAATTTGGAGGAGATGTTGGGATTAGCATCCTCTAGGTTAGTTACTTGCATCCTATACTTCTCAGACTCCCGTTTTGACTCCTCAAAAACGCTTTTGAAATACTGAGTCTACCTAGACTGCTGATATAAGGCATGAACCAGTTGTTGATTGGTGAACAGGTGGTTTTGTAAATCCTTCTGTAGTTGATTATTATGGAGTTGAAACCAGTCACTATGGGCACAAAAGTGTTCAACAATGCATTGGTAGTGATCCATGTAGTGGGCAATCACACCTTGCATATGTAGGTGCTGAGTTGACGGAACTCATGCAGAACACATTATTCTTTAATGGTGAACTACCAGTATTCTTCATTTGAAACTGGAATGGGCAGAATCTTGAGTAGTTCAATCTCATCATTGAGGACCATGGGGGCAGAGTTTCATGGAGAAATCGGAGGATAGGGTGAATACCATCATGCGCTAGGTGGGATACTGGGTGGAAAGTAAGAGGGTGACAAAGGAGGGGAGGGATTGGGAGGGGCACGATCGGGAGAAGGTGTTGCATCAATATCTATAGGCTTCCGAAAATTCATGGGGGAAGGAGAGGGAACAGGTGCAATAATCGAAGAGGCATCCTTAATCGGAGAGGATGGCGGAGGAGGAGAGGATTCCTACATTAGTTACTCTATGGGAGGAATAGGAGGCAAGGAGGGAGGTGGGACTGAGGAGGAGGAAGAGGCTGCTGAGTGCAATAGAGAAAAAGGTAAAGGTGAGGAAGGATCAACCATCTTGGTTTGATCGACCTGTTCAAAGGTGGAGGAGGATGAAGTAATGACGATGTGGGTATAGGGAGGTCAATAGAAAATTAGATTCATGCTTTCATCTTCTTCTTCTGTGGGCAATGCCGCTTGTGCAAAGCATCATGGGATCAAAAAAACACCGGTGTTGAAATGAAAGTTGCCTGGGGATAGGACAAAATGAAGATATGGCAGGTGAGTTTTAGGATGGTGGCTTGGTTGTGAAATTTGTTGATGATAGATGTATAGTTCATAATCTGTCAAATGGCGACATGATTATTGCTTCTAGCATTTTATGTCATGGGCTGTATAAGCTCATAGACTATGAAAAATATGTGAATGATTTAGCATGTGTAGTACATGATTCTCAGGCTATGTCAGATGCAAAGCTTCGACATGCACACTTTGGTCATCTGAATTTTGCTAGGTTGCTACACCTGTAGAAATCTAAAATGGTATCCTCTTTGCAAAAACTTGAGGCACCTAGAAAACATGTCTTTGAAGGCTGTATTTTGGGCGAAATGCAACATTCCATCTTTCCAAAAGATGATTCAATTTGAGCTACTCAAAAATTGCAACTTGTTCACAAGAATGTGTGTGGTCCTATGCCAAGACACCCTCTCTTGGAAACTATCTTTACTTTGTGACTTTCACTGATGATTTTTCTAGGCATGCATGGGTATATCCACTCAAAGCAAAGTCCGAAGTCTTTATGTGTTTCAAAGAGTTTTTGGTTTAGGATCAAAATCTGTCAGCATGCAAAATGGGCACCCTCCTTTGTGATTGAGGAGCGCAATATATGTTTTGTAAATCTAATGCATTTTGTTGATATATTTAGGTAGTGATGTGTGTGAACACACTATGACTGTCGGGCACTTTCTTCCCTCTTTAGGAGGCTTTTTCCCTCAGCTTGTATATAAGCCTTTATCCCTAATAGGTTACTTATCTTTGTACATTCTAGTGGTAATACATTCAATATTGTGTGTTGTGCTCGAAGCTTCTTCTTCTTCTTCCTTGTGCTCTTGGGTGCATCCAGAGATGTCTAACTCCAATAATTGGTATTAGAGCAGGTCGCCACTTCATCTAGGGTGTCGTCGACACCTCTTCGATTGCAATCTCAAAATCACACAAAATTTGGTGAGCATACTCAGGGTGTTTCAGAGATCAAAATTGCTTCGTTTTGTGGTGCTGAAATGGTGCTCTAAGCTTTTTTTGGCCTCCAAATGCACTATCACAATGCTTCTGTAGGCTATTTTGTCTTTTTGTGCCAAGGATATATATAGGTTTTAGTCTGCTAGTATAAGCATGTCAAAGTTTGCTACAAGTCTAGCAAAACTCCTTTGGTAGTTCTGTTCAATGTTTTAGGATACAATCATTTTTCTGCATCAGGGTATTTTAGCCAATGGCCATGTCTCAAAGTAGTGATGTATTTTGTATGTTGGCTATTGAGAATAAGTTGGATGGTATGAATTACCCATTGTGGGCTTATATGATGCATCATGTATTGGTTACAAAAGGACTATGGACTATTGTGGAAGGTGTTGAAAGACATCATGTTACACCTACGAATACAGGTACTGAAGTTGATGCAAATGGAGTCAAAGATGATGATATTCTTCAAATTCCTATTTGTGATGTGGTTTCTGCTACACGTACTATAGATAAAATTTGTTGGGATGACAAAGATGCTCAGGCACATGCATTCATAGCCTTATTTGTCAAACATTTCATTATTCCTCACATTCCCTCTCGTAGAACAACTAAGGATGCTTGAGATCCACTTACCACATTGTACCAAGCTAGGAATGAGGCTCGTGTTGCTTACCTCTGAAAATAGTTGGAGAGTGAGCACATGAATGAAGGTGATTTTATGGACATTTTTCTAACCAAGATCAAGAATTTGAAGGAACTATTGATTTCTATTGATGAAGTCCTTCCTGACAGTTCACTTGTACAGACTGTTCTGAATGGTCTTCTCGACTCATATCAGAGTTTTGCTTCTACTCTTTGCTTGATGATGAAAGTCAATCCAAATCCCTTAACATTTGAAGAGTTAATTTTTGTTCTCTTGCAGGAAGATCAGTCTAGGCAGAACATGTCTATTATGCATGTTGCAGATCAAGCTTTCCTGGCTTGTCTGAAGGGTAAAGGAAAATGGAGCTCTTTTACTAGTAAGCAAAAATCTGCTAATTCTGTACATTCGAAGAAGGAAGACAAAGAAGAAAGAAGTCGGAATGGTTATTGCAGAGACCTCTACACCAAAAATAGAGTTTGCTAATCTTCTATAGGATGAAGAATGGGCATTTATTACTATTTGCAATTTTGAACCATCTTCTCATGAGCAGCACGTGTCTTCAGTAGACTCAGACGTTTGGTACTTTGATAGTGGGGTGACCAAACATATTACCTCACAGCACAATTTTTTCTCTTCAGTCGAGCTTGCCCTACAAGGAATACTACCACATGCACCAACAACTCCTCTTATCCTATCATGGGAGTTAGTAAGATCATTTTGACAACTACTGATGGTAGTTCTTTCACTCTGTCAGATGCTTTATTTGTACCAGGGATCAAGAAAAATTTGTTATAAATTTTTGCATTAGCCAAGATTTGCTTGGTTGTGAAATTTTTTGATGATAGATGTATAGTTCATGATCTATCAAATGGGTACATGATTATTGTGTCTGGAATTTTATGTCGTAGGCTATATAAGCTCATAGATTATGAAAGATTTGTGAATAATTTGGCATATGTAGTACATGACTCTTAGGCTATGTCAGATGCAAAGCTTTGGCATGAATGCTTTGGTCATCTGAATTTTGCTATTTTGCTCCACCTGCAGAAATCTGATATGGTTTCCTCTTTGCCCAAACTTGAGGCACTTGCAAAACGTGTCTCGTTAGGCTATATTGCCTCTTTTGCATCAAATTTCTATGCTATGGCTGTGTCTAGTCTCTCTGATGAGAATGAGCCTCTTTCATTTGACGAAGCACAAAATTCAAAAAATTGGATGGCTGCTATGCAATATGAATATGATGCTATAATGAAGAATGGTACCTCGTCTTTATGTGACTTGCCTCCTTGCAAGAAGGTCATTGGCACTAAGTGGGTATACAAGCTAAAGCGTAAGCCTGATGGAAGAGTTGATAGGTATAAGGCTAGACTTGTTGCAAAGGGTTATGCACAAGAAAGAGGCATTGATTTTGATGAGACCTTTGCACCTACATGCCATATGACTACTACTTGTAGGATGTGGGCACTTGAAGCTCATCATACTTGGAATGTACATCAGTTGGAAATTAAAACAACATTTTTGAATGGTGACTTGCATAAAGAAGTGTATGTTTTTTAGCCCTGTGGCTTTTTACAGAAAGGGCATGAAAACCAGATGTGTAGGTTAAAGAAGGTGTTATATGGTTTAAAGCAAGCACCACATGCTTCGTATGAAAAGATACATGCCTATCTGATTGCACATGGTTTTGAGTATAGTCTAACTGAAAACACCTTATATGTTAATTGTGCTAATGATTTGCTTCTGATCATTGTGGTGTATGTTGATGACATGTTGCTCACTGGACCTCATGAGAAGCATATTGTTGATGTCAAGGCTGATTTACATACCTCATTTGAGATGTCTAATTTGGGGCATTTGCATCCTTATTCGGGCATTCAGTTTATGTGCGTTGATGGTGGAATGGCTTTGTGTCAAATGAAATATATTGATACATTATTGCAGCATTTTGGCCTTGAAGAGTGTAAGCCCATTGCCACTCCTATGGAGAGAGGTTTAGAATTGAGTTTTCATGATGGTGGAAATGCATTTGATGCTATTGTCTATTAGAAGGCAGTTGGATGCTTGATTTACTTATGCATTACTCAACCTCATATTCAGTTTGCTATCTCACATATGAGCAGGTTTATGCATTGCCCACGAGTCAAGCATTGACAGGCGATTAAGTGCATCTTTCGATACTTGAGTGGTACTCGGCTACTTGAATTGTTTTATCCCAAGGGGGGATCACTACTACTAGATTTGCATGTTTTTTCTGACTTTGACTGGGCTCGTTGCTATGACACATGTATCCACTAGTGGCTTTTGCTTCATACTTGGCAACTCATGCATATCTTGGCTGAGCAAGAAGCACCCTACTATGACCACTTACAGTTGTGAGGATGAGTATAGGCTAGCTTTCATAGTGATTGTTGAGTGTGTGTGGCTCAGATGTGTTATGGCTGATTTGGGTGTTGGTCAGTCTTTTGCCACCACCATCTTCATTGAGAGTCAAAGCGCATTGACGGTTTCTAAGAACCCTATGTTCCATGCTCACACTAAGTACATTGAGGTGCATTATCATTATGTCAGGGAGAGGTTCTCTGTTGGGGAGATCATCTTGGCATATGTGCCCACGTAGGACTAGAACATTGCAGAACTTTCATGAAGGCTCTGCTTAGGAAGAAGTTTGAAGCTTTCCGCAAAAGCTTTGCGCTTACTTCCTTTTGTGGATTGATTCCACATAGCTTGGCACTTCCTTATACATGAGTGCCAACTCATTGTTCAGTGCATCACTCCCAAGGGGGATTTGTTGATATATTTAGGTTGTGATGTGTGTGAACACACTAGGACCACCGGGGCACTTTTTTTCCCTCTTTAGGAGGTTTTTCCCCCAGGTTGTATATACGCCTATAACCCTAACGGGTTACTTATCTTTCTACATTCTAGTGGTAATACATGCAGTATTGTGTGTTGTGCTCCAAGCTTCTTCTTCTTCCTTGTGTTGTTCACGTGCTTCCGTAGAAGTCTAACTCCAACACATTTATGGCTGAATTTGGGATAAAACATCAGTGTACAATGCCATATACACCTCAACAAAATGGAGTTGCTCAACAGAAGAACATGTCACTCATGGAGATGGCAAGGTGTATGGTCAAGATTCATGGTTTACCACGTAGTTTCTCGCTTGAGGCTATTTTGTGTGTAGCATATGTACTTAACAGGTGTCCCACTAAAGACCTGCAGTCTATCACTCCATATAAGGCTTGGCATGGTTGCAAGCCATCTGTTGCTCATCTGCATGTTTTTGGTTGTTTCGCATATGCAGTAGTGTCTGAACAACAACATAGAAAATTGGATGATAAGGCAGTGAAATGTATTTTTATTGGGTACTGTTCTAAAAGCAAAGGCTATCATCTGTATCATTCATAGACTAAATGCATTGTGGTTAGCCATGATGTTGTTTTTGAGGAAGATGCTATTCAGCCATTACTTTCATGTACTAAGGAGACATCTATTAGCTCCAAAGACGTATGATACTTTGCTGTGTCTTTTTATAGGTGGATAGTCTAGTGCTAGTATATGTCTATGGAGTGATTCTCGTTTTTGCGAATTATACAATAAACCTAATTTAAGGCACTATTTGCTACCACATGCCTTGGATTTTTGAATTTCACACTGAAAACATGCTTCAAAACATATCCAACTTTGCTCTTGTGAGTCTTTACCCATTCAAGGTCTTGTGCAAATCCACCTACTTTATGCTCCAACTGCAAAGCCATCTCGATCACGACATCTAATGTCATTCCTCCAATACACTGGATTATCATCACCTTTCGTAATTGTGGGTTAACCACATTTATAAACCACTCTATTCTTACATCATTTGGTAAATTGACATTTTCCTGAAGGGACTATCTGAGATGAGTGTGGAAGATAATAGCATACTCCTCCACTCCCTAGTTTATTTTCTGTTTATTGTAATGTAGGAAATAAAAAAATTTTGCAGCATTCTTCTTTAGCCGAAAGCATTGCAGAAAAGCATTCTGAACATCATCATAATGCCACAAGTGATTAAGGTCAAAGTTTATCAACCATCAAACTGCTTCATTAACCAATGTGGATTGGAAAAGTATGGCTTTGGAAAACTCTGCACCTAGAAATTTTTCAAACCAATATGCACCAAAATTGGATAAGGATTGAACCATCAAACTTTGAACTGGAGTCCACAAAAACAAATGATCATGCATCTAGACTTGTCTCAATTGCACTTCTTGCATGAGCAAAAAACTTTCAAACCTCTATTCGTTGAGTGCTCACAAATCATCAAAATCGAGCAAATAGTGACTCGACTGGTAACAATTTATGTTTGATGGTGACATGTAGACTAGGAACAACCATTTCCATGGGTGTAATTGACTCAATATCATAGGCTAGATTAAAGGGAGTATAACCCGTAGTAACCTTGTACATAGCTCTATATGCCCAAAGAATGGTAGGTAGGAGCTGGTCCTAGAGCTCAACACAGTCTAACTTCTTGAGAAAAGTCAATAGTGTTTTGTTCGTGCTTTTAGTAAGACCATTGGCACGTGGCTAATATGGAGTACTCAATTTATTGTAATATGAAAGGAATTAGTCAAATCCTCAATTAATTCATTTGCAAAATGAGTGCCTCTATCTAACACAATTTCAAGGGGAAGACCAAATCATGGAATAGATCTTGAGTTAGGTAATTAGCAACTATCGTAATAGTGGAAGACGGGACTGCCCAAGCCTCAACCTACTATGTTGAATAATCAGTGCAGGTCAAGATGTAATGATTTGTAGTAAGGCTAGCCAGGGGAGTAATTGGGCCAATGAAGTTAAAGCCCAATTTTTGGAATAGTTCCAAAGGGAGGATGGGTTGTAGAGGAAAATAATATCACAAAAAAGGTCACAAACTTTGAGTTGTTGTTGGACAACAGAATTGCATCGGATGTCATTGAAGATTTTTCCCGTGTTTCTTGCAGAACAAAAACGAGTAAATACTATGGTGTTGCACTACCACTTACTGCACTTATTCCTTCACAGATCGTGCCTTCATTATCTTTACGCTTTGGGGTCCCCAATGCAATGTTTACTCCAATGGTGTGTTTGTCACTTATGTACTTCAGATAGATCTCATCGGAACATGTTACTGGCATGTAGTTGATAAGAAGCACTTTGAATAGGATCATCAGTGTAAACCTCTATTCACATCTAGTTCCGTGAAGGAACAACACAGGTTGACAGGGTTCCTGGGTGGTAGAATCCAATGATAATTAGATCCGTGTATTTCTCCAAGGTGACTTGACTGAATAAGTTACCAGGTTATCAATCATTGTAATAGACTTAACTGCATTAAACCTCATAGGATCACAACTACCAGACAAATTGCTTCAATCACCAAATGACTTAATCATTTGTGCTTTAGCAACACAAACAATCAAATACTACACCATACTTTACAGAACTAATTCGAGACAACAAAATTCAATTTGACAAAGTGTCCTTCTTTGCACAACATACCAGACAATCTGGCATATCCGGTACCTATCTTCTCTTACGAATGTCTATGCACAGGAGATAGAACATTGTTCATTCATTTGAAGGGTTACATCCGGTGGTCTACCTCTTTAGCGAGAAGTTTCAAGGTATTAATATTTACAAAGGTGTTCAACAGCTAACACACTTTTTGTGGTAATTTACCTATAGTTAGTCAAGAAAAATGACCAACCCATAATTGATTTTTACCTTTCTAGATTATTGAGTCAGAATTGTATTTCCATCAATATGAGGAACTATCTTAATAGACATCTTGTCTTGCAAGGTTTATGGACCAAATATACTAACTCCTCTGATAAGTGAGGGAATTAAATTTATTGGCATTAATGATCTTGGTAAAACTCACTCGTATCGCATGGTCATTAAGAAATCGATTTTTTGATCTTTTTCTAAATTTATTCATTTCCTTGTTTGTAAAAGTAAAATTAGTGATAGTAATAAATCTAATAGGGTATGCATAGCCTTTATGTCAACTGATCGTACTCCCTTCTTGAATTTTATAACTGACATTCGATTTCTGATCACACATCTTTATGTTTAGAGATCCCTCTCTTCTAGTCAGGTCAAAGAAACCAATAACAAACTCAAACTTGGTAAGCCCCTTGGTATAAATGGTTTATGTAACAAAGTCTATATTGAAATAGAAGATTAAATTGATCCTTACCTCATATTAATGTTGCAAGAAGCTATTGGAGTAGGCCCTCTCTCATTCAAGGTAGAAGTTAGGTTTACACAAATTCTTAACATGAATGGCTTAGAAAATGGGCTTTGGAATTGGAGGCCTATAAATCTCCTATCTTTTATATATACCACCCTTCCTTCTTTCATAGCTAGGATGCTACTCCATGATAGCATTTATACAGGACCAAAGTGAAAATTGCATGTTAATACGTTATCGTCTACATCAATCTTATTTCGAGTCGTATCTTGTGCGAGGTGCTATGCAATGCATGACATCACAATGGTTAGTCGAGAAAAACGACCAACCCATCAATAGTTCGAATTGTATTCCATCAATATGAATTCGAAATCATAACCTTCAAGTTAGAAGTGTAATGGGCTAACCACTTGACCCAAAAGCTTTGAGGACTCCTTCCTAATCCTGTCTCTTGAGGTGTAGTTCAACCATCCCTTGCCTATCAAGGAGGTGATTTAAAAATCTACTACCTACCACTTTATGACACTTTTGCATTCTTCATCTTCAACACAACAAGACAAATTAAATTCTTTACTATGTCCATATAAGCTTCTTACTAGCATCTAGTATCATTGTGATTGCTTCCTACTATGTCAAGGCTAGGAATTACGATTTCGGTGACTTTGGAATTACTTCTAGATTGAAAAGATGGGCATCAAGTAGTTGTTTTAACACTTGTTAACCTCTATTTACGTTGACAAGGTTCTTTGTATATTTATTAAACCCGAAACCTTGACTATGCATCTTTTATGATTCAAAGAATGGAATTCCGGTCACTAAATCGAAGCTCACTTATTGTACTCACTTCGTTTTCATGATTGCGTTTTCTATAGTTTTCCCAAAGCGCCCATATAAAGAGCAACACATGGTGAGGGCTCTTCTTCCCTCTGCCAAGAAGTTTTGGATCCATCATTTGGTCACAATCATAGCACGGAAAAATTTTGAAAGAGTATGACAAATTAAGGATTTTTAGAAGAACCTCTCGTTCCTCACAATTTGAAAGAGTTCCTTTCTCAAAAACTAAATTTAGACTTTTTACCTCTAAGGAAACACATTCTTAAGGCTAAAGAAAAGGCTAATAATATTTCTATTCTAACACTTAAGGGGCCAGCTTTAAGTATTTATGGAACCTTTGAACATTGAGAATTTGTAATCATAAAGAAAGTTTCTTTAAATATTGATGTCGTTAGGAAAAGGAATTCTCTTTCTTTTGTGGGCTAATCCCAAAGTGATTTCACCTTGCTTAGAATTATTCATGAAGAGTTTGTAATTCTTTTATATGGATAATTATTTTTATAATATTCTTTTTACTTAGGGAAGACTTTATGTAGAGTGCCTTTTGAGAGAACTTCACACATCTATACATAATGTAATGAGTTTTTACCATGCAAATGCTATATCAACTCATCATCATTTTTGTAGATCTAGAAGCTTCTAGTTACATTATACAAGCTTACAACTTTTCTAAACAATTTGAAAACTCCATAAAATTCTGATAAAACGTAGATCTTTTAGTTGCTTCCTATAATTACATCTCTCACATATGTTTTCAACTCGCACATGGTGGAGTCTAAGGACTGAAGAAGCACATGAACATCACAAGGAAGAACATGAGGCTTGGACAACAACACAACAATAATTTATTACCAATTCAATGTACAAACATAAGTGATCCATGCGGGTAATAGGCATGTATACCAATCGGGCAAAAAACCTCTGAAAAGAGGGAAAAAGCTACCTCCGCTATACATCACTACCAAAATATATCGACACACCCCCCCCTTCAGAGGGATGTGGTGAACAGGGAGCTAGCACTCATGTATAAGCAAGTGTGAAGCTATGTGGAATGAAATAAACCCACAAAGGGAAGTAATCCTAAAGCTTTGTGAAAAGGATTCAAACTTATCCCTAGACAAAACCTTGTGAGAACACCTCTAACATTATCCTATGCAGGCATATAAGACAAGCTGGTCTCTCCAACAGAGAGTCTCTCCCTGACATATTGATAGTGCTTGATCCAACATAAACACCTTTTATATAATTGATCCAACATAAACACCTTTTATATAATTGATCCAACATAAACACCTTTTATATAATTGCTTAGATAAAGCTGCCAAATAGGAAAAATAACAGAGTCTTGAAGTTTAATCCTCATGATATTTTGTTGTATCTATGGTCCTCAAGTTTAATCATCAAAGGATAGCAATATATGCTCCATAGGCAATGCAAGAGCACCGAGAGATTCCTCTGTGTACTTACGAAACGAGCCTAGAGTCCAGTACGTAGAGTGCTAGTCTAACTTCCATGTATTGTCATGAAAGGCTACATAAGATACATGATGTTATTTTCTTACTTAGAAGGGAAAGTCTCTTAGCGAACTAATAGCTTAATCTATTTCTAAGGTCTAATCAATGAGAAGGAGGGGACCGTGAGCTCAACCTCATTGAATTATTTCAGAAATTATCTGGCTTAAGACGTTTTATAGCCCATTAGAAGCATCATATTCAAATTAGAGGAGTTAACTAGAGAAGATGTGTACAAGAGAAGATATTCAAATTAGAGGAGTTAACTGACTTACCACGAGAATAATCAATTGAATTGAGATACTTAATGAGATGCACTTGGACATGTACATACTCAAGCCTAGACTCATATTAAGATGAAGATCACCTCTTCTTTCTCGTAGAACCCTTAGCGTAAAGCATTGTTATCATATTCCTTTAGATCTTCCAGCAATCATATTAAGATTGGTGGAAGATGAAGATCACCTCATCTTTCTCGTAGAACCCTTAGCGTAAAGCATTGTTATCATATTCCTTTAGATCTTTGTATTCATTATTTCTTTCTTACTACACAAATATTGTTGATCTTGATGTGTTCTTTTTGTTTTGGTTTGTGTGTGCTTGTTGTCTAGAGGCTTTTGAAACAAAAGTTAGGATAATAGTCCTCCTCATTTTAAACAATTTGACAGGGACATAAGTGACATCATGTACCAAGGAAGTTGAAATCCTTATATTTTCAAATAATATTGGCAAATCAAGCTTATCATCTCTTAAGTAGTGATGCTTGTTTTTTTATAGATATCCTTGTAATGTTTTGCATATGATGAGAATGCTCATAAAGGTCAAGGTCCTAATTTTGAGGGAGCCAATGCCTAATAGTTGGATGTATGGTTGTTTCTAAGCAGTTCGAGTGTCCATACTAAGTGTATGGGAGGTTGAAGGCTTCTAAAGTTCTACATGGTCAAGGGTTTCTCAAGGTTGGAATGTACGATTGATCAAAGATCAACCCCTTTTAAAAGTTGCACTTTCAATGGACAACACGGAGGATGAAGAAGGAAATTTCCAGCCAACATAGCATGTGCTTGTTGGATGTGATGGCTGGATGCACTCAGAAGTTGAGTTGATGCTGCAAATCCTGCTTCACACCTGCCCTCTCTTCTCTTCAGATATGCTTAGTAGACTCCTTGAGCTTCCAAATAACACCAAAATATGCTATATATACTTTGGAAAAGGTTTGAGTAATGACTTGATCAAAAAAGACTACTTGTGATTTCAAGAATCCTGAAAAACTTGCTATATTGGTATTGACACCTGCTCAGAGTTATGCTCAGTGTGACCAGTGTAGTTACAATTAGCAAAATTCCTTCTAGAGATATTCAATTAGCTTAGTAAGCTTCCATTTGCAAGTGGAATGAAAGAAAATGATAAACCACACTCAGAGAAATCACTTTAGCAAAATAAGGTGTACCCCCGACTTTTTAGGAGACTTACAGTCACAGACCAGTGAGCACCCCGACTGAGATTTCTCTGTGATGGTAGATCCAATGGCCTTGAAACTTTGTAGGTGTATAGTAGACTTTGAGCTGAATCCAATGCACTTTGAATCATCCAATTTGGTTCAGTAGATCTTGAGATATGCCTCTTGGAAGTTGACAGAGTTGAAGGTAGTCACTCAAAGAAAAAACAGAGACTATGAATATATGTATATTGATTAAATCTAATGATTGTACATTCCCATTGGCATGTAATGTGATGCTCAATGGTACTCAGAGGTGTAGGCTATAGTGTAGCTCACACACACTCAATGATTGACTCAGAATTGCCTCGGGAGGAGTGAAGATACCCGCGACTTTTGACTTGTAGCTTTTATAGAGATTGAGTAAATTTTGCATTTCAAATCCATGTCAATCTCCTTGAATCATGTACCTAAAAGTGAATGAGATATTCTCTCAATCATTCACTCACTCAATTAATCAAATTTTCCACGACTTTCTCTGTTAGGTGTGATTACATGAGTGGTTAAAGTCTCATAGACTTTTACATGAGATAAAAGGTAAGAATCAATAAGACTAGGTTCCTATGGTTATTGATTCTTGTACATATATCCTTCAAGGGTTCCAAGCTAAGCCTTCAAAATCCAAGCTTTATGTAAATTCTTCAAGGATGATATCCAAGCCAAGTCTTTCAAAGCTTCCTATGCTCCAAGCCAATGTGTGTAGGCTTGTTTTGCACCAACAGCTCCCCCTCAAGCCAAACACTTTGGCTCAAGTCTTCATCTCTAGTCTTCAATGATTTCCTGTAATCCAATCATGGATTTAAATCTGCATAGCTTGCTTCCATCCAGAGCTTTAGTAAGCAAATATGCACATTGTATATTAGTAGACACATATGATAATTGAATTTCTTTGCTAAGTAACTTCTCCCTCACATAGTGGTAGTGAACCTCTATGTGTTTTGTCCTAGCATGATAAATTGGATTAGCTGCTAGGTGAAGAGAACTTGTGTTATCACCAAATATGATTGGTGGCCTTGTGTATAGGCCCAATTCTGAATATAATAGCTTCAACCATATGGCTTCTTGAGTGGCATTGGCTAGCCCTCTGTACTCTGCCTCAGTAGATGACAAAGCTACTGTGGGTTGTTTCTTGGATGACCAAGAAATTGGTTTATCACCTGCAAAGCATATGTAACCAGATGTACTCCTCCTGTCATCCTTGCAACCTGCCCAATCTGCATCTGAGTATACCTTAATATCAATGTCTGATGAATATGGAAAGTACAAACCATGATTTTGTGTTCCCTTTAGGTACTTTACTATCTTCTTGGCTGCCTCCAAATGTGGTACTCTTGGTTTATGCATAAATTGGCTAAGTACACTAACACCATATGATATATCAATCCTGGTTAAGGTAGCATAATTAAGACTACCTACCAAACTTTGGTAACCTGTAATATCCTTGAGTTCTTCTCCTTCATGTGCACTGAGTTTATGGTTGACCTCCATAGGAATGTTTGAGACTTTAGCTTCCTGCAAATTAAACTTCTTGACCATGTCCTGAATGTACTTCTTCTGAGTAATAAAGATACCTGAATTTGTGTAGACCAATTCAAGTCCTAGGAAGTACTTCAATAATCCAAGATCATTGATCTTGAATTCCTTCATCATTTGTCCTTTGATGTGTCTAATTCCCTGAACATCATTTCCTGTAATAATGATGTCATCAACATAGACACACAAGTATATTACCTCTGAATTGTTCCTCTTTATAAACAATGAAGTATCTGCTTTACTCATCACAAATCCTTGATCTAGGAGATAGGTTGTCAACCTGTAATTCCATGCTCTAGGTGCCTGCTTCAATCCATACAGAGCCTTCTTCAATTTACAAACATGATTTACCTTATTGGGATCCTCATAGCCAGGTGGTTGTGACATGTAGACTTCCTCAGATATCCATCCATTCAAGAATGCATTCTTCACATCCAATTGGTACATGTTCCAATTCTTGGATGCAGCTACACTCACCATAACTCTGATAGTTGGCATCTTGGCCACAGGAGAAAATGTCTCCTCATAATCAATGCCTTGGGTTTGTGCAAAACCCTTGGCTACCAACCTAGCTTTATACCTGTTTATTGTACCATCTGAGTTCCTCTTGAGTTTGTAGATCCATCTGGATCCTATCACCTTCATGGAGTCCTTCTTGGGTACCAAGTCCCAAGTATCACTCTCCTTGAGAGCCTCCATTTCTTCATCCATTGCTTCCTTCCATTCTGGTTTAGTAATTGCTTCTTCAAATGTACCTGGTTCTTCATTCAAGATATCCTTTGCAAGATATACAGAGTGCTTGGTTACAAGTGAAGTATCATACCCATACCTAATAGGTTTCTTCTTTTCTCTTTGAGATCTCCTCATAGCTTGAGTTGAGGATTCTGGATTGTCTTCTAGTTGCTTCATCTTCATCTTCCCTTTGGATTTCCAAGCCTTGAATTCTTCAATGTTGATGGTGTCTTCATCATCTGAGCTTGTGTCCTCTTTCTGAATTGGTTCTTGTCTGCTAAGCTTTGGAAAGTCTTCTTCCATGTCATAAGGTAGGCTAACTTTCCTGCACTCATTTTCATACCATGAATCATTCTCATCAAATATGACATCTCTGCTTACCTTGAAGCCTTTGTTTGAGGGGTTGTAGAATCTGTATCCCTTTTGGTTCAAATCATAACCAATGAAGATACACTTTTCAGCCTTAGGGTCTAGCTTTCCCCTTACCTGTGAGGGAATATGCACATATGCAACACACCCAAAGATTTTACAATGATCCAGAGATGGTCTCTTACCATGCCAAGCCTCATAGGGTGTCATTCCATCAAGTGTCTTTGATGGCAACCTGTTAATTAAATATGTGGCAGTAGATACACTCTCTGCCCAAAGATAATTTGGTAATTTTTTCTCATTAAGCATAGACCTAGCTGTCTCTAAAATGAGTCTATTCCTCCTTTCAGCTACCCCATTTTGTTCAGGTGAGTACCTTGTGGTAATCTCCCTCTTGATACCTCTTTCTTGCAAGAAATCTTCAAAGTCATTGGAGAAGTATTCTCCACCACCATCTGACCTTAGCCTCTTCAAATGTCTACCTGTTTGATTTTCAACTAATGCAAGATACTTTTTGAAACAATTAAATACTTCATCCTTATGTTTCATGAAGTATAAGACAGTCCATCTGCTATAGTCATCAATAAAGGACACATAGTACCTTGATCCAGATATGGATGGCTCCTTGCTAGGTCCCCAAACATCTGTATGCACCAATTCCAAATAATCTTCATGCATAAAACCTTTCTTGGTATAGGGTAATCTGTGTGACTTACCAAATTGACAAGCCCCACACTTGTATATCATGTGTTGCTTGGATACATTAGGTATCCCAAGCACACATTGATCCCTACTCATCTGCTTTATAGTCCTCTCTCCAATGTGACCTAATCTTTTGTGCCAAATCTCCAATTCTGATAGGGTTTGGTCTTTATAGTTGTACAAAGCAATATTCTTAGTGTCTTCAAGCTCAAAGGTAAATAATCTACCTGATTTTTCTCCCTTGGCTATCCTTCTGAATCCATGTCTTGGATCCTCCACATATGCACCATGTTGAGTGAACCTGACCTGTAGACCTTTTTCAACAATCTGACCTACACTCATCAGATTCTTGGTGATTGTTGGAACATACAACACTCTGCTTAGTAAATTCTGATTACCATCACTTGTTTTGACATTGCCTACTTTAACCACTGAATGTTTAGTGTCATCACCTGTCTGCACTTGGTGCTTGCCTTTGGGTTCTTCCAAGTCAGAGAGTAAGGCAACATTTCCAGCTACATGGTTAGAGCAACCTGAATCAATATAGAATAAGTGATCATCATTGATACCTGATTTAGATGTTATGTTCATGATCAACAAGGAATCATCTTGCTCCTCTGCATAATTGTTGTAATCCTTCCTATTCCTGTATCCACCTTGATAATTGCCATTGTGATTGTAGCTATTGTTGTAATTATTGTTGTAGCCATGGTAGCCTTGAGATTGATTGAATCTGCCTCTGCCTTGAGAGTATCCTCCTCTTTGGTGACCTCTTCCTCTTTGGTTCTTGTAGTTTTTGTAGCATTCATATGTAGTATGGTTAGACAAGCCACAAATATTGCATGGAGATTGATTGTAGGGTCTCCCCCTACCTGACTAACCTCCTCTGCCCCTACCTCTAGATGATCTACCTCTCCCTGCATAGTTTGCTTGGGAGGTAGAGCCTTCTTCATCAACCTTCTTGCTTTTACCCTTGTCTTTAGTCTTCTTATCAGTATATAGGGCAGAGGGATTGTTACCTTTTGATTGCTCTCCATTCTTTGTGATCTTTGCTTCATGTGTAAAGAGTTGTCCAATCAGAGTTGTTAGATCAGGTGCTTGGATGTCCATGTACAAGTCCATTGCAGTGGTAAAGCTCTCCCACTTGTCATCTGCCTTTAGTCCATTGATCACTTGTCTGACTATTTGCTCTTCCTCAATTTCTTCTCCAACACTTGCAAGTTGATCTGCAATGTCTTTGACTTTGGTGACAAAATCTGAGACACATTGTTTTGATTGCTTCCTAAGAGTTGTAAACTCAATCCATAGCTGATTCTTTCTGGCCCTTGTGCTTGATGAAAAATATGTTGACAAGGTTTCCCAAGTCTCTTGGGAAGTCTTACAGTTCCTCACATGAGGTAGAAGGAAATCAGAAATAGAGTTTAGAAGATATGACCTTGCCAAAGCATCTTTAGCACACCATTGGTTGAGCTTCTCATGTTCATCCTTTGTAGGTAGGCCTCTGGTTTTGAATGAGGGCAACTCCTCATCTCCTGATATGTATCCATACAAGCTTCTCCCTTGTAGATAGGTCTTCATTCTCAATGACCAAGCCTGGTAATTATTTCTATCCAATTTGTCAATGAAGGAAGGGAAACCATCACCCATGATTACCTTATTTGCTCTGATACCACTGTTGGATGTGATGGCTGGATGCACTCAGAAGTTGAGTTGATGCTGCAGATCCTGCTTCACACCTGCCCTCTCTTCTCTTCAGATATGCTTAGTAGACTCCTTGAGCTTCCAAATAACACCAAAATATGCTATATATACTTTGGAAAAGGTTTGAGTAATGACTTGATCAAAAAAGACTACTTGTGATTTCAAGAATCCTGAAAAACTTGCTATATTGGTATTGACACCTGCTCAGAGTTATGCTCAGTGTGACCAGTGTAGTTACAATTAGCAAAATTCCTTCTAGAGATATTCAATTAGCTTAGTAAGCTTCCATTTTCAAGTGGAATGAAAGAAAATGATAAACCACACTCAGAGAAATCACTTTAGCAAAATAAGGTGTACCCCCGACTTTTTAGGAGACTTACAGTCACAGACCAGTGAGCACCCCGACTGAGATTTCTCTGTGATGGTAGATCCAATGGCCTTGAAACTTTGTAGGTGTATAGTAGACTTTGAGCTGAATCCAATGCACTTTGAATCATCCAATTTGGTTCAGTAGATCTTGAGATATGCCTCTTGGAAGTTGACAGAGTTGAAGGTAGTCACTCAGAGAAAAAACAGAGACTATGAATATATGTATATTGATTAAATCTAATGATTGTACATTCCCATTGGCATGTAATGTGATGCTCAATGGTACTCAGAGGTGTAGGCTATAGTGTAGCTCACACACACTCAATGATTGACTCAAAATTGCCTCGGGAGGAGTGAAGATACCCGCGACTTTTGACTTGTAGCTTTTATAGAGATTGAGTAAATTTTGCATTTCAAATCCATGTCAATCTCCTTGAATCATGTACCTAAAAGTGAATGAGATATTCTCTCAATCATTCACTCACTCAATTAATCAAATTTTCCACGACTTTCTCTGTTAGGTGTGATTACATGAGTGGTTAAAGTCTCATAGACTTTTACATGAGATAAAAGGTAAGAATCAATAAGACTAGGTTCCTATGGTTATTGATTCTTGTACATATATCCTTCAAGGGTTCCAAGCTAAGCCTTCAAAATCCAAGCTTTATGTAAATTCTTCAAGGATGATATCCAAGCCAAGTCTTTCAAAGCTTCCTATGCTCCAAGCCAATGTGTGTAGGCTTGTTTTGCACCAACAGTGCTAAGTTCAGAGGATTTCGAGGAGATGGTCCCGATGCTCATGTCCAAACATTCGATATTAACTACAGCGCATTGGAAAATTCAAATGATGATAAATACAAAGCCTTAGTTTTCCAATCCACAGGGGTTAGACCATTTGCTCCAAGTTGGGTTTATAGTTCCCCTTGAAAACCTAGAAGGGATCTCTCTGATTGTCATTGTCCCTAAGAAGAATAAACAACTAGGCATCTATATCACTTACCAAAGACTGAATGCGACCACTATTCCTGACCCTTTGCCATTCCTGGAGAGAATGCTTGATGAAGTTGCCGGCTGAGAAATGTACTCTTTTTTAGATGGGTACAATGATTATAATCAAGTTCATATGGTTAAGGTAGATATACCTAAAACAACCATTATCACTAATTGGGGAGTTTAGCATGCACAATGATGTGGTTTGGGCTCTCAAATGCCCCCAGCACATTTCAGCGGTGTATGTTGGAGATTTTTTCTCCTTATCTTACAAGCTTTATGCGAGTCCATGGGTCCTCAAGGAATCTTATAGACTCGTGTTATGATACCCTTATGAACTTTTTGACTTCTCGTTATCCACAGAATTCCTTGTCAGTAGCTACAAGATAGAAATTGGCCCTCATAAGACACATATGTTTTCAACTGGCTAAACATGGTGGATTCTAAGGATTGCAGAAGCACATTAACATCACAAGTGAGAAGATGAGGCTTGGAGAACAACAAAACACTAATTTATTACCAATTGAATGTACAAAGATAAGTGGTACATGCGGGTTATAGCCATATATACCAATTGGGCCGAAAACCTCTGAAAGACGGAAAAAGATACCTCCGTTATACATCACTACCAAAATATATCGACACCCCCCCCTTCAGAGGGATGTGGCGAACAGGGAGCTTGCACTCATGTATAAGCAATTATGAAGCTATGTGGAATGAAATAAACCCACAAAGGGAAGTAATCCTAAAGCTTTGTGAAAAAGATTCAAACTTATCCCTAGACAAAACATTGTGAGAACACCTGTAACATTATCCTATGCGGGCATATAAGACAAACTCATCTCTCCAACAGAGAGTCTCTCCTTGACATATTGATAGTGCTTGATCCAACATAAACACGTTTTGTATAATTGCATTTTCTATGGTTTTCCCAAAGCGCTTAGATAAAGCTGCCAAATAGGAAAAATAATAGAGTCTTGAAGTTTAATCCTCATGATATTTTGTGGCCCTCATAGGACAACTATACCATGCTGACCCTTCAAGATCCTGGCTCAGATGTATCCCGATGCATAAGGTGTCGTCAGTCCTAGCATTGGTTCACTCATACACCTACTAGTGGTCACTTTTCCCTAGAATTAACACATAAAAAGATCTTGCAGGGTGGTCTGTGGTGGCCGGCTATGCAAGGAGATGTGAACGAGTATGTCTGACAGTTTGATCCCTACCAACACATTGGCAAACACTTTTTGCGATATTATTTTCCTCTGCAACCTGTCCTCCCTTTGGAAGTGTTCCAAAAATTAGGGTTGGACTTCGTTGGCACAATTACTCCCCCGACTACCCTTACTGCAAATCATTACATCTTGACCTACACTGACTATGCCACACAGTAGGCTAAGGCTTTTGAAAGTTTGTTATGCCATTCCTATGATAGTTGTTAATTACTTAACTCAACATCTTTTTCCACGATTTGGCCTTCCCCTTGAAATTGTGTCAGATAGAGGCACTCAGCTGATTCCTTTCATATTACAATAAGTTGAGAACTCCATATTACCCCTGTGCCAATGTTCTTACTAAAAGCACAAACAAAACACTCTTGACTTTGCTCAAGAAGTTAGAATGTCTTCAGCTCTAGGACCATCTCCTACCCACAGTTTTTTGGGCGTATAGAACTACCTACAAGGTTATTATGGGTTATACTCCATTTAAACTACCCTATGGTATTGAAGCAATTACCCCCATGGAAATGGTTCTTCCTAGTCCATGTGTCACCATCGAACATAAATTGTTACCACCCGAGTCATTATTTTCTCAAATTGATGATTCACGGGCACTCAAACAATAGAGGTTTGAAAGTTTTTTTTGCTCATGCAAGAAGTGTAGCTCATACAAGTCCAGATGCATGATCGTTTTTTGCAGACTCTAGTCTTTGAAGTGGGTCAACTTGTACTATTCTACAACTCCAAGTTTGACAATGCTACAAGAAAGCTCAAAGTTTGCTGGTTTGATCCTTATCCATTTTTGGCACAGATTGGTCCGAAAACTTTTTGATTGCAGAAATTTATCAAAGTACCAGTTAAAAATCTAGTGAATGGGTCAAAACGTTGCTATTTTTGGTCAGTTTCCACATTCTCAATCATTTGTTTGCCACCCATATCTACATCATTTGCATGATCGTTATGGCATAATCTTTCTCGACTTGCATTCCTCATTAGGATTGTCCTGTTTTTAGACGATAATGATGGACTACCCCGCTTGTTTAAAACCTCTTAGTTTTGCCATCATTGATTATTGTTTTAAAACCTCTTTGTTTTAAAACCTCTTTGTTTTAAAACCTCTTTAAAACCGTCGTAGTTCATGCTACATAGGGATCTATCAATTGGTGGGTTATCCTGATCAAACACATTCATAAGGAAGGCCACAATCTAGTTAGGCAATTAGATAATGGCGACCATCCTAGAACTCACCTCCCATATCTTCATCTTGTCCTATACCCAAGCGACTTTCATTTCAACATCGGTGTTTTGTTGATCCCATGATGCTTTGCACAAGCGGCATTGCCCACACAAGAAGAAGATGAAAGCTTGAGTCTAATTTTGTATTGACCTCCCTACACCCACATCGTCATTACTTCATCCTCCTCCAGCTTTGAAAAGGTTTATCAAACCAAGATGGTTGATCCTTCCTCACCTTTACCTTTTTCTCTAGTGCACTCAGTAGCCTCTTCCTCCTCCTTAGTCCCAGCTCCCTCCTTGCCTCCTATTCCTCCCATAGATGAACAAATGTAGGAATCATCCCCTCCTCTGCCATCCCCTCCAATTAAGGATGCCTCTTTGATTATTGCACCTGCTCCCTCTCCTCCCCCAATGAATTCTCGGAAGCCTATATATATTGATGCAACACCTTATCTCGATCGTGCCCCTCCCAATCCCTCCCCTCGTTCGTCACCCTCTAACTCTCCGCCCAGTATCCCACCTAGCGCATGATGGTATTCACCCTATCCTGTGATTTCACCTTGAAACTGTGCCCATGTGGTCCTCTACGATGAGGTTGAACTACTCGAGATTCTACCCCTTCCAGCTGCAAATGAAGAATATTGGTAGTTCAGCATTAAAGAATAGTGTGTTCTGCATGAGTTCGGTCAACTCAGCACCTACCTATTACATATGCAAGGTCTGATTGCCCACTACATGGATCACTACCAATGCATTGTTGAACACTTTTGTGCCCATAGTGAATGATTTCAACTCCGTAATAATCAACTACTGAAGGATTTACACAATCACGTGTTCACCAATCAACAACTGGGTCATGCCTTATATTAGGAGCCTAGGTAGACTCAGTATTTCAAAAGCTTTTTTGAGGAGTCAAAACGGGAGTATGAGAAGTATAGGAAGCAAGTAACTAACCTAGAGGATGCCAATCCCAGCATCTCCTCCGAGTTCAATAATTAGAAAAGGAAACCATGGTGCAGGGCACTACGATCAATGAAACGAGATTCCACTTACAAGAACGGGCACATGAATTTGACCTCCTACAATAGATAGTGATGTCACTCAAAGAGACCAATGAGCAATTTCCTACCAAGGCCAACCACTAAGCTCAACAACTTTTTGGAGTGCAACAACAAGTTTTTGCTCTACAGAAGTTTGTGGCTGAAGAGAAGACACTGAAGGATCAAGTCTTATAGAGTGCTTGGGGTACACTAACCCAGCAAGACTTTTATTTACAAGAGGAATTTGGTCTGCAGCTTGCCAAACCTTCGAGTCGGACATTTTTGTCACAAGCTACTACTTCTGATGCTATTGTAGAGGGCTGAGTTACACTCCAACCAGACGTAGTACAGCACCTCTTGAAGACAATGAGCAAGAAGATTCAAGCTACCTTGAATGATGCTAGAGATTCTTTTAAAGCTAAAGTTTTTCCACCGTTCAAAGATGAACATGATGAAGCCCAAGGATGCTTCCATTTTTGTACTTAAATTTCTGTGGGTGTGGGTCCTCTGTGCATGCTAGTGTTAGCTATCGGATACCTTTGTAAATATTAATACCCTGAAACATCTTGCCAAAGAGTAAAACCATCATATGTAACCCTTCAAATGAATAAACAACATTTTATCTCGTGTGCGTAGACATCCGTCAAAGATCGCATGCATCAGACATGCTGGATTGTCTCATCTGCTCTATAGAGAAGGACACTTTGTCAAATTGAGGTTTGTAGTCTCAAATTAGTTATGTTATGTGTGGTGTAGTGGTTGATTATCTGTGTTGCTAAAGCAAAAGTGATTAAGTCATTTGTTGATTGAAGTAGTCTATTCATGTAACTATGATTCTATGGGGTAGATACGTCTATTACAATGATTGGTTAGTTGGTAACTTATTCCCAAGAACCTTGTCCACCTATCATGTTCCTTCACCAAACTAGATGTAAACAAAGGTTAACAAGTGTCAGAACAACTACTTGATGCCCATCTTTTCAATCTATAAGTAATTCCAAAGTCACCAAAATCTTAATTCATAGCCTTGACATAGTAGGAAGCAATCACAATGGTACTAGCTGCTAGTAGGAAGCTTATATGGACATAGTAAAGAATTTAATTTGTCTTGGTGTGTTGAAGATGAAGAATGCAAAAGTGTCATAAAGTGATAGGTAGTAGATTTTTAAATCACATCCTTGATAGGCAAGGGATGGTTGAACTACATCCTATGAGACAGCATTAGAAAGGAGTCCTCAAGGGTCAAGTGGTTAGCCCATTACACTTCTAACTCGGAGGTTATGAGTTCAAATATCCAATAGATATAGCATTAGAATCAGAGCCCAGGGAGTAGGCTTGCGCAACGTGGATGGATTCCACAAAGCCATGGGCACCCAATGGCATCTAAAAAATGTGCTTCACTACTCTATTATGTGAAATGGTTCTAAGGCACGAGAAGATGACAAAGTTTGATAGAGTTGTATAAGGTACCATTGATAAAACTCTCAAAGTGAACTTTCCAAAATATTGTTCTATCCCAAGGGTGAATCATTACCACCATATTTACATGCTTTCTTTTAGTTAGACTGGGCTAGTTGCTATGACACTTGTGTGCCACCAATGGTTTTTGCTTCATGTTTGGTAGTTCATGCATATCTTTGTTCAGCAAGAAGAAGCCTATTCTAGCCACTTCTAGTTGTGAGTCTGAGTATAGGGAATGTTGTGAGGCTTTCATGGTGAATGTTGACTACGTATGGCTTACACAACTTTTGGCTGATTTGGGTGTTGGTGATGCTACCACCATGTTCACTTATTGATGAAGCGTATTGGCAGTTGCAAGGAACCCTATGTTCCATGCTAGCACTAAGCACATTGAGGTGCACTATCATTATGTGAGGGAGAGGTTCTCTGTTGGAGAGATCAATTTGGCATATGTGCTCACATAGGATAATGTTGGAGACCTTTTCATAAAGGCTCTGCCTAGGGAGAACTTTAAAGATTTGGGCTTACTTCCTTTTGTGGATTGATCTCTTTCCACATATCTTGGCACTTCCTTATACATGAGTGCCAACTCATTGTTTGCCACATCACTCCCAAGGGGATTTGTTGATATATTTGTGTAGTGATGTGTGCAAACATAGTTAGGACCATCAAGCCACTTTTTTTCCTCTTTAGGAACTTTTTACCTTGCCTTGTATAAACACCTATAACGCTAACGGGTCATTGTATCTTTGTACATTCACTTGGTAATACATTTTGTATTGTGTTCTGCTCCAAGCTTCTTCTTCTTCCTTGTGATGTCTCTATGCTTCCACATACCTTTATCTCCAATCGTGCTTTTGTGTAGAAACAGCAAGAAAACAAAGTTTGCAAGTTGAAAAGGCATTATATGTTTTGAAGCAAGCACCACATGCTTGGTATAAGAAGATACATGCCTAATTGCTAGCACATGGTCTTGAAAACTATCCAATTGAGAGAACCTTATATATTACATGTGCAGATGATGTACTTCTAAATCCATGTTGTATATGTTGATGATATGCTACTCATTGGTCCTAATGAGAAGCATGCTACTAAATTTAAGGCTGATTTGCAGGCCCCTTTTGAGATGTCAGATTTTGGGCATTTGCATCATTATTTTGGAATTCAATTTATTCAAGTTGATGGGGGAATAGCTTTGTGTCAAAGAAAATATATTGACACATTATTTCAATGTTCTGGCCTTGAAGACTGCAAAGCTATTACCACTACCATGGAAACAGGTTTATGGTGGGTTCTTCATGATGTTGGAGATGCATTTGATGTTTTTCTCTATCAATGGGATATTTTATGCTTGATTTACTTATGCATAAATCAGCCTCATATTCAATTTGATGCCTCTTAGATGAGCAAGTTTGTGCATTACATAAATGTCAAGCATTGGTAGGCGGTTAAGTGCATTTTTCGCTATTAGAGTGGTACCCGACTACGAGTATTGTTTTATCCCAAGGTGTGACTATGAGGATCGTTTTACATGCATTCTTTGACTCACATTAGGATAGTTGCTATGGCACTCATGTATTCACCCATGGTTTTCTATTCATGCTTGGTAGCTCATGCATATCTCGGTTGAGCAAGATGCATCCTACCATGGCCACTTCTAGTTGTGACCTTGAATATAGGATTGCTTTCATAGGAATAGATGAGTGCATATGCATCAGACACCTTTAGGTTTATTTTGGTAGTGGTCTAGTCTTCTACCACCACCATCTTTGTTTGGCGTTAGAGCACATTTGAAGTTTTGAGGAACCCTATGTTCCATGCTTGTGCAAAGCACATTGAGGTGCACTATCATTGTGTCAATGAGAGGTTCTCTACTAGAGAGATCAATGCGGTTTATGTTCCCACACATAATAATGTTGCGGACCTTTTCATGAAGGCTTTGGCTAGGGAGAAGTTTGAAGCTTTTCACAAAGCTTTGGGCTTACTTCCTTTTGTGGATGGATTTCTTTCCACTTAGCTTGGAACTTCCTTATAGATGAATGCTAGCTCCTTGTTCAACGCATCACTCCCCAGTGGGATTTGTGGATGTATTTCGGTGGTGATGTGTGAAAACACTTAGGAAAACCCTAGCACTTTTTTCCCTCTTTAGGATGTGTTGTTTTGTCTTGTCTTTTATATACGTGTATAACCATAATGGGTTGCTTATCTTTGTACGTTACTTGGTAATACATCTAATATTGTGTTTTGCTCCAAGCATCTTCTTCTTCTTCCTTATGTTTTTCATGTGCTTTAGTGGACCTTGATCCCCAACAAGAAGACATTCACCAACATGGAGGACAAAGAAGGCAACTTCTAGCTAGCATAACATATGCTAAGTTCGGAGGATTTCAAGGAGATGACCCTGTAGCTCCGTGATGAGTAGCACCTCTTTTAATGTCAATCCGGGAAGACGTGAGGATGGTATGAAGACCTCGAGCAAGTGAAGGCACAAGTGCGTGAGTGAGAAGCACACTAACATGCACATACATACACACACACGCGCACACACGGCAAGACAAAGAGTGAGAATCAATGGAGTTCTTAGATTACTTTCGAGAAGCTCTTACAAGTTCATTTCAATTACAATCTAACCTCCAAAATGAGCTCTCTAGCTCCTTTTATAATTTTTGACTAGCTTTGGCCCTGTCCAGACCTAGTGTCCGGCCTAGTTAAAAATTAGGTTCCAGGGCTTATTTGAGGGCTCAAACGAGATCTAAAAAATACGAAAATTGGTAGGTAGATACTTCTAAAGCTCCTCAAGCTCAAGGACTCCTTGGCTTGCACAAAATGGAGCTACAAAAAGGTGAAAATGGTATTTACATGGGTTTTTAGTGATGAGAATCACTTTTAGATGGTGTGAGGGTTTTGGAAAGGGTTGCCTTAGTGCTTGATCTGCATGTATGCTCGTACTTGCTTCTTCATGAAAAGAATTATTGGCCTACCTGCCAAATCGTCTATGACCACCGTGCTTGCTTGTGCTGTCTCTCCGCTCTGACTCTCTTCTTTGGCTTTCATGTCTTGTAAGTCCTGGTGTACCCTGACTGCTGCCAACACCCCCCCCACTCTCGCGTCTGTCGCCCCTGATAGACCCTTGTCTAGGGGGTTTTTGAACATAATATTGGACGACATCGGAGGCTAGGTGGTGTTCTTCTAGTCGTAAGCCGCGTGCTAGATCTATGAGCAAATCATCCCAATTCACAGGTCCGGGAACATCTGGATGAGGCACCCTCAATTGTTCTGAGTGAATAGTTCGCTCCACAGCAAATAATTAGAGGAGATGTGATGGTCTGGGTATAAAGATTTCGGAGTGATATTCCCAGAATCCTGTGATGAACATCTCCTCAAATATCTGTTTAAAGCAGGCTGGGAGGTACTTGATTCTGGCGTGCCAAGCATATATTACTTCAATTGATGGGGTGGTACTCATATCGTACACCAGATCCTGGTTTCCTGTCACGAAGCCTGCTCCTGAGAAGTGGGGGTCCTTAATATTCTTAAATGTCCGGAAAGTGATCAGCATTAATTCAAATATTTTCATACACATCTGGGCCATCACATCGGGATTATTGCGCAGCCGAATGCTCCAATGACGAATTGTAGAAATCATGTAGTTCACCGTGGGGGGTCCTCGTGGAGGTGCTAGATAAACGTAATTTAGCCATTTTGCGCAGGCTTTGATGTCTTTGACAGCAATAGTGAATTCAGGCCAGGTGCGTCTTCGAAGAACTGGAATGTAACAAGGATTATATTTAATAAACAATGGCATATTATTCCAGGTTCGGACCATTTCAAGATATGTTTCCAAGAGCCTGATTCTCTAGGTGGGTTGATGGATGGATCCACGCTTAGCACTTTCCGGTATATCGTCTGGACCAAATTGTGTAGCAAACGTGGGAGGCTTGCCGCATTGTCGTTGAATCTCGGCGTTGTAATCGGCCAAAAGTATGCAGTATGGCACATATTGGTCATCATTGGTGCCAATCCATCTATGGTGAGACATACTTCTGAAATATTCTGATTTTATGACAGTTTCTTCTAGTTTCGCTAGTGATTGGATCTGAATGGCCACCCGTTCTTCATGGGTGTTCGCTGTCTTTTCCAATGTCTGAAGCCACTCGGGTGCTTCCACTTCCAAGGTGTCTAGTCCCTCTGAGGTTTGCTGCCCTCCTGGCATTGGCATAGGAACATATGGTTCCTCATACGAATCATCTACCTCGATAGGGACCAACTCTTCTGGCTCTGGCTCTACTACTGGAGAGGGCTGCCTTTCGTATGTCAGTAACCTCTTTTGTAATGCTGCCACCTGCTCAGTTAAATCCTTTACTTCGTCTGAGGTAGAGGTTGATGGGGCACTCTTCGGTTGTTCTTCCTGTTCCTTAAGTATACCCCGTAGTGTGTCACGTTCTCTTTCCAAGTCATCATGGGCTTCCAAAAGATCTGCATAGCTTTCCAAAATGGTTTGCATCGTCTCTGAGGGCACTGCTTTGAACTGCTCTGGATCTATCTCGTGGGGAGAGCCTTCCATTGCCGCTTCCAAATTCTCTTCATTTTGTTTCTGCAGTCTCTTGTTCTCTTCGAGTGCTGTGGCCATGTGTTTTCTGAGTAGTGCCAAGTTACGTCTGACTCGTAGGTTATCGGCCTGGTATACTTCGAGCAAAGCTTCTAGTTGTTTGACGCCTGATTCTTTCGATGGTTGAGGTGCCTCCAGTAGTGTTTGGTGAGCCTGCTCAAGCGTTGTATAACGTTGATTTACATCTGCATTTTCCTCTGCCAGAATTGTAAGTTGTCTTTGTAAGTTCTTGTGATTTGTTGTCAGTTGTTGATACGGGTCGTCAAGAGCTCTGTACTCATTCTGAAGCTGATATACACATTGATTTAATGCTAGAAATATACTATGTACATTAAATGATGCAGGAAATGGGGAAGATGCAGGAGGAATGGGGACGGGAATGGGAGTTGTGAATGATGTGGATGCAAGTGGAGATGTGGGTGGAGGGGGTATGGGAGATGGAGGTTGCGTGGGGGGAGGGAGTGGTACTGTGGCAGGAGATGTTTCCATAGTGTCAAATGTTTGAGTGACTGTGTAGATTGGGATTGTGGGTGGAGTGGACGTGACGTTAGTGAAGAGAGTGGTGAAAGTGGGCATGGAGACTCCCCCGAATTGGATTCCTGGAGAGAGTGGAATTCCCATGACGATTGTGGTGATAGTGGGTGTAGAGGTGATAGTGTCACGTGGTGGAGTGAGTTGTGTAGTGAGAGGTGGGGAGGGTGGTGACAGTGGTGCTTCCTGATGCTCGTCTGTTTGCGTTGTATCTCCTGGTGCTGAGACGTCGATATGAATTTGTTTCCCAGACCTCATGGGACGGGCGGGAACTCTTTTCTCAAATCGATGAATGTAGGCCATTGCCTCGTGAATGGCCTCATCCAATCCTACTGCATCGGCGTGTAGGTTGATGGATTCGATGAACAAATCATCCACGCCTTCCTCTGCAAGCAAATCGTTCATGAGTCTCTTGCCTGCTTCAAGTGACATTTTATGCTGTTCTTGAACTAGCTTCATGGTTCGATATAGTCTTTTTATTTGTGCTGAATACGCGGGGGCACTTGCTAGCTCAGAAAGCTCGTCATACTCTTGTTCTTCGTAGGCTTCCTCTTCTGGTTCTGTCTCTTGTTCATCTACGTCGACTTCTACAACTTGCGATCGGGTGGGGGCTGACGTTGTTGTGTGGGGTTGTGGTTCCTGAGCTTGCTGTGTTTCCGTTTCGAGATTCGAGTCGTAGATTAGTCTAGCCACTTCTTCGTCAGTGAGATCATTGAGAGTGAAGCCCTGTGGAAATTCCAAGTCGGATGGAACGGGTGGAAACACTAGATTGGGTCCTTCTGTGCTTGGTCTTGGTAGCCGAATAGTGAATGGTCTAACGCGTCGTGTCTGGGGAGGGGTAATTTCTGGTGTAGTGGTGGCTCCCCTTGGTTGAGCGCAGCCTGCCGCTGAGAGCCTTCTCTGGAATTCCTGAGCCCGAGACCATACGAGTGCCCGCTGAACAGGCACGTCATAGGCTAAGCATCGATAGATTATTTTGGTCAGAGCACAACACCCGTGGAGCACATTTTTCTGCTTCTTGTTCCACCGTTGATGGGCTAGGTGGATCTGATCTATGATCCAATGTGGCACGTTGATAGGAAGATTTTCCGTTTCTGCCAAATACAAACTAAACCATATCTTTTTTGGTGGCATGGTGAATCTTTCCTGGGCTGGAAAAGCAAAATGCTGCATGACGGTCGGTAGGTGAAGAGCGATGGTCGGTGTCATTGCTACCATATCCTTCAGTTTGTTGAGATCTTTATGTTTCATTCTGCCTAGAACCATTGTCTCCTTTTCAGTAGGAATGTGCATGCCATGCATGCTCAAAGCTTCTCGTACCAGATTGAGGGACAGTTTGAATCTTTTTAATTCATGGCCCGGCAACAGTGAGGGTAACACAAAAGTGTTGTCACCTCCCTTGGCTCTGCTAGGAGTGATGGTACTGATAAGATAAGAACAACGTAAGAAATCTAGCTTTGGCAAATGACCCCTAAAATAACTGTCCAGCCCTGCTTTGGTCCATACAGAACGCATGACTTCGGCATTTTGATAGCTCTCAAATTCGCGCGTGAAAAAATGGTAGCGACCCCATTTACCATTAAACTCCAATTCGGCCTCCCAGAAATAGGTTCCATCACCCAATGGTCCTGCAACATCACTGAACCAATGAGCGTGTTTGTCCACTTGAGAGGTGTGTCCCTGAGGAGGATCCTGAATTGGGAGCACATGCACAACTTGAAGTTCTTGTGGTCTTCCGTTCTGTGCGCTGGATCCGGCGTGAGAACTGGAACCTCCGGCTTCAGCCATGGTTATTGCTTGCTACTGGTTCTGTCGAGAATATAGAGCATGCGTTAATATTGTAATGGACAAGATAGAACGTGTTTTGCCCTCGTTACAATATTATCGTGAGGTGAGTAATGGGTTAGTAGTCAGTGAGTGCACGATGCCAGTGTGTGTAGTTAATGCCTGGGTGGTCCTAGGAGCTAGATGGGAAGATGCACTGTCTGACTAATGCAGTTAGTAAGTGGAGATGAATTCACAAATTGGGGTCGGGGGGTTTATTACAAGTCTTAGGCTGCCAAACACCATGGATGGCCTTTGGTTTTAGTTTTGTGGAGACTCGGGAGGGTTGCATGGGTAATTCTGTTGGGGGTTGTTGTGTCTTCGGGACCCATTTACGAGTGATTCTACTTGTGCGCATGGAGGAATGCGTGTTCGTGCGTGATGTGTAAGACTGGGCCTTAGGTGTTTTAATGAGTGAGACATGTTGTGCAGGGTTCGGCCTTTGTGTCGCTATTTGAGCCCGCAAGCAAGCCTTAGGCACCCAGATTTGTCGTGATTGTGGGCTAGCCTTCATTGACTTCTTGGGTACCCAAATAGACTTCACTTTCGTAGAAGAATGTATGAAGGACTTCTTATTAGTGTCGTGTTGGAGATCACTAATAAGAGGTTTTGGCCGTGGTGTTGGCCTGGTTGGAATAGGGTGTTCGCCTTTTCGCCTCCATACTTGTTTCATCGGCTGAAACAATCTGCTTTGGTCCTTTTTTTGGCCTCCAGTATAGGTATTGTTCTGCTTCTTCTGTATTCGTTCTTCCTTTGGTTGCTGCATCCTTCTGGCCCTTGGAACAAAAGGGAGTGCCTTCTTATCCTTGACTCCTCGATTGAGATCATCATTCCTCTGCATTACACAGTTTTTGACAAGAACAGTGTGGTCATCTTCATGTGTGCTCCTGGAAGGACCAGGAGTTTGTGCCTTTCCTAGATCCTTGAGTGCCTCATTTCCCAATTCCACTGTAATTTGACTATGATTGACCCATACCTGAAGAAGTCTCCTTCTTAGGTTTAGGTCAACCGCATGATCATAGATCCAGTCCTGACCCAAGACAAGAGGCTCAGTGAGGTCCTCATCTTGACACACTAGTACTTTGACTGTCATTGCCTCGTCCTGAATATAGAGGGGAAGTTCCACCTCGCCCATGCAAGGGGTTTCCACACCTCCCAATCCTATGAGATATGCTTCTATAGGATTGACAGTTAGTTTCAACTCTTGACAGTAAGACAATTTAACAGCACTAGTGGCTGCACCTGAGTCAATCAAGGCTCTCACAGTCCTTGCACTCTTTCCATGTCCTAGATCTAAGGTTATGAAAGGACGTCGATCAGTTATCCTATATGAGCTAACACCTGAAACTTCACACATAGCCATGGGATATCCTTGACCTGCATCGGCATCGGGCCCAGGTTGCTCTCTGCCTTGTCTTCTTAGTTTCATTCTTCGTATGCGTTCTAAAGCTTCTGCTTGAGCTTCTTCCCGAATTCTCTTTTCTTCTTCTTTGCGTTTCTTAGCAGTATTGAGTCGACTTAGCATTTCCTCTGTGAGAGGTTCCTGGTACAACTTGACTCTGCATCCACTAATGTAACTTGGAAGAACAGCGCCTTCTAATGTGGCTAGTTGCACTGCTCCACTTGTGGAGATTCTGTTAATAATCATGGGTCCATAGCCTCTTTTCTCTAGTTTTCTCGCATGTTGTTTCAATGTGTATACTAGTACTAGGTCTCCTGCCTTTAAGCCTTTATCCTTAACGTGGGCATCAAAGTACGCCTTCTGTCGTTTCTTGGCTGCATATATCCCTGCGGCCGCTCTCAGTCTTGTTTCTCCTAATCGTTCAAGGTCAAAAAGTCTAGAGGAGAGTTCATGACCTGTCCATTCATGCTCTTGTGCTACCTTCAATGTGGGTATTAAGAAGTCTAATGGTAGCACCGCGTTCTGGCCGAATACCGTTTGAAAGGGTGTGGCTTCGAGTACCGTTTTGTAGGCGACTCGGTATGCCCAAACAGCATGTTGTAGCTGTTTGTCCCAATCAGAGCGTTTATTGTTCACTAACTTCGTCAATACATTGCATAAGATCTTATTTGTGCTTTCAGCCTGGCCGTTTGCTTGAGGGTGATAGGGGGCAGACTTCTTATGTACTACCAAGAATTCTTGGAGCAGATTTTCAATAACTTCATTCAAGAAGTGGGTGCCTCTATCACTGACTAGCTCTATAGGTAGTCCGTATCTAGTGAATACATTCTCAAACAAGAATTTTGCAGTTGTCTGAGCATCGTTCTTCGTTGTGGCTTTTACCTCTACCCATTTGGTTAGATAGTCTGTGGCAACAATGATATATTCTGCATGTGAACCCTTAGCTGGGGGATTAATAGGACCAACAAAGTCTATTCCCCACTTAGAGAATGCACGTCCACCCATCATAGGTTTTAGTGGCATCTCATCCTTGCGTATAGGATACTGGGTTCTCTGACAAACATCACACCGTTTCACATAGGTATGTGCATCCATGTGAAGGGTTGGCCACCAGAAGCCCGCAAATAATATTGCCTTGATCACCCGATCTGGTCCAAAGTGTCCTCCTGCCACACCTTGGTGAGCAGTTTCCAAGATCTTGAGATATTCACTCTCATGGACACATAGTCTCAGGTATCCATCTTTACCACGCTTGTATAGATTATCACCAATAAGTGAATAATCCTGGGCTTCTTGTTCTAAACTCCTTTTCCTAGCCAGAGTCATGTCTGGAGGGAATGTTTTCGTCCTCAGGAAGGATACTAGTGGTTCACTCCAATCTGGCACTATGGACACTTGATAAAGAGTGGCATGTTCCACAGGTGGTTTAATGCAACAGATTGGGCATTCCTTGCACAACTTCTGGACATCAGCTTCCATCGTCGGCCAATGCACTCCGAGTCTCCTTAGTGTTTGTAAGGTTCGTTGCTTTGAATAGTGTTGCTCTAATGCACCTACATGTGCTAGTTGCAACCATTTAGCGTACTCGTCCTCTTCTACACAACACGCCAAGATTCCTTGATCTGTGTGCTTATACATACTACCTGCCATGATGTGGTACTTCTGGGCTTTCACTACCTCTCTATTCTGTGTGTTTACCACTGGATGGTTAGGCCCGTATGTTAATACTAGCACTAATGGCTTGGCCCACTGTGGCACCACTTCCAAATTAAACAAGTAAGCATCAGGAAGGTCATCTGACACTCCTTGTGGGGCTTCTCCAGATGTGAGCCTTGAGAGATGGTCTGCTCTCAGGTGAGTTCTGCCTTTCCTCACCACTACCTCAAAATCATATTCCATTAGTAAGAGAAACCATCTTACTAATCTACCTGTATTGCATGGCTTGTTTACTAGATACAACAATGCCTGATGGTTAGTAAAAAATTTAAACTTATTTGCAAGCAAATAATATCTAAACTTTTTAACCGCATACACCATGCCTAATCCTTCTCTTTCCGTAGTGGTATAATTTCGTTCAGCTGCATTCAATTGTCTACTAGCATAGGCAATTGGAAGATCCATATTACCTTCACCAGTAGGTCGTGCGAGTACACACCCAATAGCATAATTGGATGCATCCACATGAACATGAAAATGTTTATTCCAATCTGGAGTAGTCAAGATTGGTGTTGAACACAATCTTCGTTTGAGCTTCTGGAAGGAATTTTCACACTCGTCAGTCCACTCAAAGTTAGTCAAGAGTCCATACATGGGCTTTGCAATTATGGCATACATGTGTATAAACCGTCGGTAATAACCACAATGCCCCATGAAAGCTTGTACTTCCTTGACATTCTTTGGCCTAGGTAACTCTGCTATGGCTCTCACTTTCTCTTCATCAGTGGATATGCCATTCTTTGACACTATGTGCCCCAGAATCTTGCCTTGCCTGACCATAAAAACGCACTTTTCTGGGTTCAGGCAGACTTGATATTCTCTACATTTCTCAAAGATTTGTCTGAGTTCAGGAATATGGGTTTGCCTGATGTTGGAATGAGCACAAAGATCATCAACATAGACTTCTAAGTTCTTTCTCAGGAACTCTTTAAATACATGGCACATCAGCCTCTGGAAGGTTGCTGGTGCATTGGTGAGCCCAAATGGCATTACCCTAAAGGCAAAAATGCCCCACTCCGTGGCAAAAGCCGTCTTATGCTGATCTTCTGGAGCTATGGCTACTTGATTGTAGCCCGAAAATCCATCAAGGAAGCTGTACACTTCCTTGCCTGCTACTCTTTCTAAGAGATGCTCTGTGATAGGAAGCGGATAGTTATCTCGAATTGTGGCTGCATTAACCTTCTTCAAGTTAATGCATACACGCAGCTTTCCATTTTTCTTGGGCACCACAACAATGGGGGATACCCATTCAGTGTGCTCAATTTCATAGATAAATCCAGCTTCAACCAATCTATCTATCTCCTCTTTGATCTTAGCCGCATAATTATCATTGTATGTGTATGGCTTCTGCTTAGAGGGTTTGGCATCTGAGGTCATGGGAATAGTATGTGAGCATATATCTGGGTCAACACCCTTCAAATCCTTGTAACTCCAAGCGAATACATCTCTGTATTCTCTTAGCAAGGTTATCAAAGCATGCTCTTCTTCTTCTGTTAGGTCGTGCCCTATATAAGTACATCTTTCTTCTCCCTCTTCTAGGGCTACTACTACTTTCTTCGTGGTTTCTTTGTTATCATAGGCCTCTTCTGATTGTGCCTCTCGTTTAGGCATTCTTACCATGACTCTTCTATCGTCTATCTCATACTTTTTAAAGTTTTCTGGGACCTCAAACAAAGATTCCTCCTCTGTTGGTGTGACTTCTCTCTTCTTTCTTTTCTTTCCTTCTTCCTTAGGAGTTACATGAGTGGCTAATCTTATGTCATTTGTAAGCTCTCCGTGTCTCTGGGGTTGAAATTCTACTTCATAGAAGTATTCTTCATCTGATGCAAAGGGTGGGTCCATAATGATTGACTCTAGATCGGAGTCACTTGCATCCTCAAATGCATCAGGGCTAGGTTCACACTCTTCTAACACTGCCTCTCCCATAATTGGTTCTATGGAGAAGACTGAAATGTCATAGCCATCCTCATCACAGTGAGGTGTCCATTGTTCCTCATTGATGGCTACATCCATCGTTGCTAGGATTTCTGCCCAGCCATGGGGTTCAAATTCTTCATCAGGAAATACTACAGGTGCATAGGCTGGGTCTTGAATGGGTCTATGTGTTTCGTTTGCACCTATTTCTCTGGCCTTTTCTCTTTTCTCCTCTTCTACTGCCACTTTACACATCCATAAGTGGGTGTCTTCATGCATCCATGAGGATCCTGATCCTATGGAATGCACAGATTCTGTATCATCTTTGGCTCTATGGATGGGATTCCATTGGATAGGAGGGACATCTCTATGAGAGTAATCTTTGAGATTCACTTTGGTCGTCACACCTAAGTGTTGCAGGTACAAGGAGTTGGTTCCCCAATCCTGGACCACTTGCAACTGTCGCATAAATGGTCTTCCCAAAATCATCTCATAGGCATGATTTTTGCTAAAGTCACATATAGCAAACGTATGCTCAAACTCAACACCACATGTGGTGAGAGTTATTCCTTCTAGCAGTCCTAAGGGTCTCTCAATATGGCCATCGGCCATCTGCAATTTCATCCTCATGGGCCTGAGTGCTGGCTTGCCCCAATGCTTCCATAGGGAAGTGGTAGCAATAGCAACTCCTGCACCGGAATCCAAAATAGCCTTGGTGGTATACCCTTGGTAGGTAATGGGAAGATAGGTGTTCCCTTCTTCACCTTCACACATATCTCCTATCTTATCCAAAGGTATCTCTGGCACTGTTCTCTTGGATCCTACCTGGGAACGAGGTTCTGCTATCTCTGGTACTCGTTTGGCAACATGCTTCCATAGCTCTGGCCTTACTTTGGGTAGTTCTTCTACGGTGAGATTGCATTGTACTTTAGTATTCTTTACTACCTCTGTGTTCCTAGGTATGACTGAGTCCTCATTTTGTACCATGACCGTGGGTGCTCTCATACATGTGGACTTAGCTTCCCATGGGCCTGTGAAGTGGGGTAATTCTTGTATTGAATTAGACTCAAAGTCTAATCTTTCCTGAGAGTGGGTGCTCTCCTGCTCCTCATAAATGGATGGGATATCTTGTGGGAATTGGTCGTGTGCATCATCCACAAGTTCAAAGGGAGGGGCGACTTCACTTTCGTTATCCCATTTGTCTTCTTGAATCTCTCGTAGGAAGTCTGGTGCGAACCGATTCATAGAAGATGATGTGTCTGACTCCGTAGAGTTAGGCACATAAGCAACCTGGGAAGGAGAGCTTATTCTAGCGTTGGCTCTCTCCTCGTTCTCATAGATGGCTGGAGCACAAGCTTCCTGGGGAGGATTACTTACTCTATTACTTTTCCGAACAGGCTCATACGCTCCCTGAGAAGGAATGTAGGCAACCTGTGGAGGTACGTAAGCTTTCGAGGGAGGCTCATCTGCCTTTTGGGGAGAAAGATAAGCTTCTTGAGGAGGTACATGGGTTTCCTGAAGAGGCTGGCTTATCCGTTCTCTTGCCCTTTCCCTTCTTTGAGGGGCCGGTTCCTTTTCTGATTGTGCAATTAGCTTCTCTATTCTTTCTAGCAGTCCATCAAAGTGTAACTGCATCTTAGCTGAGCTAGAGATGTTAAAGAGGCGGCTAGCTTCGAACATGGTCTGAGCCAATTCCACCATTTTAGCGCAAATTTTGGTTCGTTCTAGCTCTAGTTCTGCTCTAGGGTAACACTTTTCAT
This sequence comes from Ceratopteris richardii, assembly GCA_020310875.1. Classification (NCBI taxonomy): domain Eukaryota; kingdom Viridiplantae; phylum Streptophyta; class Polypodiopsida; order Polypodiales; family Pteridaceae; genus Ceratopteris; species Ceratopteris richardii. Next base: position 134,055,048 of record CM035415.1, on the reverse strand, counting down.
GATCAGTTACGTTTGGCCCTTCTTGGATTCTGGCCTGATATGCTTTAAGCATCATATTAAGGTCCTCGGGAGTGGGATCTGCTAGGACTGATCCTACTCTAGGGGGTGGTGGGATTTGATGAGGCGGTGGGGAAGGTGGTGGTACGGATGGAGTTGGGAGTGGTGGAGGCGGGGTAATGTGAGAGGGAGGTTGAGATGTGAGCTCCACAATTTTGGCTTTTGTTTCTCTTATGCTTTCTTCTAATTCGCTTATTTTCTTTGCCCATTGTCTTTTCATTCTTTCTCGGCTATCTTTCCAGGCTCTAGTCCTTTTCTTGGTTATGCTTTCAGTTTCACTAGCTTCTGGGCTCTTTTCCTGGCCTACCCCTTGGTTTTGCTGCAATGCTTGAGCTCTAGTGACTACCTATACGGGTGCAGTGGAAGTGACACTTCCTATTGAGTCTACAACTAATCCAATAACATTGATAGGAGTGATTTTTGGCATGTTGTTAGGATTCTTGGGGCAATCTCGTAAGAGATGCTCTTTTCCACAATCTTGGCAAAAGCCTTGGATCGTCACTGACTGGGGTTGTGTAGGTGGAGGTAAGGGGCAATCACGGATGAGGTGATCTCCTTGACATCTGTAGCATGGTCCTCTAGGAAATGGAGGTCTTACTTGCCTAGGTTGAGGTCTAGGGTTGGGGTTTGTATACATGACGTTTGTGTAATCTGACTCCCAACTAGGTTCATTTGGCTCTTCACTATAATAGGACTCACCATGTTCAGGAGATTGCATGTAGTAGGCCTGGGGGCTATCTATGTGTGTCGAATCGAAGCTATGGTCACTGGGGTCACTTTCTGAGATCAATGGTGTCACTGGGACTATAGCTCTGTTCAAATTCTCTTCTGCCGCTGCATACTTTACCGGGATCATATTAGTAGGAGCAGGTGGTTGTTGTGCTAGCACTGGCTGAGGCCTTTGTTGGTTTTGGTAGGGTTGCTGATAAGGCTGTTGTGGCCTGCCATATTGCTGTGGTTCATACTGATTCTGATACCTACCTTGTTGTGGATAGGGTTGAGGGTAGGTTTGCCTAACAGCTTGCTTATTGTAGGGGCAATCTTGCGCGGTGTGATTGGTGTACTTCCGTTCTATGGTGCAGTACTGGCTACTAGGATTTACTTGGGGTTGAGCCATAATGGGACATACATTTGCCATGTGGTCGCCACCACAAGTATAGCATCTTTTCACAGGGGCAAACCTTGGGATTTGTTTGCTAGAAACACCTAGTTTTTGTGCCACTTTCTCAGCAAGTTCCTCAATTGATGTGGATTGCGTGGAAGAGAGGCTAGAGGCACTATCTGAATCTTTGTATATCTTGGAAAGCTCTAACTCCTCTCCTAGGTTATCCTCGATGTCAATGCACATGCGTACACACTCTTCTATTGATCTCGGATCTTTCAAGTACACATACGACCTCAGTTTGGTACTTAGCAATCCATCCAAAAATAAAGCCACTTGCTTAGCTGGTGTGGGTAGCTCCGAAATAGGGCATCTTTCAAGGTATTGCCTGAATCTTCTTCCTGCAAGTCTCACGGTCTCTTGAGGGGTTTGCTTGAAGCTGTGAATCAATGAGGAGGTATTATGCCTTATGCCACTCTTAGAGAATTCAATGATGAAAGCCTCTAGGAGTTGGTCTATGCTCCTGAACTGCCTTTCATTTAATGGCTGAAACCATGTCAAGGCAGTGTTCCTAAGGGTTAGACCAAAGGCATTGTACTGCGTGAATAGATCCTCCACTTGTTCAGCTCTCAAGACTTGCCTAAACTCAGCCACATGATCGTATGGATCTCCCGTGCCATCAAAGTAGTTCTTCATCGACTTAACCAGTTGTGTAGGTCTCAATATTCTTGTGTGTTCTCTAGGTCTTGGCAAAGGGAAATCATCGGCATTTCTTCGGTTACCCGGGGCTCTATGTTCCTCAGGCTCTACTCTATTTGTTTCCGTCCTCGTTCTTTCTCTGCCCACTGGGTTGGCAAAGCTTACTTCAGGTCTATCTCTATGTCTGTCTCTTTGAGATCCATGGGCGTGGGATGTTCCAGCACCTGGATGACCATAGGACACGTTCGATCTTGGTTGGGGAAAAATGAATTCACCTTTCCAAGTGTAAGCATGTCTATCATTTTCTGTAACCACAAAGATCCTCTCTGAAGCGTGATCTAAGTAGGTCACTCTGCCTGGGCTATCAGGATCTTTAAACTCATAGATCATGATTGTTCCTATATCGATTGGCCGATCATATTTATACCTCCAAAAGGCTTCATCAGTCTCTCGGTTCAGAAGTGTGAAGAGATGGATAGGTATGTGTTGAAGATGAAGAGGTGTTGCAAAATCTTTGCTCTACACCAGCCAAATGAACTCCAGGAGTAGATGGTGGGCCCTTTTAGCTTGCCAATGGATGTATTAGACACCCTATGTACCTTGGAAGATCACTCTCAAAAAGATAGATCAAAATAGATAAGTTGGAGTTAGCTCAGAGGTGAGAACTTGCTATTCTTGGTTGATACACCTGTCCAGTGTTTTACATAATTCTCTGAGCACAGCAGCAATTAGATTAATTCCTCTTGGGGAAGGCTATGTAGCTTAAAGAGCTAACTTTATAGAGTAATCTCATCAAAAATAACAAACCACACACTGAGAATGACTTTTAACAAGTGATGACATCATCCCGATTTTCACGGGCTGCTACAGAAATAGACCAGTGAGTAGAACAATTAACATAACTCAAGATGTAAGAATCCAATGATCATGAAAATTTGTATGCTTATACTAGACAGTAAGCTGAATCCAACAAGCTTGAAATCACTGAATTTGGATGAGTAAACACTGAGAAATGACTCTGACAAGATGACTGAAAAAGTCGGGTACCTGACAGAGAAGTGAAGATGAACATACCCTGTTGACTTCAAATGAACATAACTGAAGATTCCAACATCCAAATGACATGAAAATTTGTGAGCATATAGTAGACTTATAGAGCTAACTTTACCAAGTTAAATCACTGAAAATGATGAACCAAGTGCAGAGAAACAATCTCTGCAAGCTGACTGAGAAAAACTGAAGTAATGGCAGTGAGTAGTACACATCACAAGAACATGGAAAGATGAACTCAAATAATCATGAAAATGAAAGTATATTGCTTGTACAATACAATGACTTACTGATACATATGTGTGCCTTGTAATCACACCTTGAAATGGCATAAAGCTCAGCTCTTGGAGGTCTTCACATAGGTTTCTCTAACCACGAATAAAACTTCCATCTATTTATAGTTGAGTTTGGGAGGCTAACTTCCCTCAATCACTCTCCAATCAATCAATGATTGATTTGATTCTCTACCTACCACAAATCACAAATTCGTGGCTCCTCTTTCCATTCTTGATCATGTGGGCTCAACCACTTAAGATTCTCTTACTTTTACATTAAGTAAACTCTTCAAAAGTTACAAGAGGTAGTTCACAAGTGAACTTTACATAGTCTTCATTTTGAAGCTTCTTTAATGACTTTGTGAGACTCAAGCCAATACTTAGGCTTGTCATAGACTTGCTCCAACAGCTCCCCCTCAAGCCAAGTATGCTTGAGGTCTTCAATCTTCCAAGATTACCTGCAAACCAATCATAGCCTTGAATTTGCAAAGCTTTGTACCATCCAATGCTTTGGTTAGAATATCTGCACATTGTTGATGAGTGGACACATATGATATTTGAATCTCTTTGCTTAGAACCTTCTCTCGTACATAGTGATAATGAACTTCAATATGTTTAGTCCTTGCATGAAAAATAGGATTAGCAGCCAAATGAATAGAACTCATATTGTCACAAAAAATAGTTGGAGTTCCAAACTCCAATCCAAGATCTTTGAACAATGTCTTCATCCACATAGCTTCTTGTGTAGCTATGGCAAGACCTCTATATTCAGCTTCAGTAGAAGAGAGAGCAACTGTGGGTTGCTTCTTGGATGACCATGAAATAAGCTTTGAACCTGCAAAGGTAAGATAACCTGAAGTGCTCCTTCTATCTTCCTTGGAGCCAGCCCAATCTGCATCAGAAAATAGCTTCAAACCTAAATCAGATACATAAGGATAATAAAGTCCTTCATTTATGGTTCCTTTGAGATACTTGAGAATCCTTTTGGCAGCATCCATATGTGGTTTCCTTGGTGTGTGCATAAATTGACTTAGCACACTCACACTGTAACATATATCTACTCTTGTCAATGTGGCATAGTTGAGACTACCCACTAGACTTTGATATGATGTGATGTCCTCTATGAGTTCACCTTCATGTGAGCTCAATTTGTGATTGACCTCCATTGGAGTACCTGCAATCTTACAATCTTGCATCTTGAATTTTGCCAACATGTCCTTAATGTACTTCCTTTGAGTGAGAAACAAACCATGATCTTTGTAGACAACTTCCAAACCTAGGAAGTAGGTAAGTGAACCCAAATCACTTATCTTGAACTCTTCTCTCATCTGATCTTTGATCTTCTTCATACCATCTGCATCATTTCCTGTCAATATAATATCATCTACATATACACATAGGTAGATGACCTCGGAATTACTCTTTTTAATAAAGAGTGAAGGATCTGCTTTGCTTCGTTGAAAGCCTTTGTCCTGCAAGAATGAAACAAGCCTGAAATTCCAAGCTCTTGGAGCTTGCTTGAGACCATACAATGCTTTGTTAAGTTTACACACATAATCAGGATAAACTTGACTCTCAAAACCAGGTGGTTGTGCCATATATACCTCTTCTGTTATCCAACCATTCAAGAATGCATTCTTCACATCTAGTTGAAGTATCTTCCAATTCTTGGAAGAGGCAATACTAAGCAAAACCCTAATAGTAGGCATCTTTGCCACAGGAGAGAATGTCTCCTCATAATCAATTCCCTGAGTTTGTGCAAAGCCTTTTGCTACAAGCCTTGCCTTATACCTGTTAATGGAACCATCAGAATTCTTCTTGAGTTTATAGACCCATCTTGAGCCTATTACCTTCATGGATGAAGTCTTGGGCACCAAATCCCAAGTGTTGTTTTCCTCAAGTGCTTCAATCTCTTCCTTCATTGCATGCTTCCATTCTGTTTTTGCTTTGGCCTCTTCAAATGATGATGGCTCCTCTTGGTTTATGTCCTGTGCTATGTAGATAGAATGTTTAGTTACTAATGAGGTGTCAAACCCATACCTTTCTGGTTTTTTCTTTTCCCTCATAGATCTTCTTAGGCCATGATGTGATGATTCTGCCTCATGTCCAAGTTCCTGCAATTTTGCTTTACCTTTAGACTTCCATGCTTTGATCTTTTCCATCTGACATTCTTCATCATCCTCTGAGGTGTCTTGTTCTTCAATCTTTGATTGTTCTCTACCAAGCTTTGGAAAATCTTCTTCAAGATCATATGGTAAATTGATCTTCCTGCATGAATCTTCATACCATGAATTGTTCTCATCAAAAACTACATCTCTGCTTACCAAGAATCCTTTGTTGGTAGGGTTGTATAACCTGTAGCCCTTTTGATTGTTGTCATATCCAATAAATACACACCTTTCTGCTTTTGGATCCATCTTGCCTCTAACCTGTGAAGGAACATGAGCAAAAGCAATACATCCAAAAATTTTACAATGATCTAAGCTTGGTCTTCTTCCATTCCAAGCCTCATATGGAGTCATCCCATCAAGGGATTTTGAAGGCAACCTGTTAATCAAGTAAGTGGCTGTAGATACAGCCTCAGCCCATAAGTAATTAGGTAAATGCTTTTCATTTAACATAGACCTTGCAGCTTCAACAATTGTCCTATTCCTCCTTTCTGCCACTCCATTTTGCTCAGGAGTGTACCTTGTAGTTACCTCTCTTTTGATTCCTCTTTCTTGAAGAAAAGAATCAAACTCATGGGAGAAGTATTCTCCCCCTCCATCTGACCTTAGCCTTTTTAGTGATTTACCTGTTTGATTCTCCACAAGAGCCAAATATCTTTTGAAACATGAAAAAACTTCATCTTTGTGTTTCATAAAGAATAGGATAGTCCATCTGCTGCAATCATCAATAAAGGAAACATAATACCTTGATCCTGATATTGAAGCTTCCTTGCTTGGTCCCCACACATCTGTATGAACCAACTCCAAGAGATCTCCATGCATATAACCTTTCTTCATGAATGGTAACCTGTGAGACTTTCCAAACTGACATGCACTACACTTATAAATCATATGTTGTTTTGACAAGTTAGGTTGTCCAAGTACACTTTGGTCCCTGCAAATTTGCTTTAATGACCTTTCACCAATATCTGCTAACCTTTTGTGCCATACTTCCAATTCTGTGAGTGTCTGACTACCATAATTAAAGAGAGCAATGTTTCTAGTGTCCTGTAATTCAAATGTGAACAATCTACCTGTCTTTTCACCTTTTGCAATTCTTCTGAATCCTTGACTTGGATCTTCAACAAATGCTCCTGCTTTTGTGAACCTGACTTGCAACCCTTTCTCTACTATCTGCCCAACACTTATCAAATTCTTTGTAATGGTAGGGACATAGAGTACCTTACTGAGTAGGTTGATGTTTCCATCAGGTGCTTTGACATTGCCTATTTTCTCCACAGGATGTTTTGTATCATCTCCTGTTTGTACCTCATGCTTATTCCTTGGATCTTCTAAATCTGATAGGAGTGCCACATTTCCTGCCACATGATTTGAACAACCTGAATCTATGTAGAAAACATGCTCATCAGATTTACCTTGTGGCATAGCCATGTTCATGATCAATAATGAATCCTCTTTGTTTGAGTCTTCTGTGTAGTTATTGTAGTCTCTCCTTCCTTTGTAGCCTCCTTGATAGTTTGAATGATTGTAGTTGTTGTAGTTGCCATGGTAGTTGTTGAACCTTCCTCTTGAGTAGCCATAACTTCCTCTATTGTATCCTCTGCCTCTTTGATTCCTGGAATTCCTAAAGCAATTTTCAGTTGTATGATTAGTTAATCCACAAATAGAACATGAGTTGGAGTCTTGGGATCTCCCCCTGCCTTGTCTACCTCCTCTTCCTCTACCTCTGCCATGTCTTCCTCTACCTGCATAGTTAGCTTGATATGTACCTGCTTCATCATCCACTTTCTTTGCCTTTCCTTTGTTATCTTTAGACTTGCTTTTATCCGTGTATAAAGCTGAAGATTGATTACCTTTAGAGCTTTCTCCATTTTTGATAAGCTTTGCCTCTTGAGTAAGTAATTGTCCAATGAGTGTGTTGAAATCAGGTACATGCATGTCCATGTACAAATCCATAGCTGTGGTGAATGCTTCCCACTTATCATCTGCCTTCAAGCCATTGATGACCTGCCTTACAATTTGCTCTTCATCTATTACCTCTCCAATGCTTCCCAACTGATCTGCTATGTCCTTGAGCTTTGTGACAAAATCAGTCACATTGTGTTTGGGAGCCTTCTTGAGAGTTGTGAAATCTAGCCATAGTTGATGCTTCCTAGCTTTAGTACTTGAAGCAAAGAAAGCTTCAAGTGCATCCCACACTTCCTGAGATGTCTTACAACTTCTAATGTGAGGCAACAAAAAATCTGAGATAGAGTTGAGGAGATAAGACCTTGCAAGTGCATCCTTGGAGCACCATGTGCTCAATCTTTCTTTCTCTTCTTGTGTTGGTTGACTTTTGTTCCTGAAACTTGGCATAACTTCATCTCCAGCCACATAACCATATAAACTTCTACCTTGGAGATAAGCTTCCATTCTTAATGACCAAGCTGAGTAGTTACCTCTGTCCAATTTGTCAATTGATGAAGGAAATCCATCTGCCATGTTGTCCAACCTTGCTCTGATACCACTGTGAAGAGATGGATAGGTATGTGTTGAAGATGAAGAGGTGTTGCAAAATCTTTGCTCTACACCAGCCAAATGAACTCCAGGAGTAGATGGTGGGCCCTTTTAGCTTGCCAATGGATGTATTAGACACCCTATGTACCTTGGAAGATCACTCTCAAAAAGATAGATCAAAACAGATAAGTTGGAGTTAGCTCAGAGGTGAAAACTTGCTATTCTTGGTTGATACACCTGTCCAGTGTTTTACATAATTCTCTGAGCACAGCAGCAATTAGATTAATTCCTCTTGGGGAAGGCTAGGTAGCTTAAAGAGCTAACTTTAGAGAGTAATCTCATCAAAAATAACAAACCACAAACTGAGAATGACTTTTAACAAGTGATGACATCATCCCGATTTTCACGGGCTGCTACAGAAATAGACCAGTGCGTAGAAAAATTAACATAACTCAAGATGTAAGAATCCAATGATCATGAAAATTTGTATGCTTATACTAGACAGTAAGCTGAATCCAACAAGCTTCAAATCACTGAATTTGGATGAGTAAACACTGAGAAATGACTCTGACAAGATGACTGAAAAAGTCGGGTACCTGACAGAGAAGTGAAGATGAACATACCCTGTTGACTTCAAATGAACATAACTGAAGATTCCAACATCCAAATGACATGAAAATTTGTGAGCATATAGTAGACTTATAGAGCTAACTTTACCAAGTTAAATCACTGAAAATGATGAACCAAGTGCAGAGAAACAATCTCTGCAAGCTGACTGAGAAAAACTGAAGTAATGGCAGTGAGTAGTACACATCACAAGAACATGGAAAGATGAACTCAAATAATCATGAAAATGAAAGTATATTGCTTGTACAATACAATGACTTACTGATACATATGTGTGCCTTGTAATCACACCTTGAAATGGCATAAAGCTCAGCTCTTGGAGGTCTTCACATAGGTCTCTCTAACCACGACTAAAACTGCCATCTATTTATAGTTGAGTTTGGGAGGCTAACTTCTCTCAATCACTCTCCAATCAATCAATGATTGATTTGATTCTCTACCTACCACAAATCACAAATTCGTGGCTCCTCTTTCCATTCTTGATCATGTGGGCTCAACCACTTAAGATTCTCTTACTTTTACATTAAGTAAACTCTTCAAAAGTTACAAGAGGTAGTTCACAAGTGAACTTTACATAGTCTTCATTTTGAAGCTTCTTTAATGACTTTGTGAGACTCAAGCCAATACTTAGGCTTGTCATAGACTTGCTCCAACAAGAAGCAGATCTATGCGCTTGTTGTCTTGGGGAATCCACTCAGGAGTGAGAATTCTCGTAAGAACAGACTTCCCCCGAGGGGTCCTAGGCTCTACACCCGTATTTCCTTGCTCCAGGTCCCCTAAATCCGCTTCTGAGATCACATTTCCGAATTCATCTGTCCTATCTGGGTGACTGGTGACTACGTATATGGTTCCTTCTTTGTCCAAGTATACTCCGTTTTCGAACTTGACAGCTGGGTGCTCTAGTCCAATGGATTGGTCGGGGTTTTTAATCTGGACCACAGATCTTCCTAGACCGTCCTCATAGATGCTTGCACCTAATCGGTTGATCCTAATGTATTCCAACTGCGTTTTGTAAGGGCCTTCTACCCTGTGCAAGTATGGCACTCCTGAACTTCCCGTAGGTCTGTCCATGCCTTGAGACATCTCTGATTCACTGGTCTCAGAGCTAGGGTAGGATGAGTGGTGGCTCAACTGCTGGGCCCAAGACCTAGCAGTGTGGTTGACACTAGCCTCTGAAGATCTAAGGCTTTGTCTCTCCCTTACTAGATGTCGTCCTGATCTAAGGTTCATATGCCTATTTAAGTAGCCCAAGTTGTTGCCCAGAGTACAACCTCGTTGCCAATCAATTGGTATCAGTCACTTGATTCTTTTTAGTTATGTTATCGTGTTTAAGATCTTGTCTGATATCACGCCGTCAGGAATACTTGAATGTTCTTCGTACTTTTAGGTTGATCGTTCCTCGTTAGGTTCTTTTCCTTTATGTTATCGACCGTACAGAGATTATGTTTTTAACTTGAACTTGAGTTTTTAGGTAGTCTTCAACTTGATGACCGCCTATCGTCACCCTGGCTTACTCCTAGCACTATTCGTACTTAGCCAAAGCTAGAAAATGACAGAGGGAGTTGAAAATTTCCAACCTTGAGTTCCTTTCCTTGTGTTGATGCCCTAGTGTGCCCAGGACGTGTTCCCAAGCCTGCACTTACTCTTGCTTTACGTACTCTTTGATGCTCTCAAAGGACCTGTGAAAGGCCCACTTTTAGCTCAAGACTTAAATTCAAAAGACAGAAACAATCACTTTCATTCCTGTAGCACAAACACTAATTTGCATAGTGGTTTTTAGAAAAATGATTCTAAAGACCCCTGACTTTGATCCCCCTGGTTATGGTCAACTTCAAAATACCCTATCTGAAAATCAACGCATTATCTTTATAAAAAACAGTTGAGGGCGTGTAGTATATGCCACGAGCTTTCCAACAAGCCCTAGAGCTCAAAAAATGGATTTCGTATGAAAAAGTTATGACCGTTCAGGGTTTTGGGGCTAAAACAGGGTTAGACTAGGTTAACAGGCAAACAGGAATTCTCGAGTTACTTGGGTCATGCCCTCGTAATGCAATACTACACCCTAGTGTTTGTCCCACACTTAGCCAAAATTTAGACCATTAATTTTGCCTTAAAAATTTGACCTAATTTGCCCTTCTAACGCGTTCGCAAAGTCTGTCGGTCGCGATTGACAGGTCAGTCGCGATCGACGTGTCGATCACGATTGACAGGTCCGTCGTGGCTGTCAGTCGCGATTGACTCGTCAGTCGCGATTGACACATGGTCGAAAAGTCAATCAATCGTGGTCAAACAGTCGTTGACTCTGTCAGTCGCGATTGATGGGTCGATCACGATTGACAGGTCGGTCGCAAGGGTCAATCAGTCGTGGTCAAACAATCGTTGACCGTGTCGGTCGCGATTGATGGGTCCGTCGTGGTCAAATAGTCGTTGACTGTGTCGATCACGATTGATGGCTCGATCGCGATTGACACGTGTCGCGCGTATGATCCGTCAGTCGTGGTCAATCGGTCGTTGACTCTGTCGGTCGCGATTGACAGAGCCGTCGTGGGCTGTCAGTCGCGATTGATGTGTCGGTCACGATTGACAAGTCTGTCCGTCGTGGTTTGTCGATCGCGATTGACAGAGCGATCGCGATTGACAGATATCTGTGGAATTTCAAAAAACTAAACACATTTTTGGGAAGCTCTAGGCCTGTAGGTCATGGATATGCACTTTGTTTAGCAATTAGAGCAATTTTTCTATCGGTCGCGATTGACAGAGCTCGGCGACACACAGACAGTTACTCAGATTTCCGTACCTGCGCGGAGTGTTGGGGACGATGATGCAGCCTGTACCTACAAGACAGCTCAGAAAACATGCAAAAACAGCACATGCAAATTCGCTCTCTCGCTCTCTCTCACAAGTGAAATGAGGGAAATGAGGTGGAGATGGTGATATGATCAAAAAACTGAAATTTTTCGCGATGATGGAGATGGAGGTGGGAGATGGTGATGATGATGATGGTGATGAAGATGGTGAAGAAAGTAAGAGAAAAGTAAGAAGAGTAAAGAAATTACCTATGACGCCAACGTCTCAAATCTACGTCTTACCATCACACGCTCGTCCTCAAAGCTCGATCCCCGGCAACGGCGCCAAAATTTGGTGTAGCTCCGTGATGAGTAGCACCTCCTTTAATGTCAATCCGGGAAGACGTGAGGATGGTATGAAGACCTTGAGCAAGTGAAGGCACAAGTGCGTGAGTGAGAAGCACACTAACATGCACATACATACACACACACGCGCACACACGGCAAGACAAAGAGTGAGAATCAATGGAGTTCTTAGATTACTTTCGAGAAGCTCTTACAAGTTCATTTCAATTACAATCTAACGTCCAAAATGAGCTCTCTAGCTCCTTTTATAATTTTTGACTAGCTTTGGCCTTGTCCAGACCTAGTGTCCGGCCTAGTTAAAAATTAGGTTCCAAGGCTTATTTGAGGGCTCAAACGAGATCTAAAAAATACGAAAATTGGTAGGTAGATACTTCTAAAGCTCCTCAAGCTCAAGGACTCCTTGGCTTGCACAAAATGGAGCTACAAAAAGGTGAAAATGGTATTTACATGGGTTTTTAGTGATGAGAATCACTTTTAGATGGTGTGAGGGTTTTGGAAAGGGTTGCCTTAGTGCTTGATCTGCATGTATGCTCGTACTTGCTTCTTCATGAAAAGAATTATTGGCCTACCTGCCAAATCGTCTATGACCACCATGCTTGCTTGTGCTGTCTCTCCGCTCTGACTCTCTTCTTTGGCTTTCATGTCTTCTAAGTCCTGGTGTACCCTGACTGCTGCCAACAGACCCTGATGCTCATGTCCAAACACTCGAGATTAACTACAACATATTGGAAAATCCAAATGATGATAAATACAAAGCCATAATTTTCCAATACACGAATTAATGAAAGAACATGATGGTTGACATATTTTGACCTTAATCATGTGTGACATTATGATGACGTTCAGAATGCTTTTTTGCAATTCAGTATTAGGTCGACTAGAATTGGAGAAGCAGATGTGTCAGGAAGATTCTAAAGGTAATTGGGAGGACAATTCCAAAGGTTAGATGGACAAAATATGTTCATTCGATATAGGTATGTATAATTGGACTTTACTCTCATAACATGTGTATATGTATGTTTATGTGTGTATATATATGTATGTATGTATGTATGTATGTATGTGTATGTATGCATGTGTAGTTGTGTAAATTTGATTTTTTTTTGTCTTTTTGTTTATTGTGGTTTGTAGACTTTCATATAGATATCTTGACCACGGAATTGTTTGGCTGTCTCCCAGTTTATAGTCAATCTATTACTTGCCTTGCTAACTAAGGCTTACATATTTGTTTACAAAGATTAAGTATCAGTTTACTATGGAGGTATTAGATCGTTTGGAAAATAAGACAAGTAAATTTCTCTCAAAAATTTTGGAAGATGGATGAATAGTTTTAAAGAATAGGCGGAGAGAAAGCATTCATTCAATGTAAGTTCTTCTTCTTATCTTTGCTAAGGTAGAAACAAAACCCAACACTGATTGAATGCTTTCTGTCTGCCCATCCTTTGAAATTATTTTTTCATCCTTCAAAATCTTTGAGATAAATTTACTTCTCCTATTTTTCAAATGATTTAATATCTTCATAGCTAACTCATACTTAATACTTGTATGCAAAGTTCATAAAAGAGTTAGCAGCGCAGGTATTAGGTCGACTAGAATAGAAGAAGCAAATGTGTCGGGAAGATTTTAAAGGCTGGGCCGACAATTCCAAAGGCTAGATGGACAAAATATCTTCATTCGATACAGTATGTATAATTCGACCTTACTCTCACAACATGTGTATGTGTGTATATGTGTGTGTATACATTCATGTATAATGTCTATATATGCATGTATTTATGCATGTATATATATATAGATAGAAAATTGAAAATTATACCTTAATAGTGTGAAAACATATACATAACTCCATCCAAAACAATTTCAAGATCGAATAAGTAAACTTGCACTTAGTCATGTCAAACAACTTCCGTTATATACATGCTTTAGACATTCCTCTCGAAGATATTTCTCATTTTTAAGAATATCAATGCTCTCATTGTCATTTTGATACTAATCCTCAATAAACCTTGCCATGCCATCATCTTCATCATTGTCTCACAAATCTTGTACTTTATCTTCTTTTGAATATAGATCTTTCAACCTTGCATATTCCAGAGGATCACTTTTGTGTAGCCTCCTCATAGAAGCTTCTGATAAATGAGGTCTTCATTGCAATTATGAATGGTGTGGAGGAATATCATCAACATCATAGCATTCTTTGTATGTTGATGTGACATATCCTCTTGTGCCACAAGTCCAACTCCGAAATCCTCTTGTTTCCATATGTGAAGTAGACATGTTGAGTGGAATGAGAATTTACCTCCAAAATGAAGAGTCTCCCTTGCTTCTTTCCTCTTGCTATGACCTTGTAACCTTGCTTAGGGTTCTCCACAAAGCATCCACCTTTGTTGAACCTTACTTGATAGCCTCTTTCAACCATTTGCCCAATGGACACCAAGTTCTTTGTGATAGTAGGTACATGCAAGACATCCTTGAGACATCTTCCTTCCTCCTTGTCATCCAAAGCTACATCTCCAACATGGGAGATCTCATGAGCTGTATCATCACCTGTTTCTACATGTCCTTTACCTTTGGGAACATGTAGATTAGTAAACCAAGAAGCATTGAAACTCATATGGTTGCTAAATCCACTATCAATATACCAAGTGTTATCTACTTTGCTTGAATTCACATTCATGTGCATCATCAAGATATCGTCATTTTCTGAACTTGTAGAAGCATAATTACCTTGGCCTTTGTATGAAGAACCTTGATTATATCTCCTTTGGTTTCCTCCTTGGTAGCAATCTCTAGCATAGTGGCAAAACTTGCCACATATGTAACATCCTTCGCCATCTTGATTCCTGTTTTGTTGATGTTGTCCTCCTCTTCCTCTTGTTCTTCCTCTCCTTCTTTGTGATGAGGTGCCTTGGTCATGTCCTTGATTGCTTGAGTGGCCTTGCCTTCCTCCAAACCTTCCTTTGCCCCTTCCTTGTCCTCATCTTCCTTTGCCCCTTTGATTATCTGTATAGAAAACTTGTGCATCCTTGCTTTTAGTTGAACTTCCACCTATGTTCATTTCTTCAGTGACCATGAGAGCAACCAATTGCTCAAAATCAGGAAAGTTTATCCCTTACATATACTGAAGTGGTAAAGGGTTTCCACTTCTCATCATCTCTCAAACCATTGAGAGTATAAGCCACAAGATCGTCATCGTCTACGTGGCTTCCAATGGATCCCAATGCATATGATAACTCCTTGACCTTAAGTACATAGTCATTTATGCTACTCCCTGAGCTCTTCCTAAGGTTTTTGAGCTCATTCTTAAGTTGGATCTTCCTTGCTTTGGTGCTTGTTGAATAAAGCCTTTCAATTGTCTCCCATACCTTCATGCTTGAATCCAAGTCTTGGATATGGCCGATCATGCTATTGATAATGTGTTGGGAAAGAATAAAGATAACCCTCTTATCTCTTTCATTCCATTCCCTAAAGGCCCTTCTCTGGTCAATGGTTGGATTCTCATCCAACCTAGGTCTTGGTTCACTTCCACTAATCAAACCCCAAAGGCCCTTGCCCATAAGATAGTTGGAGACCCTAAATCTCCATGGTTGATAGTTCCCTTTGTCTAGCTTCTCAATTTGAGTGTTGACGTCTCCCATATCTAGTCTTTGATACTTGACCTAGCCCTTGGCTAATGCTCCAATGTGTGTAAAATGAAAATGAGGCTCTGAGGTTACCTCAATCCAAAGCTTTCCTTAGATGGACACCTTGTGCTCTTGAAACTTTGAGTAGAATAGCTCCCCCTTGATGTGAGCTACCTCCAAGAAGCTTTTGTTGATGCAAATATTCAACCACCAACTGCAAGAGGTCTTCTTGCTTGTATGTGATACCCTCAAGATGCCCAAATTCTCTGATACCACTGATGGGGGAAGTATCTCAACCCCTAAGCAACGACGAAGCGCGAACGACCTCCACAAGTATCCTTCTTTGACCTCTGCACACCAAAAATGCTCTTACTCAGAGCTTATGTAGAGAACTCCAGTGACCTTTTGTACACCTACTATAGACAACAAGAGCTTTCCAACAAAACAAATTTCACTTCAAATGGATGCTTACACAAAGAGAAACAATGTCTACAACATGAGCTAGTTGAATGCTCACAACTGCTAGTCAAGCAGATACCTCACTTCACTCGAGCAAGCTTTCCTCCGAGAGTATACAGAGAATGAATCTCAAACTTGGGTCAACTTTAGAACACTCTAATAGCTACCCAATGACACCAAAATCATAGAAAATTGATAAATAGAGAAGGAGAACCAGCCCTTACAATAGAGAGCAAAATATTTCCAATAGAGCCTACACATAGAGAGAGAGATATCAATCACACAACTTCACTAAAATGAATGTTGCTCCCAGACTACTCAGAGAATGCTCCAGAGAATTTGTGAGCATAAAATAGACTCTAATATCTATCCAATGAGACAAGAATTACATCAAATGGATACAATATGAGGGAGAACCAATGCTAACAACTCAAGGGTAGAGAGTTGCAACATTGCCTGTGCACACACGTAGATATGCCTACTAAAAGAAAACAAACAAGCAAGCAAGGGGCTTGCTTATCACAACTCCAGCACTTAGTGCTCACTTTACATGAGCTAAAACTCCAAGAAGATGGCCCAAAAGAAGTCGGGATACATGCTCCTTTTATAGTGAGAAGTGTGCCCCTAAAATCTAGGAACTAACTTTCCAAATAAGCCTCCTCACTTGGAGGACTTAGTTGAGATGACTTGGGGAGTGGTTGAGTGACTTTTCTTGATGGAATCTCGTGGATTTTAGGTTCCTTTGATTGCTCCACATGTCCATAAAATATTCCCCACGAATTTTTAGTTTGAAGCTTGACGTTTAACAGTAAAGGCCCATCCAATTAGCATCACATAAGTGACATTATTTACCATCATTTATGTGATGCAAATTAGCATCGCTTATGCGACACCTTTTTAAATCCTCGCTTTAGCAATGCTCAATGTGAGCATTGCATATTTTGTTGTGCCAAACATCGTATTTCTCATCGTTTAACCAATGTTCTGTGCTCGACGCTTCTTGCGATGCTTTAAGCAATTTTATAGCGACAAAATTGTGTCGCGTTAACCATCGCTATGCACCCATATTCCTTGTATTGTTTCTATGGCAACAATATATCAAACTTTAATTAATCAACCTAACTCATGCTTAATGTAATAAAGTAATTCTATGATCTAGAGGTCCCGCTACTTGAGACTGGTCTCACATTGGACACCATTTGGTCACTCATGTGTAGGACCAAAGATCTCAAGAAAAGACTCAAGCATAAGTTCATGTGCTCTCATAAACAAGTGATCCACTTACTCTAGTGGTTAAGTCCGAAGGATATGCAGGAGAAGGTCTTGGGTTCAAACCCCATGGGAAGCACGTGGAGAGACTTTTGCCCAAGAAGCTCTTGAGCCTTCTAACTCAAGTTAACTTGAGTCTAGAGAGACTTAACTTGAGCAGCGAGTACAACCACCACTAGTGGACTCTAGTGGAAGGTATCAAAGGAGTGGAGGAGTTTGCATATGCACTTGTGGACTTTAGTTACATTTATGGTCCTTGTTGATTCAAGCAGCTATATATAGAGGCATACGGCTCGGAGGTGAGAAAGACATTCATTTGTAAATTGATATTGTGGAAACTCTATTGCATTGGTATCAAATCAAGGTCTAGAGTTTCCCTTCATCTTCTTCATCCCAAAATTCTGTGAGTGGTGTATTTTGTTCATGGGTGTGTAGAAAATCCTTCGATACTACTTTGGCAGTGCAAAATGAGGCTCTAGTAGAGGAGATTACAAAAGCAAAGTTTCGTTCTTGAGGCGGTCACCCTCAGGACTTGAACCCTAGATGTGAAGGAGAAGAGCAATTTCTTTTATTCATGAGAGCAAGGCACCTTCATGTTCTATTATGCTCTAATATTAGAAAAGACATGTTTCACGCTATGCTGGAGAGCTTTGAAGATCATAGACAAAAGGAAAATGAGGATAGTTCTTTGTGGTAGGCATAGATGAGAATTGAACCGTACACCTCTTAGAAGAGTGTGTTGTTTTGAACGAAGAGATCTCAGTCATTCAACACCCATAACTTTTGCGAGTATTATTTATGTAGTCATCGCTTCTAGCAGTTGCAGATCACAAATGAAAAAAAGGATACAATCCCTCAGGTGGTGCACAGGATTGAATTTTATCACAGATCCCTTATGACCTGTCTAAAATGCTCCAACTATCACAATAACAAGATTTTCATGAACTCCTTCCTCATGCCTTGATGCTTAGGCCGGTTCTACCTCTTGCAATAGGAAACCCATGTAGAACACCCCACTATAGAGAGAATCATACATTCCATAGCTATCGAGCCCACCTTTTCTGCTTCTTGGAGTCTGCCTCTAGTGGATGGGAGCTCCAGATGACCCCCACCCATATGGGCCAAAGCTTTTTCTTGCCTATTGATAGTTCAGCATCATTGCCATCCATCTCACAAGCTACCCTGGAATAGTTGCTCCCTTGAATGAATATGCAATTAGCTATCGACCGGAACTTGATCATTCGAACCTCCATTTTTTAGTTACCCCATTGGATCTCCAACATTGACCTTATAGTATCTCACGGAAATGTTACTCTCTTGTAGCCCATGCTGCCTAGGGACCAATCAATTGGTCAGTTATTCTGTTCATCCACATTCATAAGGAATGCCAAAACTAGTTAGGCAATTAGATAATGTCCATCATCCTAAAAAACACCTCTCGCATCTTCTTTTTGTCTTATACGTTGTCGTCGAGTTTCGTGAAAGGAGAGAGCACGATAGAGCTTTCCACTAAGGAGAGACTTTGAAGTTGAATTCCAAAGGTGCAAAAAATCCCCGACAACTACAGCAGCTAATTCATGTTAGATTCAAAGAGAGTCAAGTAGATCTAGGCTTGGACAAAGGATACTCATAGCGAATTTATTTGTTTAAATTGTTTATGCATAGACGTCAATTATGTGCTTCAAAGCAGGGACCGTGGAGTGCGTACAGGGAAACAAACACACATGCACAAAACATAGCAATCACTCTTTTGTCTGTTTGAACACATTGCAAACATATGAGTTCCCTAAGCTAAAGTAAGTTGATAAAGTATAAAAATAAGACTTCATTGAGTAAATTGGCACGTTTAATGCACAACATTTATCTCCATAACCATGCACGATTTCCTCCATAACTTTGTTATAATGTCACTTCATGTATCCCTTTCTTTGTCAGTTTATTCCTTGAACAACGATTATAAAGATACCCACAATTAGCAAATAAGACTCACACAAAGGAGAGAACGAAGTAAGACTTTTTGTTTGTTTATAAAATCTTCTCCATATCGATTATAATACGCAACATCTTGTGCCTTTAATGCGCATCATATGCATTTTGAAGTGCCAGAAAAAAACAAGCTGTGGCCTTTCTCCGAGAAAGCTATCACACTCGCACCAAGGAAAACTCGATTTCTTTGCTCTGCTGCCCTGTCTTTATATCATTCCATTGGCAGATCCCTCAAGTGATGGGGGATAAATTCATGAGCTAGTTTCTATAATCTTAATAGCTAAATAAGATAAATTCATAAGACCTGCGCTTGGAGAAATTATTCCGATTTGCTCATGACAGAGAGACCTCATTCCAGCCTCATAATCCGTACCTAGCTGTATTCATTTGTAGCTACTTTCAAGCACGGAGTAACATCAATTTTTCTACAAGTTGCAGAACAAAACTAAGATCTAGCAGGCACCTTTTCTTTAAAGTACCTAGGAGCACGAATTAATGAATCTAACTGTGAACTTCGTCATACTCATCATAAACCAAAGTCATAGCAGTAGAGACTAAATGTTTCAGAGGATGGTGTCAGATTTTGTAGCGACAAATTACCTCCTTTGTTTAAAAGAAAGGTAGTTCACCCTTTGATCAGTTACACTAGCCGGCATATTGAGCTAGTATAGATACGCACTCTCTATCACACATAGAACTTGTGATCTCCATAAATTCATGGACCTGGCATACGTTATTATCGACATTTTAATAAAGGAAAATATCCACGCACTTCATCAGATGCTTTTATTCACAAGAAGATTGATGTTATTTCCTGACGAACAATGTATGATCCTGTGATTCTTCTATCAGCACAAAAACAGACACGAATTCAACCTGGTAGCATTCACAAAAAGTGTATGAACAAACGACATTTATCCTTAAGTCAGCCAGTTCTGAAACACTTCAGTGCGTTCACAATAGCTTGAAACCAAAACTATATTTTCCTTCATGGTTTACCTTTCACCTATGGAAGCGCAAGCACACCTTCGATGGTAGGGTTGACTTTGATATATGAACTCTCATGATCAACTGAATATAGTTTGCGGAACATTCCATTGTTGGATTTGTCTAGAATTGAATGAGCCATTGTACTAGTGAAGCAGTGATGGAGGAAAAAAACATCAAATCAATACAAGAAAGTGAGCTCTATCTGCACATAAGTGCTCTGAGCACTAAGATAAGATAGAATGCACACAATTGCCGCTTCTAGCACGCCATCAACATCTATCGATATGAATTCTGTTATTTCCTCTGCGTATCGCCCTCTACTTGGCTGCTGTCTTTCCCAGGAATTGACAGAGAAACAGGAGAAAATATTGTCTTCACGTTGATCAACGGCTAAGTAGCTTCTACACGAAGTAAATACACGTGCTTTTTCTAAGTCCTGTGTAGGCATGGCGAATGAATAGCGACATCTCTGCTCTGGAGGACCAACTTTTGCTCAGTTATTCCGATGTCGTCTCCTTTTTCAGCACTGCATTATCTTGCACACAAGAAGGAGAAGACACGCCTCTAACACATAATTCCGGATCTCTGTCTTTGAATTCTCCAGAGGGAGGGCACCCCTTCGATTATGACTGCCATCTGCTTTTCATCCTTCATCTGCGAGCGCTCTCTATTTTCCCGTCGAGGACATGATTCCCCCCTCCTGTCGAATACTTTCCTTCCTCTTTCAGCCGCCAGAGATCTCCATATTCCCCGTAGAGGTTTCCCCTTTTGATCCACGTTGCATCACTAAATTAGTAGTATCTCTGCGAATCCTCTCGCCACACACATAGTGTTCAACCCGAGTATATTTTGAGGACCTAGGAGCATTTGGATGCTCATAATGCTTTGCAAAATAGTAGTATGTACCATCTCCTCCTTCCCATATTCTCCAAGCTAAGACACACTCTCTTGGGTGAACAAAAGGGGAATCTGCTCACAAACCTTCCAATTTCATATCCTGCTTTCAACGCATTAACATGTGAGGATGCCTTGATCATTGAAGCAAAAGTGGTTGGCTTCGAATCTTGACCACATCCACCCCCTCTCGACCTGTACATCCTCCGGATGTGCCACCATCGATCTCGGTATCTGCAAATCATCGTGAAAGTTCAAGTGCACGGTTTAAAACAAATGTGCCTATGCACGGCCATGTAATGAGCCCTACATATGCATACTCTAAGTGCATAAGAAAAAACAGCATGGTGCAAATAAGGGAGGTATTAGGAATTCGGTGTTGAGGATGTACACTCAAATTGAACTCACATTTTCATCATGGATATACAATTCAATACAAGTGCAATCACTCGTGCAACTATGGGTTTTAACCAAAATATCACTCGTGCTCTTTACATTTCATTTATGCATGTTTTAGGTGCATGAAGAGAAACAAAATGGTGTGAAAAATCGAGGGTTTTATGGTATCTAAACAACGCTCACATCACTCACAACTCCACTCTCTTACAGATGCAATCACTCTCCCTTACTCAGAACTATTCTCTCTTATCACTCAAAACTTGCTTTATTATTTTTCAATGATATTTTTCTATCTAATTGTGCAGATGGACGTGCTTCTACGGAATTTCAAAGACGTGTTTCTATATATTTTTTTTATGCAAAACATCTCAAAGATGGTGCAAAGAAAAGATCAGGGTTAAAGCACGATAGCTAATGAAAAAGATTTTCACGGCTTTGTTCTTGAGTCATCATCTCCGTTGGCTTCGCTTGATCATTCCTGCACTCATAGAAACTAAACAATTCATGAGAAACATCACATCAAAATGACATTATATACATATGCAGTCCATGAAAGAACTTCAAAAACCATTTGCAATAAAACATAAGCATGCAACTCGAAAGTGGTTGCCTCTATACAATCTCTCAAAACTCTAGATCTTCGATCAACTCCATATCAACACCTGTTCTCAAAACTACATAAGAGAAATTAGTAGCATCACATTCAAGAATCACATATTAAAAAAAAACTTCATTTATTTGAACATTAAAATCTCTATTTGAATTATTTTTGACTTCAAACCACTCATCCAACATGCATTCATTACCGTAGGTGTTCCCACTTTAATTTCTTGCATTTTTAGTTTTATTTGGTTTCTTCTATCTATCTTAAGATTAAAGCAAAAATCACAAGATATATACATTTTTATATACAAATTTCCTTTTGGTATTATTAATTCTCATTTATTAGGGTTTTTTCCTTCAGACCCATCTCCCTTGATATATGGTCACCAAAGAAACTGTGCTTCTTAACAAGCCACCTTTGGATCGCATCAATCCGTGAATCATTTTTAAAAAGATTAGATATGTGGACAAGCCATTTCATTTGCTCGTCCATTCCTTGTAGGCTTGACTGGCATACATAGCTTTTAGAAAATTCAAACATCCATGTTTCAATCGTTTGGGCATAGTCTCCTTTATTCATGATCCTCTCATGTGAGGTTACTCTCGATGAGTCAAACACACATGAATATAGAGTGTTGATTTTTAATATGCTTAAATCATTTTTAAAAATTCCGTGCAAGCATGGATTTTGATTCATTTCATGCTTGGGATCATTTGAGGAAATATCTTCAATTGCATCATTTCGAATATGTTCTTCATCTTCATCGAAATAAACGTATTGATTAGATTCATTCAATTCCTTCATCAAGTAGAAGTGAGCATCATGCTCAGATGATATTACATAATCATTTTTATCTTCCAATCTATCATGATTCCTTTCTACTTGAGTCCCATTAATTATGGTATCTGCTTCTTGTTCTAGTCTTTCCAGGAACTCTTCATCATTGTCTTTGTTATGTTCCCAGAATATTTCTCCCTCAATGTGAATGGAATCCATATCCTCATAATCAAGAAAATCTTGATCTTCAATTTCTTCATCCAAAATGTCATCACAGGATTCTACATCCATCTCCATCGATTCTTGCTCGTTCTCTTCTGAGGATGTACTTATTCCACCTTCTTCAATTATTGATTCTTCAATCACTGATTCTTGCTCAAGAATCTCATCATGTATGAGAATCTCAACGTACGCATCCAAATCAACTTGAGCTTCATCATTGCAATCGTTTGACTCAATAGTTTTACATTGGATATCCTTCAATGCTATACACGCATCTGATCTATCATATGTCACAATAAACATTTCATCTGCCACTTTATGCTCAATTTCTTCAACGTGTGGATTCAACTCAACATGATTATTTTTGACATACATATCAGTATTTAGAGGAATGATCAATGGTATTCTCTCATCCTCCTCATGTTCATTCATATTTCTCTCTTCATGGAACGTGGCATCATTTACATACATATCATTATTTTGAACTCCATCCAACTTATCCTCCTTTTTATGTGTAGGATCTTTGTCCAATGTGACATCGCTCAAAAGAATATCAGTATCTTGATCTTGATCTAGACTATCGGTAGGATTAGGATCATGCTTATCACCATCACCATACACATCACTATCTAGAGGACTTATCATTTGTACATCCTCTAGATTAGCATCATACTCATCTTCGTCATCACACATTTCAACCTCTAGAGGACTCATTATTTGCATGTCCTCCTTCATATAAGTAAGTTCGTTTTCTTGCATCTCTGTATGCATGTATAATGCGGATTCCTGCATATCCATTTTCTTACCCATCGGATCTTCTATTGACAGGTCCTTAGATTCAACATCATGTTCCATGGGAGTCCCTTCATGTAATTCAGTCATTAGATCAGAAGTTCTATCCGAATCTTGTGTTAGAAAAGGATCATCACCATCAAGTGACATCCAATCATACTCCAGATCTTGCCCGATGTCATCATGTAAGGATGCATCTCGAGCTCGATCTTCAGACATATTTATTAGGTTCTCTATTTGTATCTCATCTTTTATCTCCATTTGGTCACCTATGAGCCTTCTAGATATCTCTATCTCTTTGTTTGTATCTTGATATGTTTCTTGATTTGTTTGGTTATCTTTTATTCGATGTGAGGAGTTTATCGGAGTAGAGGAAGCTTCATCTTGATTTCTTGTTGGGTTTTGTTGGTTTTTGTTTTGTTTTATGTTTGTTGTTTGTTTGGTTTGATGTTGGTTTAGTTTGGTTTGATTTTGATTAGCTTCCACTTGCTCCTTTGATCCTCCCATCTTCGGGCTTTGTCCACTCATGGCACCTAAAGATATAATCATTGTAAAGAAGTCTAGGGGCTCTTGGCACCTTGTAACCTTTGAGGTTACATCAATCGCACTTTTAGAAGTTTCTTCATATTTCCCATCATCACTATGGATATCAAGCCCATGCATATCTACTTCATGCCCAAATGGGGTCTCTACAACCTCATGGACTTGAACATTATCCACGATTGGTAAAATGCTTGGAACATGGTTATAATTTTCATCTGTTTGAAGATCTGTTCTCCAATCATTTAAAAATTTCTCTATTGTTTGTTGTTTCTTTACGTATTTCATCACAGCTTCATGGACAAGCATCCAATCCTCTGTGAGTCCTGAGTCGGAGTCTATATCTTGTAGAAGTGGAATTAACTCCTCTCGGGCATTAACATCGATTGTTCGAAGAAACAACGAAACCCTTTCATGACTTATGCACCTCTTATCGTGCTCAGAAAGATCATCATATTGTCGCTCAAACTCTTCTTTGATCTCAAGAATTGGTTGGTCTTTAGGCATATGAACCCACCTTAGGAAAGATCTACGAGTTACTTTATCAAGATCCTCTAGCATAAACTGCTTGAGGAGTGTCGCTTTGTATTGGGACCATGTCGTTTGATTTATTCGCATTATTTGGTCTCGCATGTCGTATCCCGACACATAGATAAAGTTTTCGCATAGTTCTTTTTCCGTCATCGGACTTAGTCCGACACCTAGATATTTGGCCTCGAGTTCATATTCTTTGCAGAACTTTGAGACATTCTTTCCATTGAAAAAGCCACACCGATTGACTAGACGTTCATGAAGTGATTGGATGGCTTTTTGACGCCTATCTTCTTCTTGAAATCGTAGGAATTGAGCTAGGATTTCTTCCATTTTGATTATGCTAATCTTTGTGTCTCTATAACTCACTCACCCCCTCCTTTCACGTCGGGTTCACCAGGTATGTCGTCGAGTTTCGTGAAAGGAGAGAGCACGATAGAGCTTTCCACTAAGGAGAGATTTTGAAGTTGAATTCCAAAGGTGCAAAAAATCCCCGACAACTACAGCAGCTAATTCATGTTAGATTCAAAGAGAGTCAAGTAGATCTAGGCTTGGACAAAGGATACTCATAGCGAATTTATTTGTTTAAATTGTTTATGCATAGACGTCAATTATGTGCTTCAAAGCAGGGACCGTGGAGTGCGTACAGGGAAACAAACACACATGCATAAAACATAGCAATCACTCTTTTGTCTGTTTGAACACATCGCAAACATATGAGTTCCCTAAGCTAAAGTAAGTTGATAAAGTATAAAAATAAGACTTCATTGAGTAAATTGGCACGTTTAATGCACAAAATTTATCTCCATAACCATGCACGATTTCCTCCATAACTTTGTTATAATGTCACTTCATGTATCCCTTTCTTTGTCAGTTTATTCCTTGAACAACGATTATAAAGATACCCACAATTAGCAAATAAGACTCACACAAAGGAGAGAACGAAGTAAGACTTTTTGTTTGTTTATAAAATCTTCTCCATATCGATTATAATACGCAACATCTTGTGCCTTTAATGCGCATCATATGCATTTTGAAGTGCCAGAAAAAAACAAGTTGTGGCCTTTCTCCGAGAAAGCTATCACACTCGCACCAAGGAAAACTCGATTTCTTTGCTCTGCTGCCCTGTCTTTATATCATTCCATTGGCAGATCCCTCAAGTGATGGGGGATAAATTCATGAGCTAGTTTCTATAATCTTAATAGCTAAATAAGATAAATTCATAAGACCTGCGCTTGGAGAAATTATTCCGATTTGCTCATGACAGAGAGACCTCATTCCAGCCTCATAATCCGTACCTAGCTGTATTCATTTGTAGCTACTTTCAAGCACGGAGTAACATCAATTTTTCTACAAGTTGCAGAACAAAACTAAGATCTAGCAGGCACCTTTTCTTTAAAGTACCTAGGAGCACGAATTAATGAATCTAACTGTGAACTTCGTCATACTCATCATAAACCAAAGTCATAGCAGTAGAGACTAAATGTTTCAGAGGATGGTGTCAGATTTTGTAGCGACAAATTACCTCCTTTGTTTAAAAAAAAGGTAGTTCACCCTTTGATCAGTTACACTAGCCAGCATATTGAGCTAGTATAGATACGCACTCTCTATCACACATAGAACTTGTGATCTCCATAAATTCATGGACCTGGCATACGTTATTATCGACATTTTAATAAAGGAAAATATCCACGCACTTCATCAGATGCTTTTATTCACAAGAAGATTGATGTTATTTCCTGACGAACAATGTATGATCCTGTGATTCTTCTATCAGCACAAAAACAGACACGAATTCAACCTGGTAGCATTCACAAAAAGTGTATGAACAAACGACATTTATCCTTAAGTCAGCCAGTTCTGAAACACTTCAGTGCGTTCACAATAGCTTGAAACCAAAACTATATTTTCCTTCATGGTTTACCTTTCACCTATGGAAGCGCAAGCACACCTTCGATGGTAGGGTTGACTTTGATATATGAACTCTCATGATCAACTGAATATAGTTTGCGGAACATTCCATTGTTGGATTTGTCTAGAATTGAATGAGCCATTGTACTAGTGAAGCAGTGATGGAGGAAAAAAACATCAAATCAATACAAGAAAGTGAGCTCTATCTGCACATAAGTGCTCTGAGCACTAAGATAAGATAGAATGCACACAATTGCCGCTTCTAGCACGCCATCAACATCTATCGATATGAATTCTGTTATTTCCTCTGCGTATCGCCCTCTACTTGGCTGCTGTCTTTCCCAGGAATTGACAGAGAAACAGGAGAAAATATTGTCTTCACGTTGATCAACGGCTAAGTAGCTTCTACACGAAGTAAATACACGTGCTTTTTCTAAGTCCTGTGTAGGCATGGCGAATGAATAGCGACATCTCTGCTCTGGAGGACCAACTTTTGCTCAGTTATTCCGATGTCGTCTCCTTTTTCAGCACTGCATTATCTTGCACACAAGAAGGAGAAGACACGCCTCTAACACATAATTCCGGATCTCTGTCTTTGAATTCTCCAGAGGGAGGGCACCCCTTCGATTATGACTGCCATCTGCTTTTCATCCTTCATCTGCGAGCGCTCTCTATTTTCCCGTCGAGGACATGATTCCCCCCTCCTGTCGAATACTTTCCTTCCTCTTTCAGCCGCCAGATATCTCCATATTCCCCGTAGAGGTTTCCCCTTTTGATCCACGTTGCATCACTAAATTAGTAGTATCTCTGCGAATCCTCTCGCCACACACATAGTGTTCAACCCGAGTATATTTTGAGGACCTAGGAGCATTTGGATGCTCATAATGCTTCGCAAAATAGTAGTATGTACCATCTCCTCCTTCCCATATTCTCCAAGCTAAGACACACTCTCTTGGGTGAACAAAAGGGGAATCTGCTCACAAACCTTCCAATTTCATATCCTGCTTTCAACGCATTAACATGTGAGGATGCCTTGATCATTGAAGCAAAAGTGGTTGGCTTCGAATCTTGACCACAACGTGGGCCACTTTCCTATCAACGCCCATGTCTTGTTTATCCCATGATGCTTTGCATAACCTGCATTGCCCATAGAAGAAGAAGATGAAAGCATAAATCTAATTTTGTGTCGACCTCCCCATACCCACATCGTCATTAATTACTTTATCCTCATCCAGCACTAAACAGGTTGATCAAACCAAGATAGTTGATCCTTCCTATCCTTGACCTTCTTCTCTCGTGCACTCGGCAACCTCTTTCTCCTCCTCGGTCCCACCTCCCTCCTTGCCTCCTATTCCTCCCATAGATGAACAAATGCAGGAATCCTCTCCTCTGCCATCCTCTCCAACTAAGGACGCCTCTTTGGTTATTGCACCTTCTCCCTCTTCTTACCCCCATGAATTCTCTGAAGCGTGCACACATTGATGCAACACCTTCTCCGGATCATGCCCCTCCCACTCCCACCCCTCCTTCGTAACCCTCTTACTCTCCATCTGATACCCCACCTCGTGCATTATGGTCCTCACCCTATCCTCTCATTTGTCCATGGAAATCTGCCCCTTGGTCCTTGACGATGAGATTGAACTACCCGAGATTCCACCCCTTCTAGCCGCAAATGAAGAATATTGGTAGTTCAGGATTAATGAACAGTGTGGTCTGCATGAGTTCTGTTGACTCAACAGCTACCTATTACATATGCAAAGTTTGATTTCCCAATACATGGATCACTACCAACACATTTCTAAACACTTTCGTGCCCACAAAAAATGGCTTCAACTCCATAATAATCAACAATAGGTGTTCACAATTCAACAATGGGGTTATAGAATTAGGTGTTCACAAATCAACAACTGGATCATGCCTTATATCAAGAGTCTACACAGACTTAGTATTTCAAAAGCTTCTTTGACGAGTCAAAACGGGAGTCTCAGAAGTATAGGAAGTAAGTAACTAACCTAGAGGATGCTAATCCCGACATCTCCTCCGAATTCAAGAATTAGAAAAGGAAACCATGATACACGATGTTGTGTCCAATGAAATGAGAATAACAGGCATAGGAATATGACCTCCTTCAATCAACAGGGATAGCACTCAAAGAGACCAACGAGCATGGGAGTTTAATAATAATTTATTTCAACGAATACCAAGCCTCAGTTATGAACTTCCTCCAATCAGAGCATGGGAATCACAGACTTTAAGTTCTGGTACACTTTCAATGCACTTTTGTTTCACCATTTCCATGCATTTGGATATTGTTTTAGCTTCATACTACTTCCATGCTTTTGAAATGCACATTGATCACAAATATCTAGGCATTTACAAATTGAATGAAGAGAAAAAATTTGGTTATATGCAAATACATGTGCCATTACAAAAGGACTATACATCATGTGGATGGAGAGTAACTGCTAATGCAGTAAGGTTCTTAGAGCACAAATTTTATAGTCTTCATTTGAAATGATCTAATTATTCAGATGGATAGGTCCTTTTGGTGAGAGAAAGAGCAATTCATAACATCATGAGAGATGTTATTTGTCCATATGATAGATGGATGTTATCTTTCCACAACCAAAATGTGTTTAGTTTTTGGATGCTACAAATGATAGCTTTGCTATCAGCATTGTACCCAATAAATACATTTCACTACTTTATCATCTCATCCCATGCATTGTTGTATAGGCATTATTGCATATAACAAACAATGGAAGACACATAAATGAGCAATAGATGCCTTGGAACCATGCAAAGCCTTGTATGGAGTGATAGATTGTAGTGCTTTGTTGGGATACCTATTAAGTACACACGTTGCACATGTAACATTCTCAAACTAGAAGCTATGTTGTAAAGCCTGACTTTTGACCATACACCTCACCATCTCCATGAGAGACATATTTTACGAGTCAGCAAATGAATGC
Organism: Ceratopteris richardii; assembly: GCA_020310875.1. Classification (NCBI taxonomy): domain Eukaryota; kingdom Viridiplantae; phylum Streptophyta; class Polypodiopsida; order Polypodiales; family Pteridaceae; genus Ceratopteris; species Ceratopteris richardii. The sequence goes on along the minus strand of CM035415.1, from coordinate 134,025,453 downwards.
TTTCTTGAATCATTCAAGGGTGTTGAACCCAATACCCCCTCAATCCCAATCATTAGACTTAAAAACAAGATTAACCTCGTAGTTTGCTTAGTTTTCAAAAGAACTATACTAGGAGTTCAATAATTAGCCTTGGAATGTCACTTTGTACCAGCATCCATGTAATATACCATATTGAGATTTTAGTTCTTTTCCAAAAAACAATATCTAGATAATAACCATATTTCATGTTTAGGATATTCTGATCATGTCTTTAAAATTTTCTAGCAAGAAGTTTTTCATTCTCTCTCTACAAAATTGTCACCTGAAATTTGTATGTCAAATTCGATCATGAAGATGTAGGAATTACAAAAAGTGTTGTATGAGACAAAGGTAGAGTGCTCTTAGTAGAGAAACTTTATCTCATCGAAAATTTTGTATTTCTTGTGTTTTATGTCCTCATTTGATTGTGTGAAGGTAGGTAAATGAAAAGTTTTTGCATGTTTTTCATCTCTCCTAGAATTTTGAATTCTATGGGGCCAATATCTCCAAAACATAACGTTTTTGGAGATAAAGCATCTCTAACATGATTGTGCAGCTCGAGAAGATGAACATTTCTATGTCTCACAAACTTGAGCTAATTCCTACGTGTTTTTTAAGAGAGAACAAGCTATGATTCATCTTATTCATGGTGGCGGGTTAAGATTGGTATGGGTTACTTGGGGTGATCAACATGTGTATGAGTGTGTTGTAGGGATCCCCTCCTTTTTTGCACATTCGATTCTTGAGTTGGACATGAAGAGGAAACCTATGGCCGATCACAGAGTCTTGCATGAGACATCCAAAAAGAAACCATTAACTTGGAGCATGCAGATGGCACATGTATAGAAATACATGATTGGTCATGAAGTTCCAATGGGGAGACCTAGAGAGGAAGTTTGAGAGCTATGGATATGGAAAATGGTCACGCATTAATCATTATCACTTATTTTGTGAATTAGATTTGGATTGTGATTGAGATTGTGATTGATTTGATTGAGATTGATTCGATTGAGATTAGTTAAGGGGTGGATGGGTGGATGATGCTTGTCATTGAGGTTGCTTGATAGAATTTTTAAATGCAGATCAAACCTTGTTGTAAATTTTGGACTACATATCTGTCTCCCTTACACACCTTGTTTCTGCACATACTCTACTATAATCTGTTTTAGTCTCATATATCTTGTTAAGCCAAATTATGTTATTTTGTGTGGATTGTGATTGAAGATTAAGAGGTTGTATGTATGTATGCATGTGTGTATGTCTCTATGTACTTATGTATATATGTATTTATGTATGTACTTATGTATGTATGTATGTATGTATGTATGTATGTATGTATGTATGTATGTATGTATGTATGTGTGTATGTATGTATGTACATATGCATGTTGGTGTATTTACATGTTAAGTTTCTTTGTGACAAGGATTCCTAACTTGAGATTTTGTAGCTCTCTCTCAAATGTGTAGAAAGAAATCTATGAAAAAAGAATTATGGGAAAGGGGTTTATCTTTCGTCAAACATATGAGAATTTCCTAGCTCATTTTCAATTTCTAGGAAATCCATTGAAAGTGCAACTTTTAAAAGGAGTTGATGTTTGATTAAATGTACATTCCAACCTTGACAAACCCTTGACCATGTAGATCCTTAGAGGCCTTCAAGCTCCCATACACTTAGTATGGACACTCTAAGGGCATCGAAACAACCATACATCCAACTATTAGGCATTGGATCCCTCAAAATTAAGACCTTGGCCTTTATGACCATTCTCATCATATGCAAAACACTACAAGTATATCTATAAAAAAACAAGCATCACTACTTAAGAGATGATAAGCTTGATTTGCCAATATTATTTGAAAATATAAGGATTTCCACTTCCTTGGTACATGATGTCACTTACATCCTTGTGAAATTGTTTAAAATGGGGAGGACTATTATCCTCGCTTTTGTTTCAAAAGCCCCTAGAAAACAAGGATACACACACACCAAAACAAAAAGAACACATCAAGATCAGGAATATTTGTGTAGTAAGAAAGAAATATTGAATAGAAAGATCTAAAGGAATATGATAACAATGCTTTACGCTAAGGGCTCTTTTAAAAAGAAGAGGTGATCTTCATCTTCCAACAATCCTTAATATGAGTCTAGGCTTGAGGATAAGAATTTAATTAAGCTCCGTATAGTATGTACATGTCTAAGTGCATCTCATTAAGTATCTCAATTCACTTGAGTATTATGGTGGTAAGTAAGTTATGTTTACCCATCATCTCCAGTTAACTCCTCTAAGGTAAATAGGATGCTTCTAAATGGCTATAGAACGTCTTAAGCCAAATAATTTTTGAAATGATTCAATGAGATTGAGCTCAAGGTCCCCTCCTTCCCATTGATTAGACCTTACCAATAGATTAAGATCTTAGTTCGCTAAGAGACTTCCCCTTCTAAGCAGGAAAATAAAGTCATGTATCTTATATAGCCCTTCATGACAATACACGGAGATTAGACTAGCACTCTACATATTGGATTCTACGCTCTTTTGGTAAGTACATAGAGGAATCTCTCGGTTCTCTTGAATTGCATGTGGATCATATATTGCTATCCTTTGATGATTAAACTTGAGGACCATAGATACAACACAATATCATGAGGATTAAACTTCAAGAATCTATTACTTTTCCTATTTGGCAGCTTTGTCTAAGCGCTTTGGGAAAACCATATAAATGCAATTATTGAGAAGGTGTTTATGTTGGATCAAACACTATTGATATGTCAGGGAGAGACTCTCTGTTGGAGAGATCAGTTGGTCTTGTGTGCCCGCATAGGATAATGTCGCAAGTATTCTCACAAGGTTTTCTCTAGGGAGAATTTTGAATCTTTTTAACAAAGCATTAGGATTACTTCCCTTTGAAGGTTTATTTCATTCCACATAGCTTCACAATTGCTTATACATGAGTGCTAGCTCCTTGTTCACCACATTGCTATGAAGGGGAGTGTATTGATATATTTTCATAGTGATGTATAGCGGAGGCAGCTTTTTCCCCCTCTCCCAGGCTTTTTGCCAAATTGGAACATATGCCTATAACCCTCATGGATCGCTTATCTTTGTATATTCAATTGGTAATAAATTAGTGTTGTGTTGTTCTCCAAGCCTCATCTTCTTCCTTGTGATGTTCATGTGCTTCTGTAGTCCTTAGACTCCACAATGTTTACCTAGTTGAAAACATATGTGAGAGATGTAATTACAAAAAGCAACTATAAATCTATGTTTTATCAGAGTTTTATGGAGTTTTAAAAGTGTTTAGAAAAGTAGTAAGCTTGTCTAATTTAATTGGAAGCTTCTAGATCTACAAAAATGATGATGAGTTGATATAGCATTTGCATGATAAAAACTCATTACATTATGTATAGATGTGTGAAGTTATCTCAAAAGGCACTACATAAAGTCTTCTCTAAGTAAAAAGAAGAATATTAGAATAATTATCCATATAAAAAAATTTCAAACTCTTCATGAAGAATTCTAAGCAAGGTAAAATCACTTTGAGATTAGCCCACAAAATAAAGAGAATTCCTTTTCCTAACGACAAAGAAACTTTCTTTATAATTACAAATTCTCAATGTTTAAGGTTCCATAAATACTTAAAGCTGGCCCCTTAAGTGCTAGAATAGAAATATTATTAGCCTTTTCTTTAGCTTTAAGGATGTGTTTCGTTAGAGGTAAAAAGTCTAAATTTTCTTTTTGAGAAAGGAACTCTTTCAAATTGTGAGGAACAAGAGGTTCTTCTAAAAATCCTTAATTTGTCATACTCTTTCAAAATTTTTCCAATGTGCTATGATTGAAAGCTTTCTTATCCCAATTTGCTTACATTTGATTGTGACCAAATGATGGATCCAAATCTTCTTGACACAGGGAAGAAGAGCCCTCACCACTTCTTTCCTCCAAAATGCTCCTTCATCCATGTGTTGCTCTTTATCTGGGCGCTTTGGGAAAACAATAGAAAACACAATCATGAAAACGAAGTTTATGTTCGATCAAGCATATGTTATGGTTCTCATTTCTGTGAGTACAATAAGTGAGCTTCGATTTAGTGACCGGAATTCCATTCTTTGAATCATAAAAGATGCATTGTCAAGGTTTCGCATTTAATAAATACAGAGAGAGAGTTATTTCACATTTTTTTTTCATGATTTTGGCCAATCATATTATTGATTCTACATGTCACCATCAAACATAAATTGTTACCAATTTAGTTGCTATTTGCTTGAATTGATGATTTGCGAGCACTCGATGAACAGAGGTTTGAAAGTTTTCTGCTCATGCAAGAAGTGCAATTGAGACAAGTCGAGATGCATGATCATTGTTTTTTCGAACACTAGTTCAAAGTTTGATGGTTCAATCCTTATCCAATTCTGGTGTGTATTGGTTTTAAAACTTTCTAGGTGGAGAGTTTTCCAAAGCAATACTTTTCCAATCCACAATGGTTAATGAAGCAATTTGATGGTTGACAGACTTTGACCTTAATCACTTGTGACATTATGATGATGTTTAGAATGCTTTTCTCTAATGCTTTCGGCTAAAGAAGAATCTTGCAAGAAAATTTATTTCCTGCAGAACAATAAACATATGTATATATGCATGTGTATGTGTATGCGTATGTGTATGTGTATGTGGATGTGTATATGTATATGCATGCATATATGTATGTGTATGTGTATATGTATGTATGTATATGTGTTTTATATGTTTATATGTATGTATATATATGCATGTGTATGTGTATGCATATATGTATGTGTGTGTTTGTATATATGTGTATGTATGTATGTATGTATGTATGTATGTATGTATGTATGTATGTATGTATGTATGTGCATGTATGTATGAATGTGTATGTATGTATGTATATGTATGTATGCATGTGTAGCTATGTATATTTGATTTTGTTTTTAATTTTCTTTTGTATATTGAGGTTTGGAGACTTTCATATCTAGACCATTGAATCCATTGGCTGTACATTTTATAGTCAATCTATTACCTACCTTGCTAACTAAGACTTACATATTTGTTTACAAGTATTAAGTATCAATTAACTATGGAGGTATTAGGTTGTTTGAAAATAACACAAGCAAATTTCTCTCGATGATTTTTGGAAAATTGATGAATAGTTCTAAAGTATGGGCGGACATAGAGTGTTCATTCAATGCAAGTTCTTGTTCTTATCATAGCTAAGGTAAAAACAAAAATCTGCACTGAATGGACACTTTGTGTCTGCCCATCCTTTAAAATTATTCTTCCATCCTTCAAATTTTTTAAGGTAAATTTACTTCTTCTATTTTTCAAACCACTTAATACCTCCATAGCTAACTCATACTTAATATTTGTATGCAAAGTTCATAAAAGAGTTAGTAGTGCAGGTATTAGGTCGACAAGGATAGGAGAAGGAGATGTGATAGGAAGATTCTAAATGTTGGGCAGACAATTCCAAAGTTTAGATGGACAAAATATCTTCATTCGATACAGGTATCTATAATTTGACTTTACTCTTATAACATGTGTATATGCATGTTTATGTGTGTATATATGTGTTTGTATGCATGTGTAGCTATGTATATTTGATTTTGTTTTTAATTTTCTTTTTGTTTATTGTGGTTTGTAGACTTTCATATAGATATCTTGACCACTAAATCATTTGGTTGTCTCCCATTTTATAGTCAATATATTATCTACCTTGCTAACTAAGGCTTACATATTTGTTTACAAATATTAAGTATCAATTAACTATGGAGGTATTAGGTCATTTGGAAAATAAGACAAGCAAATTTATCTAGAAAAGTTTGGAAGATGGATAAATAGTTTTAAAGAATGGGCAGATAGAAAGCATCCATTCAATTTAAGTTCTTGTTCTTACCTTTGCTAAGGTGTCAATATATTATCTGCCTTGCTAACTAAGGCTTACATATTTGTTTACAAATATTAAGTATCAGTTAACTATGGAGGTATTAGGTCATTTGGAAAATAAGACAAGCAAATTTCTCTAGAAAATTTTGGAAGATGGATAAATAGTTTTAAAGAATGGGCAGATAGAAAGCATCCATTCAATTTAAGTTCTTGTTCTTACCTTTGCTAAGGTAGAAACAAAAACCGGCACTAATTGAATGCTTTCTATCTGCCCATCCTTTAAAATTATCCTTTCATCCTTCAAAATCTTTGAGATAAATTTACTTTTGTTTTTCAAACGACTTAATATCTCCATAGCTAACTCATACTTAATAATTGTATGCAAATTTCATAAAAGAGTTAGCCGTGTAGGTATTAGGTCGACTAGAATAGGAGAAGCAGATTTGTCAAGAAGATTCTAAAGGCTGGGCAGACGATTCCAAAGGCTAGATGGACAAAATATCTTCATTCGATATAGGTATGGATAATTTGACCTTACTCTCACAACGTGTTCACAACGTGTGTATGTGTGTATATGTGTGTGTATGTTTATATGTGTGTATACATTCATGTATATATATGTGTATGTCTATATATGCATGTATATATGTAAATAGATAGAAAATTGAAAATTATACCTTAATAGTGTTGAAACAGATACATTACCCCATCCAAAACCATTTTGAAGATTGAGAATAAGTAAGTTTGCACTAAGTCATGCCAAACGACTTCCTTTATATACATGCTTTAGACATTCCTCTCGAAGATATTTTTCATTTTTAGAAATATCAATGCTCTCACTATCATTTTGATACCAATCCTCAATAAAATTTGCCATGCCATCATCTTCATCATTGTCGCACAAATCTTGTACTTTATCTTCTTTTGAATATTGATCTTTCAACCTTGCATATTCCACAAGATCACTTTTGCATAGCCTCCTCATAGAAGCTTCTGATAAATGAGGTCTTACAGGCAATTCTGAATGGTATGGATGAATATCATCAACATCATATGTTGGAATCTACACACATGAATAAAAATCATTAGTATTCCATAAATGAATAGAAAGTAAACTTTAAACATAAAATTAAATATATAAGTTATTAAATATGGATAGTAAATTTTCATTCTCTCTCTAGCTAAAAGGTGCTCTTGGAGGTCTACACCATCCATAATTATTAACAATTCATCACCAGCATGTAATGTAGTAATAACATTGATAAATATGTATCTTTATACATCTCTACTCATGTATGTTGATTCATGACTATTTTCACACTCCTCAAATGCGCAATTAGTCCTTGAACTATTATGTAACCCTCGACTACTATTTATTAAACATGTTATATTTCCATGTGTGTAAGGTCTTCCATCAATATATGATCTTTCATTTTCTGCATGTGAAATCCTTCTACTAGTAAGGCATGCTGCATTCAAGCATATTCCATAAGTACTCATGCTTTTAACATAACATGCAAGTCAATGCCAACCTCCCCATCCATATATATGACCACAAAATTGTTGGTGTTTAAAACACCACAAGAACTAAGCTAAAGTGATATTAGAACACCTCCATAACCATCATTAGCTTAGCAATACTCTAAATTTGATAACTTTATCACTGAACTTAGTGAATTTCAAAAATTTACTTCTCAGAAATCTGCGCCTTTTCTTCCAGCTTCAAATCTGATCTGTATTAGCTTGATCTTTGTAAATTCTTTTGATCACTTGCTAATAGAAGTTCTTGCTAATGTTAAGTAACACATAACAAGCAAAACTTTCAAGTAATATCATCAAAATCTTTTGATTTCACTTCAACATTTGAACTATGTCTGAAATCTGAAAAATGACTTCATCGATTTGACATACCTTCACTATTAGACTCATTTCTCTGAGTACACATGCCTTTTTGTAAAGATCTTTTGACCAATTGTAGTAGAAGATAGTAGCTTCAAAATGAGCTATCACTCATGAAAAACTTTACACTGTACTGTGAGATCTGACCTTAAGAAGATCAGGGAAAAGTGCACCAGAAAATTCGTAACTGTCAACTAACTTACACACTGATATGAAATCACTTAGAATTCAACACACAAGAGGAATTAGACCAAATCCTTCTACAAAAACATGTGTTAACTATTAGAGAAGATGTGTACAAAATTTCTTGGCCTCATTCTGCTCATAGCCATGGAAAACTCTCATACACTGAGTAGTTCCTCCTCAACATCTCTCTCAAGAAAAAACCCGACTTTTCTCTATTCACTCAAGGACTACAAAATTGAGTTATATTAATGTTTTTAAACTCAAATCAACTTATATACATATAGTTTACATACTCCTAGACTCAAATTCATAAGTTTTGAAGTTCTATGTCAAGACTAGACTTTGATTTTGCACTAAATTATAAGAGTAAATTTATCCCTTCACTTAGGCTTAGTTTTCTGAGTGCTTTGCCTTCAATTCTCTTTGTCTTTCTTCTTTCTTCATATCTCTTCATAAATTCATGTCTAATTAGTGAGTGAAGTCCCAACAACTCACCCTCAATCACTAATTAGCATGCTCTGACTTCTTCATGTAATCTTCTTCTCTTTCATTCCTGCCATCTCTTTGACTCTACTTGTCTTCACTTCATCCAAGCTCTTTGTCATAATATCTTCAATCTGATCTTTTGTAGAAGTGTATACCACTTCAAGCTCCTTCTCCATTACCTTTTCTCTCAATAAATGATATTGAATCTCTATGTGCTTTGTTCTTGCATGAAATACAGGATTTGCTGCAAGATATAATGAACTCATATTATCTCCATGTATGATAGGTATACCTTGATCAATATCCAAGCTTTTGAACAAGGTCTGCATCTATATCACTTCTTTTGCTGCTTCCACAAGTCCTTTGTACTCAGAAGATGAAAGCATGAATCTAATTTTGTGCCAACCTCCCTGTACCCACATTGGCATTAATCACTTCATCTTCCTCCAGCACTGAGCAGGTTGATCAAACCAAGATAGTTGATCCTTCCTATCCTTGACCTTCTTCTTCGATGCACTCGGCAACCTCTTCCTCCTCGTTGGTCCCACCTCCCTCCTTGCCTCCTATTCCTCCCATAGATGAACAAATGCAGGAATCCTCCCCTTCTCTACCATCCTCTCCAACTAAGGATGCCTCTTTGGTTATTGCACCTTCTCCTGCTCCTTACCCCATGAATTCTCTAACGCCTACACACATTGATGCAACACCTTCTCCCGATCATGCCCCTCCCACCCCTCCTTCGTAACCCTCTTACTCTCCACCTGATACCCCACCTCGTTCATTATGTTCCTCACCCTATCCTCATATTTGTCCATGGAACTCTGCCCCCCTGGTTCCTCAACGAAGAGATTGAACTACCCGAGATTCCACCCCTTCTAGCCACAAATCAAGAATATTGGTAGTTCAGTATTAACGAACAGTGTGGTGTGCATGAGTTCGGTTGACTCAGCAGCTACCTATTACATATGCAAAGTTTGATTTCCCACAACATGGATCACTACCAACGCATTTCTAAACACTTTCGTGTCCACAAAAAATGGTTTCAACTCCATAATAATCAACAATAGGTGTTCACAAATCAACAATGGGGTCATGCCTTATATCAAGTGTCTAGATTTATAGAATTAGGTGCTCACAAATCAACAACTGGATCATGCCTTATATCAAGATTCTATAGAGACTTAGTATTTCAAGAGCTTCCTTGACGAGTCAAAACGGGAGTCTCAGAAGTATAGGAAGTAAGTAACTAACCTAGAGGATGCTAATCCCAACATCTCCCTTGAATTCAAGAATTAGAAAAGGAAACCATGATGCAGGATGTTGTGATCAATGAAACCAGAAGAACAGGCATAGGAATATGACCTCCTTCAATCGAGAGCGACAGCACTCAAAGAGACCAACGAGCATGGGAGTTTAATAATAATTTATTTCAACGAATAGCAAGCCTCATTTATGAATTTCCTCCAATCAGAGCATGGGAATCACAAACTTTAAGTTCTAGTACACTTTGAGTGCACTTTTGTATCACCATTGCCATGCATTTGGATATTGTTTTAGCTTTAAAGTGCTTCCATGCTTTTGAAATGCAATTGATCACAAATATCTAGGCATTTACAAACTAAATGAAGAGAAAAATTTTGGTTATATACAAATACATGTGCCATTACAAAAGGACTATACATCATGTGGATGGAGAGTAACTGCTAATGCAGTAAGGTTCTTAGAGCACAAATTTTATAGTCTTGATTTGAATTTATCCAATTATTCCAATGGATAGGTCCTTTTGGTGAGAGAAAGAGCAATTCATAACATCATGAGAGATGTTATTTGTCCAAATGATAGATGATGTTATCTTTCCACAACCAAAGTGTGTTTAGTTTTTAGATGCTACAAATGATAGCCTTTGCTATCAGAATTGTACCCAATAAAAACATTTCACTACTTTATCATCTCGTTCCATGCATTGTGTTTTAGACATTAATGCATATGACAAAAAATCGAAGACACATAAGTGAGCAATAGATGCCTTGCACCATGCAAAGCCTTGTATGAAGTGATAGATTGTAGTGCTTTGTTGGGATACCTATTGAGTACATACGTTGCACATGTAACATTCTCAAACTAGAAGCTATGTTGTAAAGCTTGACTTTTGACCATACACGTCACCATCTCCATGAGAGACATATTTTACTAGTCACCAAATGAATACTTTCTTGAATCATTCAAGGGAGTTGAACCCAATACCCCCTTAATCCCAGTCATTAGACTTAAAAACAAGATTAACCTCCTAGTTTTCTTAGTTTTCAAAAGAACTATACTAGGAGTTCAATAATTAGCGTTGGAATTATGTCACTTTGTACCACTATGCATGTAATATACCATATTGGGATTGTTGTTCTTTTCCAAAAAACAATGTCCAGATAATAACCAAATTTGATGTTTAGGATATTCTGATCATGTCTTTAAAATTTTGTAGCAAGAATTTTTCATTTCTCTAAAAAATTGTCACATGAAATTTGTATGTCAAATTTGACCATGAAGATGTAGGAATTACAAAAAGTGTTGTATGAGACAAAGGTAGAGTGCTCTGAGTAGAAAAACTTTATCTCATTGAAAATTTTGTATTTCTTGTGTTTTATGTCCTCATTTGATTGTGTGAAGGTAGGTAAATGAAAAGATTTTGCATGTTTTTCATCTCTCCTAGAATTTTTTATTCTATGGGGCCAATATCTCCAGAACATAACGTTTTTGGAGATAAAGCATCTCTAACATGATTGTGGAGCTCGAGACGATGAATATTTCTATGTCTCACAGACTTGAGCTAATGCATAAGTTTTTTTTTAGAGAGAACAAGCTATGATTCATCTTATTCATGGTGGCGGGTTAAAATTGATATGGGTTATTTGGGGTGATCAACATGTGTATGAGTGTGTTGTAGGGATCGCCTCCTTTTTTGCACATTCGATTCTTGAGGTGGACATGCCGAGGAAACCTTTGGCCGATCATAGAGTCTTGCATGAGACATTCAAAAAAAAACATTAACTTGGAGCATGCAGATTTCATGACACATGTCTAGAAATGCATGATTTGTTGTGAAGTTCCAATGGGGAGACATAGAGATGAAGGTTGAGAGCTATGGATATGGATAATGGTCGTGCATTGATCATTATCACTTATTGTCTGACTTGGATTTGGATTGTGATTGACATTGTGATTGTGATTCGATTGAGATTAGTTAAGAGGTGGATGGTGTTGGAGAATTTCTCTCCTAATCGCAGTGGAAAGTGTAGAAGACCTTCTTAGGATCAAGACTCTTGCCAATAGCAAAACCTTCAAATGAAAACAGGTACCAACTGAAATACTCAATGAACTTGAAACTTTGGTCACTCAAACTAGACACCTAGAGCTTTCAAATGAGATATCAAACACTCAATTTGGAGTAGATTTGAGTTGGCAACTATTTGATTCAAAACAGACTACCTATCCACTCAGTTAGGCTGAAAACTGGACTTCACTAAAACCTGAATAACTCACAGACCATAAAGAATTTCATAAACTATTTTAGATAGAGGAAGTACTCGAGATAAGCTTTCCAACAAATGTTTAAACACTAAAATTGGATACATATGTTGAGAGATATGGCTCTCACAAGTAGACTACCCAAAAATGGGTGTGCGGCTGGACATACTCTATGAGAGTGAACTGAACGAAATGACTCAAAACAAATGAAGTAGCTACAAGGGGGCTTCCACGCCTTCTTCCTCTATTCTTGAGTGTCCTCCCTTGCTTCTTTTATAGCCAAGTGACCAAAAACACTCATGATGAGTTTGAGAGCTCTTCTCCATCATTTCTCCACTACTTTGGACAGCCACTCCTCTTACAGTTCAGATTTTGGATTTGATTCTCTTTTGAATGATTCTCTTTTGGCCTCCACTACTTGCTGAAGTAAATGCTTCTATTTTTCGTTTTTGTATTTTCCTTCTACTTGAAGAAAATCCTTTTGCAAAAATATATATGAGCTTACTTCTTTATTTTTAACAGATGGGTGGATGAGGCTTGTCATTGAGGTTGCTTGATAGAATTTTTTAATGCAAATCAAAACTCTTTGTAAATTTTGGACTAGATATTTGTCTCCCTTACAAACTTCTTGTTTCTGCACATACTCTACTATAATCTGTTTTAGTCTCATATTTGTTGTTAAGCCAAAATTTGTTATTTTGTGTGGAATGTGATTGAAGATTAAGAGTTTGTATGTATGTATGCATGTATGTATGTATGCCTCTATGTACTTATGTACATATGTATGTATGTATGTACTTATGTATGTATGTATGTATGTATGTATGTATGTATGTATGTACTTATGTATGTATGTATGTATGTATGTATGTATGTATGTATTTATGTATGTATGTATGTATGTATGTATGTATGTATGTATGTATGTATGTATGTATGTATGTATGTATGTATGTATGTATGTATGTATGTATGTATGTATGTATGTATGCATGCATGCATGCATGCATGCATGTATGTATGTATGTATGTATGTATGTATGTATGTATGTATGTATGTATGTATGTATGTATGTATGTATGTATGTATGTATGTATGTATGTATGTATGTATTTACATATGCATGCATGCATGTTGATGAGTATGTATGGATGTATCTATGTATGTATGTATGTATGTATGTATGTATGTATGTATGTATGTATGTATGTATGTATGTATGTATGTATGTATGTATGTATGTATGTATGTATGTATGTATGTATGTATGTATGTATGTATGTATGTATGTATGTATGTATGTATGTTTAATTGTATTTATGCATGCAAGGATGCATACCTGGATGCATGGCACCTTGTGTGCATGATTTAAGGGTATCAAGTGTCTAATTATGTATATGGCGCCACCCAGATCTATATTTACTTGATAGTTTTGCTCACAAGGATTCTTAACATGAAATTTTGTAGCTTTTCCTATTGAACGTTTATGGAGAAATCACTAAAAAGTAATTGTTTGAAAGGGGTTTATCTTTCATGAAACTTACCAAAAACTCATAGATCTCTTGTAATGATCTAGGGAAAGCATTGAAAATACAATCATCTAAAAGAAGCTGAGCTCTTTTCAAACATATGTCATGCAATTTTAAAAACATCATGTTGTACTACTTGCATTTATGTATGTAGGTATGTATCTATGTATGTATGTATGTATGTATGTATGTATGTATGTATGTATGTATGTATGTATGTATGTATGTATGTATGTATGTATATGTATGTATGTATGTATGTATGTATGTATGTATGTATGTATGTATGTATGTATGTATGTATGTATGTATGTAGGGTATGTATGTATGTATGTATGTATGTATGTATGTATGTATGTATGTATGTATGTATGTATGTATGTATGTATGTATGTATGTATGTATGTATGTATGTATGTATGTATGTATGTATGTATGTATGTATGTATGTATGTATGTATGTATGTATGTATGTATGTATGTGTATGTATGTATATACATATGCATGTCGGTGTATTTACATGTTAAGTTTCTTTGTGACAAGGGTTCCTAACTTGAGATTTTGTAGCTCTCTCTCAAATGTGTAGAAAGAAATCTGTGAAAAAAGAATTATGGGAAAGGGGTTTACCTTTCATCAAACATATGAGAATTTCCTAGCTCGCTTTTAATTTCGAGGAAATCCACTGAAAGTGAAACTTTTAAAAGGAGTTGATCTTTGATCAAACGTACATTCCAACCTTGAGAAACCCTTGACCATGTAGATCTTTAGAAGCCTTCAAGCTCCCATACACTTAGTATGGACACTCGAACGGCTTAGAAACAACCGTACATCCAACTATTAGGCATTGGCTCCCTCAAAATTAGGACCTTGGCCTTTATGAACATTCTCACCATATGCAAAACATTACAAGGATATCTATAAAAAAACAAGCATCACTACTTAAGAGATGATAAGCTTAATTTGCCAATATTATTTGAAAATATAAGGATTTCAACTTCCTTGGTACATGATGTCACTTATATCCTTGTCAATGTTTAAAATGGGGAGGACTATTATCCTAACTTTGTTTCAAAATCCTCTAGAAAACAAGCATACACACAAACACACCAAAACAAAAAGAACACATCAAAATCAACAATATTTGTGTAGTAAGAAAGAAATAATGAATACAAAGATCTAAAGGAATATGATAACAATGCTTTATGCTTAGGGTTCTTTTAGAAAGAAGAGGTGATCTTCATCTTCCAACAATCCTTAATATGAGTCTAGTCTTGAGGGTACGAATTCAATTAAGATCCATATAGTCTAGCACTCTACGTACTGGATTCTAGGCTCTTTTGCTAAGTACATAGAGGAATCTCTCGGTTCTCTTGCATTGCCTATGGAGCATATATTTCTATCCTTTGATGATTAAACTTGAGGACCATAGATACAACAAAATATCATGAGTATTAAACTTCAAGACTCTGTTATTTTTCCTATTTGGCAGCTTTATCTAAGTGCTTTGGGAAAACCATAGAAAATGCAATTATATAAAAGGTGTTTATGTTGGATCAAGCACTATCAATATGTCAGGGAAAGACTCTCTATTGGAGAGACTAGTTTGTCTTATATGCCCGCATAGGATAATGTTACAGTTGTTCTCACAAGGTTTTGTCTAGGAATAAGTCTGAATCTTTTTTCGCAAAGCTTGAGGATTCCTTCCCTTTGTGGGTTTATTTCATTCACATAGCGTCACACTTGCTTATACATGAGTGCTAGCTCCTTGTTCACCACATCCCTCTGAAGGAGGGGTGTGTCGATATATTTTGGTAGTGATGTATAGCAGAGGTAGCTTTTTCCCTCTTTTCAGAGATTTTTTTCCCGATTGGTATATATGCCTATTACCCGCATGGATCACTTATCTTTGTACATTGAATTGGTAATAAATTATTGTTGTGTTGTTATCCAAGCCTCATGTTCTTCCTTGTGATGTTCATGTGCTTCTTCAGTCCTTAGACTCCACCATGTTTAGCGAGTTGAAAACATATGTGAGAGATGTAATTATAGGAAGCAACTAAAAAATCTACGTTTTAGAAAAGTAGTAAGCTTGTATAATATAAGTGGAAGCTTCTAGATCTACAAAAATGATATGAGTTGATATAGCATTTGCATGATTAAAACTCATTACATTATGTATAGATGTGTGAAGTTCTCTCAAAAGGCACTCTACATAAAGTCTTCTCTAAGTAAAAAGAAGATTATTAGAATAATTATCCATATAAAAGAATTACAAACTCTTCATGAATAATTCTAAGCAAGGTGAAATCACTTTGGGCTTAGCCCACAAAAGAAAGAGAATTCCTTTTCCTAACGACATCAATATTTAAAGAAACTTTCTTTATGATTACAAATTCTCAATGTTTAAAGGTTCCATAAATACTTAAAGCTGGTCCCTTAAGTGTTAGAATAGAAATATTATAGCCTTTTCTTTAGCTTTAAGAATGTGTTTCCTTAGAGGTAAAAAGTCTAAATTTTGTTTTAGAGAAAGGAACTCTTTCAAATTGTGAGGAACTACAGGTTCTTCTAAAAATCCTTAATTTGTCGTACTCTTTCAAATTTTTTCCAATGTGCTATGATTGAAAGCTTTCTAATCCCAATTCCCTTACATTTAGTTGTGACCATAGGAAACCACTTCTTTGGGAAAACCATAGAAAACGCAATCATGAAAACGAAGTTTATGTTCGATCAAGCATACGTTATGGCTCTCATTTCCGTGAGTACAATAAGTGAGCTTCGATTTAGTGACCGGAATTCCATTCTTTGAATCATAAAAGATGCATAGTCAAGGTTTCGCGTTTAATAAATACACAGAGAGAGAGAGAGAGGCATTTCGCATATTTTTTTCATGATTTTTGCCAATCATATTATTGATTCCACTGATCTAGTGCTCAAGAGCTCCAAGAAGAGAGTGGTGGAGTCTCAGATGTAATGCAGCTATTGTCTGATTCATCATATCTACCACCAGCAGCTGCATCGACATGGAATACGGCCTCTATCTCTTCTATCTCCTCGCTGGTAAGTTTCACTTGCAGCGAACCCAGGTTCTCCTCGAAGTTTTGTAGCTTAGTTGTTCCGGGGATTGGCACGACATCATCCCCTTGATTGTGCAGCCAGGCTAATGCGAGCTGACCTGGCGTGCATTCCTTCTTTGTGGCCAACTGACAAAGAGCAATGAAGAGCTTTTCGTTCTTCTGCAAGTTCTCATTCTGATACCTTGGCTGACCAACCTGCAGAAGGTCCATGGACATGTTATATACACAACCACATATGTTGTAGCTATGGCTCATAGAATATGCAGACGAACCTTCCGGTAGTCTGTCTCCGACAGAGTTTCTAGCAACTTTGCTCCAGCCGAGAGGAAGCCGCGACCCAGTGGACTGTATGCAACGATGCCAATGCCCAATTCCCTGTAAACAATGGAACCATCATCGATTCGGGTGAGGGCATGTATCGATCACACAGGACAAAATGCGGACACTCAAAAAATCGTAGCACCTGCAAGTAGGAATAATGTCTTTTTCGAAATCACGAGTCCACAAGGACCACTCGATTTGAACTGCTGTGACGGGGTGAACAGCGTGAGCTCTTCGGATGGTGGAAGCGCTAGCATTGGAGAGGCCAATATACTTTATCTTTCCCTCCTCTACCAGCTTCTTCATTTCCCCTATCTGATAGACTCAAACACAGCAAACCTTATGCTGATTAATGGACAAAGAATATGTAAGGACAAATGACAAGGGAGAGCACAATTAACGATGACATCTATATTAGGGAAGTAGCACAAACATGTAACTCCATGTTCATCACAGAACTAAGAGCCAACGTAAACAATAACAAGATGTGATGTCTTACAGTCACTTCTATAGGGACGGTTGCATCCACAAGATGTATATAATAAAGATCGATGCAGTCCACGTCCAGCCTCTTCAAGCTTGCTTCGCAGCATGCTCGGACATAGTCCGGGTCTCCACGGATCTTTACCTTCCCATCTTCAAACGAAATACCAAACTTTGTTGCAAGCTGGACCTGCTGCCTGATCCCTTTCAGAGCCTTTACAAAACAGAAACGACACCAATATTTCAGCTCTCTGGAAGCTCACATAACACAATTCTCCGGATGTACTACTCCTTTCAAAGGGGCTCCAATAGGCGTACCAAGACAAATGCACTACTAAGTAAAAGAACAAAGCGTGCTCATCGCAAAAAGCTGCCGGTCTCTATCCCCTACTTTCTACGAGTCTCTACTGCTTTCGAGGTTTTAGGATGATAAACACTTGTTCACATTTCGCCAGATGGAATTAAGATGAAATCTTGGACTGGTTTTGACATGAAATGCGGGATTCTGAGTCGGGAACAATAGGCGCATACCTTTCCCAGGAGGATCTCGTTGGTGAACGGACCGTATAGATCAGACGTATCCAAGAAGGTCACACCACAGGAAAAGACTTGACGAATCAAATGGATCATCTCCTCCTCTGGCTTTGGGGGCCCGTAGAAAGCAGACATACCCATGCATCCAAGCCCCTGTTTCGATACCTCCAAACCCTGCGAACCAAGTTTCGTTCTGGGTACCTTGCACGCCATAGCCAGCGGTCAATTGTGGAGTTCACTCGCTCTCGGCGCTATCCGTACAATTCGTATGCTTGCGTCTCATTACACTGAAGCGAATTGCATTGGTCGGCTTTATATACAGTTTTGACGCATTGTGGTGTCATGCATTACATCATCGGAAACAGCTAAATCGTGATGTCATGCATTGCATAGCACCTCACGAAACAGCTATAATGAAAGCCATTGTGATGTCATGCATTGCATAGCACCTCGCACAAGATACGACTCGAAATAATATTGATGTAGACAATAACGTATTAACATGCAATTTTTACATTTTTGTTTCCCTTTTCGGAAAGTGAATGTGTTTTAGAAAGAAAAATCGGCAAGGCCCCTCATGTAGCGAAAGAGACTTCCCCTTCGGGGAAAGCAGATACACTCATGTATCATATATAGCCTTTCATGCGAATACTCGCTCTCTAGCTATTGGATTCTAGGCTCTTTTGGTAACTACATAGAGGATTCTCTCGGATGTCTTGCATTGCCTATGAGCATATATTCCTATCCTTTGAGGATCAAACGTGAGGACCATAGAGTGCTCCAACGAATTGTCTTGAAAGCCCTTCTTATATCTTCTAGTCCAGCCAAATCACTTTAAGTAATGACCTCTACACAACATTCACATCGAAACACGCATTTTGTTGCATCCTCCATGCAATACCTCCTTCTAGCTTTTTGAAAGTCTACGAAAGGTAGAATCTCCAAAAGCACCTTATTCCATTTGTGGTTCAAAAGTGATGTGATCAACATCCTCATGAATGTGGCAAACTTTGCAAACATCCTTATCAAGGTTAGCATATTTGGCTCCTTGGGTACCCCAGAAAACCTAATGGATGATTAGCCAAAGATGGGTGCATTACTTGATGTCCAAAAGGAAATGCCGAATGCACAAAGCTTTGTTTATACAATACTGATTATTCCATTCAATCAGTGGCTTGAGTTCAAGGTTCTTTCTTAAGCGGTCCTCAACAACACCTTTGGTCCTGTATAAATGCTATCGTGGAGTAGCATCCTAGCTATGAAAGAAGGAAGGGTGGTATATATAGAAGCTAGGAGATTTATAGGCCTCCAATTACAAAGCCCATTTTCTAAGCCATTCATGTTAAGAATTTGTGTAAACCTAACTTCTACCTTGAAAGAGAGAGCGCCTACTCCAATAGCTTCTTGCAACATTAATATGAGGTAAAATTATTCAACACAGTAGATTGAGGCCTGGGCAGTCCCTTCTTCAACTATTACGGTAGTTGCTAATTACCTAATTCAAGATCTTTTCCATGATTTGGTCTTCCCCTTGAAATTGTGTTAGATTGAGGCACTCATTTTGAAAATGAATTAATTTAGCCTTTGACTAATTCCTTTCATATTACAATAAATGGAGTACTCCATATTAGCCACGTGCCAATGGTCTTACTAAAAGCACGAACAAAACACTATTGACTTTTCTCAAGAAGTTAGACTGTCTTGAGCTCTAGGACCAGCTTCTACCTACCATTCTTTGGGCATATAGAGCTATGTACAAGGTTACTACGGGTTATACTCCCTTTAAACTAGCCTATGGTATTGAGGCAATTACGCCCATGGAAATGGTTGTTCCTAGACTACATGTCACCATCAAACATAAATTGTTACCAGCTGAGTCACTATTTGCTCGAATTGATGATTTGCGAGCACTCAACGAACAGAGGTTTGAAAGTTTTTTGCTCATGCAAGAAGTGCAATTGAGACAAGTCTAGATGCATGATCATTTTTTTTTGCGGACTCCAGTTCAAAGTTTGATGGTTCAATCCTTATCCAATTTTGGTGCATATTGGTTTGAAAACTTTCTAGGTGCAGAGTTTTCCAAAGCCATACTTTTCCAATCCACAATGGTTAATGAAGCAGTTTGATGGTTGATAAACTTTTACCTTAATCACTTGTGGCATTATGATGATGTTCAGAATGCTTTTCTGCAATGCTTTCAGCTAAAGAAGAATGCTGCAAAAATGTTTTATTTCCTACATAATAATAAAAAGAAAATAAACTAGGGAGTGGAGGAGTATGCTATTATCTTCCACACTCATCTCAGATAGTCACTTCAAGAAAATGTCAATTTACCAAATGATGTAATAATAGAGTGGTTTATAAATGGGCTTAACCCACAATTACGAAAGGTGATGATAATCCAGTGTATTGGACGAATGACATTAGATGTCGTGATCGAGATGGCTTTGCAGTTGGAGCATAAAGTAGGTGGATTTGCACAAGGCCTTGAATGGGTAAAGACTCACAAGAGCAAAGTTGGATATATTTTGAAGCATGTTTTTTGTGTGAAAGTCAAAAATCCAAGGCATGTGGTAGCAAACAATGCCTTAAATTAGGTTTATTGTACAATTCACAAAAACGGGAATCACTCCATAGACATGTACTAGCACTAGACTATCCACCTGTAAAAAGACACAGCAAAGTATCATACGTCTTTGGAGCTAACAGATGTCTCCTTAGTACATGAAAGTAATGGCTGAATAGCATCTTCCTCAAAAACAACATCATGGCTAACCACAATGCATTTAGTTTATGGATGATACAGATGATAGCCTTTGCTTTTAGAACAGTACCCAATAAAAATACATTTCACTGCCTTATCATCCAATTTTCTATGTTGTTGTTCAGGCACTAATGCATATGCCAAACAACCAAAAACATGCAGATGAGCAACAGATGGCTTGCGACCATGCCAAGCCTTATATGCAGTGATAGATTGCAATTCTTTAGTGGGACACCTGTTAAGTACATATGCTACACACATAATAGCCTCAAGCAAGAAACTACGTGGTAAACCATGAATCTTGACCATACACCTTGCCATCTCGATGAGTTGAGCAACTCCATTTTATTGAGGTGTATATGGCATTGTACAGTGATGTTTTATCCCACATTCAGCCATAAATGTGTTACAGTTAGACTTCTACGGAAGCACGTGAACAGCACAAGGAAGAAGAAGAAGCTTGGCGCACAACACACAATACTGCATGTATTACCACTAAAATGTAGAAAGATAAGTAATCCATTAGGGTTATAGGCATATATACAACTCGGGGGAAAAAACCTTCTAAAGAGGGAAAAAAGGTGCCCCGGGCAATCCTAGTGTGTTCACACACAGCACAACCTAAATATATCAACAAATCCCCCTTGGGAGTGATGCACTGAACAATGAGTTGGCACTCATGTATAAGGAAGTGCCAAGCTATGTAGAATCAATCCACAAAAGGAAGTAAGCGCAAAGCTTTTGCGGAAAGCTTCAACCTTCTCCCTAGGGAGAGCCTTCATGAAAAGTTCTGCGATGTTCTAGTCCTACGTGGGCACATATGCCAAGATGATCTCCCCAACAGAGAACCTCTCCCTGACATAATGATAATGCACCTCAATGTGCTTAGTGTGAGCATGGAACATAGGGTTCCTCAGAACTCTCAATGCGCTTTGGCTATCAATGAAGATGGTGGTGGCAAAAGACTGACCAACACCCAAATTAGCCATAAGGCATCTGAGCCACACACACTCAACAATCGCTATGAAAGCTACCCTATACTCAGCCTCACAACTGTAAGTGGTCACAGTAGGGTGCTTCTTGCTAAGCCAAGATATGCATGAGCTACCAAGCATGAAGCAAAAGCCACTAGTGGATACATAGTGTCATAGCAACTAGCCTAGTCAAAGTCAGAAAAAAAATGCAAATCTAGTAGTAGTGATCCCCCCTTGGGATAAAGCAATTCAAGTAGCCGAGTACCACTCAAGTATCGAAAGGTGCGCTTAACTATCTGCCAATGCTTGACAACTAGGCAATGCATAAACCTGCTCATATGTGAGATAGCAAACTGAATATGAGGTTGAGTAATGCATAATTAAATCAAGCATCCAACTGCCTGCTAATAGAGAATAGCATCAAATGCATCTTCAGCATCATGAAGACTCAATTGTAAACCTCTCTCCATAGGAGTGGCAATGGGCTTACACTCTTCAAGGCCAAGATGCTGCAATAATGTATCAATATATTTCATTTAACACAAATCCATTCCACGATCAACATGCATAAACTGAATGCCGAAATAAGGATACAAATGCCCCAAATTAGACATCTCAAATGAGGTATGTAAATCAGCCTTGAAATCGGCAATGTGCTTCTCATGAGGACCAGTGAGCAACATGTCATCAACATACACCACAATGATCAGAAGCAAATCATTAGCACAATTAGCATATAAGGTGTTTTCAGTTGAACTATACTCAAAACCATGTGCAATCAGATAGGCATGTATCTTTTCATACCAAGCATGTGGTGCTTGCTTTAAACCATATAATGCCTTCTTTAACATGCACATCTGGTTTTCATGCCCTTTTTGCACAAAGCCACAGGGCTGAAAAACATACACTTCTTCATGCAAGTCACCATTCAAAAATGTTGTTTTAATTTCCAATTGATGTACATTCCAAGTATGATGAGCTTCAAGTGCCGAGATGCTACAAGCAGTAGTCATATGGCATGTAGGTGCAAAGGTCTCATCAAAATCAATGCCTCTTTCTTGTGCATAACCCTTTGCAACAAGTCTAGCCTTATATCTATCAACTCTTCCATCAGGCTTACGCTTTAGCTTGTATACCCACTTAGTGCCAATGGCCTTCTTGCAAGGAGGCAAGTCACATAAAGACTAGGTACCATTCTTCATTATAGCATCATATTCATATTGCATAGCAGCCATCCCATTTTTTGAATTTTGTGCTTCGTCAAATGAAACAGGCTCATTCTCATCAGAGAGACTAGACGCTGCCATAGCATAGCAATTTGATGCAAAAGAGGCAATACAGCCTGACCAGACATGTTTTCCAAGTGCCTCAAGTTTGGGCAAAGAGGAAACCATATCAGATTTCTGCAGGTGTAGCAAAGTAGCAAAATTCAGATGACCAAAGCATGCATGCGAAAGCTTTGCATCTGACATAGCCTGAGAATCATGTACTACATATGCCAAATCATTCACAAATCTTTCATAGTCTATGAGCTCATACAACCTACGACATAAAATGCCAGATGCAATAATCATGCAGCCATTTGATAGATCATGAACTATACATCTATGATAAACAAAATTTCACAACCAAGCCAATCTTGGCTAATGCAAAAACTGATAACAGATTTTTCTTAATCCCTGGTACAAATAAAGCATCTAACAGAGTGAAAGAACTACCATCAGTAGTTGTCAAAATGATCTTACTAACTCCCATGATAGGATAAGACGAGTTTTTGGTGCATGTGACAGTATTCCTTGTAGGGCAAGCTCAAGTGAAAAAAAAACTGCGTTGCGAGGTAATATGTTTGGTCACCCCACTATCAAAGTACCAAACATCTGAGTCTACTGCAGCCATGCACTGCTCATGAGAAGATGGTTCAAAACTGCAAATAGTAGTAAATGCCCATTCTTCATCCTACAGAAGATTAGGAGACTCTATTTTCCGTGTAGAGATCTCTGCAACAACCATTCCGACCTCTTTCTTCTTTGTCATCCTTCTTCGAATGTGCAGAATTAGCAGAATTTTGTTTACTAGTAAAAGAGCTCCATTTTCCTTTACCCTTCTGACAAGCCAGGAAAGCTTGATCTGCAACATGCATAATAGACCTGTTATGCCTAGACTGATCTTCTTGCAAGAGAACAAAAACTAACTCTTCAAATGTTAAGGGATTTGGATTGACTTTCATCATCAAGCAAAGAGTAGAAGCAAAACTCTAATAGGAGTTGGGAAGACCATTCAGAACAGTCTGTACAAGTGAACTGTCAGGAAGGACTTCATCATCAGAAATCAATTGTTCCTTCAAATCCTTGATCTTGGTTAGAAAAATGTCCATAAAATCACCTTCATTCATGTGCTCAGTCTCCAACTATTTTCAGAGGTAAGCAACACGAGCCTCGTTCCTAGCTTGGTACAATGTGGTAAGTGGATCCCAAGCATCCTTAGTTATTCTGCGAGAGGCAATGTGAGGAATAATGGCAAGTTTGACAGGTAAGGCTATCAATGCATGTGTGTGAGCATCTTTGCCATCCCAATAAATTTGCTCTATAGTACATGTAGCAAAAACCACAGCACGAATAGTAATTTGTAGAATATCATCATCTTTGACTCCATTTGCATCAACTTCAGTACCTGTATTCGTAGGTGTAACAGGATGTCTTTCAACACCCTCCACAATAGTCCATAGTCCTTTTGTGACCAATACATGATGCATCATATAAGCCCACAATGGGTAATTCGTACCATCCAACTTATTCTCAATAGCCAACATACCAAATACATCACTACTTTCAGACATGGCCACTGGCTAAAATACCTTGATGCAAAAAAATGATTGTATCCTAAAACATTGAACAAAACTACCAAAGGAGTTTTGCTAGACTTGTAGCAGACTTTGAGATGCTTATACAAGCGGACTAAAACCTGTATATATCTTTGGCTCAAAAAGACTAAATAGCCTACACAAGCACTACGATAGTGCATTTGGAGGCCAAAACGAGCTCAGATCACGATTTCAGCACCACAAAATGAAGCAGTTTTGATCTCTGAAACACCATGAGTATGCTCACCAAATTTTGTGTGATTCTGAGATTGCAATTGGAGAGGTGTCGACGATGCCCTAGATGAAGCGGTGACCTGCTCTGATACCAATTATTGGAGTTAGACATCTATGGATGCACGCAAAGAGCATAAGGAAGAAGAAGAAGCTTGGAGCACAACACACAATATTGAATGTATTACCACTAGAATGTACAAAGATAAGTAACCTATTAGGGCTATATGATTATATACAAGCCGAGGGAAAAAGCCTCCTAAAGAGGGAAGAAAGTGCCCGACGGTCCTAGTGTGTTCACACACATCACTACCTAAATATATAAACAAAATGCATTAAATTCACAAAACATATATTCCCCTCCTCAATCACAATGGAGGGTGCCCATTTTACATGCTGACAGATTTTGATCCAAAACCAAAAACTGTTTGAAACACATAAACACTTTGGACTTTGCTTTGAGTGGATATACCCATGCATGCCTAGAAAAATCATCAATGAAAGTCACAAAGTAAAGATAGTTTCCAAGAGAGGGTGTCTGCATAGGACCACACACATCCCTGTGAACAAGCTGCAATTTCTGAGTAGCTCAAACTGAATCATCTTTTGGAAAGATGGAATGTTGCATTTCGCCCAAAATACAGACTTCAAAGACATGTTTTCTGGGTGCCTCAAGTTTTGGCAAAGAGGATACCATTTTAGATTTCTACAGGTGTAGCAACCTAGCAAAATTTAGATGACCAAAGTGTGCATGTCAAAGCTTTGCGTCTGACATAGCCTGAGAATCATGTACCGCACATGCTAAATCATTCACATATTTTTCATAGTCTATGAGCTTATACAGCCCATGACATAAAATGCCAGAAGCAATAATCATGTCACCATTTGACAGATCATGAACTATACATCTATCATCAAAAAAATTCACAACCAAGCCACCATCCTAAAACTCACCTCCCGTATCTTCATTTTGTCCTATACCCAGGTGACTTTCATTTCAACACCGGTGTTTTTTTGATCCCATGATGCTTTGCACAAGCGGCATTGCCCACAGAAGAAGAAGATGAAAGTGTGAATTCAATTTTCTGTTGACCTCCCTATACCCACATCGTCATTACTTCATCCTCCTCTAGCTTTGAACAGGTTGATCAAACCAAGATGGTTGATCCTTCCTTAGATCTCGACATGAATCTACACTTGTTAGACTCTCCATAAATTTCTCTTTTTCAACCATATTCATGTGAGAAGAAACATCACAGATTTGTCACCTCAATCGATTATCACTCAATTCAAGTTTCACAACCCCACTCAAGTGAAGGGTTTCTCATCATTAATTTGTCACCTCAATCAAATCTCACTCAATTAAAGCTTCACAACTACTACTTAAGTGGAGGGTATCATTGAAGAGACTTTTTCTTGATTATTCTTCACCAGGTGTTAGCACCCAATTTTAAGGTCTGTGAAGCTAAGATATTAGAAATTAGAATGTATGCATTACCAAGGTCCTATTTTTAGCAAAAATCTTGAACTTAATTGAAAAGGGATAAAGTACAAGAGAGTTAAGCACACATACAAACCAAGTTGATGAGCATGTCATTCCCTTCATGGGGGATCCATTTTCTTTTTAGTTTATCTCTTGGATTACAAAGATCATTGAGAGTTTACATGGGGGAACACTCTAAGAGCTTTTGATTCTTTTACCTAACAAGTAAATGGACCTTTCAATAAAAAATATACTTCATAGAGTTCCTAAAATTGTCCATACATCATTCCTTCGATATCTTCCATAGTGCTTCTTTGATAGCATTCCAAAGGGCCACATAACAGCTCATTGTTTTACCCAAGATTGACTTGTTAAGATATCTAGATATCTTCATATGCAACTTGAAAATCCTTTCCACAAATTATCACATCTTTTTACTCTTAGGACACTTGTAAAAGAGATGGATGATGTCCTCTCCTTTGGGGAACCTCTTGCACCAATGGAGAGTATTAAGCAGCCTATGAGCTCTATCGATTAATGCCTTTCATTGTTGGCTCCCTCCAATAGACAAACTATGACAAATCTAGGACCCAATTTATCACATCCATTTAGAAGGTTGATCCCCCTAATAGACGTTGCTGGAACAAAACAATTGAGTCCATCCCACCACAATAACGAAGAGGAAACATTACAAGAGGGCATCCTTGTCAAATTTACCAATTGGAAATGAAGATGGGAACAAAAGATAACTCACCACTGATATTGATACTTGTTGAAGTAGCATTATCCCCAAAGGTGGAGACCATCTTGGTAAATTTGTTGCTCAAACCCTAGCCTTTCAAAGATTGCATAGTGAAGTCCTACTCCAGTCTATCCTATGCTTTATCTAGCGATCTTTAAAAACAGTAGTCTTGGTAAAACTCTTTGTCAAACTCCATGCCTCCACAAACATCCAAAATAGATTCAAAGATGTTTTTCTCTTGATAAATCCTTTTCTATCTTTATGGATCGGTTCTATATAAGCTCCTCATTGCATTGATCAGGACTTCAACAATGTCTTCTATCCTATATGGAACATAATGATCATCTTTTCCTATTTCCAATGTTCTTGTTGTATCTCTAGTGAATTCACTTAACTGCCCCTTCATTGGGACACTTTCATAGGGCACCAAATATCAATGATTCCTACCAAACCTTGAAAACGTGCTCCATCAAGAAGTCATCAAAAGCAATAAAGCATTCATTAGTGAGGCTATCTAATCGAGGGCTTTTTCCCTTTTGCAAGGAACCAGTAACTTTGAACAATTCAGCTCCCTTGAAAGGTTCTCCAACTCTCCCTCACTTCATAAATTCACTTCATAAACCTTCATTAAAATTGGGGTTGATCTCAACCTTTACAAAGAAATGCTGTTAATTTGTTGAATGCTAACCTGTAGAAAGAAAATACCCTTCATCAACTTTTTGGCCTCTGCTTTGCCGCTTTCATGTGGGTTTTTAGCCCTCCATTTGAGCCACTTTTAAAGAAAGCATGTTCAGCTTTCAAGCTTGTTGAGCCCATCAAAGTCATATTGGTCAAAGTAAAGGGGGTCAAAGTCAATGGAATCAAAGTCAACTAGGTCAAAGTCAACATGGTCAAGGTCAAAGTGTTCAAAATCAGTTGTCAAGGTGCACAGGTAGTGCACAATCAATTGTTCACAAAGGTTATGTTTTGCAAAAAGTTGGATGTAGGTTGCAGATTCTTTCTGCAATTTCTCTAAGGTTCAAAGTGTTCTAAATTGTTTGGAAGGTTTAGGTGAACCCTCTCTTAGGTGCACATTTGAAGAATTAAAATGAAAAAAGTGAAGGTATATGAAGAGGAAGCATATGCAGAAGTGAAAGTATGGCCCCCCAATTAAAATTTTTGTTTTTAGTCTAAAGTCATTACAAGAAAAAACAGGGATTCATTGGTTGCCCACATTTCACAGAAGGGAGAGGAAGACACCCCTTAAATACAATTTGGATGAGGATATGACAACAATAGGCAAGGAAGTTATTGAAGTTAAAGAGAAGGTAAAACATAATAGTGATCAATGTTCTTTCCCTATTCAAGAAATCCCTATAGGATGGATGGAGGAAAAAGAGGAATATATAGAGATCCACACACTCCTGCTTATGCAACAATGGGGGAAAATCTATTGGAGGAAAATAGGGTTGGAGATGAACATGTAGATACCATGATAGATAGAGACCTAGTCAAAGAGGTATAATTAGGCACTTAGGAAAATAATCGTCCAATTTTAGTGGCCACTTGGTTGTAGAGCCACCCTGAGCTGCTTGAAAAGGTAAAATCTTTCTTGACCCACTATGCAGATTTTTTGTGTGGCATTATAAAGACTTAGAAGGAGTGTCTGCTAATTATGGAGGGCATAGAATTCCTCTTATTGATGAAGCTAAACCAGTAAGAGGAAAGAGTTATAGGCTTAACCCAAAATATGTTGAAGTTGTTTATTTGGAAATATAGAAGATGGAGGATGCAGGAATCATCATTCTTGTGGAACACTCAAAATGGCTTTCACCAATGGTTATAGTACCAAAGAAGAATACCAAGAAAATCGAATTTTTTGTTAACTTTAGAGCACTCAACAAGGTAACCATTCCAGACGGATTCCCTATGCCTTTTGCAGAGCAGGTCATTGAAGAAGTGGCTGGACATGCATTATATAGCTTTATGGATGGCTTTAGTGGATATAACCAAATATCCATCCACCTAGAGGATCATGAAGAGACCACTTTTATCACACCATAGGGCACATGTGTGTATGTAAAAATGCCATTTGGACTCAAAAATGCTCCAGCCACCTTTAACAAGACTGTCGATCTCATTTTTGGATGTTTGTTGCTAGAAACACTTGGAGTTTTCATGGATGATTTTTCTTCCTTTTCAGGCACTCGCAACGAGACCCCTTTGGATTGCCTAGATAATCACTTAAGTCAGGTGCATAATGTTTTTAAAAGATGCAAGGAGAATAAATTAAATTTGAACCCAAATAAGTGTCACTTCCTCGTGATAGAAGGAACTCTCCTAGGACATGTGGTATCTACTAAAGGCATGGCTCCCAACCCAGATAAAATTATTTCTATACTAAAGTTACCTATACCCGAATCTCCTAAAGAAATTTAGAGCTTCTTGGGGCATACCGGGTACCACATAAGATTTATCAAAATGTATGCAGAGATAGTCATGCCACTGGCTAGAGTTATAGGTAAAGAAGTACCCTTTAAATGGGAAGAAGAAGAAGAGAATGCTTATCAGACATTAAGGTCCAAATTGGTCGCTACACCAATTCTTATCACACTAGATTGGTTGAAAATTTTGCATGTACATGTAGATGCCAGTGCATATGCATTGGGTGTAGGTTTGGCTCAACACAGTGAAGAATACAAATGTAACAGACCAATTTAGTATGCCAGTCGAATTTTGACAAAGGCTGGAAAAAATTATAGCAACACAAAAAGGGAGGCCCTAGCAATGGTTTTCACAATACCAAAGTTTTATCATTACTTGTTAGGTGTAAAATTTGTTATCATAACTGATCATCAACCACTCAGGTATTTACTGAACAAGCTGCAAGCGATTGGGAGGATATCTAGGTGGCTACTTTTGTTTCAAGAATTTGATTTCTCTGTAGTCCATAGACCAGGTAGAGAAAATGTTATGGCGGACCACCTACCTAGGATTTACACAATGGATCAAGCAATTGGAGTAAATGATGATTTTCGAGATGCTAATTTTGTTGGAGTTAGACGTCTGCGAAAGCACACAAATAGCACAAGGAAGAAGAAGAAGCTTGGAGCACAACACACAATACTGAATGTATTACTAGAGAATGTACAAAGATAAGTAGCCCATTAGGGCAATAGGCGTATATACAAGCTGAGTGAAAAAAACCTCCTAAAGAGGGAAAAAAGTGCCCCGGCGGTCCTAGAGTGTTCACACACATCACTACCTGAATATATCAACAAATCCCCCCTCAGAGTGATGCGGTGAACAAGTAACTGGCACTCATGTATAAGGAAGTGCCAAGCTATGTGGAAATCACTCGACAAAAGGAAGTAAGCCCAAAGCTTTGCGGAAATCTTCAAACTTCTCCCTAGGCAGAGCCTTTGTGAAAAGGTCTGCAATGTTCTCTTGCGTGGGCACATATGCCAAGCTGATCTCCCTAGCAGAGAACCTCTCCCTGACATAATGATAATGCACCTCAATGTGCTTAGTGCGAGCATGGAACACAGGGTTCCTCACAACTCGCAATGCACTCTAACTCTCAATGCAGATGGTGGTGGCTTAAGACTTACCAACACCCAAATCATCCATAAGGCATCTAAGCCACACACACTAAACGGCCACTATGAAAGCTGCCCTATACTCAGCCTCACAACTGGAAGTGGCCACAGTAGGCTGATTCTTGCTCAACCAAGATATAAATGAGCTACCAAGCATGAAGGAAGAAGCCACTAGTGGATGCACGAGTGTCATACCAACTAGCCCAATCAGAGTAAAAAAAAAGCATGCAAATCTAGTGGTAGTGATCCCCCCTTCGGATAAAATAACCCAAGTAGCTGAGTACCACTCAAGTAGCGAAAGATGCACTTAACCGCCTACCAATGTTTGACACTTGGGCAGTGCATAAACCTGCTCATCTATGAGATAGCAAACTGAATATCTGGTTGAGTAATGCATAAGTAAATCAGGCATCCAACAACCTGCTGATAGAGGACAGAATCAAATGCACCTCCAGCATCATGAATGCTCAATCGTAAACCTGTCTCCATAGGAGTGGCAATAGGCTTACAGTCTTCAAGGCCAAAACACTACAATAATGTGTCAATATATTTTGTTTGACACAAAGCAATACCACCATCAACTTGCATAAATTGAATGCCCAAATAGTGATGCAAATGCCCCAAATCAAACATCTCAAATGAGGCATGCAAATCAGCCTTAAAATCAGCAATATGCATCTCAATAGGACCAATGAGCAGCATGTCGCCGACATAGACAACAATGATCAGAAGCACATCATTAGCACGCTTAACATATAAGCTACTTTCAGTTGGACTGTTCTCAAAACCATGTGCAATCAAATAGGGATGTATCTTCTGATACCAAGCACCTGGCACTTGTTTTAAACCATATAATGCCTTCTTTAACCTGCACACCTAGTTTTCATGCCCTTTCTTCACAAAGCCACGGGGCTGAAAAACATACACTTCTTCATGCAAGTCACCATTCAAAAATGCAGTTTCAATGTCCAACTGATGTACATTCCAACCATGATGGGCTGCAAAAAGTTTGCACCAACCATTTTGGCATATTTTTTGCCTCCTCAATGTCAACTCTCTCATCAACAAGTGCATCATGTAAAAATGCATCAAAAATGGGATGATATGCATCATCACATGAATTCTACAAAGGCGGAGAAGTTAACTCATTAGGACCAGCACTAGACTGTCCACCTATAAAAAGAGGCAGAAAAGTATCATACATGTCTTTGGAGCTAATAGATGTCTCCTTAGTACATGAAAGCAATGGCCAAATAACATCTTCCACAAAATCAACATCACGGCTAACCAGAATGCGTTTAGTCTATGGATGATGCAGATGATAGTCTTTACTTTCACAACTATACTCAACAAAAATACATTTTACTGCTTTATCATCCAATTTTATGTGATGTTGTTCAAGCACTAATGCATATGCCAAACAACCAAAAACACACAGATAAGCAACAGATGGCTTGTGATCATGCCAAGACTCATATGGAGTGATAGACTGCAGCGCTTTAGTGGGGCACCTGTTAAGTACATATGTTGCACACATGACAGCCTCAAGCTAGAAACTATGTGGTAAAGCCTGACTCTTGACCATACACCTCGCCATCTCCATGAATGACCTATTCTTTCGTTCAGTAACTCCATTCTCTTGAGGTGTATATGACACTATACACTGGTGTTTTATCCCATGTTCAGCCAGAAATGCATTAAAATTAGAAGACATATATTCCCCCCCCTTGATTAGAACAGAGGGTGCCCATTTTACATGCTGGCAGCTTTTCAGCCAAAACCAAAAACTATTTGAAGCACATGAACACTTCAAAATTTGCCTTCAATGGGTATACCCATGCATGCTTGGAAAAAATCATCGATGAAAGTCACGAAGTAAAGTTAATTTCCAAAGGAAGGTGTCTGCATAGGACCATAGACATCACTATGTACAAGCTACAATTTTTTTAGTAGCCTGAACCAAACCATCTTTTGGAAAGGAGAAACACTGCATTTTTTCCCAAAATACATCCTTCGCAAACATGTTTTCTAGGTGCCTCAAGTTTGGGAAAAGAGGACATCATTTCAGATTTCTACAGGCATAGCAAACTAGCAAAATTTAGATGATCAAAGTGTGCATGCCAAAGCTTTACATCTGACATCGTGAGAATCATGTACTGCACATGCCAAATCATTTACAGATCTTTCATAGTCTATGAGCTTATGCAGCCCACGACATAAAATGTCAAAAGCAATAATCACGTCGCCATTTGACAGATCATGAACTGTACATCTATCATCAACAAATTCACGACCAAGCCAATCTTGGCTAATGGAGAAACTGATAACAGATTTTTCTTGATCCCTAGCACAAACAAAGCATCTGACAAAGTGAAAGAACTACCATCAGCAATAGTAAAAATGATCTTACCAACTCCCATAACAGGATAAGAGGAGTTGTTGGTGCATGTAATAGTATTCTCTGTAGGGGCAGTAAATCACAAAGACCATTTAGAACAGTTTGGACAAGAGAGCTATCTGGTATAACTTCATCAATAGAAATCGATTGTTCCTTCAAGTCTTTGATCTTTGTTAGAAAATTGTCCATAGAATCACCTTCATTCATGTACTCACTCTCCAACTATTTTCGGAGGTAAGCAACACGAGCCTCATTCGTAGCATCCTTAGTTGTTTTGTAAGAGCGAATGTGAGGAATAATGGCACGTTTGATAGACAAAGCTATCAATGCATGTGCCTGAGCATTTGTGCCATCCCAACGAATTTGCTATGTAGTAGGTGTAGTAGAAAGCGCAGCACAAACAAGAATATGCATAATATCATCATCTTCAATACCTTCTACATCAACTTTAGTACCTACAGTTGTAACAGTTGCACGTATGATAGGATGTTTTTCAACACCCTGCACAATGTTCCACAGTCCTTTTGCAACCAATACATGTCGCATCATATAAGCCCACAATGGGTAGTTGGTAC
The DNA here is from genome assembly GCA_020310875.1 of Ceratopteris richardii. Taxonomy (NCBI): domain Eukaryota; kingdom Viridiplantae; phylum Streptophyta; class Polypodiopsida; order Polypodiales; family Pteridaceae; genus Ceratopteris; species Ceratopteris richardii. The sequence goes on along the minus strand of CM035415.1, from coordinate 133,991,903 downwards.
CATCCAAATTATCCTCAACATCCAACATACAAAATACATCACTGCTTTCAAAACCATGGTCGATGACTAAAATACCTTGATGCAGAAAATTGATTGTATCTCAAAAAGTTGAACGGAACTGCCCAGACGAGTTCTACTAAACCTGTAGCAGACTTTGAGATGCTTATACTGGCAAACCAAAACTGGTATATACCTTTGGCACAAAAAGATGAAATAGCCTACACAAGCGCTACGATAGTGCGTTCGAAGGCCGAAACGAGCTCAAATCATGATTTCGGCACTGGAGAGCGAAGACATTATGATCTCGGAAATAGACTAAGTATGCTCACCAAAATTTGTGGGATTCTGAGACTACAACCAAAGAGGTGTCAACGACGCCCTAGATGAAGTGGCAACCCACTCTGATACCAATTGTTAGACGTCTGCGGAAACACGCGAACAGCACAAGGAAGAAGAAGAAGCTTGGAGCACAACACGCAATACTGAATGTATTACTAGAGAATGTACAAAGATAAGTAGACCATTAGGGTAATAGGCATATATAGAAGCCGAGGGAAAAAACCTCCTAAAGAGGGAAAAAAGTGCCCCCGCGGTCCTAGAGTGTTCACATACATCACTACCTAATTATATCAACAAATTTGTTTGCTATACAAGAACAAGGTTGGTATGATGACATCAAGAATTTCCTTAACATTGGATTGTATCCAGAGAAGGCAAGCTTGATGCAAAGAAAGAGACTGCTAATCAAAAGCAGACCTTTTACCTTCATTGAGAGAAAATTGTACAGAGAGGGCAAAGATAATAGATTTAGAAAGTGCATGGAAGAAGAAGAAGTTAGGGAAATCCTTAAATCTTCTCATGAAGCAGCAGGTGGTGGGCATCTTCCAGGACACATCATGAGCCAGAGAATCCTTGATGCTGGCTTATGGTGGCCTACATTATTCAAAGATGCAGAGGAATGGGGAAAAGCATGTGATGTCTGTCACAGATGTGGACCCAAACTGACAAAGCAGAGGCACAACCGCTTGGTGGTATCCACTTCATGGCAACCATTTGAGAACTGGGGATTAGATTTCATCGGGCCCATCTATCTTGGATTGGTCCCAAAGAGAGAAAAGTATCTGTTAATAGCCACTGACTATGCAAAAAGTGGGTTGAAGCTATTGCCTCCCCTGATTGCACCACACAAACGGTTGCTGATTTCATTTATAGTAAGATCATTTGCAGATCTCGATGTCCCCTTGAAAATTGTACCGACCAAGGTACTCATTTTGTGAACAAAGTCCTACATGAAATTTTTAAGAGGTACAAAGTTCTACATAGGACCTCTTGTTCTTATTATCCAAAATCCAACGGACAAGCAGAATCCACCAATAAGGTCTTAATCATAATGTTAAGGAAAGAATGTATGTTACAATCCGATTCTTGGGGCATTGCTTATCAAGGTACCCTCTAAGCGTATAGATTAGCTTACAAAGAAGCTATAGGATACTCTCCATTCCAATTGGTTTATGGGGTATTTCCTATTGAACCCTTTGAATTTCTACATGGGTCACCAAAACTAGCATTCATGCAAGGAAAGAAAGATTGTGGTGGCTCTGAGAGGCTTGAAGCACTATACAAAGTGGAAGAGATGCATCTATATGCTACACGACAATTGCTAGAGACTCAAATGAAGAGGAAGGAGGCACATGATCAGAATCTGTGGAACAATAACTTACAAATAGGCATGTTATTTCTTCTCCAAAGGCCTCAAATCCACACATAAGAAAGAGAAAAATGGCTTCCACACTGGGAAGGACCTTATAAAATTAAGATGATGCTAAATTGGGGAGCAGTGGAGTTAGAGACTCTGAAAGGAGAGGTACTACCATTGGTCAATATATCCAAGCTCAAAGCCTATCGTCAGCACAAATGAAGAATTTTGGATCACCTAGAAATTGCAAAATTTGTCCAAGTTATACATAGCCTTCTCGTCCCATTTTTTGCTTAAGTTTTACTAGTTTTAATCCATTTCATACTTATTCTTTGTGTTTTTATGCATATAAGAAGCCATTTCATAGCCCTTTGCATGAATAATTTTTTTCAAAATTCTTTTGGAATTTTTTAAGCATTTTTAGAATTTCTTTTTAGATTTTTTTCTAGAGTTTTTCATTTTTTTTAATGTCATTTTCTTGATAAAATGGAGCAAAAAGGAAGCTCTTTGTGGTTTTGAGGGAGAAAAGTGGCCAAGAGATGTAGGGAATTTTTTGAGAATTTTTTTCTGACTTTTGTGGACTTTATTGAATTTCTTTGGATTTTTTTGTATTTTTATCTATTTTTGGTATTTTCAAAAAAAAGAAAAGTGCCCCCGATGGCTGATTATTTTTTTCTTTCTATTTCAAAAAAAAACACTTTCCTTTTTTTTATTTTATTATTTTTTATTTCACCCCCCCCCACGGCATCCCCTTTCCTTTTTTTATTATTTTTTTATTATTTTTTTATTTACATTTATCTTCCCCTTCTTATCCTTTTTTCTATTATTTTTTATTTATTTTAATTTTTATATTATATTTTTAATTTTTTCAATTTTATTTTATTTTATTTTTGATTTTTTTTAAGATCTGCCCAACCCCCACTGGTGTCTAGAAACATTTAAACAAACATAATAATAAATAAATAAATAAAATATATATTTTTTATTTTACTTGGTCCAATGCTTTTGGCTCTAGATTGTGCCTCGGATGCCCTTTTTTTTCAAACGTGGGGTCATTACATGTCATTTGACACCTCTGGACTCATTTTTTGACTTAGTTTTTCCAAATTCCCAACTTGTTTCTGACTTTTGGTCAAAACCCACATGTTGTGAGCACATTTATCACATGTTTTTTCTTGTGCACATGGTCCATATAGTCTATTCTCACTTTATTTTACCATATGTTTCACATTTTTCCATATGCACCATCTATAGCTTCCCATTTTCTCATTTTGGCACTCCCCAGAGCCTCTAATCCTACTCCCTACCCCTCCCTCTATCCTTATAACCAGCCACACCCTTAGCCCTCCTTAACCTATCCCTCTCAGCCCCCTCAACCCACCCTACCCTTTCCTTCCTATCCTCCATTCTTCGTCATCAACCCGTCAATACACAATTCCAACTTTTGTAATTAATTGTTCACAAAGGTAATGTTTTGCAGAAAGTTGGATGCAGGTTGCACGTTGTTTTTTTGCAATTTCTCAAAGGTTCAAAGTGTTTTAAAAGTGTTTGGAAGGTTCAAGTAAACCCTCTCTTAGGTAAACATTTGAAGAATTAAAAGGAAAAAAGTGAAGATATGTGAAGTGGAAGTGTACACTGTCGGAGCGATTTGTTGACGGCTGGTGGATCAGGGCAACCGTCTCGCTAACGGCGCACGTAGAGTGCTTGGGCAACTCAAGTAATGGATGGGAACTCAAAGAGATAAAACTCAAGAAAAAGTCAGTTCAAAATCAAAGCTTCATCATATAATTAAGAACTCTTGAAGCCCTTCTCTCTCACCTATCAAAACTTACGTATGCATATTCTTTTTCGTAGTTAACTTATGGAAGTTTCTAAACAAAAGGTTGAATTCGCAATTCACTTAAAATATACATATTTTTGTTCATATTATTCGTCATGTTGTTTGCATGAAGCGCTAAAAAAAATTGTTTTGTATTCCTTCTACAGATTTGCGCTATTTGATTTGTCAATTGTAAACACTCCAAAAAATTGCTACCTTCGACATACAAATCATAGTTATTTAATTTCTTTGATAGAAACATACAAAGAAACTCTGATTCACAACAATCTCTCAAGCTATGCTGTCTCAAAAATCTTTGACAGCTTCCATAGCTGTTGCTTTTCTGGAAATATCTCCTTCCCTCTCTTGAGATCTATGAAGCCAAAGGCTTAGCTGATGAGCATCGGTCTCCCTCTAATTAAACCAGTACAGAAACCCAAATCCTCATTTTCCTCCCCTTTTCTATCGAATGACATCAGCACCTATGGTTTCCTGTGCGAAGATCCTTAAAATCTTGGGTGAGTTGCAGGTATCAACAAAATTTAACAGGAAAAATGAGAGAAGATGAAGTTAACAGATCACACAATAACGAGGGTTAAGCATGAGCAGAAGATAAAGCAACAAATAGTTTCTAGTTTGTATTTGTTAAATAAGAAGTAAATGCATAATGTCACACATTTTTGGACAAGTGCGATGCATTGGCAGCTGTTATTAACATTCGAAGCAGATATGACTTCAAAGTATTCACAGTCCATTCAGTGCAAGGTAGTGAGCGCAGAGATTAGAGCATCAATATCTTATGTTGTTCACTATATTTTACCACATAACAACTATAAAACTCATATTTCAATCTGCCAATAAACAGTACATTACCACAAACTTGACTCAGGCGCATTAGAAAACCGATATGATCTGCACAAACTTAAGTGCCTCTCCGATTATTTCTTCTTCGATCATATGTCCCTTTCCGTATTAAATTCCGATCATCCAGAACGTCAAATATCTTGGATTGTTCACAAATGAATGATCTCCATACTTTGACTCTGAGTGCCCCCTTCTTTGATCTGAATTTCTTGTCTCTAATTAAACCCTCCATAGTAGAGTTTGTTTTATGTGTGTTTAAATTAACCGCTTTCTTTTTACCCATTGATATTAGAGAAAAAAGAAGTATTAGAGGATAAATCAATACCTGCAATCTGAATCGAAGAAGAGGCTCAAAGAGTGACTGTGTGAAAATTTATACAATTTTAAATAGGATCAAAATCTAATACATCAATTGCTAATAGATGAATGTGCAAACGTTCCTGCTTCTAATGTCGATGAGAGGGGTGGCGATATGAGGATAGCTACTTGCCACTCTTCGTGGAGGCGCTCAGTTCCCTAGGAAACAGGCCTCAACACCTAGAAGAGTGCAAGGTTCCAACGACACAGCCACAGCACCCACGGATGAAGAAGCTTCTGCAATTCAACCTGTCGATATAATGTATGCACATGCAAGAAAATTTTAAAATTTTATACCTGAGCTGCAAGGTCGTTTCTTCACCTCGGGTTCAAATGTCGGAGCGATTTGTTGACGTCTGGTGGATCAGGGCAACCATCTCGCTAACGGCGCACGCAGTGTGCTTGGGCAACTCAAGTAATGGATGGGAACTCAAAGAGATAAAACTCAAGAAAAAGTCAGTTCAAAATCAAAGCTTCATCATATAATTAAGAACTCTTGAAGCCCTTGTCTCTCACCTATCAAAATTTACGTATGCATATTCTTTTTCGTAGTTAACTTATGGAAGTTTCTAAACAAAAGCTTGAATTCGCAATTCACTTAAAATATACCATATTTTTTGTCATATTATTCGTCATATTGTTTGCATGAAGCGCTAAAAAAAATTGTTTTGTATTCCTTCTACAGATGTGCGCTATTTGATTTGTCAATTGTAAACACTCCAAAAAATTGCTACCTTCGACATAAAATCATAGTTATTTAATTTCTTTGATAGAAAGATACAAAGAAACTCTGATTCACAACAATCTCTCAAGCTATGTTGTCTCAAAAATCTTTGACAGCTTCCATAGCTGTTGCTTTTCTGGAAATATCTCCTTCCCTCTCTTGAGATCTATGAAGCCAAAGGCTTAGCTTACGAGCGTTGGTCTCCTTCTAATTAAACCAGTACAAAAACCCAAATCCTCATTTTCCTCCCTTTTCTATCGAATGACATCAGCACCTATGGTTTCCTGTGCGAAGATCCTTAAAATCTTGGGTGAGTTGCAGGTATCAATAAAATTTAAAAGGAAAAATGAGAGAAGATGAAGTTAATAGATCACACAATAACGAGGGCTAAGCATGAGCAGAAGATAAAGCAACAAATAGTTTCTGGTTTGTATTTGTTAAATAAGAAGTAAATGCATAATGTCACACATTTTTGGACAAGCGCGATGCATTGGAAGCTGTTATTAACATTCGAAGCAGATATGACTTCAAAGTATTCACAGTCCATTCAGTGCAAGATAGCGAGCACAGAGATTAGAGCATCAATATCTTATGTTGTTCACTATATTTTACCACATAACAACTATAAAACTCATATTTCAATCTGCCAATTAACAATACATTACCACAAACTTGACTCAGGCGCATTAGAAAACCGATATGATCTGCACAAACCATTAGGGGAAAAAATGAACCCTGCATGGGCCTTGTAAGGATTCCTAATTTTTAGGGATTAAAATGATTAATCTAGTGGTTTGAGGGAGCATACAAAACCACCAGTGGTATTCTCAAATAAAATAATATCTGATAGCTTTCATATTTAGATTACTAAATTGGAATATTTTGAGCCCTTGGATATTGGAATTCAATGGCTTAGATTAAGTTGAAGGGCCTATAGAGAGAGAAGGCAAGAAAATTCGTGGGAGTTTTGTCCTATTCAAGCAGGCTTTTTTGGGAAGTCTCTGCACAACTGTACACCCTTGGATTGACGCAAATCCGACGGATTTCCGGATTTCGGGCTGATCTTCAAAGCGCAGGTCATAGGAGCCGTCGGATCAAGGTAATGATCTAAGGGGGGAGAACAAAAGGCACCCATGATCATCATGGGTAGCCATCTCAGCCATTGGATCAAGGCTCAATCCAAAGGCTACAAATTTAGGCGCTCAAATCACAATACTTTCAGTGACAGCCCTCAGATCTAAGCCCCATCCAAGGGCCATAAATGAAAGGCGCCTTTTTGAAGCTTCATTTGATTTTAGCCACAAGATCTAAAGCAAATCCAAGGGTCATAAAGCAAGGGCGCCTTGACTTTTGTCTTTCAAGCTCTACCTTTGGATTTTCGACCCAATCTAACGGCTGAAAATGAATTCCGAGAATTCAAAAACCATTCAAGTGGAGAAAACCATGAGGTTTAGGTGTTTTTTGCTCTTTGCCCACACAAAAACAAGGGAAGACTAGGCCTAGCCTATGTAATTTAGGGACTAGACTGTGGCCACCACCCTCTTCTGATTGGTCCATCACTAATCACTCCTTAATCTAAAAGGCCCATTCATGGTTCATTTTTTCCCCTAATGCTTAAGTGCCTCTCCAATTATTTCTTCTTCGATCATATGTCCCTTTCCGTATTAAATTCTGATCATCCAGATCATCAAATATCTTTGATTGTTCGCGAATGAATGATCTCCATACTTTGACTCTAAGTGCCCCCTTCTTTGATCTGAATTTCTTGTCTCTTCAATACAACGATTTTCTCTGACAAACGCCCTCAAACATGAAGATATTCTTCATTAGAACTTCTTTCTTAAAACGTTAAAACGTGGGAGAAACAAAATTAGCTAAATTCATATGACTCATAGATAACAACAGAGAAAATACTCGGAACTAGAGTGATGCTATTTATGTAGTAATAAATACAAGTGATCAATTAGCACTCGTGCATTCCTTGTTTATGTCTGCAATGACTGATGGTTCAATGGGTGCTAATCATTTATTAATAGTTATATTTATGCTACCATCTGATTCGTATATCGAGCGCAAGCACATGAAAAAGACTCATGCATACAAAAGTTCATAATATTCAAATTGATTCACCATCTCTACATTAAGTGTGTGAGTGTGCATCATAACTTTAGAGGCGACATCGAATAAGAGTTAATAGCTACGTGAGACAAAAGCTCAACAAAATTCAAACACTTATCAAATTAAGCACAGGAAGAATCTTCTAAGTACAAACTCATCTTCGCTTTCGGATTTTGTTCAGCCAACGTTGACTTTTGTAGTGCCTCTTTCCATTCATAACATTGGCTAGCAGTACAATTAGTTCATGCTTCCTCCTCTAACTCAATCGTACCTCCCCTCCTTCGGTAACTACGAAAACAGATCATAAAACTAACTTCTCTCAGCAGTGCTCCCACTCAGAGTTGCCCTCCTTCAGCTGCGCACACTCCAGCTTCCTTCTTTCATGTGTTGGCCCTTTCTTGCATGTTTTCTCCTCCGACTCCTCTTCTAGAGCGACTGTTCTGGCCTTCCGTCCTCCTTCCTCCTCAGTGTAGTGACTCCTCCGCTAACGATCTGAGCAGCAGCCTCTCACTCCATGTATTTAATGACGACGAGCTTCGATCATTAACGTGAAGAATCGGAATCTCTTGCAGCACCCCTCCGATCGTTTGTCTTCAATGTACTGCCAAGAGAATACAGTACCTGCGCCAGAATAGAACATCCCCCCCCCCCCCCCCCGAAAAAACACATAGAACACACATATATATACCTGCATAAAATTGTGTGTGAGCATGCATTCACAATCAGATTACTAATACTTGCATTCACTTAACTAATCATTCATCATGCATAGTAACAAATGATTGACTCATCTTTTTGCATATGTAAAGTTATCTAGAACTAACCTACATTTAAACTTACGTATCTGATTTCGTTTATTATTTAATTGTTAATATGAATTAAACAAATAACCATATAAACATATAGAATAATAAATACTTTGAATGTTTAAATAAGTTATCTTTAAACTAATAAATATTAATTAAATCATATATCTTATTTTATAATGTCAATATAATAATCCATTATTAATTTAGAGACAAAGAATTCCTCATTTGCTTAGTTATTTAGAAGGTTAAAACAAATAAACATTCATATATAATAACATAGGATATCATATAGCCTTAAGGACCCATACATTTACACTAGAAGTTCCTACAATTATATGTAAGCAAGTACTTAGACTAAAACATACTTTTTAACATCTTAGGGGTTTCTAGGATTTAGAAATAGGTAAACACATAAGGTTTAACCCATATATTCTTTAGGGTTGTAAACATTTATAAAGAATACATTCATATAAATAGTTTCAACTCTTGAAGCACATCAAAACTAAGATATCTTCTCATCAACATGAAAGTTCATATGCATAAACATAGGCATTAGGATTAACAAGCATTATTATACATTCTTACCCATTCTCATGCATTTACATACATACACAAGCATGCTTTTATTCAACTTATTTATTGTCTTTAACTAATAAGGTTTCTAGATAATGAGATCTTCACTTAATTCAGCTCTTCTTGTTTTTGTTATCTGCAGATACTTAAATTGCATTTAAAAAAATATATATATGTGAGAGAGATATCAACTAAACAACTTCGAATCTAAACATTTTTATTTTTCCATATGTAAATTTTAGTGAGGAAATCCTTCCGACATCCACCCCCATCAAACCTGCACATCGCCCTCGATGGGCCAACCTGCAGTTCAATAGGAAAACAGTATCAAATTTCTTTGGAAAATGTTTCTTGAACTATTTTCAAACTTATATGAAATGTGCCTCTAAACGTAAGTACATCTTCTGATAGTTAAGAAAAACTTATAAAATTATGTAAGCTTGAATTTCAACCTTTTCGTTCAATGCATGAGTTGGAAAACAGGTTTTAGAAAGAAACTTTAGAAGTCATTCAAATAGTGTTCGTACTAACTCTTCTATTAACTATGTTCATAAGTAAAGCATATGTTATATAAGCCTTCTATCCTCATCTCCTAGCCACTTGCCATTAAGATACAAAAAACTAATTCCCCTCTAGCAAACATCCACCTTATATAGCCCGCTTTTCAATTTAGAAGTGATTTTAAGACCACAACTGATTCATCGAAATGATTTGATTTTTCTTTCATCTCTTTTTTCATCATATTTTTTCTTTTTTGTCATTTTTTCTCCTTTCATCTGCAGCAACCATTAATGTACTGCTTTCAATTTTTCTTCGCAACTTTTTTGATGAAGGGGAAAGGCTTAACCTCTAATCGGAGCAAAGGATCTAGAGTTAAGCTAAAGCAGGAACTAGGATCTCTTTAGTAAAATGGGTCAGATTTAAGGAAGCTTACCTATATAAAACAAGCCTACTTCTACTAGGAGTTGCAAGTTAGGGTTTCGTCAACTATTCATATGACAGCCATAGGTCTCTAATCCCTATGTTCTCTTCAAGCACGTTCCTACTTCAGTGTAAATTCTACTTTTCATAATTTTAAGAAGTTTCTTAACCTATCTGAAGAATGTACATATCTAATTATGATAATGCATGAACTTTCATAATAAATTAAAACATAAATCCGCTTTAGAACTTTTTCACGTGATCTATATTGACTCCGTCTTCAGCTCTCTTTAAGTTCATCAGAACTTTTGGTATAAAATCTTCAATTACTTTGATCAATTCATCTTCAGGACTGTAAGCATTAATAAAGTAGAAACTACAAAACAAGTAATCTTCATTATCATTTAACCTGCAATTTCATAACTCATCGTCAATTCGTGTAAGTACTCATAAAGGAGAAGATATAAAACAAGTAATATTCATTATCATTTATCTTACAAATATAAATTCATATATTCTATCATATTCATCTTCATCATGTCATAAATTTCATCATAAGAAGGTCATAAATAATGCATTCTTACTTTTAACAATAGATTTTTCAACCTATTAAACAGAATTCATATGTTTCACATTAGCTTTTTCAACCTTTGAAACAAAGTTCATAAATTTCAGAAAAATCATAATGTTAATAGTATAATATAACCATCATATTTGTTGTAAACAAAATCATTTTGTTCAAAATATTCATCAGTTCATTATAATAATGATCTTCATAATTGTTCATCATAATAGATTTCTTCCTATTTTTAAAAGAAAAAAAATCATAAGTTCATCAAATCATAATGTAAAACTTTATCATAAGCTAACTTTTCCAAGCATAAAACTTTATAAAACAAAACAATTTAGGTATATGTTTCTCAACTCTAGGGAAACTGACATACATAAAGCAAGCAATATCAAAATTTTAGAAGTTTTATCTTCAATAAACAATTCTATCACAATAAAACTATTTTCTTAAATTCTTCTCCTTTTTCTTAACTTTAGATGAGTTTTTGGTATTGTTTTCAATCTTCCATATGGCTTCTTGTATCCATTTTCCCATATTCTTATCATGTTCTAATTGAATTTGAAGATTTTCATATGTTTGTACTATTCTTTCATCATTTTTGTTTTGGTCACTTTTATTGTCATTTTCTATGACTTTAGGTTCTGTTTTAACCGCATGTATGTCTTTATTTCCATCAATGGATTGTTCATTTTCATCATCTTTTATCCTTACATCTTCTTTCTTAATCTTTTTCAATATATCTGGATCCTTAGAATCAATGTTACTCATAGATTTAGGTTTAAGAGGGTTTTGATCATTGTCCAAGCATTCACTTTTAGTCACAATCTTGGTGTTCATAAAATTTGATTGACATACATTGCTTTTCTCATCATGACTCTTAGGTTTCCATTGTATTTGAAGTTGGGTTCTAGGACTAAATTTTATTTGGTCAAAGTACTCTCTCATCCCTCCTCGACCTAAGTTTAAACGCAAAGGTAGTTGTGTTTGATAATCACAAATCTTCAGGTCATGTGAAATGACTAAGTGAATTTGACATGCATTATTATAAGCAACACAATCCTCGTACATATGACCTAGTTGGTCACACCAAAAACATCTTAAGGAATATACTTTCCTATTCATAGCCCTATAGGTGGATCTCCTATACTCATTCTTATGGGTTTCAATAGGCAACTTTGGAGATAAACTTTGCATTTCATGTTCATGTTTACACTTACATTGAGGTAATTCATTGACTTGTTTGGACAAATCATCTATTTGGATCTTTAATGTTTTAACAATTTCTTGTATAATTTCACACATCACACTATTTGAATTAGAAAATTCACTTAACTTGTCAATTAACATAAATACTTCTTTAATTTTGCTTGATTCGATGAGTTTAGCTTATCCTCTAAATCTTTGAGTTGTGTTTCAAGTCCCAAATTTGCATTCATAATTAAACCCTCCATAGTAGAGTTCGTTTTATGTGTGTTTAAATTACCGCTTTCTTTTTACCCATTGATATTAGAGAAAAAAGAAGTATTAGAGGATAAATCAATACCTGCAATCTGAATCGAAGAAGAGGCTCAAAGAGTGACTGTGTGAAAATTTATACAATTTTAAATATGATCAAAATCTAATACATCAATTGCTAATAGATGAATGTGCAAACGTTCCTGCTTCTAATGTCGATGAGAGGGGTGGCGATATGAGGATAGCTACTTGCCACTCTTCGTGGAGGTGCTCAGTTCCCTAGGAAACAGGCCTCAACACCTAGAAGAGTGCAAGGTTTCAACGACACAGCCACAGCGCCCACGGATGAAGAAGCTTCTGCAATTCAACCTGTCGATATAATGTATGCACATGCAAGAAAGTTTTAAAATTTTATACCTGAGCTGCAAGGTCGTTTCTTCACGTCGTGTTCAAATGTCGGAGCGATTTGTTGACAGCTGGTGGATCAGGGCAACCGTCTCGCTAACGGCGCACGCAGTGTGCTTGGGCAACTCAAGTAATGGATGGGAACTCAAAGAGATAAAACTCAAGAAAAAGTCAGTTCAAAATCAAAGCTTCATCATATAATTAAGAACTCTTGAAGCCCTTCTCTCTCACCTATCAAAACTTACGTATGCATATTCTTTTTCGTAGTTAACTTATGGAAGTTTCTAAACAAAAGGTTGAATTCGCAATTCACTTAAAATATACCATATTTTTTGTCATATTGTTCCTCATATTGTTTGCATGAAGCGTTAAAGAAAATTGTTTTGTATTCCTTCTACAGATGTGCGCAATTTGATTTGTCAATTGTAAACACTCCAAAAAATTGCTATCTTCGACATACAAATCATAGTTATTTAATTTCTTTGATAGAAAGATACAAAGAAACTCTGATTCACAACAATCTCTCAAGCTATGCTGTCTCAAAAATCTTTGACAGCTTCCATAGCTGTTGCTTTTCTGGAAATATCTCCTTCCCTCTCTTGAGATCTATGAAGCCAAAGGCTTAGCTTACGAGCGTTGGTCTCCTTCTAATTAAACCAGTACAGAAACCCAAATCCTCATTTTCCTCCCCTTTTCTATCGAATGACATCAGCACCTATGGTTTCCTGTGCGAAGATCCTTAAAATCTTGGGTGAGTTGCAGGTATCAACAAATTTTAAAAGGAAAATGGGAGAAGATGAAGTTAATAGATCACACAATAACGAGGGCTAAGCATGAGCACAAGATAAAGCAACAAATAGTTTCTGGTTTGTATTTGTTAAATAAGAAGTAAATGCATAATGTCACACATTTTTGGACAAGCGCGATGCATTGGTAGCTGTTATTAACATTCGAAGCAGATATGACTTCAAAGTATTCACAGTCCATTCAGTGCAAGATAGCGAGCGCAAAGATTAGAGCATCAATATCTTATGTTGTTCACTATATTTTACCACATAACAACTATAAAACTCATATTTCAATCTGCCAATTAACAATACATTACCACAAACTTGACTCAGGCGCATTAGAAAACCGATATGATCTGCACAAACTTAAGTGCCTCTCCGATTATTTCTTCTTCGATCATATGTCCCTTTCCGTATTAAATTCTGATCATCCAGATCATCAAATATCTTTGATTGTTCACGAATGAATGATCTCCATACTTTGACTCTGAGTGCCCCCTTCTTTGATCTGAATTTCTTGTCTCTTCAATACAACGATTTTCTCTTACAAACGCCCTCAAACATGAAGATATTCTTCATTAGAACTTCTTTCTTAAAATGTTAAAACGTGGCAGAAACAAAATTAGCTAAATTCATATGACTCATAGATAACAACAGAGAAAATATTCGGAACTAGAGTGATGCTATTTATGTAGTAATAAATACAAGTGATCAATTAGCACTCGTGCATTCCTTGTTTATGTCTGCAATGACTGATGGTTCAATGGGTGCTAATCATTGATTAATAGTTATATTTATGCTACCATCTGATTCGTATATCGAGCACAAGCACATGAAAAAGACTCAAGCATACAAAAGTTCATAATATTCAAATTGATTCAGCATCTCTACATTAAGTGCGTGAGTGTGCATCATAACTTTAGAGGCGACATCGAATAACAGTTAATAGCTACGTGAGACAAAAGCTCAACAAAATTCAAACACTTATCAAATTAAACAGAGGAACAATCTTCTTAGTACAAACTCATCTTCGCTTTCAGATTTTGTTCAGCCAACGTTGACTTTTGTAGTGCCTCTTTCCGTTCATAACATTGGCTAGCAGTACAATTAGTTCATGCTTCCTCCTCTGACTCAATCGTACCTCCCCTCCTTCGGTAACTACGAAAACAGATCATAAAACTAACTTCTCTGAGCAGCGCTCCCACTCAAAGTTGCCCTCCTTCAGCTGCGCACACTCCAGCCTCCTTCTTTCATGTGTTTGCCCTTTCTTGCATGTTTTCTCCTCCGACTCCTCTTCTACAGGGATTGTTCTGGCCTTTCGTCCTCCTTCCTCCTCAGTGTAGCGACTCCTCCGCTAACGATCTGAGCAGCACCCTCTCACTCCATATATTTAATGACGACGAGCTTCGATCATTAACCTGAAGAATCGGAATCTCTGGAAGCACCCCTCCGATCGTTTGTCTTCAATGTACCGCCAAGAGAATACAGTACCTGCGCCAGAATAGAACATCCCCCCCCCCCCCCCCCCGAAAAACACATAGAACACACATATATATACCTGCATAAAATTGCGTGTGAGCATGCATTCACAATCAGATTACTAATACTTGCATTCACTTAACTAATCATTCATCATGCATAGTAACAAATGACTAACTCATCTTTTTGCATATGTAAAGTTATCTAGAACTAACCTACATTTCAACTTACGTATCTGATTTCGTTTATTATTTGATTGTTAATATGAATTAAACAAATAACCATATAAACATATAGAATAATAAATACTTTGAATGTTTAAATAAGTTATCTTAAACTAATAAATATTAATTAAATCATATATCTTATTTTATAATGTCAATATAATAATCCATTATTAATTTAGAGGTAAAGAATTCCTCATTTGCCTACTTATTTAGAAGGTTAAAACAAATAAACATTCATATATAATAACATAGGATATCATATAGCCTTAAGGACCCATACATTTACACTAGAAGTTCCTACAATTATACGTAAGCAAGTACTTAGACTAAAACATACTTTTTAACATCTTAGGGGTTTCTAGGATTTAGAAATAGGTAAACACATAAGGTTTAACCCATATATTCTTTAGGGTTGTAAACATTTATAAAGAATACATTCATATAAATAGTTTCAACTCTTGAAGCACATCAAAACTAAGATATCTTCTCATCAACATGAAAGTTCATATGCATAAACATAGGCATTAGGATTAACAAGCATTATTATACATTCTTACCCATTCTCATGCATTTACATACATACACAAGCATGCTTTTATTCAACTTATTTATTGTCTTTAACTAATAAGGTTTCTAGATAATGAGATCTTCACTTAATTCAGCTCTTCTTGTTTTTGTTATCTGAAGATACTTAAATTGCATTTAAAAAAATATATATATGTGAGAGAGATATCAACTAAACAACTTCGAATCTAAACATTTTTATTTTTCCATATGTAAATTTTAGTGAGGAAATCCTTCCGACATCCACCCGCACCAAACCTGCACATCGCCCTCGATGGGCCAACCTGCAGTTCAATAGGAAAACAGTATCAAATTTCTTTGGAAAATGTTTTCTTGAACTATTTTCAAACTTATATGAAATGTGCCTCTAAACGTAAGTACATCTTCTGATAGTTAAGAAAAACTTATAAAATTATGTAAGCTTGAATTTCAACCTTTTCGTTCAATGCATGAGTTGGAAAACAGGTTTTAGAAAGAAACTATGGAAGTCATTCAAATAGTGTTCGTACTAACTCTTCTATTAACTATGTTCATAAGTAAAGCATATGTTATATAAGCCTTCTATCCTCATCTCCTAGCCACTTGCCATTAAGATACAAAAAACTAATTCCCCTCTAGCAAACATCCACCTTATATAGCCCGCTTTTCAATTCAGAAGTGATTTTAAGACCACAACTGATTCATCAAAATGATTTGATTTTTCTTTCATCTCTTTTTTCATCATAATTTTTCTTTTTTGTCATTTTTTCTCTTTTCATATGCAGCAATCATTAATGTACTGCTTTCAATTTTTCTTCGCAACTTTTTTGATGAAGGGGAAAGGCTTAACCCCTAATCAGAGCAAAGGATCTAGAGGTAAGCTAAAGCAGGAACTAGGATCTCTTTAGTAAAATGGGTCAGATTTAAGGAAGCTTACCTATATAAAACAAGCCTACTTCTACTAGGAGTTGCAAGTTAAGGGTTTCGTCAACTATTCATATGACAGCCATAGGTCTCTAATCCCTATGTTCTCTTCAAGCACATTCCTACTTCAGTGTAAATTCTACTTTTCATAATTTTAAGAAGTTTCTTAACCTATCTGAAGAATGTACATATCAATTATGATAATGCATGAACTTTCATAATAAATTAAAACATAAATCCGGTTTAGAACTTTTTCACCTGATCTATATTAACTCCATCCTCAGCTCTCTTTAAGTTCATCAGAACTTTTGGCATAAAATCTTCAATTACTTTGATCAATTCATCTTCAGGACCTGTAAGCATTAATAAAGTAGAAACTACAAAACAAGTAATCTTCATTATCATTTAACCTGCAATTTCATAACTCATCGTCAATTCGTGTAAGTACTCATAAAGGAGAAGATATAAAACAAGTAATATTCATTATCATTTATCTTACAAATATAAATTCATATATTCTATCAAATTCATCTTCATCATGTCATAAATTTCATCATAAGAAGGTCATAAATAATGCATTCTTACTTTTTACAATAGATTTTTCAACCTATTAAACAGAATTCATATGTTTCACATTAGCTTTTTCAACCTTTGAAACAAAGTTCATAAATTTCAGAAAAATCATAATGTTCATAGTATAATATAACCATCATATTTGTTGTAAACAAAATCATTTTGTTCAAAATATTCATCAGTTCATTATAATAATGATCTTCATAATTGTTCATCATAATAGATTTCTTCCTATTTGTAAAAGAAAAAAAATCAGAATTTCATCAAAGCATAATGTAAAACTTTATCATAAGCTAACTTTTCCAAGCATAAAACTTTATAAAACAAAACAATTTAGGTATATGTTTCTCAACTTTAGGAAAACTGACATATATGAAGCAAGCAATATCAAAATTTTAGAAGTTTTATCTTCAATAAACAATTCTATCACAATAAAACTATTCTCTTAAATTCTTCTCCTTTTTCTTAACTTTAGATGAGTTTTTGGTATTGTTTTCAATCTTCCATATGGCTTCTTGTATCCATTTTCCCATATTCTTATCATGTTCTAATTGAATTTGAAGATTTTCATATGTTTGTACTATTCTTTCATCATTTTTGTTTTGGTCACTTTTATTGTCATTTTCTATGACTTTAGGTTCTGTTTTAACCGCATGTATGTCTTTATTTCCATCAATGGATTGTTCATTTTCATCATCTTTTATCCTTACATCTTCTTTCTTAATCTTTTTCAATATATCTGGATCCTTAGAATCAATGTTACTCATAGATTTAGGTTTAAGAGGGTCTTGATCATTGTCCAAGCATTCACTTTTAGTCACAATCTTGGTGTTCATAAAATTTGATTGACATACATTGCTTTTCTCATCATGACTCTTAGGTTTCCATTGTATTTGAAGTTGGGTTCTAGGACTAAATTTTATTTGGTCAAAGTACTCTCTCATCCCTCCTCGACCTAAGTTTAAACGCAAAGGTAGTTGTGTTTGATAATCACAAATCTTCAGGTCATGTGAAATGACTAAGTGAATTTGACATGCATTATTATAAGCAACACAATCCTCGTACATATGACATAGTTGGTCACACCAAAAACATCTTAAGGAATATACTTTCCTATTCATAGCCCTATAGGTGGATCTCCTATACTCATTCTTATGGGTTTCAATAGGCAACTTTGGAGATAAACTTTGCATTTCATGTTCATGTTTACACTTACATTGAGGTAATTCATTGACTTGTTTGGACAAATCATCTATTTGGATCTTTAATGTTTTAACAATTTCTTGTATAATTTCACACATCACACTATTTGAATTAGAAAATTCACTTAACTTGTCAATTAACATAAATACTTCTTTAAATTTTGCTTGATTTGATGCGTTTAGCTTATCCTCTAAATCTTTGAGTTGTGTTTCAAGTCCCAATTTTGCATTCATAATTAAACCCTCCATAGTAGAGTTCGTTTTATGTGTGTTTAAATTAACCGCTTTCTTTTTACCCATTGATATTAGAGAAAAAAGAAGTATTAGAGGATAAATCAATACCTGCAATCTGAATCGAAGAAGAGGCTCAAAGAGTGACTGTGTGAAAATTTATACAATTTTACATAGGATCAAAATCTAATACATCAATTGCTAATAGATGAATGTGCAAACGTTCCTGCTTCTAATGTCGATGAGAGGGGTGGCGATATGAGGATAGCTACTTGCCACTCTTCGTGGAGGCGCTCAGTTCCCTAGGAAACAGGCCTCAACACCTAGAAGAGTGCAAGGTTCCAATGACACAGCCACAGCGCCCACGAATAAAGAAGCTTCCGCAATTCAACCTGTCGATATAATGTATGCACATGCAAGAAAAATTTAAAATTTTATACCTGAGCTGTAAGGTCGTTTCTTCATGTCGGGTTCAAATGTCAGAGCGATTTGTTGACAGCTGGTGGATCAGGGCAACCGTCTCGCTAACGGCGCATGCAGTGTGCTTGGGCAAGTCAAGTAATGGATGGGAACTCAAAGAGATAAAACTCAAGAAAAAGTCAGTTCAAAATCAAAGCTTCATCATATAATTAAGAACTCTTGAAGCCCTTGTCTCTCACCTATCAAAACTTACGTATGCATATTCTTTTTCGTAGTTAACTTATGGAAGTTTCTAAACAAAAGGTTGACTTCGGAATTCACTTAAAATATACCATATTTTTTGTCATATTATTCGTCATATTGTTTGCATGAAGCGCTAAAGAAAATTGGTTTGTATTCCTTCTACAGATGTGTGCTATTTGATTTGTCAATTGTAAACACTCCAAAAAATTGCTACCTTCGACATACAAATCATAGTTATTTAATTTCTTTGATAGAAAGATACAAAGAAACTCTGATTCACAACAATCTCTCAAGCTATGCTGTCTCAAAAATCTTTGACAGCTTCCATAGCTGTTGCTTTTCTGGAAATATCTCCTTCCCTCTCATGAGATCTATGAAGCCAAAGGCTTAGCTTACGAGTGTTGGTCTCCTTCTAATTAAACCAGTACAGAAACCCAAATCCTCATTTTCCTCCCCTTTTTATCGAATGACATCAGCACCTATGGTTTCCTGTGCGAAGATCCTTAAAATCTTGGGTGAGTTGCAGGTATCAACAAAATTTAAAAGGAAAAATGAGAGAAGATGAAGTTAATAGATCACACAATAACGAGGGCTAAGCATGAGCACAAGATAAAGCAACAAATAGTTTCTGGTTTGTATTTGTTAAATAAGAAGTAAATGCATAATGTCACACATTTTTGGACAAGTGCGATGCATTGGCAGCTGTTATTAACATTCGAAGCAGATATGACTTCAAAGTATTCACAGTCCATTCAGTGCAAGGTAGCGAGCGCAGAGATTAGAGCATCAATATCTTATGTTGTTCACTATATTTTACCACATAACAACTATAAAACTCATATTTCAATCTGCCAATTAACAGTACATTACCACAAACTTGACTCAGGTGCAGTAGAAAACCGATATGATCTGCACAAACTTAAGTGCCTCTCCGATTATTTCTTCTTCGATCATATGTCCCTTTCCGTATTAAATTCTGATCATCCAGATCATCAAATATCTTCGATTGTTCACGAATGAATGATCTCCATACTTTGACTCTGTGTGCCCCCTTCTTTGATCTGAATTTCTTGTCTCTTCAATACAATGATTTTCTCTGACAAACGCCCTCAAACATGAAGATATTCTTCATTAGAACTTCTTTCTTAAAACCCAAAAAACACATAGAACACACATATATATACCTGCATAAAATTGCGTGTGAGCATGCATTCACAATCAGATTACTAACTTAACTAATCATTCATCATGCATAGTAACAAATGACTGACTCATCTTTTTGCATATGTAAAGTTATCTAGAAATAACCTACATTTAAACTTACGTATCTGATTTCAGTTATTATTTAATTGTTAATATAAATTAAACAAATAACCATATAAACATATAGAATAATAAATACTTTGAATGTTTAAATAAGTTATCTTTAAACTGATAAATATTAATTAAATCATATATCTTATTTTATAATCTCAATATAATAATCCATTATTAATTTAGAGGTAAAGAATTCCTCATTTGCTTAGTTATTTAAAAGGTTAAAACAAATAAACATTTATATATAATAACATAGGATATCATATAGCTTTAAGGACCCATACATTTACACTAGAAGTTCCTACAATTATATGTAAGCAAGTACTTAGAGTAAAACATACTTTTTAACATCTTAGGGGTTTCTAGGATTTAGAAATAGGTAAACACATAAGGTTTAACCCATATATTCTTTAGGGTTGTAAACATTTATAAAGAATACATTCATATAAATAGTTTCAACTCTTGAAGCACATCAAAACTAAGATATCTTCTCATCAACATGAAAGTTCATATGCATAAACATAGGCATTTGGATTAACAAGCATTATTATACATTCTTACCCATTCTCATGCATTTACATACATACACAAGCATGCTTTTATTCAGCTTATTTATTGTCTTTAAGATTAACAAGCATTATTATACATTCTTACCCATTCTCATGCATTTACATACATACACAAGCATGCTTTTATTCAGCTTATTTATTGTCTTTAACTAATAAGGTTTCTAGATAATGAGATCTTCACTTAATTCAGCTCTTCTTGTTTTTGTTATCTGCAGATACTTAAGAAAAATGATTAGTGCATTTAAAAAAATATATATATGTGAGAGAGATATCAACTAAACAACTTCGAATCTAAACATTTTTATTTTTCCATATGTAAATTTTAGTGAGGAAATCCTTCCGACAACGCAAAAGTGAAAGTATGGCCCCCAAGTAAAATTTTTGTTTTTAATCTAAAGTCACTACAATACAAAACAGGGATTCGTTGACTGCCCACATTTGGAGACAATCTTGGGACATCAAAGTGAGCACCAAGATACGCTAGCAGTTAACAGCATACGTGAACCGACACTCAACTCAAGGCAATGCATTATTCTGGGTTAGATTAAGCAAGGTGAGCATAGTCTACACTAGGAGAGATAACAGCAAGTGACATAGAGTGTGCGATGCAGAGAAGGAAGTGCAGAGTGTGCAAGAAGAGTGACTTAGAAGTGTGCAGAGAAGTACTAAGCCATGCAATCAAAAGTCACAAGGTCCCATTGAAGTTGTGTGCACATCGAGAGAAAGTGTCCATCCCTCCCCCTATTGGAAGCTTGAGTGCAAGGTGTGCACAAGTGCAAGGTGTGCACAAGTGCAAGCTCTTGGAGAAGGTGGAGGTCTGGTGCAGAGAAGGTAGGCGACAACAAGAACCTTGGGTATTTTGTAACTTTGTTGATCGTGCACTCTTTGAAATTTTGCACAAAGAGTATTTGGATTGTTTTCTACATCATTATTGTACTTCTCTCTTTATAATCAATCTATAGAAGTTTTTGGTGTCTGTATCCTTCTTCTTACCCTTCTTCTTCTCCTACAAACACTCAAGTCCCTTTCTGCACAAGAATCCCCCAATAAAATTTGGCACGCCAGGTGCAACCACAAGGAGGCTTGAACATAGGAGAATGCGTATTTGAAAAGTGTACAAGAGTGCAAGGGTACCGACAGTATTGTACTAACTTACGAGGTAATCTTTCTTCCATTGGAATTATCTTAACATAAGAGGAGTATGAACAACTCATGACTGCAACCTGGTCCCAAAGTGTGAGGGTCCCTTGCAAAGCAAAAAGAAGGAAGGCTACTCAAAGATCAACCAGTCCATTGTCATCGACATCATCAGTAAAGAATATGGCAGCCCAGGTAGATTTGGAAACTTTACTTTCTAGATTGAATATCAAATTTCCATCCTTCAGAGGATTAGCACAAGAAGATCCAGATGAGCACATTAGGAGATTCTTAGCCTTATGTAAGACAAAGGGTCTGATGGGAAGAGAAGATGCATTTTTTATTCTCTTCTTTGCAACATTAGAAGGGCTAGCAAAAAAATGGTTTATTCAGTTTGTCGACAACCATTTCACCACATGGGACTTGATGAAGGAATCGTTTAGGACACAGTTCCAACAAGGGAACACAACTGAAAAAATTATTGAAGAATTAGAAAATTTAAGACTAGGTCATGGGGAGACCTTTCCAGAATTTGTTACCAGAGCCAAGGCATTTGTGGCCAAACTGCCAGACCCTCCCCATGATTTTTTTATCAAGAAGTGGTTGGCTAAACCACTTCTCATATCAACACAATGTAAAATAAAGGAGTTAGTTTTAACGACAACAACAATAGAAGAATATATCAATACACCTACAAGATTGGATCGAATTCGACAGCAATATGGGGCAAGTTCTTCCAATTTATCATATCTTGCACAACCTAAAGACCTAGTAATTCAGCTAAGGAAAGAGCTTGAGAGATTAAAATGGAATAAGCCCCACAAATAGGAGGAGAGTGTTGTAACTCAGTTGAGGCAAGAAATCGAAGCAATGAAGCTACAAAAGGAAGAGGAAGCACAAGTAGAAGAGCTTGCTCAACTTCGACAAGAGTTGCAAGAACTCAAGGGAGTTGGCATCAAAAGTGGACTATGGTGCACCATGTGCAGCAAGCAGGGTCATGTGGCAAGTGAGTGTACATTGTTAAGTGTAACTTGCCAGCTATGCAGGAAAGCTGGTCATGAGGCCCATGAATGTTAGACAAGGGGGATTCCTGCACACCTTACTGGGCACAAGGAGGTGCTCAGTTCTCAACCAATGTAATGGTGGTAGCCCCCAGCCAAGTTAACAACTATAACCAATGACCTAGAGGTAATTATGGAAACGGCCTAGAAGGCCATTTATCTGTTTTGGGTGTGGAGAATGTGGACAATATTAGAGTAAATGTACCCTGCCAGAAAATGCCCCCCCTTGCAGGAATTTCCCAGATGCCAGAGATCATTATACAAATTGTTGCCCACAAAACAAAGCATCTACATCTAGGCCCCATCTCCAAATGATCTGGGTAGATAATCATGGAGCTGCAGAAGAAGCCAATGTTTTAGAATCACCATCCACTAGAGTGGTACAATTAGAAGAAATCGACTCCATGGTCATGCAGACAAGAAACAAAGGGAAAATTCCAGAAGAACCAAGCCAAGGATCAAGTACTTTTGGAAGTCACAAGGACCAAGGGATACATCATAGCAAATCCGATATATATGAAGATGAAAAACAAGAGAAAGGAAGTTCAACAAAATGTGAAGAGGTAACACAAAAAGAATATTTTTTAGAGACTAACTATACAGTCGGGCCCACATGGAACTTGAGAAATCAAACAACAAAATTGATTTTAGGGAATCTAGAGCTAGAAGATTATTCAAGTCAATCAAAACAAAGGTGAATATTCTTGAGTTGATAAACATGGATGCAAAATTCATGTTTGAAGTACTGCAGATTATTGATGAGGCTTCCTCATCCACCTTAGTGGCCAAGACTACTGCCTTAGGTCAAGGGAAGGGTGTAGAAGAAGCACCTCTCACGGACCATAAGAGTCCATGACTGATAGTAACAGTTACAGGATTAAAGCTATGAGGAGTCATTGTGGATGGTGAGTCTCGCATAAATTTGATGCATGAGCATACCATGGAGAAGCTTGGCCTACACCCATCCAGACAAGCCCACTTTACCATCACTTTGGAAAATCAAAGCAAAGTAAGGCCAATGGGGGTGATCCCAAAAGTTCCATTGGAAGTATAAGGTAACCTCTTTATTTTGGATTTTGTGGTATTAAGACTGCCCCAGGTAGAGGGAGGATTTCCCCTTTTGATTAGAAGACAATGGTTGACGCATGCAAGTGTCATCCATGACTGGGGTAAAGATACGATGTGGGTACAGCTGAGGGGATAGGAACTTAAACAAATATATTTAGAGGTGGGTCCAGATCACCAAGGGAACATCAGCATGATGCAATCAGTTGGCATTTGCATGGAACAAGCAAGGGAGGACCAACCGCAATTAGATTTTGAAGAGGAAGAAGACATTCTGAATTGGCTTCAAGTGGGAAATTCTTCCTCTTGTTTTGGAGTTTTTATAAATAATTCTTACACAGATGACTGTTATGATGATGAGGAAGATAAAGTTCAGGTTGATGGATTGGGAGAACCCATCACAAACCATAGAAGGGGGAGGAAGACACCCCTCAAGTACAATTTGGATGAGGATACGACAACAACAGGCAAGGAGGTTGCTGAAGTTAAAGACAAGGTAAAACATAATAGTGATGAATGATATTTTCCTATTCAAGAAATCCATGTAGGATGGATGCAGGACAAAGAGGAATATAGATTCAGAACACTCCTACTTATGCAACAATGCGGGAAAAGCTATTGGAGGAAAACTAGGTTAGAGATGAACATGTAGATACCATGGTAGATAGAAACCCAGTCAAAGAGGTATAATTAGGCACTCCGGAAAATAATCGTCCAGTTTTAGTGGCCACTTGGTTGTGGAGCCACCTTGAGCTGCTTGAAAAGGTAAAATCTTTCTTGACCCACTATGCAGATGTTTTTGCATGGCATTATAAAGACTTAGAAGGAGTTCCTGCCAATTATGGAGAGCACAAAATTCCTCTTGTTGACGGAGATAAACCAATAAGAGGAAAGAGTTATAGACTTAACCCAAAATATGTTGAAGTTGTTTATTTGGAAATACAGAAGATGGAGGATGCAAGAATCATCATTCTTATGGAACACTCAGAATGGCTTTCACCAATGGTTATAGTACCAAAGAAGAATACCAACAAAATCAGAATTTGCATTGGCTTTAGAGCACTCAACAAGGTAACCATTCTAGACAGATTCCCCATGTCTTTTGCAGAGTAGTTCATTGAAGAAGTTGCTACACATGCATTATATAGCTTTATGGATGGCTTTAGTGGATATAACCAAATATCCATCCACCCAGAGGATCATGAAAAGACCGCTTTTATCACACCATGGGGCACATATGTGTATGTAAAAATGCCATTTGGACTCAGAAATGGTCCAGCCACCTTTAACACGACTGTCAACCTCCTTTTTGGACCTTTGTCACTAGAAACACTTAGAATATTCATGGATGGTTTTTCTTCCTTTTCAGGCACTCACAAGGAGACCCCTTTGGATTGTCTCGATAATCACTTAAGACAATTGAAGAATGTTTTTAAAAAATGGAGGGAGACTAAATTAAAGTTGAAACCAAATAAGTGTCACTTCCTCGTGAAAGAAGGAACTCTCCTAAGACATGTGGTATCTGCTAGTGGCTAGACTTATGTATGAAGATTTATCAAAATGTATGAAGAGATAGCCAGGCTAGTGGCTAGACTTACAGGTAAAGAAGTAACTTTTAAATGGGAAGAAGAAGAAGAGAATGCTTATCATATATTAAGGTCCAAATTGGTGGCTACACCAATTCTTATCACACCAGATTGGTCAAAACTTTTTCATGTACATGTAGATGCTAGTTCATATGCACTGGGTGTAGTTTTGGCTCAACACAGTGAAGAATACAAACTTGATAGACCTATTCAATATGCTAGTTGAATTTTAACAAAGGCTAGAAAAAATTATTGCACCACAGAAAGGGAGGCCCTAGCAATGGTTTTCGTTGTACAAAAGTTTTATCATTACTTGCTAGGTGTGAAATTTGTTATCATAACTAATCATTAACCACTCAGGTATTTACTGAACAAGCCGCAAGTAATTGGGAGGATATGGAGGTGGCTATTTTTGTTCCTAAAATTTGATTTCTTTGTAGTCCATAGACCAGGTAGAGAAAATGTTATGGCGGACCACCTACCTATGATTTATACAATGGATCAAGCAAGTGGAGTAAATGATGATTTTCCAGATGCTAATTTGTTCGTTGTATAAGCACAAGGTTGGTATGATGACATCAAGAATTTCCTTAACAGTGGATTTTATCCAAAGAAGGCAAGCTCGGTGCAAAGAAAGAGGCTACTAATCAAAAGCAGACCTTTTACCTTCATTGAGGGGAAATTGTACAAACATGGTAAAGATAACGGATTTAGAAAGTGCATGGAAGAAGAAGAAGTTAGGGAAATCCTTAAATCTGCTCGTGAAGGATCAGGTGGTGGGCATCTTCTAGGACACATTATGAGCCAGAGAATCCTTGATGCTGGCTTATGGTGGCCTACATTTTCAGAGATGCAGAGGAATGGGGAAAAGCATGTTATTTCTTCTCCATAGACCTTAAATCCACACACAAGTAAGAGGAAAATGGCTTCAGAATCTATGGAACAATAACTTACAAACAAGCATGTTATTTCTTCTCCATAGACCTTAAATCCACACACAAGTAAGAGGAAAATGGCTTCCACACTAGGAAGGACCTTATAGAATTAAGACGATGCTAAATTGGGGAGGAGTGGAGTTAGAGACTTTAAAAGGAGAGGTACTACCACTAGTCAATATACCCAAGCTCAAAGCCTATCATCAGCACAAATGAAGAATTCTAGATCACCTCGAAATTGCAAAATTTGTCCAGGTTGTACATAGCCTTCTCGTACCATTTTTGCTTAAGGTTTACTAGTCTTTATCCATTTAATACTTGTTATTTGAGTTTTTATGCAAATTAGAAGCCATTTCACAACCCTTTGCATGAATAATTTGTTTCAAAATTTTTTGCAATTTTTTAAGCATGTTTACAATATTTTTTTTAGAATTTTTTCTAGAAATTGTTTTAGTTTTTTAATGTCATTTTCTTGATAAAATGGAGAAAAAAGGAAGCTCTTTGTAGTTTTGAGGGAGAAAAAATGGCCGAGAAATGTAGGGAATTATTTGAGAGTTTGTTTCTGATTTTTTGGATTTTTTTTTATTTTTTTGGATTTTTTTTATTTTTATCTATTTTTGGTATTTTCAAAAAAAAAAGAGCCCTCAACAGCTGATTTTCTTTTTCTTTCTATTTCAAAAAAAAAAACCCTTTTGCTCTTTTCTAATTTTATTATTTTTTATTTCTTTCCCCCTCGTCCCCCTTTCCTTTTTTTATTATTTTTTATTTATTTTTATCTCTCCTCCCCATCCCCCCTTTTTCTTTTTTATTATTTTTTATTTATTTTTATATTATTTTATTTCACTTTTAATTTTTTCAATTTTATTTTATTTTATTTTTAATTTTTCCATTTTCTTTAAGATCTGCCCAACCCCCAGGGGTGTCAAGAGACATTTAAAAAAACATAACAATAAATAAATAAAATAGAATATATTCTTTTTTTTTCTTGGTCAAATGCATTTGGCTCTATATTGCGCTCTGGATGCCCATTTTTTTCAAATTTGAGGTCATTTTCATGTGTTTTGACATCTTTGGACTCATTTTGTGACCTAGTTTTTCAAATTCCTAACTTTTCTCTGACTTTTGGTCAAAAGCCACATGTTTTGAGCACATTTCGCACGTATTTTTCATTGTCCACATGGTCCACATGGTCTATTCTCACCTTATTCTACCATATGTTTAACATTTTCCCATATGCACCATTGGTAGCTTCCCATTTTCTCCTTTTGGCACTCTATAGAGCCTCTAATCCTACTCCCTGCCCCTCCCTTTATCCTTATAACCTGCCCCACCCTTACCCCTCCTGAACCTATCCCTCTCAGCCCCCTCAATCCACCCTACCCTTTCCCTCCTATCCTCCATTCTCCATCATCAGCCCTGTTGATATATTTAGGTAGTGATGTGTGTGAACACTCTAGGACTACCGGGGCACTTTTTTCCCTCTTTAGGAGGTTTTTTTCCCCCGGCTTGTATATACACCTATTGCCCTAATGGGCTACTTATCTTTGTACATTCTCTAGTAATACATTCAGTATTGTGTGTTTGTGCTCCAAGCTTCTTCTTCTTCCTTGCGCTGTTCGCGTGCTTCCGCAGACGTCTATCTCCAACAATTGGTATCAGAGCAGGTCATCGCTTCTTCTAGGGCACCGTTGACACTCCTCCGTTTGCAGTCTCAGATTCGCACGAAATTTGGTGAGCTTACTCAGGGTGTTTCCGAGATCAAAACTGCTTCGCTCTGTGGTGCCGAAATTGTGATCTGAGCTCGTTTCGGCCTCCGAACACACTATCATAGCGCTTGTGCAGGCTATTTCATCCTTTTGTGCCAAAGGTATATACCAGTTTCTGTTCGCCAGTTTAAGCGTCTCGAAGTCTGCTACAGGTCTAGCAGAACTCGTCTGGGCAGTTCCATTCAACTTTTTGAGATACAGTCAATTTTTTGCATCAAGGTATTTTAGTCACCGGCCATGGCTGAAAGCAGTGATGTATTCCGTATGTTGGCTGTTGAGGATAAGTTGGATGGTACCAACTACCCATTATGGGCTTATATAATGCGACATGTACTGGTTGCAAAAGGATTGTGGAACATTGTGCAGGGTGTTGAAAGACGTCCTGTTACACCTGTAACGACAGGTACTGCAAATACAGGTGCTGGAGCTTATGAAGATGGTGTCGAAGATGATATTCCACATATTCCTGTTCCTGTTGTTGTTTCTGTTGCACCTACTGTAGAGCAGATTTGTTGGGATGGCAGAGATGCCCAGGCACATGCATTGATAGCTTTGTCTGTCAAACGTGCCATTATTCCTCACATTCGCTCTTGTAAAACAGCAAAGGATGCTTGGGATACACTTACCACTTTGTACCAGGCTAGGAATGAGGCTCGTGTTGCTTACCTCCAAAAACAATTGGAGAGTGAGCACATGAATGAAGGTGATTCTATGGACAGTTTTCTTACAAAGATCAAAGACCTGAAGGAACAATTGATTTCTGTTGATGAGGTTATACCAGAAAGGTCACTTGTGCAGACCGTTCTGAATGGTCTTCCTGATTCATATCAGAGTTTTGCTTCTACTCTTCGGTTGATGATGAAAGGCAATCCAAATGCCTTGTCATTTGAGGAGTTAGTCTCTATTCTGTTGCAGGAAGATCAGTCCAGGCAGAACAGGTCCATTATGCGTGTTGCAGATCAAGCTTTCCTGGCTAGTCAGAAGGGCAAAGGAAAATGGAGCTCTTCTACTAGTAAGCAGAAATCTGCAAATGCTGCACAATCGAAGAACCAGGATAAAGACGAGAAGAAATCCGAAAAGCAGAAATTGTTTTGCAAGTACTGTAAAGGAAATGATCATATCATAAAGAACTGTTCAAAACTGGCTGCTAAAGAGGCAAAGAAGAAAGAGGATGGAATGGTTGTTGCAGAGGCCTCTACACCAAAAACAGAGTCTGCAAATCTTGTGCAGGAAGAAGAATGGGCGTTTACTACTGTCTGCAGTTTTGACCCATCTTCTCATGATCAGTGCATGTCTGCAGTAGACTCAGATGTTTGGTACTTTGACAGTGGGGCGACCAAACATATTACCTCGCAGCGCAGTTTCTTCTCTTCACTCGAGCCTGCCCCTACAAGGAATACTGTCACATGCCCCAATAACTCCTCTTATCCTGTTATGGGAGTTGGTAAGATCATTCTAACTACTGCTGATGGTAGTTCTTTCACTTTGTCAGATGCTTTATTTGTGCCAGGGATCAAAAAGAACCTGTTATCAGTTTCTGCATTAGCCAAAATTGGCTTGGTTGTGAAATTCGTTGATGACAGGTGTACAGTCCATGATCTCTCAAATGGCGATGTGATTATTGCTTCTGGCATTTTATGTCGTGGGTTGTATAAGCTCATAGACTATGAAAGATCTGTGAATGATTCGGCATGTGCAGTTCATGATTCTCAGGCTATGTCAGATGCAAAGCTTTGGCATGCACGCTTTGGTCATCTGAATTTTGCTAGTTTGTTACGCCTACAGAAATCTGAAATGGTGTCCTCTTTGCCCAAACTTGAGGCACCTGGAAAACATGTTTGTGAAGGCTGTATTTTGGGCAAAATGCAGCGTTCTTCCTTTCCAAAAGATGGTTCAGTTCGGGCTACACAAAAATTGCAGCTTGTACATAGTGATGTATGTGGTCCTATGCAGACACCCTCTTTTGGAAATTACCTTTACTTCGTGACTTTCATTGATGATTTTTCCAGGCATGCATGGGTATATCCACTCAAAGCAAAGTCCGAAGTGTTCATGTGCTTCAAACAGTTTTTGGTTTTGGCTGAAAATTTGTCAGCATGTAAAATGGGCACCCTCCGTTCTGATTGAGGGGGGGAATATATGTCTTCAGATTTTAATGCATTTCTGGATGAACGTGGGATAAAACACCAGTGTACAGTGCCGTATACACCTCAACAGAATGGAGTTGCTGAACAAAAGAACAGGTCACTCATGGAGATGGCGAGGTGCATGGTCAAAAGTCAGGCTTTACCACATAGTTTCTGGCTTGAGGCTATCATGTGTGCAGCATATGTATTGAACAGGTGTCCCACTAAAGTGTTGCAGTCTATCACTCCATATGAGGCTTGGCATGACCGCAAGCCATCTGTTGCTCATCTGCGTGTTTTTGGTTGTTTGGCATATGCATTAGTGCCTAAACAACATCACAGAAAATTGGATGATAAGGCAGTAAAATGTATTTTTGTTGGGTACAGTTCTGAAAAGTAAAGGCTATCGTCTGTATCATCCACAGACTAAACGCATTCTGGTTAGCCGTGATGTTGTCTTTGTGGAAGATGCTATTCAGCCATTGCTTTCATGTACTAAGGAGACATCTGTTAGCTCCAAAGACATGTATGATACTTTGATGCCTCTTTTTACAGGTGGACAGGCTAGTGCTGGTCCTAATGAGGCAACTTCTCAGCCTTTGCAGGTTTCATATGATGATGTAGATCATTCCATTTCTGATGTAGATTTACATGATGCACTTGATGAGAGAGCTGATATTGAGCAGGCAAAAACTATGCCAAAATGGCTGGTGCAGACTTTGCGTGACAGCAAATTAGATGCACCTTTGTCATATCGTACTCGTTCAGGCTCTCATAGTGCCTCCTTTGCATCAGATTGCTATGCTATGGCTGCATCTAGTCTCTGTGATGAGGATGAGCCTGTTTCTTTTGATGAAGCACAAAATTCAGAAAATTGGATGGCTGTTATGCAATCTGAATATGATGCTATAATGAAGAATGGTACATGGTCTTTATGTGACTTGCCTCCTGGCAAGAAGGCCATTGGCACTAAGTGGGTATACAAGCTGAAGCGTAAACCTGATGGTACAGTTGACAGGTATAAGGCTAGGCTTGTTGCAAAGGGTTATGCATAGGAAAGAGGCATTGATTTTGATGAGACCTTTGCACCTACATGCCGTATGACTACTGTTCGGAGCATTTGTGCACTTGCAGCCCATCATGGTTGGAATGTACATCAGTTGGACATTAAAACAGCATTTCTAAATGGTGACTTGCATGAAGAAGTGTATGTTTTTCAGCCCCGTGGCTTTGTGCAGAAAGGGCATGAAAACCAGGTTTGCAGGTTAAAGAAGGAATTATATGGTTTAAAGCAAGCACCACGTGCTTGGTATGAGAAGATACATGCCTATCTGATTGCACATGGTTTTGAGAACAGTCCAACTGAAAGCACCTTATATGTTAAACGTGCTAATGATGTGCTTCTGATCATTGTTGTCTATGTTGATGACATGCTGCTCACTGGTCCTATTGAGACACATATTGCTGATTTTAAGGCTGATTTGCATGCCTCATTTGAGATGTCTGATTTGGGGCATTTGCATCACTATCTGGGCATTCAGTTTATGCACGTTGATGGTGGAATGGCTTTGTGTCAAACGAAGTATATTAACACATTATTGCAGCATTTTGGCCTTGAAGACTGTAAGCCTATTGCCACTCCTATGGAGACAGGTTTACGATTGAGTCTTCATGATGTTGGAGATGCATTTGATGTTGTTCTCTATCAGCAGGCTGTTGGATGCTTGATTTACTTATGCATTACTCGGCCAGATATTCAGTTTGTTGTCTCACAGATGAGCAGGTTTATGCATTGCCCAAGAGTCATGCATTGGAAAGCGGTTAAGCGCATCTTTCGCTACTTGAGTGGTACTCAGCTACTTGGGTTGTTTTATCCCAAGGGGGGATCACTACCGCCAGATTTGCATGCTTTTTCTGACTCAGAATGGGCTGGTTGCTATGACACTCGTGTGTCCACCAGTGGTTTTTGCTTCATGCTTGGTAGCTCATGTATATCTTGGTTGAGCAAGAAGCAGCCTACTGTGGCCACTTCCAGTTGTGAGGCTGAGTATAGGGCAGCTTTCACAGCGACTGTTGAGTGTGTGTGGCTCAAACGCCTTATGGCTGATTTGGGTGTTGGCCAGTCTTCTGCCACCACCATCTTCACTGACAGTCAGAGCGCATTGGCAGTTGCGAGGAACCCTGTGTTCCATCCTCGCACTAAGCACATTGAGGTGCATTATCACTATGTCAGGGAGAGGTTCTCTGCTGGGGAGATCAGCTTGGCATATGTGCCCACGCAGGAGAACATTGCAGACCTTTTCACGAAGGCTCTGCCTAGGGAGAAGTTTGAAGCTTTCCGCAAAGCTTTGGGCTTACTTCCTTTTGTGGAGTGATTTCCACATAGCTTGGCACTTCCTTATACATGAGTGCCAGCTCCTTGTTCACCGCATCACTCCCAGGGGGGATTTGTTGATATATTTAGGTAGTGATGTGTGTGAACACTCTAGGACTACCGGGGCACTTTTTTCCCTCTTTAGGAGGTTTTTTTCCCCCGGCTTGTATATACGCCTATTGCCCTAATGGGCTACTTATCTTTGTACATTCTCCAGTAATACATTTAGTATTGTGTGTTTGTGCTCCAAGCTTCTTCTTCTTCCTTGCACTGTTCGCATGCTTCCACAGACGTCTATCTCCAACAAGCCCTTCAATACACAATTCCAACTTTTGGTTCTTCAATATTGCTTGTTCTTTACTGCTTTTAATCGTCTTGGTGGCTTCTCAAGTGTCCTTTTGAAGATTTTGCAACATAGTAATAATGGTGACATCTCTAATCAGAGTTTTAGTTGTAGCTCTCCGGGACAGAGAGACCATTAGGTGGTGGGAAAGTATTGAGCCCATCAAAGTCATATTGGTCAAAGTGAAGGGGGTCAAAGTCAACAAAGTCAAAGTCATTTGGATCAAAGTCAACATGGTTAAGGTCAAAGTGTTCAGAGTCAATTGTCAAGGTGCATAGGTAGTGCAAAAACAATTGTCAGAGTTCAGTTGTCAAGGTGCACAGGTAGTGCACAATCAATTGTTCACAAAGGTTATGTTTTGCAAAAAGATGGATGCAAGTTGCGGATTGTCTTTTTGCAAGTTCTCTAAGGTTCAAAGTGTTTCTAAAGTATTTGGAAGGTTCAGGTGAACCCTCTCTGAGGTGCACATTTGAAGAAGTAAAAGGCAAAAAGTGAAGGTATGTGAAGAGGAAGCATACCCAAACGTGAAAGTATGGCCCTCGAACTACAATTTTTGTTTTTTTTTTTAAATTCACTAGAGGACAAGACACGGATTCGTTGGCTTCCCACATTTGGAGACAATCTTGGGACATCAAAGTGAGCACCAGCATACTCTAGCAGCTACGAGTGTACGTGAACCGACACTCAACTCAAGGCAATGCATTATTCTGGGTTAGACTATGCAAGGTGAGCATAGTCTACACTAGGAAAGAGAAGAGCAAGAGACATATAGTGAGTGTGCAACGTAGATAAGGAAGTGCAGAGTGTGCAAGAAGAGTGACTTAGAAGTGTGTAGAGAAGTATTAAGCCATGCAATCAAAGGTTACAAGGTCCCCTTGAAGCTATGTGCACATCGATAGAAGGTGTCCATTCCTCCCCCTATTGGAAGCTTGAGTGCAAATTGTGCACAAGTGCAAGCTCTTGGAGAAGGTGGAGGTCTGGTGTAGAGAAGGTTGACGATAGCAAGAACCTTGGGTATTTTGTAACTTTGTTGATTGTGCACTCTTTGGGATTTTGCACAAAGAGTATTTGGATTGTGTTGTACATCATTATTGTACTTCTATCTTTATACTCAATCTATAGAAGTTTTCAGTGTCCATATCCTTCTTCTTACCCTTATTCTTCTCCTACAAACACTCAAGTCCTTTTCTGCACAAGAATCCCCCAACAAAATTTGGCATGCTCGGTGGGACCACAAGGAGGCTTGAGCATAGGAGAAGCAGTATTTGCAAAGGGTAGAAGAATCCAAGGGTACCAATAGTATTGTACTGGCTTAAGAGGTAATCTTTCTTCCATTGGAATTAGCTTAACCTAAGAGGAGTATGAAGAGCTCACAACTGCAACCCGATCCCAAAGTTTGAGGGTCCCATGCAAAGCAACAACAAGGAAGGTTACTCAAAGATCAACCACTCCATTGTCATCGACATCATCAGTAAAGAATATGGCAGCCTAGGTAGATTTGGAAACTTTACTTTATAGATTGAATATCAAATTTCCATCCTTCAGAGGATTAGCACAAGAAGACCCAGATGAGCACATTAGGAGATTCTTAGCCTTATGTAAGACAAGGGGTTCGACTGGAAGAGAAGACGCATTTTTGGTTCTATTTCCTGTAACATTAGAAGGGTTAGCAGACAAATGGTTTAGTCACTTTGTCGACAACCATTTCACCACATGGGGCTTGATGAAGGAAGCATTTAGGATAGAGTTCCAACAAGGGAACACATCTGAAAAAATTATTGAAGAATTAGAAAATTTAAGACTACGTCATGGGGAGACCTTCCCAGAATTTGTTATCAGATCCGAGGCATTAATGGACAAACTACCAAACCCTCCCCATGATTTTTTTATCAACAAGTGTCTGGATAAACCACTTCCCATATCAACACAATGTAAAATAAAGGAGTTTTTTTTACCGATAGCAACAATAGAAGAATTTATCAATACAACTACAAGATTGGAGCAAATTAGACAGCAGTATGGGACAAGCTCTTCCAATTCATCACATCCCACAGAACCTTTAGACCCAGTAACTCAGCCAAGGAAAGAGCTTGAGAAAAACAAAATAAGCGCCACAAAGAGGAGGATATTGCTAGAGACTCAAATGAAGAGGAAGGAGGCACATGATCAGAATCTATGGAACAATAACTTACAAACAGCAATGGCTTCCACACTAGTAAGAGGAAAATGGCTTCCACACTAGGAAGGACCTTATAGAATTAAGATGATGCTGAATTAGGGAGTGGTGGAGTTAGAGACTCTGAAAGGAGAGGTACTACCACTGGTCAATATATCCAGGCTCAAAGCCTATCATCAGCACAAATGAAGAATTCTAGATCACCTGGAAATTGCAAAATCTGTCTAGGTTGTACATAGCCTTGTACCATTTCTTGCTTAAGTTTTACTAGTTTTTATCCATTTCATACTTGTTCTTTGAGTTTTTATACAAATTAGAAGCCATTTCATAGCTCTTTGCATGAAAATTTGTTTTCAGAATTGTTTTGCAATTTTTTAAGCATTTTTTGATTTTTTTTTTTTTTTTTTCTAGAATTTTTTATTTTTTTTAATGTCATTTTCTTGATAAAATGGAGAAAAAAGAAAACTCTTTGTGGTTTTGAGGGAGAAAAGTGGCCGAGAAATATAGCCAATTCTTTGAGATTTTTTTTTTTGGATTTTTTCAATTTGTTTGGATTTCTTTGTATTTTTATCTATTTTTGGTATTAAAAAAAAAAGAAAAAGCACCCCCAATGGTTGATTTTCTTTTTCTTTCTATTTCAAAAAAAAACCCTTTTCTTTTCCTTTATTTTATTATTTTTTAGTTCTTTCCTCCCGCCCTCCCTTACCTTTTTTTATTATTTTTTATTATTTTTTATTTATTTTTATCTCCCCTCCCCATCCTCCCCTTTTTCTTATTTCTTTATTTTTTTATTTATATATTATTTTATTTTATTTTTTATTTTTCAATTTTATTTTATTTAATTTTTAATTTTTTTATTTTTTTAAGATCTACCCAACCCCCACGGGTGTCTAGAGACATGTAAAAAAAACATAACAATAAATAAATAAAATTAAATATATTTTTTTTATTTTTCTTGGTCCAATGCTTTTGGCTCTATATTGTGCCTCGGATGCCCTTTTTTTTCAAATGTGAGGTCATTTTCGTGTCTTTTGAGACTTTGGACTCCCTTTTTTAGGTTTTTCAAATTCCCAACTCTTCTCTGACTTTTGGTCAAAACCCACATGTTTTGAGCACATTTAGCACGTATTTTTCATTGTGCACATGGTTCACATGGCCTATTCTCACCTTATTTTACCATATGTTTCACATTTTCCCATATGCACCATCTGTAGCTTCCTGTTGTCTCGTTTTGGCACTCTCGAGAGCCTGTAATCCTAGTCTCTGCCCCTCCCTTTATCTTTATAACCAGCCCCATCCTTACCCCTCCTTAACCTATCCCTCTCAGCCCCCTCAACCCTCCCTACCCTTTCCCTCCTATCCTCCATTCTCCATCATCAGCCCTTCAATGCACCATTCCAGCTTTTAGTTCTTCACGGTGCTTGTTCTTTACTTCTTCTGATGGTCTTGGTGGCTGCTCAAGTGTCCTTTTGAAGATTTTGCAGCACTGGAATCATGGTGACATCTCTGCTCAGAGTTTTGGTTGTATCTCTCTAGGATGGAGAGCCCATTAGGTGGTGGGCAACTATTGAGCCCATCAAAGTCATATTGGTCAAAGTCAAGGGATTCAAAGTCAACACAATCAAAGTCAATTGGATCAAAGTCAACATGGTCAAGATCAAAGTGTTCAGAGTCATTTCTCAAGGTGCACAGGTAGTGCACAAACAATTTTCAGAGTTTAGTTGTCAAGGTGTGCAGGTAGTGCACAATCAATTGTTCCCAAAGGTTATGTTTTGCAAAAAGTTGGATGCAAGTTGTAGATTGTCTTTCTACAATTTCTATAAGGTTCAAAGTGCTTATAAAGTGTTTGGAAGGTTTAGGTGAACCCTCTCTTAGGTGCACGTTTGAAGAATTAAAAGGCAAAAACTTAAGGTATGTGAGGAGGAAGCGTACGCAAAAGTGAAAGTATTGCCCCCCAACTAAAATTTTTTATTTTAGTCTAAATTCATTAGAGGACAAAACAAGAATTCATTGGCTACCCACATTTGGAGAGAATCTTGGGACATCAAAGTGAGCACCAAGATACTCGAGCAATTAGGAGCATACGTGAATCGACACTCAACTCAAGGCAATGCATTATTATGGGTTAGACTAAGCAAGGTGAGCATAGTCTACAGGAGAGAGAAGAGAGAGAGACATAGAGTGAGTGTGCGACGCAGAGAAGGAAGTGCAGTGTGCAAGAAGAGTGACTTAGAAGTGTGCAGAGAAGTAATATGCCATGCAATCAAAGGTCACAACGTCCCATTGAAGTTGTGTGCATGTCGACAAAGGGTGTCCATCCCTCCCCCTACTATAAGCTTGAGTGCACGGTGTGCACAAGTGCAAGCTCTTGGAGAAGGTGGAGGTCTAGAGAAGGTCAGTGGCAGCAAGAACCTTGGGTATTTTGTAACTTTGCACTCTTTGAGATTTCTCACAGAGAGTATTTGGATTGTGTTGTACATCATTATTGTACTTCTCTCTTTATAATCAATCTATAGAAGGTTTTGGTGTCCATGCCCTTCTCCTTACCCTTCTTCTTCTCCTACAAACACTCAGTTCTCTTTCTTCACAAGAATGCCCCAACAAAATTTGGCATGCCCGGTGGAACCACAAGGAGGCTTGAGCATAGGAGAAGCAGTATTTGCAAGGTGTAGAAGAGTGCAAGGGTATTGACAGTATTGTACTGACTTAAGAGGTAATCTTTCATCCATTGGAATTATCTTAAACTAAGAGGAGTATGAAGAGCTCATGAGTGCAACCCGGTCCCAAAGTTTGAGGGTCCCTTGCAAAGCAACAAGAAGGAAGGTTATTCGAAGATCAACCAGTCCATTGTCATCGGCATCATCAGTAAAGAATATGGCAGCCCAGGTAGATTTGGAAACTTTACTTTCTAGATTGAATATCAAATTTCCATCCTTCAGAGGATTAGCACAAGAAGACCTAGATGAGCACATTAGGAGATTCTTAGCCTTATGTAAGACAAAGGGTCTGATGGGAAGAGAAGACGTATTTTCGATTCTCTTCCCTATAACATTAGAAGGGCTAGTAGAGAAATGGTTTAGTCAATTTGCAGACATCCATTTCACCACATGGGACTTGATGAAGGAAGCATTTAGGACATAGCACCAACAAGGCAACACAATTGAAAACATTATTGAAGAGTTAGAAAATTTAAGACTAGGTCATGGGGAGACCTTCCCAAAATTTGTTATCAGAGGCAAGGCATTAATGGCCAAACTACCAAACCCTCTCCATGATTTTTTTTGTCAAGAAGTGGCTCGCTAAGCCACTTCCCATATCAACGCAATGTAAAATAAAGGAGTAAGTTTTACCGATAGTAACAATAGAAGAATTTATCAATACAACTACAAGATTGGAGCAAATTAGACAGCAGTATGGGGCAAGCTCTTCCAACTTGTCATATCCCGTAGAACTTGAAGACCCAGTAATTAAGCTAAGGACAGAGCTTGAGAGCTTAAAACACAATAAGCCCCACAAAGAGGAGGAGAGTGTTGTAACTTAGTTGAGGTGAGAAATTGAAGTACTAAAGCTACAAAAGGAAGAGGAAGCACAAGCAGAAGAGCTGGCTCAACTTCGATAGGAGTTGCAAGAACACAAGGTAGGTGGCATCAAAAGTGGACTATGGTGCACCATGTGGAGCAAGAAGTGTCATATGGTAAGTGAGTGTCCACCTTTAAGTGTAACGTGTCAACTACACAGGAAAGCTGGTGCACTAACTTACTATGATCTCTAAAGCAGACCTGCTTCTGTTTTTCTCATAATTTTAGACACTTTTGTGATGGAGAACCTCAATCCAAACACTTCCATTGAAGTTTCATCCAACCCGACTCTATCTAATAAGTTCCATATCAATCTTGGAATCAGTCATGAGTATGAAGAAACAAGAAAGGTATTCTAAAGAGCTCCACAATCTTATGAATTTGATGGATTATGCAAAGAAAGCGAAAAGCATATTGACATATGGATAGATGGACTTGTTTGTCCACCTTTTCGTAATCTTCATGATCTGATAAGATTTGTAGGAGATGGTGATGAAGGTTTTTGTGGATATTGTTCAAGGCTTTGGGAGTTTTCAAAGAACTATATACAATACATAAACTATCTTCAAATTATATTACATTAGAAGGATCTAAAAAAAATTTATGTTTTTCTTCTCGGTTAGAAGCTTTTCAACAAATGAAAGAAACTCATATATGATTGAGAATGCATTCAAAACAAATAAAGCCTTTTTTAGATTTCACTAAAAAATAAGGCAAGAAGAAAAAGAGAATGAAAATTGTAAGAGATCATGTAACAAAATTTCATAGCTTCCCCTATTAAATGTTTATGGAGAAATCACTAAAAAGAAATTATCTGAAAGGGTTTTATCTTTCATGAGTCATACCAAAAACTCGTAGATCTCTTCTAATGATCTAGGGAAAGCATCGAAAATACAATGATCTAAAACGATCTGAGCTCTTTCAAACATATGCTATGAAACTTTAGAAACATCATGCTCTACTAGTTGCATTATGTCATTCGACTTCTCTAAGAGAAATCATGTAACATGTTTATATTTCAAGATTTATTGTCATCTTGGTTCTTACTTGCGTGATTGGAACAATATATATTACATTTCTTGAACAAAATAGCAAAGATTACAATCTATGAATCATAAAAGATGCATACTTAAAAATTTAGCCATTGATTGTGTAGAGCTCTGAAAGCCTCATGACTAGGGTATCCTTCATATGGCTACTCTAAAGGCTTAGAAATATTCAAATTCTTGACTATTATACTATGGCTCCCTCAAAAATGGGACATTGGTCTTTGTGACCTTTTTCCTAAAGTGCAAGATATTATTATGCCATCAAGAGCCGAAAAATAAATAAAGTTTGCATCATCTCTTATAGGATGGCAAGACTAATTTGACTATTCTTCTTTGAAAATATAGAAATCTCTATTTCCTCATTACATGATGTGAGTTCCATCCTTTTGGAACTCTATAAAATGGGGAAGTTTATTTTCTTTGTTTTTTGTGCCAAAAGTCTATAGACAACACACACACACACACACATATATGCACACATGAAGAACTAATGAGGATGGCGACAATTTTTGTAGTATTAAAGAACCATGAATATGAAGATCTAAGGGAATCGAACAATGTTCTAGCCTAAGGGTTCAACAAAAAATAAAAGGTGATCTTCACCTTCCAACAATCATTTGTATGATTATAGGCTTAAGGTGTGAGTTTGACTAATCTCGAGCTAGCATGTACATGATTACACTAGTGTCTCACTTCACTTGAGTATCATATGGTGAGCCCTACATGTTGCCCAACTTCCTCAAGTTAACTCAATTCAACTTAAATTGGATGCTTCTAATATGCTCCAGAGCATATTCCACCAAATACTTTGTCACACCATTCAAGGTAGCTAAAACCAAAGACACCCTCCTTTACAATCATTTGATTTTCCCACTAGATTAAGCTCTTATCTTCCTACTTGTATAGAGAACTATAATCTTAGCTTAATCATTAGCCTTACAGAGTGCCTTTATAAAACTATATATCTATCTATATATGTATACATTGAGGTATCTAAACATGTATATATAGATGTATGTATGTATGTATGTATGTATGTATGTATGTATGTATGTATGTATGTATGTATGTATGTATGTATGTATGTAACTATGTATGTATGTATGTGTCTATGTATGTATGTGTCTATGTATGTATGTAACTATGTATGTATGTATGCATGTATCTATGTATATATGCATTCATGTATGTATGTATGTATGTATGTATGTATGTATGTATGTATGTATGCATTCATGTATGTATGTATGTATGTATGTATGTATGTATGTATGTATGTATGTATGTATGTATGTATGTATGTATGTATGTATGTATGCATGTATGCATGTATGCATGTATGCATGTCGGTGTATTTACGTGTTAAGTTTTTTTGTGACAAGGATTCCTAACTTGAGATTTTGTAGCTCTCTCTCAAATGTGTAGGAAGAAATCTGTGAAAAAAGAATTATGGGAAAGGGGTTTATCTTTCATCAAACATATGAGAATTTCATGGCTCGTTTTTAATTTCTAGGAAATCCATTGAAAATGTGACTTTTAAAAGGAGTTGATGTTTGATCAAACGTACATTCCAACCTTGACAAACCCTTGACCATGTCAATCTTTAGAGGCCTTGAAGCTCCTATACACTTAGTATGGACACTCTAACGGCTTAGAAACAACCATACATCCAAGTATTAGGCATTGGCTCCCTCAAAATTAGGTCCTTGGCCCTTATGACCATTCTCATCATATGCAAAACATTAGAAGGCTATCTATAAATAAAACAAACATCACTACTTAAGAGATGATAAGCTTGATTTGCCAATATTATTTGAAAATATAAGGATTTCCACTTCCTTGGTACATGATGTCACCTACATCCTTGCAAAATTGCTTAAAATGGGGAGGGTTATTATCCTAACTTTTGTTTCAAAAGCCTCTAGACAACAAGCACACACACACACCCCAAAACAGAAAGAACACATCAAGGTCAACAATATTTGTGTAGTAAGAAAGATAGAAGTAGTGCTATACAAAAGAGAAATGTTTTTATACAATTTTAAAGTGATAAAACTACCAATCTGTAGATATAAGGTAAAACCTATACAAATACTCTAATGTAAAATTCTAATACAAGATTAAGCTTAAAGAAATTGATTTAGAAAAAGTGGAAGAAGTAGCACATATGCAACTCCAATCTGCCGATCTCAACTACTCATAAATACTCGCCAATGCTCTGAAAAATCCATTAGAAAAACAATCATAAGTATTTTTATGATAAATCAAAACACTCATGGTTCTTATTGAATACATTGAATTCTTACTTTTATGCATAAAGATTCTTCAGTTTCATATATTTATATATACCATTGCACACATACTTCTTCATATACTCATGTAGATCATGCATTCATATTTATATACATTCATTCATACTTATGCTTATGCATCCATTTCATATGCATTCATTCATATGCTTGCATATACATGCTTCATTTACTTGTATAGATACACATTCATATTTACTAATACCCACATATTCATGTATTTCTACTAACACACACACATGTTCATGTTTGTGCATACTTATGGGCATGTGTTTTCAGCACACATACATATGTATGCACTCATTTGTGTATGCTAGAATGTATGCATATTCTCACACATGGCATACATTTTGTGTACACATTCTCTCATGCTCATCCATTCATCTTACATCTGCATGCTTTATCGCACACATATATGCACTCATGCACATGCTCACTTTCATATTTATTCATGCGCTTGCATATATCATTCATATGTGCATTTACATTTATATTTGTGCATGCATGCATATATACTCCCTCTCGTATACATTCATTCATCCATGCACAAACTCATGCACGCTTTAATGCATACATGTATGCATTTATACACATGCACTTATACTAATATTCAAATATGCATGCATATATTTCATCCAAACCTACATGCATTTACATATTTATGTATACATACCTACATTCATACATGTATACACATGCACTAAACTAAACTATGCATTCGTGCATTTATGATGTTACATTTATGCTCATGAACTCATCTATCTCTTACATGCACATGCATTAATCATGCATTTTCGTCCATTAGTCATGCACTCACGCTTATATTAATCATGCACTTGTACGCATTTCTTATGCATACACACACTTAAATCATGCTTATGCATACATTACTTATGCACATGCATTTATGCATGCATATGCATATGCATATTATCATTCATTCACAAGTATGCATATCTCACATGCTTACATGCATTTCTAAAAACATTCAATCATATGTCTATGCATCCTTTAATGGATAGCTTTCAATAAAAAGTAAGTGTAAGAAGTACAAATAAAACTAGTGGAAAAATTATCACGTGCATTATTTAAAGTGATTGCAGAATCAAATGCCAGGGAAAAAAAACACATCTTTTCTACACAGAAGTTTCTCACGTGATAACAATTCCAAACATTTTCAACAATTTAGCAAACAACCGAGTCAAGTCATAACTCATTATTACTGCAGTAAAGTGATTTCATAAAATTCCACATGTAAGCAGACAATGAAAAACTTTGTGCCCTGCACCCCCTCTAGATACTTTAATGCCATCTTTTACTGTGGAGAACAGAGCTATGGTGACCATGCACATTGATTACAGCTCCCCATATTACCAATCAATTCATATGGTACTAAAAGCATACAACATGCAATACATCATGATTTGCAGGGAGCAAGAACAAAATCACTTATAAGAGTAAAATGATCTTTCGAGCATCTTTCATCTCTCTCTCCCTCTTTCTCTCTCGAATGCAACACGCAACAACTGGGAGGAGACATAGACTCTCCAAGGATATGGCACAAGGCCTGAATTGGGTGATGGCTTCTATAATGCACAAACAAAGTTCCATGGATCTATATTCTGTTAGTTATATTGGTCTTTATCTCCTTGAGTTTGTCTAACCACAGATTGTAGACCTCAAAGGTTATAAGCTTCTCATTTTGATGTTGAATTGATCGGTTAAGAATGGAAGAGAGATCGGACTATGGATAATAAAGGCTTGACATAAGACAGTTTATGCAATAAGCAAGAGCATCAATAGGCAGACCTTCAACCTACACAGAGTAGAACACACACTGAATTGAAGTTCAACTAAGCTTTTTCTCTCCAACTCCAAAACTTGCTCATTAATCTGCCTTCTTAGAAAAACACGATCATCAAAAAAACTAAACTCCTGCTTGAAATGGAAACTTTCCGCCATCAAGAATAGATTTTCTAGCTTATGCCTATATTCACACGAATCGTAGCCAGCCAAATCGTAGAATGATGCAATTACATGGGCAAGCAGGTGTAGAGTTAAACTTCGTTGAAAAAAAATACTTTGATAAAGTTGAATTGACATTGAAGCATAATTCCCATCATAAATTATTATTCTTAAAAATATTCTCGCACATGGAAATATTCATAAAAATGCATCTAATTTCACAAAATCGTGTAACATGCCTTTATAGAACATGTCTTGTTGACAATTTTATGTATTTAAAACAAGCAATATATCTAAGTGGCACATACAACATGATTACACATAGACATAAATGCAATGTGCAACTTCTAGGATATCATATACAAATTGAAATCACCATCACCGTCATCAATCTCAAGGAACCGAACAAAAGGTTTGGTGCATAGCAAACCCTTCAGTGCAAGAGGAAGAGTTATCAAAAAACCTCAACTTCGTGTGCAGAGAAGGAGGGGCCAA
The DNA here is from genome assembly GCA_020310875.1 of Ceratopteris richardii. NCBI lineage: Eukaryota > Viridiplantae > Streptophyta > Polypodiopsida > Polypodiales > Pteridaceae > Ceratopteris > Ceratopteris richardii. Next base: position 133,947,110 of record CM035415.1, on the reverse strand, counting down.
CTGCAAGGCCCTTGAGCCTAGGGGTCCATGCTATCAACCTAACTCAGTCATCGCACATGCATCATATGTAATGAACCTGTACTACCACGCACATGGTCGAAACTATTGGAACTATTACTTCCACAACACAGGGCTCGTCCTCTTCACAGATCCAAGTAGATACTCTTACATCTTTTCAGGGCGTGCAATTACTTTACCATACCTTCTCAAAAACCATGCAGGAAATAGGTGCACCTGATATAATGTGTAGCAAGATAGGGACGGTCGCTCTCTTACATTGAACTAGAGAAGATGATCAGATCCTTGACATCATGATCTCTCTCTCTCTCTCTCTCTCTCTCTCTCTCTCTCTCTCTCTCTCTCTCTCTCTCTCTCTCCGCCTTCGACTTGCACCTATAATCATTTTGTATTTGTTGATGTTGCTCTATCCGTCACACAAGAAATGCCCTTCTCTTTTTGATTTGTGATGGACACAAAATTTAGAGCTTCAATATATATATATATATATATATATATATATATATATATATATATATATATATATATATATATATATATATATATATATATATATATATATATATATATATATATATATATAATTTTAATTATTTACATTAATATATATTATGTTAAATATATCTACCTATATTATCACACATTAGAAAAAAAATGAACATATATTATATCATATCATATACTATATCTTTGATTGGAGTTAAAACCCATAAATATACATATCCATATATGCATACAAATGTATCCACAAACATATTTTACTTTAGGCACATAAATGTACACAAAGTACAAATACATATACACATATTCATGACCCATTTATTCACACAAATCTCCCACACATATACCTTTAATCACACACTCACAATCACATTCACATATATAAGAACACAAACAAGTATCTACAGGGAACACATTGACACATACACTAAGATCATATTTAAGGCATTTAAGGGTACTCACATACACCATCACAAACATTTACACCTTTAATCCTTGAGAAATGCACATAGACATACACTAATCCTTAGGGACGCAATAAAAATGGAAAATAAAGATAAAATGAAAGAATGATGCTTTCACATGGTCATAAAGTAACAATTTCTAATAAGGGTATAAAGAGAGGTAAAATGAAGGTTCAATAATTTCTTCTTGCTTTGATCAAGGCATATATTTTTACTTTGTTAACTTGCAGATACTCAAGAGAGAGACAAATCAAAATAATAAATCACATAAAAAAATTTTCTAAGAGGTTAAAGTTCACCACTTTTTGAGAAAGATTCTAATTTTTCTGTTCTCGAGTCAGAGTATTAGAATCCTTTTGATAGTGTAAAGATAGTGAAGGCATGATCTGTGAAGGAATAAGTGCAGTAAGTGGTAGTGCAACATAACAGTATTTCCCCGTTTTCGGTCTATAAGAAACATCAAAGAAATCTTTGGTGACATCCGATGAAATTTTGTTGTCCGACAGCAACTCAAAGTTTGGTGAAAGTCCATTGTTCAATAAAATTCTAGTGACTCATTGTGTTTTGGATGTTGTCAAAGATCCATTTATTTAAAAAAAAAGAGATGCAAGCTATGCATTTTGTGCAAACCAAATCCACATCAAAAATTGTGGTAGATATCACAAAAATTGAAGAGGAGCTAATCTTGAAACCGGCTACTTTCAAAGAAGGCTGGAGAATGTCGATTGGATGGCATATCACAACCTTTACCTCATTTTGGAGTAGTAGGAAAAGGCCTAAACAAAAGGTTTAGAACCTATCCAACCACTCAATTTGCAAATTCTACAAGGTTTACCCATAGTTATTGATCAAGCTTCACCCACTACCTCTGATTCTAGTGGATGCATGCAAATACTTTAGTCCTAAAGCAATGGAAGATTTGCAGGGTGGCCAGTAAAATAGACAACACAAAGGACAAAGAAGAAAATTTCCGACCAGCATAACATATGCTAAGTTTGAAGGATTTCCAGGAGATGACCCCGATGCTCATGTCCAAACGTTCGAGATTAACTACAACATATTGGACAATCTAGATGATGATGAATAAAAATCCATAGTTTTCCAATCCACATTGGTTAATGAAGTAGTGTGATGGTCGATAGAGTTTGACCTTAATCACTTATGACACTATGATGACGTTCGGAATGCTTTTTTGCAATGCTTTTGGCTAAAGAAGAATGTTGCAGAAATTTTTTATTTCCTATAGAACAATAAACAAAAAATAAAATAGGGAGTGGAGGAGTATGCTACCATCTTCCACACTCATCTCAAACAGTTGCCATAGGCAAATGCCAATTCACCAAATGATGTAATAACACAGTGGTTAATAAATGGGCTTAACCCACAATTGTGACAGGTGATGATAATCTAGTGTATTGGAGGAATGACACTAGATGTCATGATTGATATGGCTTTGCAATTGGAGCATAAAGTAGGCGGATTTGCACAAGACCTTGTGTAATAAAGTGATAGGTTGGAGATGGTCTAACCACACCCTTGATAGATAGGATATGGTTGAACTACACCCTAAGAGAGAGGATTAGGAAGTAATCCTCAACCATGGATTTTGGGGCAAGTGTTTAGCCCATCACATTCCTAACCAAGAGGTTGTGAGTTCAATTCCTTACATTGGTATCAGAGCCTAGGAAGTAGACTTGGGCAAGGTGAATGACCCAATGGCCTCTAAAAAAGGCACTTGGGCACTCTATCATGTGAAAGGGTAGGAATTTGGGAGGTGGTGCTTTGAGAATTGGACATAACAAAGATTCAAGTGTATCTCTCAATCCGTAGGTCGGATTGAGGCATGTAAGATACCCTTGGAAAGCTCTCCAAACGAACTTTACAAATCTAATGAGGTAGCTTGGAAGTGTGAAGTCCTTGGGAAACCATGGGTAACACTTGATTGAGTGTTCAAGATACCAAACATGGGTGAGAACAAGGTTCAAGATACTAAGGTTGAGAACAAGGTTCAAGTCACCAAGGTTGCGAACAAGGTTCAAGAAACTATGCGAGTTTGAGGACATCAATTCAGCGTACCAAGGGAGTTCAAGAATGGATAACGGAGGCTAGAGGGATACAAGAGTAGATCATTGAAGACAATGGTTGACCAAGGGGGAAGAATGTAATAAAGTGATAGGTTAGAGATGGTTGAACCATACCCTTGATAGGTAGGAGATGGTTGAGCTACACCCTAAGAGAGAAGATTAGGAAGTAATAATCCTCAACCATGGCTTTTGGGGCAAGTGGCTAGCCCATCACATTCCTAACCAAGAGGTTGTGAGTTCAATTCCTTACACCTTGAATGGGTAAAGACTGGCAAGAGCAAAGTCGGAGATGTTTTGAAGCAGGTTTTCTGTGTGAAATGCAAATATTCAGGGCATGTGGCAGCAAATCGTGCCTTAAATTAGGTTTATTGTGCAATTTGCAAAAACAGGAGTCACTCCATAGACATGTGTTTGTACAATGCTAAGACACAGAAACGACTAGCAATAAATGGAGTCATACAGGAGCCTGGCAAACCTCTAGCGAATCATGTTCCTCATCAATTGTTGAACACGGCTTACTCATCCTACACAAATTTCAGGGCACCGCAATCAAAAAATTTCAATCAGCCACACTGGAATCAAGATCACATCCGGGGTGAATTGGACATATCCACAAACATTGCAAAGGCACTCAAGAATATGACAAACAAAAGAAGGATCGACAAAAATCCAACAACAAACATGGTCATGATCACAACTGCTAAATCACAAACCGCTACCATCCAAACGCGCTCTGAAAAGTTCCTACAAGGAGGTTTTGAAGTCTTTGAGCCAAGTTTTAGGGAGCAATAGCAGATGTTCTCAAAGGCAGCCAAATGTACTCAAGTTGAAGCCCTCGTTTTTCTTGATCTGGTAGCAATTACTTCTCAAACAGTAGAACCCTCTGCACCAAAATTATCAAAACCTTCAGTATTGGTCTCATCTAAACCATCCCAAACATCTTCAGAGGAACCATCTCCTAGCACAGCCTAGGACATGTTGGCTTAAGCACCAATTACTTTGCCTTTAGGATAAATAGTGTCTCTTTTCCTTGGCATTAGACAACAATTTTGGCAGTAGATTAATTTGGATCCGAGTCAAACGCCAGTTGTCACCACTATACATATGGAACCAGACACAACCATGGACCATGTGGCCCCCTTGATCACTATCTGGTATAAACATCATAAAACTACACAAGTCCTTATAGATGGTGGTTCTGACATCAATATCACCACTGTTGCTCTGTGTAAGAAGTTGGGTTCTGACATCAATATCACCAATCTAGGGTCCATCCGGGGGACTAGTCAGAAATATTCATATTACATTGCATGGAGCAGTTTTCCATATGATGTTTGTTGTTTTGGATCTGCCTGAGTCGAATGGATGGAGTTTACAACCCTGAAAAAGCAACCAAAGCAATCATGTGACCAAGATGAAAGATGTGGCTGACCAACTTGCAAGCATTGGAGAAGAGATAGAAGAAGAACATATAGTAAGGCAGATCATAAATGGCATCAAAGCTGATGATAAGTGGGAGTCCTTCACCACAGCAATGGATATTTATATGGATATGCAAATACCTGACCTCAACACATTGATGGGCAACTCTTAACCCATGAAACAAAGCTCAACAAGAACGGAGACAACTCTATGTTACACTTATGTGTTCCTCGAGTAGCTTTGATGTGAACCTTTTCCCTATACATAGGCACTTTTTACTCTAGTGCTAGCTAGAGCTTTTTTCCCCATGTTACCATATACATGATTCACTCATATGTGTTGGTACTTCGTACTTAGGGATATTATTCAGCTCTTACTTTAGTTCAGTTCATTGTCAATAGAGAGAGCTATTCCAGCCATCGTCTTCTCTATGTGTCTTGCTGCATTTGTGCTCCTTGTGTGTGCTTCTTGTGTGTCTCTCGCACTTCTACACATACCCAACAGTGATATCAAAGCAGGTTCAGCTCCTTCTCAAGTTTCGGTTTTTCGCGTCGCGACGTGCGTGCACTTTTAACAATGCACTTTTAACAGTGCACTTTTAGCATAGAATAGTGAATTTCAACAGTCAAGAAACATTTCCATTAGGTGCCCTAGAGTTTTACCCCCATTTTGAAGCCATTCATGCAGTCAGAATTGCCATCCGAGTGACCGTTTATGAGCTGAAATTTCAGCCTTCATTTCAGTTTTCATCGAAGTAAAGCTTTTGTCACATTCGTATTCTCTAGTGAAATGGCGGGCAGCAATGACTTGTTTGGCATGCCTCAAGCTGAAGATGAGCTTGATGGGACCAACTATCCGATGTGGTCTTACATGATGAAGCATCTTCTTGTTGCTAAACAACTTTGGAACATAGTGGAAGATGTAGATCGAAGACCCGCAAGTTCTTCTACTTCACTGTCTACTGTCATAGATGGAGCTTCTTCTTCAAGTACAGTGGTTTCTCCTTCTCTACCTACACAAGATCAGCTTAGATGGGATGGAAAAGATGCTCAAGCTCATGCATTGATTGCACTTTCTGTGAAGCATCATATAGTTCCACACATTCGGTCATGTTTTACATCAAGACAGGCATGGGACACTCTTGCTTCTTTTTGTGTCGTCTGTAATGAAGCACGTTTTGCATACTTAAGGAAGCAACTTGAGGATGTATGTATGGCTGAAAATGATTCGGTGGATGTGTATGTGACACGCATCAAGGACTCGAAAGAGCAACTGGCAAACATAGATGAGATTATTCCAGATGCATCACTCATTTCTACATTGTTGAAAGGATTATCGGAATCTTTTCAAAGCTTTGCTATTACACTCCGTTTGGTTGCAAAAGCAAATCCTAATATGTATGCATTTGATGAGGTTGTGTCACTTCTTTTGCAAGAAGAGCAATCTAGAGTGAATAGGAGTGGTTTGATTGAGGGAACACAAGCACTTGATATCTCACAAAAGGGGAAACGCAAGTATGGTTTAGCTTTGGGTTCATCAAAACCAAAGCCTCAACCTTCCTCTTCCACTCATTCCTCTAATGATGCTAATTTTCAAAAGAAAAAGATGTGCAAATAATACTGAAAGGTTGGTCATACTATTGATGAATGTAGAAAGCTTTCTAAACGTAATGAAAAGAAGAAGGAATCCAGTATGTCTATTGCTGAAAATTCAACAAATGCAAAGAATGATGACGCTAACAAGGCTCTAGATTTTTGGGCATGTGTTGTTACATGTCATTATAATGCTTCTTTGGATTCTAAATGTATGCTTGTCAGTGAGGTTGATTCGGATTGGTTCTTTGATAGTGGTGATTCAAAGCACATAACATCATGAAAAAGATTTTTTGCCTCTTTAAAAGATTCACCCAAATGAGGACATGTGGTGTGTGCAAACAATGCCTCTTATCTTATCATTTGAGTAGGCAAAATTGAGCTTACAGCTGCAAATGGAGGTGTGATTCTCTTGAAAAATGCATTGTATGTGCCCGATATCAAGAACTTAATTTCAGCTCTGTTGATTGCCAAAGCTGGACTTCATGTACACTTTGTTGGTGATAAGTGTATGGTTCATGATTTCAGCAATGGCGATGTTATCGTGATGTCCGTACCTTTGTAATGGTTTATATCGCATGGATACATATAAGAGGGCTACCTCAAATGCCTTGGTTGTTCATACTTCTTCCATGACTGAAATGGAGCTTTGGCATGCTCATTTTGTCACTTGAACTTCAATAGTTTGCTTTACTTGCAAAAGAATGACATGGAAAAATGCAAGTAAAGCAAACTATTCCATTGAAAAGCATGCATGTGAAGGTTGCAATCTTGGAAAAATGCATTGTGCTTCTTTTCCAAAAGATAGTCATACATACACTACAAGAAAATTGCAGCTTGTTCATAGTGATGTACATGGTCCCATCAAGACTCCATCTTTTGGGAAGCATGTATATTTTGTTACCTTCATTGATGAAGCTACTCACCATACATAGGTGTATCCTATGAAAGCAAAGCACCTTATATATTATGTGTGCAGATGATGTACTTCTCAATCCATGTTGTATATGTTGATTATATGCTACTAATTGGTCCTAATGAGAAGCATACTGCTAAATTTAAGGCTAATTTGCATGCCTCTTTTGAGATGTCAGATTTTGGGCATTTGCATCATTATTTTGGAATTCAGTTTATTCAAGTTGATGGGAGAATAGATTTGTGTCAAACAAAAATATATTGACACATTATTGCAATGTTTTATCCTTGAATGAAGGGCTTCGGTGTGCAGAACAAGAGAAGGAAGAGGAGATGGAACGAGAGAGAAGAGAGGAATGACGCGCGGATATGCGTGGGAGCCTCGAAACCCACATAATGATCTCTCGTGAGGAAATGTTCTATATATGATGTATATATATGAATATGGGGGTAAGGTCACATGACCCTTATATCCCCAACAATCTCCCACTTAAGGGTCAATGTGGCCATAAGTGGAAAAATATACAAAGAATGATGTAGGACTATACAATAATGTACAGGAAGAGTCCGGATCTCTACCCATACCAGATCAGCCTACACCAACGGCCTCGAACAAGGTGTATCCATGCACCTCAAACTGCTCTAGACTCATATCAACAGGAGCCGAGCTCATATATGACTGACGCAAGAACTAATGAAGTTCCTGCAAAGCTCCCACTCGCTCTATGCCTATGTCAATCATCAAACGACTGACAACTCCAAGTGCAAATGCTCCAATAGCAACTGCAATGTCTAGTCTCGAGCATAACAACTCGTACATCAGACTCCCGAATGCTGACGAAACCTGTGCTATCCTGGCTAGCCTAAGTATGCCATCCATGCCTGTATCTAAGGCATCCAAAGCACCATCATCAAGACCAACATGTCCTGACATATCTGTGTCAACATCTGGCATAAGCGAATCCAAGAATGACTGCATAATAGCTAACTCCTCAGCATCTAAATCAGTTATCCTATCAACCAAGGATGTATCTAGCTGTGCATCCTGAGAGCTACTGTGTACCATGAGAGCAATGCTACTCTACCACACCAAGTGTATGATCATGCTCTACCATACACTGTGTACCATGAGAGCAATCCTGCTCTACCACACCAAGTGTATGATCATGCTCTACATGAGCTAATTGCACAACATCAATACCAAGGTCAAAGTGATGATCTAACTCTAACTGAGTATCATCACAATGCTCTATACGAGCATCCACATCATGCTCTAAAGCATCCAGCTGATCATCCAAAGTCTGCTCTGTAAGAGCATCCATATGATCAATAAAAGCATGTTGTACATAAGCATCATGAGCATCCAAAACATGCTCTACATGTGTATCCATTTGAGCATCTGAATCCTGCCATTTATGTGCATCATGAATATCACTAGACCTATCTGTAGGTAGACAAAATGAGACATGACGAGTCTCACATCGCACATAAGGTTGAACTCCCACTGAGACGAGACAGTCTCTCACATGAAGTACTTGCAGTGGATACCTGTGCCCAATCCTAGCACCTCTGACAAGCATAAGCTATCCCAACTGCAACTGAAAATGATGCTCACCAAAGAATGCATAACATCTGCTCTCCTATAACTGGCCAACTGACATCAAGCTCATAGGGAATGAAGGCACATAGCATACATGTCTGAGTATAAGTGATGCTCCACTAGGTAGCATAAGGCATACATCTCCTGCACCCTTGATATCATATATCGTACCATCAAGCAACTGCACACATCCACGACTCTCACCTGAGAATCGATAAAACCACTCACGATATGGAGTAACATGAAAACTGGCTAATGCATCAAGCAACCAAGCCATATGTGTGCCATCCAATGAATAAGAGGAATCCAAAGATGAACCATAGGAGAAAGTGATATCACCATTACTGGCATAATCAACTGCCATAGACTCTGCTGAAATCACTACCTGACCTGAATCACGTGCATATCTCTGACGTCATCGTCGCATCAGCCTGAAGCAACATCATCGAATATGGCCCTCATGACCACAGTGCCAACATCGAAGTTGTCGATGTGATCTATGTCTCATATGAGTCAAAGGACTCACATATATATCATGTAGTCTTTGCCATAATGCACTACTCGTCTCCTCATACATAACAGACTCGTATATAGAATCCACAAGCTGTAACCGGATAGTGGAGTTGGCCAATGCATCCATATCCATCCATACGTGATCGGGCATGTCACGAGGCCTCTGTGCATCTCTATGCACATACATGTGTAACCCTGCACGAACCAATGTATGCCACATCTGAGCTTTCCATCTCGGAAAGTCAATGCCATCAAATCGAGAAGACATCATGCTGGCAATCCAAGAGACTAGCAATGTAATAAGAGACTAAAAACGATACTCTATCCTCAATAGGATCACACCTGCATATCCATATGCATAAGTCATATCACAAATGTCTCGATGGAGAAGGAACTATGTGAACCACCTGTCACATAACCATGCATCTAGCATGCACATAAAACCATGAGCATAAGCCTGCTCACCAAATCTCCAAAGTGAACAAGTAGATGTGAAAGAATCCTGGGAAAATTTCGGCAGAGTATCCCTTGTAAACTGAGCAATCAAACAAGATAACCAATAACAAACGAACAATGAGTAATCTATCACCACCTGTCACTGATCTAATAAAAAGATAATGGCAACTACATGTGCCCAAAAACTAATGGCAATACATGCCAATACAATGATGATGTATCTCCCACTCAAGAATGAATCCTGCAAGATGGTCCAACCTATCACAAATAACCTGTGACCAAGTCCAAATGAATGGAGATAAACAATGATCCAAAGCTATCTCACAAGCTTCAAGATCCACTAGAGCTATCTTTTAGCATAAAAGCCGATGAAATTTTGACAGCATCTCCTCTGTAAAACGGACTCTGAACCAAATAAACCATGTGGGAATCACCATCCACATATGCCAAGAATCACACTGGCAAATAGATATCAATCAATGACCAAATGCTAATAACGGTGACAAACAAACGTGTAACTGAGGCTCCAATCTGGATCCTGTACCTGCAAAGAAAACAAAAGATACAAGTACCAACTAAGATCCACAATCAACTCTCATAAAAGTATGTGCAACCGGAAAGTAAATCCATAACCAAGTGGCATAAGCAAGCTATAAACCACAATGCCACTATACATTCATGATCAATCTCATGATGACATAAACCTCAAAGAAGAGTATACCACAATGTCATCTTACATGCCAAACACATGACAAGATCATACTCTACTCTCATATGGAGGAGCTACCACAGTGATCATACATGTACAATGCCTTGAAGCTCTAAAAATAAGAGCTTGCACACCAAAAATTCTGTCTCGAAGAAGTTCCAAAGAAAATTCAACCTCCGAGTGCAATTAGTGAAGATGTGCTGCTCTGTGTTTTGCTGTTTCAAAGGTGATAACCTCTGAATCTGAACTTTTGGTCTTCAGAAAACTTCAAGATCTGAGTCTTGGCTACGTAACGACATAAAGAACACCTCAATCGGAGGTGTGTAGCTCAAGATATGCTCAAAACAAGCACTTGCTGTCAATTTCACTTTCACTTGCAACAGTACTGCTCTGTATTCTGCAATTTCGGCAACCTAAAACTCAGAATCTGGATCTGAGCTCTTTTACAAAGTTGTAGTTATCTTTTCAAGCTACGCACAGCAAATTAAATCATCGAATTCCGAGCTGTAGAACTCAAGTTATGACTCAAAAACCGACCTGCTGTCCTACTCAATGTAGATTCGCCTTCTACAATACTCTGCGTTTTTCGAATCTTCGGCACTTCAGAAGTCCGAACCAGGTTCTGCACCCTTCTGTGAAGTTGTAGCTCTCTGTGTTAGCTACGCACAAAACTTTAAAACGCATCAATCCGAGCTTTATAGCTCGAGTTATGACCGAAATACTGAACAGCTATCAAGAGATGCCGACCTGCACTTCTACCTCTTCTGACGTAAGCTTCCATTCAAGCTTCTTGCACAACAACCTTCAGCATGCTCTGATACCAAATGAAGGGCTTTTGGTGTGCAAAACAAGAGGAGGAAGGAGGAGATGGAACAAGAGAGAAGAAAGGAAAGATGCGCAGATATGGATGGGAGCCTCGAAACCCACATAATGATCTCTCGTGAGGCAATGCTCTATATATGATGTATATATATGAATATGGGGGTAAGGTCACATGACCCTTATATCCCCAACATTGAAGACTTCAAAGCTATTACCACTGCCATGGAAACAAGTTTATCGTTGATTCTTCATGATGTTGGAGATGCATTTGATGTTTTTGTCTATCAGTGGGCTATTTTATGCGTGATTTACTTATGCATAACTCAGCCTCATATTCAACTTTTTGTCTCTCGGATGAGCAAGTTTATGCATTACACAAATGTCAAGCATTGGTAGATGGTTAAGCACATCTTTTGCTACTTGAGTAGTACCCAACTACGAGTATTTTTTTATCCCAAGGTGACTAAGAGGATCATTTTACATGCATTTTCTGACTCAGATTAGGCTGGTTTCTATGGCACTCACGTATCTACCAATGGTTTTTTATTCATGCTTGGTAGCTCATGCATATCTTGGTTGAGCAAGAAGCAGCCTACTATGGCCACTTCTAGTTGTGACATTGAGTATAGGACTGCTTTCATAGCGATAGCTGAGTGCACATGCATCAAACGCCTTTTGGTTTATTTTGGTGGTGTTCTAGTCTTCTACCACCACCATGCTTGTTTGTAGTTAGAGCACATTCGAAGTTTCGAGGAACCCTATGATCCATGCTTGTGAAAAGCACATTGAGGTGCACTATCGTTATGTCAATGAGAGGTTCTCTACTAGAGAGATCAATTTGGTTTATGTTCCCACACAAGATAATGTTGCAGACCTTTTCATGAAGGCTCTGCCTAGGAAGAAGTTTGAAGCTGTTCACAAAAGCTTTGGGCTTACTTCCTTTTGTGGATTAATTTCTTTCCACTTAGCTTGGAACTTCCTTATACATGAGTGCTAGCTCCTTGTTCATTGCATCACTCCCCAGTGGGATTTGTGGATATATTTCGGTGGTGATGTGTGAAAACACTTAGGACCACCCTGGCACTTTTTTCCCTCTTTAGGTGTGTTGTTTTTTTCTTGTCTTTTATATATGCCTATAACCCTAATGGATGACTTGTACATTACTTGGTAATACATCTAGTATTGTGTTTTTCTCCAAGCTTCTTCTTCTTCTTCTTCTTCCTTATGTTTTTCATGTGCTTTCTTGGACCTCGATCCCGAACAAGAAGAGCCTTCAATGCTTCTTTTGACTTCAAAATATAGCTCAAGCTAGATTTATTTATATCTCAAGAAGTAAATATAATGAGTAAAAATCAAAGGATTAGTAAAAATCAAAGGATTAGCTCTAAACTGACTTTAGAGCTTTCGATAAGAGAGTCCAAAGTTGGAAAATTAGATTTTTAAGACATAATCCGCATGAAAAAAAATTTTCAAGATAAATGGAAAGTTCAAAATGGGTTATATTTTCACATTTTTTAGATATTTTGAAATAAAAATTATCCCTCTTGCATAAATCCATCCAAGAAATCTTTTTTAATGCCACCAAACTTAAGAGATTAGTCATTTAATGAGTTAACTATGAATTCATTACAAGACATTGAGGATTTGTCAACATTAGAGCCTAACCTAATACAAGGTTCACAATATTATGAGAATGTGAAATTGAAATGTTAAGTTGATGTTTTCAAACCCAGACTTCTTGAGGTGGAAGAACCAAGATTTCGTTTAACAATTGGTTTGCTCTTACTGAAACTTTCCCTGCAAATAGAAGTCTTTTGGAAAGAATTTTCTCTTCCTTTAGACTCTCATAAATTATCGATGTCTCTCATTAATGTGGCATAATCCTTGGCTAAAATTCTTGTAAACTTTGAGACTCACTACTTAGCCAATGTCATTGTGTCTTCTTCTTTAGCCCCATAAAAGAGTGGTTGGATTATGTTTAACAATTAGTTTTCTCTTACGAAAGAACAACTTTCCTTCCAAATAGAAGCCTTTCGAAAAGAAGTTTCCCTGTCTTTAGGCTCTCATAAAATTATTAATGGTTATTGTTAGTGCGGCATAATCCTTGGCTAAAACTCTTGTAGACTTTGAGACTAAATACTTAGCTTGCTTATGTAATATGAAGGCTCATATTCACTACCTTTGCCACAATATTGTCTTAGATTCAACTTCTAAGTTTTCCTTCCACTTTCTTAATCCTCGTTATGTCTTCTAGCACATAGTGATCTCACTTTATTCAAGAAATAAAAATGATTTCTTTGTTAAAATGCTATAATTCTTGTTATTAAAGAATTCATCCTTCGTATTCGCTTTAACATATTTTATATTACTATGAATAAAACACATAGAAACTCTCATTTAATAGTTCACCTTCAAGAACTTGGTTAAGCTTATACTTGATCTTAACCTTTTCAAGAGAGAGTGACTTGGAAATGAATTGTCAACCTCAAATGCAATTAACCACTACTTTTGGATGTTTTTAAAACTCAATCATATATCCTTTGAAGTTATGGAGGAAAAATTTTTCTCTTTTTCAACTTCAAGCCTGCTTGCAGCTTTTGGAATTCATGCTTAGCCCATGCTCCAAGAGCTTATATGAATTCAAGTTTTGTACATGAATTTAGCTTTCATCTGCATGAACACCTCTTGTATAGCTAGATCTTGTGCGAGAAATTTTCAACATCTGCTAGAAGAGTAAAGGAAGACAAAGAAAGAAAAAACATGTATCAACTCATATTTCATCCAATTATTATCAACTACAAGAGGTTTGATCATTCCATCATGGCTACTTTTGGAGTGGTTTCCATAGATAAGTCCAAGTTTATTTTCCCAGATAACAAGCCAAGCTACATAATTTTCTTATGAATCAAAATGTAGCAAAGCCATGAGTGGGCATCATTCGAATTGAGTTGATTGTAAAAGTTCTATCACAATCTACAAAGCAAAGTGAAAGGGTTCCCAATCATAAAGTTAGCTGACTAACTTTAAAGAAAAGTGAACGAGTTCTCAATCATAAACTTAAGCTTAAATAGAAAAAATACATCACAATATTGGTTCGACATTAATGACAAAATTGAGTACCATATATAAAAGCAAAATGGAAGTGTCACCAATCATATGCCCAAGCTTAAATAAGAACTGTATCCATCATAGTTTTCGCATAATTACAACAACATAAGCTTAAAATAATCTTGAAAACTTGTTGAAGTGAGGTCTAAAGCTTAGGGGTCCAAAGTTTATTCATTGGCTTGGAGAAGCATTTGTTATCAACGGCAACCAAAAAAAAAGACTTTCCTACAAGCAAATCATAATTGAATGTTTCAAAGTCCATCCATATGAATTGTGAAAAAAAAAGGGTACTACAAAAACATGTATTAACAAAGATGACAAAAAATTAATAATAATCATCAAATGCAAAAAGATCCTCGACATGTTGAAGATTATGGTTTTAGAAGTCTTTAATTTTATGATTAATTAAAAGCATATACATCGATCTAGAAATGAATCTACACTTGTTAGACTCTTCATAAATTTCTCTTTTCCAACCATATTCATGTGAGAAGAAACATCACAGATTTGTCACCTCAATCGATTATCACTCAATTCAAGTTTCACAACCCCCACTCAAGTGAAGGGTTTCTCACCATTAATTTGTCACCTCAATCAAATCTCACTCAATTCAAGCTTCACAATTGCCACTTGAGTGGAGGGCATCATTGAAGAGCCTTTTTCTCGATTATCCTTCACCAAGTATTAGCACCCAATTTTAACGTTTCTAAAACTAAGATATTAGAAATTAGAATTTATGCATTACCAAGGTCCTATTTTAAACAAAAATATTGAACTTAACTATAAAGGGATAACGTACAAGAGAGTTAAGCGCAGATACAAACCAAGTTGATGAGCATGTCATCCCCTTCATGGGGATCCATTTTCTTTTTAGGTTTATCTCTTGGATTACAAAGATCATTGAGAGTTTAAATGGGGGAACACTCTTAGAGCTCTTGATTCTTTTACCTAACAAGCTAAGGGATCTTCCAATAAAAAATATCCTTTGTAGAGTTCCTAAAATTGTCCAATAACGAAGGGGGAACATTACAAGAGGGCATCCTTGTCAAAATTACCAATTGAAAATGAAGAGGGGAACAAAAGATAACTCACCACTGATATTGATACTTGAAGTAGCA
The DNA here is from genome assembly GCA_020310875.1 of Ceratopteris richardii. Taxonomy (NCBI): domain Eukaryota; kingdom Viridiplantae; phylum Streptophyta; class Polypodiopsida; order Polypodiales; family Pteridaceae; genus Ceratopteris; species Ceratopteris richardii. The sequence goes on along the minus strand of CM035415.1, from coordinate 133,931,788 downwards.
TTACCCCCAAAGGTGGAGACCATATTGGTAAATTTGTTGCTTGAAACCAAGCCTTTCAGAGATTGCATAGCGAAGTCCTACTCCAGTCTATCCTATATGCTTTATCTAGAGATCTTTTAAAAAAGCAGTCTTGGCCAAACTCTTTGTCTAACTCCATGCCTCCACAAACATCCAAAATAGCTTCAAGATTATGTTCTTCTCTTGATGAAGCATTTTCTATCTTTATGGATCGATTCTATATAAGTTCCTCATTGCATTGATCAGGACTTCAACAATGTCTTGTATCCTGTATGGAACATAACGATCAGCTTTTCCTATTTCCAATGTTCTTGTTGTATCTCTAGTGAATTCACTTAATGCCCCTTCATTGAGACACTTTCATAGGGCACCAAATATCAATGATTCCTACCAAACCTTGAAAACGGGCTCCATCAAGAAGTCTTCGAAAGCAATAAAGTATTCATTAGTGAGGCTATCTAATCAGGGCTTTTCCATTCTGCAAGGTACCAGTAACTTCAAACAATTCAGCTCCCTTGAAAGGTTCTCCAACTCTCCCTCACTTCATAAATTCACTTCATAAACCTTGATTAAAATTGGGGTTGATCTCAACCTTTAAAGAAATTGAATGCTAACCTGCAGAAAGACCATCCCCATCATCCACTTTTTGGCCTTGGTTTCAGCCGCTTTCATGTGGGTTTTCAGCCCTCCATCTGAGCCGCTTTTAAAGAAAGCATGTTCAGCTTTCAAGCTTCCAATTTTGGAGGAAATTTTTGCTCAATGTTGGTTTCACCTTCAAACCCATTTCGACAATTCAGCTGATACTCAAAACTTTTGTATTTCATGCTCTGCTCATGCTCAAACTTTCTATAAATTTAATTTTGTACATATAGTCAGCTTTGCACAAAAATTGTGCAAAATATTCTCTACTGTGCAAAGTATTTTCTATTATGATCTTATCTTTTGTTTATTCTAGATCTTCGGTGGGCAAAATCCAACACAAACTTAATGTTGTATGCACGATTGGCTGGAACCTTGAAGGTGAGCACTTTCTGTCTTAGCCCGGCATTCACAGGTACAAACAAATTAAATGATAAAGTTTTAACATTGAATTGTCTCAATCACTTGAAACCCAACAGCCCAATAGCCAAATGCGAATATAAATTTTTATATTTGAAAAAGTCTCTCTGAATTTCAGATCCTACTGATTCCACACTCAGTATATATGAGTTGCCAAAGGATAAAAAATAAGCTATCACCATTTGATGGTACTAAATAGATGGTAACCTTCTCAGTAGAGAACAGCAGTCAAAAACTTTACAATTTAATGGCCAGAAAATGTTAGTCTGGTGTCAGTAGTTTTTTACAGATCAACAAAGAATGTAGATGCCACTTGTCAAGGTGTACAAACTGAGGACCACATAGCCCTCTATAAAGTTCTGCAACAATACACCGTGCACTTCTCTAATACATGGCACGTGTAGCTGTGGAAAGAAAAAGAAAAAGATACCAGGGGGCCAAGACCCCTGCTGAACAATGCCGGGTATTCAGAACAGCAATCATGACGATCTCCCAAAAAAGATGGAGCATCTCCTCATCCTGAACTCTCTTCTACAACATCTAAAATGTCATACTATACAAATCTATGCCAGCCTGACACATTGAAGTCAGTATTAAATGGCAGCATCATCACCACAGAACATATCATCTTATGTGTGTCCTCCCCAAAGATAAAATCCCATGATTTTGAGCATTACACTGCAAAAACAAGAAGAGAAGTAGTCATCAACAAAAGAGAGCTATTGACTATTCCCTTGGTCACACTTCAGATATTAATTTCTGCAAAAGAAAAGATAAATAATATTTAGGTATAATTATGGGCTCTATACATTGTTTTACTATATTATCCAGTTTATCAAACTAAAATTAATGAAATCTCCAATGCTACCCTAAAACTTAAGGATTCTTGGATGTTACTGAGCAACAGAACCTTGAACTTCCCAGTTTAGCAAAAGTAATAATAATGTTGAAAATAGAAAGAGCACTTGGATTATTTGACACCACAATATTTATTGAATACATGTTGCATGTTGATAGGAGAAAAGTTTGACAACCTGAGAGCTCAAAGATGGAAAAACGGTCCAGAACCTGAGGGTCTCATCACCTGCCCCAGTCACAATCGTCTGCAACAGAATGCATCTTTTTTTCACAGTATGGAAACACAAACTTCATCCAACCGATTGCACAAAAAAAATTACGTACCTGACCATCAGGAGATATAGCAAGATAAAGGACTCTAAAGGTGTGCCCTGTAAGGGTTGCAAGCTGCAACAATCCACCAAAAGAGTCAAAAGTGTACAATTCTTTATTGAGCCCAAAAAAAAGAAAAGAAAAAAGAATTCACTCTAATAACTTGCCTTAGACATTGCTGGGTAACGCCACACAATTATCTGATTCTGGGAATATCCATGTGTGCTGACGAGTTCATTAACATTTTTGGACCAAACAAGATTACACACCTTCACAAATTACAAATGCAAACCATCATGAGTGGGTTCATTTCCACCTAGTACCATTAACCAAATTCAAAACATACAACCCAAGTGCATGCATGGTACCCACAGGCTGTATGAGCATGAGCATCTATGGCATACGCATGTGCGCGTGTGTGTGTGTGTGTGTGTGTGTGTGTGTGTGTGTGTGTGCGCGCGTGCGCGTGCGTGCGTGCGTGAGTGTGTGTGTGTGTGTGTGTGTGTGTGTGTGTGTGTGTGTGTGTGTGTGTGTGTGTGTGTGTGTGTGTGTGTGTGAATGTGTGACATGCGTATGCGTGCGTGCGTGCGTGCGTGCGTGCGTGCGTGTGTGTGTGTGTGTGTGTGTGTGTGTGTGTGTGTGTGTGTGTGTGTGTGCGCGCGCGCACGAGTATGGTGAATGTGTGCATGCTTGTCCTCCCTCCCCCCCCCCCCCCTTTTCGATGCAGGCACTAAGGAATTTGTTTTTGAGCCAACAAACCTATAAGTGCACAAAAGATGGAGTCCCCAAACTGAACTGAGATTGAACACAAATACTAAGTAGTGTTTAGAGTTGTGTCTGCCAATGAATAAAGAGAACATGCATACACGAAAGGCACACATTCCTGTTGTAATGATCTGTACAACTCATAATCACAATAAAGCAGCCATCTTGGCATACACATCACATGCCATGTCTACATAGCAAGATCGAACCTTTTCCATAGCGCACACATTTTCCTTCAGTACCCCTTTAACTGCTTAAGTAGGCACTTCATTGCAATTTGCTACCCAATGATTATTCCTATGTACCCTTTGCAAGTTACCTAAGTAGGATATTCATGTCTTCCCAATGGTTCTTCCTTGAATTTTCCATGCATCTGCTTACACGCCAATGGAAATGCCATATTTGGTCTCATAGCAAACACTGCATACGTAAGTGAGCCACGTGCTAAATCATAAGGTACCTTCTCCATCTCCTTCACAAGTAAACCATTTTTGGGGCAGTCAACTTTGTTTCATTTCATATATGTCGTAGTGAAACTCCAAGAGGTCCACAATCAACCATGCAAAATTCTAGTAGTATCTTTTCAAAGTACTTTTCCTAAAAAGAGGTACAATAATTTTCTACCTTTATCCCTTGTAATCCAAATGCTCAGATAAGTTCTGCTGATCCTATGTCCTTCATAGAAAATTCTGATTTTAACTATGCTTTAAGTTTCAATGATTGTATAGTTTTTTTTTTGGTCAAAAGCATGTCATCGACACAGTAATATCTGCCTTCCATCTATTGTTTGTTTTATGTACATGTAGTGGTTAGCTTCACTTATATTAAAACCATATGAGATGGAGTCAAACACAATTCTTCTTGCCAAGCTCCTCGGATCATTTTGGTCGTTGGATGTAAAGCTGCTCCACATATATATTCATCTAGTCCAACTCAAGATCTTGTGTGGCAACAATTGCAAACAGCATACATATGGTACTCATCTTCATCAAAAAAGAAAAGTATTCCTGGAAATCCATCCCTCACCCATGTATCTATTGGCTAAAAATCTTGCCTAGTACTTTGTTTTGCCATCTAAATTCTCGATCTTACAAACTCACTTGTTGGGAATGCTTTTCTCATGATGAGTAAACAAGAGAATAGAGAAGAAACAAGTTTAAAAGAGGAGCAGCTGAATGTTTACGATTCACTAAAATATTGCTTAATGAAAATGTACAATGGAAATAATGTTACTCATCTGAATTTAGGGTAAAAGAAAAGAGTTCTAGCAAAATGTAGAGAAAAGTGCCTAGGAATATGTGTGTAAGAGAATCTGTGCAAATTGGGAGTGAAAGGACTGTTTATAACAGTGCACCAACCCTAACTGAAATTAGGTCTTCTCTAATGATGAGCAGCAGCTATGTCTTCTCAAATTGTTGAAGTAGGATGTATAAACCTGGTACAGCAGCAACAATAGAAGAAAACCTGAATATAGAGCTAATACTCGCAAAAATCTGCGAGGCACACGAGTTCTGTGTAGAAAACATGAGGCAGCTGCCAAGAAAACTTCACATCTGCCACAGAATCTCCAAAATCTGCTCCACAATTGCTCCTAGCTAAAACCCAAAAATCTGGGAGGCACACGAGTTCTGTGTAGAAAACATGAGGCAGCTGCCAAGAAAACTTCACATCTGCCACAGAATCTCCAAAATCTGCTCCACAATTGCTCCTAGCTAGAACCCTAACTCGAAAGCTTGCAATAGCTTCAAGATTTCATAATCAAGAGTGTCCCCCAAGGTCCTCTCTCTTTATAGCCATTAAGCCATTTACAAAAATCAGAAAAAAACACTCCAAAAGCTGCAAGAGTGATTTTGTTTTTAATTTTGCATTAAAATTTTTTGGAACATCTTTGACCAAACTTTGACCATCTCCAAAATTGGGATTTGCTGGAATTTCGGCATTTAGACATTGTTTTCTAACAATCCCCTCCTCAGTGTCATAATGACATAAGGTTCAATAATCTGGCATAACTTTTTATGTCTATCATTGGATTGTTGATATATTTAGGTAGTGATGTCTGTGAACACACTAGGATCTTCAGGGCACTTTTTTCCCTCTTTAGGAGGTTTTTTCACCGGCTTGTATATATGCCTATAGCCCTAATAGGTTACTTAAGTCTTTGTGATGAGAATGAGCCAGTTTCATTTGATGAACCACAAAATTCATAAAATTGGATGGCCGCTGTGCAATCAGAATATGATGCTATCATGAAAAATGGTACATGGTCTTTATTTGACTTGCCTCCTCGCAAGAAGGCCATTGGCACTAAGTGGGTATACAAGCTCAAGTGTAAGCCTAATGGTAAAGTTGACAAGTATAAGGCTAGGCTTGTTGCAAAGGGTTATGTTCAAGAAAGAGGAATTGATTTCGATGAGACCTTTGCTCCTACATGCCGAATGACTATTGTTCGTAGCCTTTGTGCACTTGCAACTCATCATGGTTGGAATGTACATCAGTTGGACATTAAAACTGCATTTCTGAATGATGACTTGCACGAAGAAGTGTATGTTTTTCAACCCTGTGGCTTTGTGCAGAAAGAGCATGAAAACCAAGCGTGAAGGTTGAAAAAGGCATTATATGGTTTGAAGCAAGCACCACGTGCTTGGTATGAAAAAAATACATGCCTACTTGATTGCACATGGTTTTGAGAACAGTCCAATTGAGAGCACCTTATATGTTGAGGGTGCAAATGATGTGCTTCTGATCATTGTTATCTATGTTGATGACATGCTTCTCACTGGTCATCATAAGAAGCATATTGCTGATTTTTAAGGCTGATTTGCATGCCTCATTTGAGATGTCAGATTTGGGGCATTTGCATCATTATTTGGGCATTCAATTTATGCAAGTTGATTGCGAAATAGCTTTGTGTCAAACAAAATATATTGACACATTATTGCAACGTTTTGGCCTTGACGACTGCAAACCTATTGCCACTCCTATGGAGACAAGTTTACGATTGAGACTTCATGATGTTGGAGATGCATTTGATGTTGTTCTCTATCAGTAGGCTGTTGGATGGTTGATTTACTTATGCATTACTCGGCCAGATATTCAATTTGTTGTCTCACAGATGTGCAGGTTTATGCATTGCCGAGAGGTCAAGCCAATATTGGCAGGCGGTTAAGCGCATCTTTCGCTACTTGAGTGGTACTCCGCTACTTGGATTGTTTTATCCTAAGAGGGGATCACTACCGCTAGATTTACATGCTTATCCTGACTCTGACTGGGCTGGTTACTATGACACTCGTTTGTCCACTAGTGGCTTTTGCTTCATGCTTGCTAGCTCATGTATATCTTGGTTGAGCAAGAAGAAGCCTACTGTGGCCACTTCCAGTTGTGAGGCTGAGTATAGGGAAGCTTTCACAGTGACTGTTGAGTGTGTGTGGCTCAGACGCTTTATGGCTGATTTGGGTGTTGGTCAGTCTTCTGCCACCACCATCTTCATTGATGGTCAGAACAATTGCGAGGAACCCTGTGTTCCATGCTCGCACTAAGCACATTGAGATGCACTATCATTATGTCAGGGAGAGGGAGAGGTTCTCTGGTGGAGAGATCAGTTTGGCATATGTGCCCACATAGGAGAACATTGAAGACCTTTTCACGAAGGCTCTGCCTAGGGATAAGTTTGAAGCTTTCCGCAAATCATTGGGCTTACTTCCTTTTGTGGATTGATTCCACATAGCTTGGCACTTCCTTATACATGAGTGCGAGCTCCTTGTTCCGCATATCACTCCTAGGGGGGGATTTGTTGATATATTTAGATAGTGATGTGTATGAACACACTCGGACCGACGAAAAACTTTTTTCCCTCTTAGGAGATTTTTTGCCCCCCGACTTGTATATAAGCTCAAAGCCCTAACGGGCTACTTATCTTTGTACATTATATTGGTAATACATTCAATATTGTGTGTTGTGCTCCAAGCTTCTTCTTCTTCCTTGTGTTGTTCACGTGCTTCCGCAGACCTCAAACTCAAACATGGATAATGTTTTGGCAAAAATATCTACCACATTCTCACTTGTAAGTACATAGGTAGGCTCAACGTGCTTTTTAGATACCTGCTCACAAATACAATGATTAAATACTTCAATGTGCTTAGTCCTTGCATGATGAACAAGATTCTTTGCAATAGCAATGGCACTTTGACTATCTGAATAGATCTCTATAGGAAGATGAACATAAACATCAAGATAACTTAAAATTTTTTTGCAGCCAACTGATTCTTAGAAAGCCATGAAATAAGACTCTCCAATATAAAAACAATAGCCGCTCATACTTGTTCTTGTGTCTTTGTCACCTACCCAATCAAAATCGGCGAAACCTTGGAAGTATGAAATGCAACGACTTTGGAAAACCATAGCATAATTCATAAATCCTTTCAAATATCTTAAAATTTGTATAACTTCTTCCCAATGAATTTTGAGAGGTTTGTGCATGAACCTTGAAAACTGCTTGACTATAAAGTGTACCATCAAAGGGTTCTTAGCCTACATCTACTTGTAATGACATATTAATGTCCAAATGTGTCTGCATAGGTTTAGAATTTGACATTTCAAACCTTTTTATGAGTTTCTCAATATGCTTTTGCTGTGACATATAGATATAATCATTCCTGAATATGAATTCAATGCCAAGATAATAATGTAAAACACCAAGATCATTATCATCAAATGTACAGTTGTCTCTAACTTAACATAGAGGATAGGAGAAGCTTCTAAGTTTTTAAAACCAATAGACAAAAGATACATATGGATCTTTTCATACCAAGCCCTTGGTGCTTGTTTCAAACCATAGAGAGCTTTTATGAGCTTGCATACTAAATGTTCTTTACCTGATTCTTCAAAATCCTCTAGTTGTTGAATATAAATATCTTCATGAAGATCACCATTAAGAAAAGCAGTCTTGATATCTAATTGGTATAGAGTATACTTTCCAACCAAAGAATGCAAAAAAAAAGAAAGAACAATCTTGATTATGGTCATTCTAGAAGTAGGTGCAAATGTTCCATCATAGTCTATACCTTTTCTTTTGTTGGAAGTGTGATAGACCCAAATAATAATCACATGTAAATCAAAATCTTTCCAACACTTGGAACCTTAGCACATAGCACATCTGGATCAAATTAAATGAGATGAATGACAATAGAATAGAGAGAAAACACTTTTCCAAAGTGTTCCAGCTGAATGCAAACAACACACTAATAAAATACTAAAAATGTCAATATACAATGTGCGTAATGATACAAAACTAAATGTAGGCTGAATGAAAAGGGTCCTAGGTACATAATGTAAAGAAAAAGTGCCTAAGAGATATGATGTGAGAGAATATGTGCAAAATGAAGTGTGAAAACTGCCATAAACAGTTATTACAGCAAACCCTAATCTGAAATTAGGTCTTCTCTGATTTTCAGCAGCAACTATGGAACCTTCACGTGAAGAAAACCTCGTACAGCAGCAATATATGAAGAAACCCGAACATAAGAAGCTTATATTCACAAAATCAACAAACACACTTGATAGTGTGAAGAAGATGAAGTGATGCTGCAAAAAACTCATCCAAATCTGCACTATCTCCTTCAAGAGTCCTCCTAGCTCAAAATCCTAGAGCTTGTGTGAGAGTAATTCTCAAGGCTTATGATTCAAGTGGGTTGATTGACCCTCTTTATATAGGTTTAGGCCAACCATCAAACTTGTATGAAAAAGCTGATTAAAAAGCATAAATATGATTTAAAAAGCTCCACTTATGAAAATCTTGCACCAAATTATTGAAGGCCATTATTGTGCTTTTCGTTGATTTGTATTTGCTTTTGGTGATAGCTTTAGGATCGATTGAATATCAGCCCTTTCATTTGATGCTTTTTCAACTTCGAATCATAGCCATTGATCTTATTTCAATGAAACGCACTTTGAAAAGAAGAAATTAGGGTTTGACTATTGGTTGACTTTTCGATGCTAGATGATGCAATGTTATATAACATTAGAAAGCTTTCAAAGAGTACTATCCAATGTTATAAAAAATTTATTATATTTGACCAAAATTCGACCAAGTCCCAAAATTGCTAGAAATTTGGTACTCTTGTGCCATTCTAACATTATATATACAAGAATGAATCCAGGCGAACCCCAAATTCACCCTCAAATGAAAGTGCAACTATAAGCTCATGGTAGTCAACCACAAGACTATATAGCATATCAGCTTCATTATGCAAAGTATCGACTCAATACTATGACATCCCCACTAACGTCATCAATGCCCAATAGTGGGTATAGAACTCCAAATGAATACATGCTCGCACACGCACCCCACAATGCATGCACACCACGAGCATGAACTCACAAGAATCTCTTCCAACATTTTTGTGCATAACCTTTGACAACTAACCTTGCTTTATACATGTTTATCATACCATAAGCTCTTCTTTTGATCTTGAAGATCCACTTGATATCAATAGCTCTCTTACCTTTTGGCAACTCACAAAACTTCCATGTTCGATTCTTATGAATAGAATCAATCTCCTCTTGCATTACCTTCTTCCAAAGAGGACTAACTAATGCATCTTTGACACTAGCAAGTTTATTCTCAACTAAAGTAAGCGCAAGAATGAATTTCAAAAGCTTCAAAAGCTTCTACATAATTTACCTGATCTGCATGATCTTTTTGACTTCCTGTCCTTCCTTTAAAATCTTGGATGTCACTATCTTCCATTGTTTGCAAGAACCACTTTGGAAGTTTTTGAAAAACTGGTGCTATCTCATGTTCCTCTGCAACTCTTTCTTATGGGGCTCTTGAAGTTGGAAGTATATATATAGCTACTTAATGTGTTTTCTTTCATATCAAATATAACGCACATACCAAACATACAAAACATAAATCAAGCATGCCCATGGACATATCAACATATCATATATGTATGAATGTATGGATGTATATAAGCTCTAAGTTCTAACTTCTATGTGACATCATAGTGCTAAGTATATGTGCAACATAGCATTGTATGTTTTATGTAACATCATAGATGCATAAAGCAGTGTGTTGTATGTGTAAATGTATGTGTATATGTATGTGTATGTATGTACCAATGGACTCTAGAGTGCGTATGCGAGGGATTGGTCAAGGACTCCAAACTCCAAGGTATTCTTTTTTTAAGCCTGAATTCCGTACATTGTTTGAAATCTTGGTGCATAACACTACGTGCGGACCATAAAAGTTATTCGAAAAGAGCTCCAAACCAACTATGTTGTGATGTGTATGGTATTTAACTAGAGTCCCACTAAAGTGTTACAAGCTTATTCACTTCTTATGAGGCTTGGCATGGTTGAAAACCATCTCTCACTCATATGCATGTTTTAGGTTGTTTAGCTTGTACATTTGAAATGTATTTTTATTGAATATAGTTTTGAAAGAAATTACTATTATTTGTATCACCCATTCATCACACATATTCTGGTTAAGTCGAGATTTAGTTTTGTTAAAGGATGCAAATAAGTATCTATTTTCGTATATCAAGGAGAGTTAGTGAGTTCAAAGGACGTGTGTGACACTTTGTTGTCTCTTTTCATTGGTGGGCAACCAAATGTATCTTCTAGTGAGGCAACTTCTCAAACCTAAGCAGGTTTTGAATGAAGATACAAATTGTTCCATTTCTAATGCACATACTAATGAAAGAGGAGATGTTGACAAGGCGAAATTCATGCCAAGTTGCCAACATGATTTCATGCATACTTTGAGAGATAGTAAGTTGGATGCATCCTTGCCTTATCACACTTGCTCACACTCTCATTGTGCTTTCTTGCATGCAAGTGGTCAACATGACTCATGCATACTTTGAGAGATAATAAGTTAGATGTATCTTTGCCTTATCACACTTGCTCAAACTCTCATGGTGCTTTTTTTGCATTGTCGCTAGCCTTTCATACGAGAATAAGCATGTTTCCTTTGATGAAGCACAAAATCAAAAAAATGGATGGTTGTTGTACAATCAAAAATTGATGCTATTATGAAGAATTGTACATGGTCTTTACATGATTCATCTCTTCGCAAGGTCATCGACTAAATGGGTCTATAATCTGAAACACATGCCTCATGTAGTGTTGATCACTAAGGCAAGGCTTGTAGCCAAGTAGTTATGCTCAAGAAAAAGACGATAATTTAGATGAGAGCTTTGCTCCTACATGTCATAAGCAACCATTCATAGCATCGTTGCACTTGTAGGGTAGCTCAACAGAGTGCAAATGTTATACAATTTTGGATGGGGACTTGCATGAAGAAGTTTATGTTCTTCAACTCTATGAATTTGTGCAAAGCAAGTGTGAAGGTTAAAAAAGGCATTGAATGGATTAAAGCAGGCACCACATGTTTCATATGAGAAAATAAATGCCTACTTATTAATATGTGAAGCACGCAATGATGTGCTTCTAATCATTATTGTTTATGTTGATGATATGCTTCTCATTGGTCTTAATGAGATGCATATTCCTACGTTTATGGCTGATTTGCATGCCTCTTTTCAAATTCATATTTGGGCCATTAAACATTTACATCATTGTTTGGGTATTCAATGTATGCAAGTCAATAGAGGTATTGCCTTTAAACCCACTTCGACGTCAATGAAGACATGTTTACAATCGAGTCATCATGATGATGGAGATGCATTTGATGTTGGTTCTACCACCAAGTTGTTGGATCTCTTATTTACGTGTGCACTACTCGGCTTGACATTCAATTTGTTCCCTCTCATATGAGAAGATCTATGAATAGCTAAGGTGTCAAAAGCTAGCATGCAGGTAAGCATATCTTTTGCGGTATCCGGTACTTGACAGCTTGGTTTGTTTTATCCCGAGGGAGGATCAATATCTTCCAATTTACTTTCTTTTCCGACTCCGATTGGATTGGATGTCACGCCACTCATGTGCCCACAAGTGGCTTTTGCTTCATGTCTGATAGCTCATGCATCTCTTTGTTGAGCAAGAAGCAAGTTATTGTGGCCACTTCTAGTTGTGAGGCCAAGTATAGGGGAGGTTTCCACACTACAGTTGTATGTGTGGTTAAGACACATTATCCCTAATTTGGGTGTTGATGAAACTCGTTTCACCACAGTGGTCAAAGCACAGTGGCCGTTGCAAGAAACCCAATGTTCCATACTCACACCAAGCATATTGAGGTGCATTATCATTCTATCAAGGAGAGAGTCTCTATTAAAGACATGAATTTGCCTTAAGCGCCCAGCGAAGATAACATTGCATACCTTCTCACAAAGGCTTTGCATTGTCAAAAGTTTAAAGCTTTTTGCAAAGATTTAGGCTTACTCCCTTAAACCTTTCATGGATTGATCTCAATCCACTTTGCTTGGCTCTTTCTTATACATGAGTCGCAATCTCTTTGATCATCACATCACTTTCGAGGAGGATTCGTTGTTATACTTTGATGGTGATGTGTGTAAACACACTTAAGACCATGGAGGCGCTTCTTTTCCCTCCTTAAAGCGCTTTTCTCTTCACTTGTATATTTGCCCATAATCCTAACAAACTACTTATCTTTGCACATTTCCATAATTAGAAATATATTGTGTGTTGAACTCCCAAGCTTCTTCTTCCTCCTCACATTGTTCATCCTTATTCTCGCTCCTAAAACTCCAACAAATAGTTGATCACAAAAAAGTTTGCTTCAAGGGAGAATAGAAGCTAGATGTGTTCAAAGATTTTCCTGCACACTCCAATTAACGTACTCTCTCGAATAGCAATTATGCTAAACGACTCCTAGAAATGTTTGCTCCCATATTTTATGTGGAATGATAGAACTCAAAGCTCACATTGAATTCTTTAAATCCCTTTTTGGGTGACTCTACATCCACTATCGATAGGGACCTCATTAGGATCAAAAGTTCAATCTTCCCATTAGAAAGTGATTACGTCACCCGAAAAATACTCTCAAAGCAGGCAATGGATCTCATTCACAACGGCATCTAGAAAGTTCAGTTTGGGTCCCACTTTTCAGCCATCATGCATTGTTTCATCTTCAAAGTTCAACAACATTATGTTGCCTTCTAGGACCCTACATGTCAACTTTCACCTTGATTGGAAATTAATTTTGAAGGACAAATGGTCTAACAGCACTAGCTATTGCTAGTACCACACATTATAACCTTCCTCTAACTCAATTATGCCCTGTGATCAAGGACAAGGATGCATCCAAATGCATGCTTGATGGGGAAGACAATGTATTGATATGTTGCATAAGAAACTCCCTTTGCATTACCATATGTTTATATGAAGAGTTTTGGCCAAAAGCTTGAAAACAAGCACTTTCATCTTGAGACATGGGTCTTCGAGTCTATCTTTCCCATGTTGCAAATGTCCTGATCCGTCTGAAAACATTATGTCATGTTTTTTTGGGATTGGAGACATGTTAGATGTCGATGGTCGGACATTCTATGTCGAGTATGCAGAGAAAGTAGTTCATTCACACCTTTTCGAGTGGTATTTGCACTATGCAAAGATTGTAATCCACACGACATACGGGTACTTAACCACCTACAATTCTAAATGTTATAATTTATTTACAATCACAAACTCCACTTATTTTTTAAGAGAGACGAATGTTCCACAGCGATATATCCTCATCTCTCATCAAGGATCGCTTCTGGCATATGCAAAAACACTCACGCAAGATAAAAGACACCCTTGATCCACACCCTTTTCTAAACCCACAAGTCAATTTATTGTAACAATTCCATTTGTGGTACTCTCAATAATGTACATCTCGTGGTCAATATGAGAAACACTTTTTCCCAAAAAGTATGTATGTATGTGTGCATGCATGTATGATTCCATTCACATTTGGCTTCCATAAGCCTTTTTATTTTGGCCCAAGTCCACCAAGGGGATTTTAATATTTCTTTTACTTACAAACCAAGCACCAAAATATTAGGTGCATTCAATGTGCATTGCACTGTAAAGGCCGCATATCACTTATGTAAGGAGCCAAGCCCCTTTTGGGATCAACCCCCAGCGCCTTACATTTTGCCACTTTATTCCCCAAAGGTAATGCATTACAACAATGCACAAACATTAATGTGATGTTAGTGAGTCAAAGGTTTGATGGACAGGAGTCTAGCTACCAATTCTAGCTACCAATTCCTAGGTAATCCACAACTGTTTATTCGAGGAGAGAGGCATGGTTAGAGAGGAAGATTTGAGCAAACAAGTTTTTCTTTTTGCAAAAGATGGGATTCTTCTTTTATTGTTATGATTCAAGCAAGTGATCATGTTTCTAAGAACCTCGAAATGAAGATGTCCATGGCAATGCAATCAACCTCAACATGTGCTAGGCTTTCTCTTTTATATATCCTAAAACTTTCCTTCTTTTCATTTGTGTGTAGTGGGGAGGGGAGGGCAGGGGAGCGTGCAAAGCTAAAGGGATCATAATTCTCATTGCCAAAGAGAGAATAAGTTTACAAGGGGAACATTAAAAAATTCCTCCTTGCGATGTTCTGTTTCAGAGAATTCTGACAACCCACAAGAGCAGAGCAGCATGCTAAAAAATAAAACAGTCTAATGAATAGCATCTCCAAACGCCAGCCAACTAGTGTCATACTCTCCACTATGACAGGCCAGACAGAGAAAATACACATAACAGTACCCATTTGAGAGCCTTTCATGTTTCAACCATCAAGGACAAGCCATTTTCCATATAATAACAATTCCCAATGAGTGTACAGAAAATGAAAAGGGCACATAAATCACGTAATCCAGATCGAATTCTGTGAAAGATTTCACTACGTAAATTCAACAATTTACCTGGCTTCCTGTATCGACACAGCTCAAATGTGAGCTAGTTGCAGTGTTCCAAAAGCGTATGCACCGGTCTGCTGTGCCTCCACCAGAAGCTAGAAGGCCATGCTGGTGAGGGGACCAGGCAATTGCCTTCACAGCAGCTGTATGCTCACTAAATTTCAGCATTGGTTGTGTCCCTTGTTGGCCCCAAACAAATAGCTACAATCGAAAAAATCAAAATCATTCAAGAAGTGAAACCACAATCTATTAAAGAAATACGAATAGAAAGAGCTTCAAAGTGAAGCAAACTACCTGGTTGTCATTCCCCCCTGATGCAAGCTCACGATCATCATATGACCACTTCAATCCACACACCTTAACCAAAGATGAGCCTCATCTAGTTACAGTTCATGAAACACAGGCACAAAAAGCACGATATAAAGGAAATTGGGTAAGAGAAAAGCACCCACTTCTGACTTGTGCCCAGTAAGCTTGTTGACAAAATCTGCTTGTACACGAATATCACGCTGCAAAATGCTCCTGTCACGACTGCCTGAAGACAAGATATGCGAACCCCAAGCCAAAGTTCCTACTCTTGTCCGATGACCTCCCATAGTCCTCACCTTTTTACAGCGTTGAGCATCCCAAATCTGTAATTACAAGGTCTCCCTCTAATATGCAGGATGTTTGAAAATTGAAAGGAAGCATGAAACATAATCAAGGACACTCAATAGCATGTGGATATCTACTCAGGACTCCTTATTTTAAAGATTTCATTTCAAAAACATTTAGAAACCTTTTCCACCATGGCCTTTTTATAAAATTCTGATTCTTTGAAACACCTAATTTCTTATGCCTGACATTGTTGGAAGGAGATGGCTAGATCCCTACCTGCACTCCACCAAGATTTGTTCCAACTGCCAAGTATGTGCCTCTTTGAGTCCACCCAACAGAGCAAACAGTATCATCTGGACCTAGATCGCAAAGCTTTGTTACCTGATTGTGAGACCATCAAAGAGTGATAATCTGATAAAATACACTACACCAAAGTATACAATGGTGTATGTTGGTATGAGGTACCTTGCTTGTACAAGCACTCCAAAGATAAACACAAGTGCCCAGTCCTACGGACAGCACATTGTGAGATGACCAGTCTACCAAATTCAGGTAAAAATCATCCTGCAGTGCAGGAGCATCAAGCACCTACAAGGAAATCAATATCTCAGCCGTGTAAATTGATTGCAGAAGATATACAACACCGAGAGAAAAATACATTTATCATAAAATTTACCATACATGGTATGTCCTGGATCCGAATTCATCGCAGGAAAGATGTTCATGTAAAGGATACAAACTATACGCTGATATAAACAGGATTAACACAATATGGTCATCATATCAATACATATACAGTGTTACATTGAATTCGCAATGGGCATAGTGCAATAAATGCTCGAGTATCACATGTCCACCAAAATGAATGAACCTATGGAAGTTCGAACACACAAAGCTGAATGTAGTAGGATAGCATATCGAACATTGAACTTTAGATGGGCCTTGCATTACGAATTAACCATGCACATCTCAAATATCATTAACCAACAGCAATCAGTTACCAAACCTTGGTGACTAGAAGAAAGGTATGGTTCAGCAATTATCTCTTGTTTAGCATATTATTGCAAGAAGAACAGACAAACGTAAAATGCTGGAGGGTGGTAGCGGTCGTTCTAACAAATAGGCAATACCTTGTAAGGTGAACGGGGTATCTTGCGAGGTGCCTTTCTAGGGCTTGAGAGCGTCCCAGCAAGTGCACTATCTACACCGACAGGAGAAAGAGAATATGGTGACTCTGGTTTTGTGCTCGTGCTACCGCTTCGTAGATCTGTCTTGAATCTAAAAATGTTTTTATTAGGACTCATGGGTGAGAATTTCAACTCTCTTGCAGTTGGAAGTTTCTCTGAGGAGCTGGATGAAATAGTGCTAGCCACATCTGGACCAAATAGTTCGGTTCTCAGAAGCATCGAATAAGCTGCCGCACCATCTTCCCGCCCATCACTGGATGGAGTGGAGTAAGCTCCAGTGGGGGATCTCTCCAACAACGCAAAGGTACTTAAATGTGATCCTGTCCTGCTAGGAATGAAACGATCGCTGTAGGAAGTGTGCGACGAGGAAGGCGTACTGAAGGCACTTCCTGATCGCTCCTTCAACGGGGACTTTGGAAATGTGGGATTGATGTGCGTGTCCAGACTGGCTGCAGTGCTAGAGCTCGGATTAGGGTTCGAAGAAGCGGGTAATTCGGCAGCATCTGAGAGTAACGGGGTGTCATCGGACCGTCTAACAGGGGCACTTGCGGGTTGAGAAATGGAAGCACGTTCTGTCCTGGTCGGATCACGGATACGATCTTCCACCATGAAGTCCTCCATGAGAGGAACATCAATGCTGCAGCGGTTCCTTATTATCCAGGAAGTAACGCAGAACGCATGCGTGGGTAGCCGAATCCCGATCACAGAGGCAGAGAAACAGAGAGAAAGAGTCCTTGTTTTCAGAGTACACTGCCAACGTCCAGCGTCATTACGTTCCTGCTAATTGCGACAGAGCTCTTCACCTGGTCTTTGTTCGTTCGCAAGGTTTTCTAAATTCAGACAACTCTCCGAATCACATAACCATCTCCTACTGCTCTTGTTTCCTCTGCGTGTCTCCAATTGTTTCTCCTAACCAAATGTGTTTCTTACCACAATGAAGAATGAGAACAACGTTTGCTCTAATTATATTGTCGTCGACAAAATGTTTCGTCATATTATCATGCAGATGATCCTTAAAGCGGACGCAGATTTCACTCTAGAAGTTTATAGCCTCTCGATGGTCCGAGTTCGCTGTGACAACCCGTGGGCAAGAGCCCCCCCTGTATTTCTATCTAGGCCTTTTTGGTGCTTGTGTGGTTTGTCGATCGGCGCCAAATTGTGCGCAACTATAGGGGGACATGGTGAGCCTCCGACCCAAGTGACCAAAGCGAACCAAGTGATCCCTGCGATCAACGTGCGGTAGCCTTCGTGCTAGTCCCCTCCGTACGCACCTCTCGAAAGCGCCGTTGTGCCATCGAGGGGCCGTTGTAACGCGTTTGCCCGCGACGCTTAACGCGGGCCGGCTCACTGTAAACGTTTGCCCGCGACGTCCAACGCGGGCCGGCTTAGGCCGTCTCTTTTGTAATCGTTCTCTTTCAATGCAAGTTGGTTTTTCATTCAAACGGTGATCTTCCGCTTTCAAGTAAGCAAACAAAACACTCAAGTAAGTCACCCTACCGACGGGCCGGTGCAAGTCGCCGAGCGAGCCCGGGGTGCTTGCTTTCGTTTTATCACAGTTGGTATCAGAGCCTCGCTCGACCCAAGCGGCCTTGGAAAAGAGAACGGACCGGTTGTCACACCAGTGCTGGGGACCGAGTCTTAACGTTCTACTTAGTACACCGTGATGGAGGGTGAAGGCAACGACATCTTTCTTAGCGACGTGGAGCCACGCGGTGGTGGCCACAAAGAAACAGGAAGGGAAAAACGGAGGAATAAGGGGAGGCGTCAACAGACCCCGCCTCCCACCCGAAATTATGATTTTGGGACGTTGGAAAGAGATAAAGAGGAACCGCTAGCGATGGAATGGATGATGGCTCAGGACACTCGCATGGACCGTCTTGAGTCCACCATCGCCAGCCTAGCGCAGCTTCTAAAAGTGCCAGTCGAACTAAAGGACGACCAAGATAAGGGGAAGCAACCTGAGTTACAGGAGGGCGAAACCTCGGGACGAACGTCTAGGCAGGGCCGTCAGCCACAGACCCGAAGACGCCGGCCCGTCTCCTCCTCTGACGATGGAAGCGACTCAGATTCTTATGGGAGATTCAAACCATGTCCACCCGAGAAGTTCCGGGGTAAACGCAACTCTCTCGCAGTCTCCAAATGGCTTTGAGACATGGAGAAATACCTCGATCTTCAAAGAGTGGGCAAGCGACATTGGGTTAAGATAGCCGCTTCCTTCCTTGCCGACGACGTCGACGCTTGGTTCTTGGCAGAGTCCGCTCGGGAGGAATTCAAGTCATGGAAGGAGTTCAAGGCGGCATTTGAGGAGTATTTTATTCCTCAAAATGAATCCTTCAAACTCAGGGACGAGTGGAGGGGCTTGAAACAAGAAGGCCGCTGTCCGAATACATTCGCAAGTATAGAAGACTCATGTTGCAGATAACGGAGATGCATGATCTCGATCGGCTCCATGGGTTCCTATACGGATGTAGCGTTTGGACGCGGCGCGAGATAGAAAAACAGTCGCCCCCCACTTGGGAGGAAGCCATTGTCATGGCTGAAAGATACCAGGATGCTGAGAGCAACCGACGTGCTCAAAGCATGCGTAAGACTGAGAACATCTCACCACGAAGGAATCAGCAGGGTGCGGGAAACACCAACACAAATGCCCTCCCTGCCAACACCACTCAGAACACGGGTAATGTACCAGTTCAAAGGAGCCAAACCACGTATGGGAATAATCAACAGAGGGCGTTGCCAACGCCCCAATGGCAAAGAAACGATCCCCGGCCATTTTGTAGAACATGCCGTGGGAATCACTGGACGCACCAATGTACTCGCAATAACAATCAAACGCGGGTACAAACGGCTCAAGTAGAAGAGGAGCCTCAAAGACGAAATACTAATGTGGTCCTGACCGAACTAGATGACAATGAAGAAGAAGTACAAGCAGGGAATGATGCACCGCACGTAGGTACCGTGGCCGCCAGGCCAAGGTGCTGTCCAATGACACTACGAATGATTCAGAATATGTACTTCTGGGGAACGTTTGGAAACAGGAGAAAAGCCGTATTGGTCGATTCAGGCACGACGCATAATTTCATGTCGCCACAGTGTGCAGCCAGTTTGCAGTTGGCCTTGAGTAAACTTCCTGAAATGTCAGTTACCTTCGCTCAAGGTCGAGATGATAATGTGAAGATCGCCCTCAACGTCCGTATGACAGTGGGGGAGTGGTCGGCAAAGTTAGATTTTTTAGTCGTGCCTCTGGAATCATTTGATGTAATAGTTGGACTTTCGTTCATGGATCGATACATGGTCAGCATGTTGGGTAAGGGAATTGATAAACTTTTGCTTGACATGCAAGGGAACATGGTGGTCGTAGACTGTCATAGAAATACGAGAAAAGCCCCAGAGGGAAATATAGACTCACAAGGCAAGTCAGGAAAGGTAGAGAACCCAAGATCGAGTTCACAGGGATCAAGTCACAAGACCGCCATTCCTCCCACAACGAAAGAGGAGGCGGACAGACAAAGAAAAGGAAAGGCACCAATGTATCAAGAGTGTGTGCCCTCCAGCAGTCAGGAAAAAGGGAACAAGAAATTAAACTTAGAAGCAGGAAAGTTGAAATCTGTAGCCGCAACAGCAAAAGCACAGCGAAGACAACAGACCCAAGGGCCTTTGACGGCCAAGCAAGTGGAAAAAGCGATGAAGCAAGGAGCTCAGGCACATTTGTGCGTCATAAAATGTAACCCCATTGACATAGACGAAAAGGAAAGTGAAAGGATGAAGGTGGGTGATAAAAGAGTTCATGAAGTACTTAGAGATTTTGAAGATGTTTTGCCAAGTCAGTTACCAAGCGGGCTGCCACCCCTCAGGCAAGTCCAACACAGAATCGAAGCTATGCCAGGCCATGCTCCTCCGGCCAAAGCACCTTACAGAATGAATGAGACAGACCTAAAAGAGTTAAAAAGGCAATTGGTAGAACTGGAACAACAAGGGTTCATTAGACCCAGTAGTTCACCCTATGGTGCTCCCGTTTTATTCGTCAAGAAGAAAGATGGCAGCATGTGGTTGTGTGTGGATTATCGGGCTTTGAATAAGATCACTATCAAGACAAAGTATCCAGTACCAGTTATGGATGAGTTGATGGACCGATTGGGTCAGGCAAAATTCTTTACACGAATAGATCTCAGATCCGGCTATCATCAAATTTGCATAGCAGAGCAGGATATTGAAAAGACGGCGTTCAGGACGCGCTATGGCAGCTACGAGTGGTTGGTCATGGCTTTTGGACTCACAGGTGCTCCAGGCACGTTTTGCCGGGAGATGAATGATGGATTCAGAGATATGTTAGATGAGTTTCTGATCATCTACATAGACGACCTCTTGATATACACCCGCACACTAGAGGAACACCTAGAGCACGTAAGGGCCGTCCTTCAACGCCTAAGAGAAAGACAACTCTATGCCAAGCCAGAAAAGTGCGAGTTTGCCATGAACTCAGTTGAATTTTTAGGTTTCATGGTTTCAGACAAAGGAGTGATGATAGACCCTCATAAGATCACAGCAGTTCGTCAATGGGCACCACCTAGAACAGTCAGAGAAGTGAGAGAGTTCATAGGTTTCTGCCAGTTCCCAAGAAAATTCATAAAAGATTTCAGTAAAGTGGCTGCTCCGCTCACAGAGTTAACCAAAGGTAAGGGTTGCTTTGTGTGGGGGCCTAAGGAACAAGATGCTTTCGAGCAACTCAAACAGGTGATGTGCGAAGCTCCTGTGTTGAAGTTGCCAGAGTTTGACAAAGAATTCGAGATCCACACAGATGCATCAGGATTGGCAATTGGAGGGGTCCTTATGCAGGAAGGACGCCCTGTGGCTTATGAGTCACACAAATTTTCAAGTACAGAGTTAAGATGGAGCACTCACGAGAAGGAGATGCTCGCAGTGATCCACTGTTTGCGAAAGTGGCGTCACTATGTCCAAGATAAACACACAAAAATCTACACCGACAACATTTCACTCAAGTATTTCTGTACTCAGCCGAAGTTATCCCCCAAGCAAGCAAGGTGGTAGGATTTCTTGGCTGAATTTGACATAGACATAATTCACAAACCAGGCAAGCAAAACGTCATGCCAGACGCCCTGAGTAGAAGACCGACGCTGGCCGCAATTTCCATGGCCGAGAGTAAGACGAAAGATCAAATTCGTAAGTTGCAACAAACCGATCCGGAGATACAAAGGATCATCAAAGATGTACACTCGGGCTTAGATCATAAAGGGAAATACACAATTATGAACAACATGCTATATAGAAAGGGAAGGATTTACATACCGGACAATGCAGAAATACAAAGGATGCTTTTATGGGAAGCACACGATTGTCAATTAGCCGGACATGGAGGACAAAGAAGAAGTTACGAACATTTAAAAGAGCATGTATTTTGGCCGAAGATGAAAGACAACGTGATTGAGTATGTTCAAACATGCCCGACCTGCCAATTAGTAAGACAACAGAAGATAAAACCGGCAGGCCTACTCCAACCCATGCCCGTTCCGAACCGTCCTTGGGACATGGTCAGCATGGATTTCATAACAGATCTACCAGCATCCGATGGGCATAATGCAATTATGGCAGTAGTGGATTATTTCTCTAAACAAGCACACTTCATACCAATGAAGCCACCTATGCTGGCGAAGGTGGTAGCACAGATTTTCTTCCAAAAAGTGTTTAAGTATCATGGCCTTCCCTTGGCTATTGTGTCAGATCGGGACACTAGATTCATGAGCGACTTATGGCGAGAACTTTTCTCCATTTTAGGCACTCAGCTTCGTTTCTCGTCGGCCTATCACCCCGAGACCGATGGGCAAACAGAAAGAGTTAATCAAACCATAGAAAATTACTTGAGGAGTTACATTCAAGCGGATCAGAAGGATTGGGCCAAGCATCTCGACATTCTAGAATTCCATTATAACAGCTCAATCCATTTCAGTACTTCTATGTCACCGTTCGAGGTGGCCACAGGCAAAAGTGTAATCACACCTATGGCACTCATGTCAGATGAAGTGCTAGTGGCAGCAGACCGGGAATGTGGTAATTTTTTACGAGACTGGCAATCCAAACTACGACAGGCAAAAGAGGCCCTTATCAAGAGCAAGGAAAGGATGGTAAGAATTGCTAATCAGAACCGAACAGAGGTGTCAGATTACCAAGTGGGTGACCTAGTTCTAGTAAATGCCAAGAACATCATTTTACCCCCGAATTTCACTCCAAAATTCAATCATAGGTACTATGGGCCGTACAGAATTAGTCACCGGTTCAACCAAGTGACATATCAGCTGGCTCTTCCACCTGAAATTCATATCCACAACTCGTTCCATGTGAGTTTGTTAAAACGCTTCCGCCCCGATACTCGCTTTGGACGTCAAGTCACATTGGTGGAAGATCCAATCGCACAACGACAGGCAGAGTTGATCCTCAAGGAGAACAGCTCGCAATTCCTCGTCAAGTGGCGTGGCCGCCCCCTCAAGGAAGCCACATGGGTAAGTAAACAGAGTATGCCACCGACAGCCCAAAGCCTCATTGAGTCGTTCCAATCGACTCATCCTTCGACATCCCAGGCGCGAATTCCGTAGCTTTACGAGGACGCAAAGCTCTTCGAAGCGGGGGAGAATATGTGACAACCCGTGGGCAAGAGCCCCCCCCCCCTGTATTTCTATCTAGGCCTTTTTGGTGCTTGTGTGGTTTGCCGACCGGCGCCAAATTGTGTGCAACTATAGGGGGACATGGTGAGCCTCCGACCCAAGTGACCAAAGCGAACCAAGTGATCTCTGCGATCAACGTGCGGTAGCCTTCGTGCTAGTCCCCTCCGTACGCACCTCTCGAAAGCGCCGTTGTGCCATCGAGGGGCCGTTGTAACGCGTTTGCCCGCGACGCTTAACGCGGGCCGGCTCACTGTAAACGTTTGCCCGCGACGTCCAACGCGGGCCGGCTTAGGCCGTCTCTTTTGTAATCGTTCTCTTTCAATGCAAGTTGGTTTTTCATTCAAACGGTGATCTTCCGCTTTCAAGTAAGTGAACAAAACACTCAAGTAAGTCACCCTACCGACGGGCCGGTGCGAGTCGCCGAGCAAGCCCGGGATGCTTGCTTTCGTTTTATCACATTCGCAAGCGGGGGTGAGGGTTCAATCCCTGGCAGCAACATGTAAGGGACATGTAATTTGGAGTGATGTTGCATTGTGGTTGAGTGTCACCGTTTGTCTATCCCTGCCGTAGTGTCAACCGCCGTTTAACCCAGTCATGTAAACCCCTGTTCTTGTCGGATAAGGGGGGTCCTATGGGTACTATGCCCTTCCTTGTACAGTTGCAATTTCAAAGTTAAAGTCCGGGGGAATAGGCCTCGGCCGAACCTCCATTTAAAAAAAATTAAAAAAATTAAAAAGAAAAAGTTTATACAATTTGTAACTACTCAAAGCACGATTTCATGAAACCAAATACTTGCATAGCACAATATGAAGTTGGGATGAGGCTAGTGTATGAAATTGGGATGAGGCTGAGTATATGAGTATATGAACTAGGGCTGAGTATATATGCTACTTGATAAATCTTAGTAGGCTTCAAAGGTTATGCACGCAAATTACTAATGTTTTTTTTTTGTTAGAGGCAAATCCAAGTTCAAATAGAATAGGTGGATTGTTCTTATGTGTGTCTACTAAATATATAAACGATATAAGATGTGTCTACTAAATATATAAACGATATAACAATCACAAGTGGTCGAGGCAGCATGCAATCACAAGTGGTCGAGGCAGCATGATGTAGTGGTAACACCTTGAACCTCTTGAATGAAGGACCGCGATTCAATACTTGAATGAAGGCCCACGATTCAATACCCTCATACGACTCGACAAGGACACCTAAAAGAAGGGATGAAGGGATCTCTTGGGTGGGTGTGTATGTGTGTGTGTCTTGTTCTTTCCGAAATTTGAAGCCTATCAAGTGAGTCGAAGATCAAACTCCCAAATAGAACACACACACACAATTATAAGCATTAAAATATATAACCATTCAAGACGATTCGGGAAACCAACCCAAATGAGCAAAACATGTTTTCTATTAAACACTCCATATAAGAAAAGTATAGAGACAACAAAGTTAGATCACATTGTCAAGCAATCATTATCTAATTGAGAACTCTGCTCGTTCAAGTTGAAGGAGAGGGTGAGATCAAGATTCTTCAACCAACTTAAATCTTTGTATTGATGAGGGGAACTTGTAAACTCTATGTCCTTTAACTGCCCTCTTTATGTTGATCCTTTTTTCTCATTTGTTAACTTGTTGATGCCAAGTATAGCAGGCACTTCCCTAGTTTACATGCTAAACTACCCTAGTTGACCATTACTAAATTTGAATCCAATGGCATGGTCATTCTCATCAAAACTTTAAGGGTTTGGTTTAAGTCACTTCCAATGGACTTAGGGCCAAAAGTTTTCCCAATTCACTTTCTTGTTTTCTAAATTGAAAGGTTTTATTTTCTAATCATTTGTGTCATGAAAGAATCTCTTGGACTTAATCTTTTGGCCTTTTTTTGTTTGAACCTACTTCCATATATGCTTATTTTCTTTGTTAAAATACAATAGTAGGAACAATCAACTTCTTAAACAAAGAATTCATTCTTAGATTCCTTACATTTCTATTGGAATGACCTTTGGAGGGTATTCTATATTTTGGACAAGATCCCCAAATTTGTAGCTTCTCTTAGCTGGGTCTTGATCTCATGTCCTATTCCTAAGCACAAGAATTAGTAGCCAAATATCACTTTAAGATATGATGTACCGTTCCATCATACCTTTATATGTGTGAATGCAAGGTCCAGTGTCCCATATCATTGAACCCTCATTCATCATAGATGTCACCCCCCATGTCAGTAAGACCTCATTCCTCATAGATGTCAGATGTATTTCTTAGACTTTAAATACATCATTCCCTTTAAGTTTTACTTCTTAAACAAGTCTTGGTAATCCCTCTTCATTTTTCTCTTATCTTGTTTATGTGCAACCATCTTTGGATGCATTGACTTGGAGTATGTTTAAAGTACAAGAGGTGTACCAAGCTTTACGGATGAACCAAGCTACAACGGCTCCCTTTTTTATGGTTCATTATTTAAGAATTTTAGTTTCTTTTCTTTAAGCAAAAAATACTTGAACAAAGAGATTTCCAAGTAATGAGATTTCCAATCTTCTTAGTCATACAAATATGGGTATGAATTCTTAAATAGAATTCAAATCTTTGAATCTTTTGTAATCATACTTCATACTCATTTTCCTCTTAAGGGTATGATTTTGGTTTTGGAAGATTGGATCTAAACCTTCCTTGACCATTCAAGGAATCATCATTTGGATCTTTGATCAATTCCTTTAAAGTCTTTTACATGTTAAACCATGTTTGAGCTTCCTTCTATTTATACAATTTCTTTGGATTTCATCTTTACCATACCTTGCACTTTGTTGAACTATCTTCAATATTCAAATAGTATTTATACTTTTGGATTTGAAGTTTATCCATTTGTCCTTCTAGATTCAAACACTCTGGGTTCTTATCGAGGATCACTTCTTCAAATTGAGGCACCCTTGGTACTTATTCAATATAATTTCTTCTATAAATCTAGCTAGAAGATATCATCATAGATTAACTATGAGATTCTTCCAAGTCTTGGAGTTTGGGAATATATGTTAATAGTGACTTGAAAGAGTTATCTTTGTCCATGCTAAAGCCTTTATCTAATTGAAAGATAGCTTTTAAACTTTTTCCCTTATTTAGGACAGATTCATTACCATTTCATTGGATGACTTAAGTTTTGTGCATGCCTTTAAACTCTTAGGTTTTAAGAAGTTTTAATCTTCCAATTTCTCTTGAAATACCAATGATCTTAATTCACAATAAAATTATGATTTTTCTTCAATAGAAGAAAATGGTTGAAGTGGTCTTCTTTCAATATCCACATCCATTGTTATTATCCCTCTAGGAAGTTATGTTATCTAAGTCTCTAGATGGTCTACCTTAAGTCATTATTATACTTAAAATATCACTTTGGATGTCTTTATCTTATGTATTCTAGTGTTTTGTATAAGCATGTGTGCTTTCTTTATAGGATAGGAACCAAAGTAGTTGTGCCATTGGGTGTACCCTATACTTAGAAAACCTACAAAAAATACATTTTTATATTGCCAATAAATTTCTTTTAAACCCTTTGAATTTATACGTAAACTCTTTTGAGTTCTCTATGCATGCATATTTTCCCTCCAATCATATACTTTGTCTTACAAGAGATATGATATAAGAAGTATAAACTTTCATGAAAAAAATCATGAGATGATTGTAGGGGATGCATTGAAATCACTACCATTATTCACCTACTTTCTAAGTTACTATCCTCCATTACATTATCTTGATCGAATTCTAAAGTATTTTTAGGTCAAGATGGTAGGAACCATAGCACGAACACGAATATGAACATCATCATCTTCAACACCATCTGCATCACCTTCAATAACTATATTCGCAGGTGTAGTAGGACGTTTTTTAATACCCTTCACAATATTCCACAACTCATTTGCCACCAATACATGACACATCATATATGTCCATAACAGGTAATTAGTAAAATCCAACTCGTCCTCAATAGCCAATATATGGAATACATCATTGCTTTCAGCCATGGTCATTGACTAAATACCATGATGCAAAGAAATGATTGTATCAAAAAAAGTTGGGTAGAAACACCCTATCAAGCTTTGTTGTACTTATAGCAGACTTTGAGGCACTCGTACTGGCGAACCAAAACCTATCTATATGTTTGGCACAAAAGGATGGAATTGCTTGCACAATCATTGTAATAGTGCATTCAAAGGCCGAAACGAGCTCAGATCAAAATTTCTATGTCACATAGCAAAGCTATTTTGAACTCCTAATCATGTTGAGTATGCTCACAAATTTTCATGCAATTTTAAGACTTTGATTAGAGGGGTGTTGATGATGCTCTAAATGAAGCGATGACCTACTCTGATACCAATTGTTGGAGTTTGAATTCTACAAAAGCACATGAACAACACAAGGAAGAAGAAGAAGCTTGGAGCACAACACAATTTTGAATGTATTACCAAGAGAATGTATAAAGATACGTCACATCTTCTCACACACATTGTCAGAAATTAGGTAGGCTCATAACTAATATCACAGGTCCATAGTTCCATAGGTCCAAGATCTACAACACAGATTCCAGCAATCTTCCAATATTAAGAAAACAAGAACATACCACACTTAATTATACAAATGATGAGACAAAGATAGAGAGAGATTAGACAACATGTGTAAAGTGTTACGTAAGCCACTTCTTACTTACACTATCATATATACAAATGTCAATTTACAATGTGGGAGCAAAACTCTCAACCACTCTATGTGAACAGAAATAGATGGATGAGTGAATATACAAATGTAATAAACATATTCAGATGTACGAACAGAAGTCTGAATATATATGAGATGTGTGACCTAATAGGTTGTAGAAGAGTGAATATGAGTGACAGAAAGAGGAAGGATCGGTCTAAAACTGATAATCAGCAAACCCTCATTTGAACTTAGGCTATGGAAGACCCTAAGTCAGATACGTGTGTGAAAGATCACATACTTACAAAATTAGCAAAGAATGCTAACAAGTTTGTTGTCAGAAATCCTCAACCTCTTATGAATATACCTTCTCGAACACCTCATCCAAATATGCATAAAGCATACATGTACCGATTCTCTTGTACCTATGCCGAATAGGACTCCTCTTGATATGGATGCCACTGCCTCCATAAATTCCAAGTAGTACCTATGTGCATAAAGAGAATATGTACGTGAATTCTTAACATAAGATGCAAATCTTTTGTTAACCTCCTTCCAATTTCTTTGAAGTACACTGAAATATTCATGTAGAATGTGGAGAATGAGTTCTCCTATGCGCAACGGAAGTGTGTAGTGAACCCTTCTATGTCCAGCACTTGGACAAACATCTGCACCTTAGATAGCTTGCTGCTCTCAACACAAAACTCAAATGGACTTGATGCTTTAGCCAATCAAATTAGACAAAGAGAGCTTTCTAACAAGCTATAAATGAGTTAATTTGGACAAGTTTTGATTAGGAAACACAACTGTCGAAGATGAACTACCTGTCCACACAGGTATACTGAAAAATTGAGCTTCACTCTTGGACTGATAGCTCTCTGAATATATATCCTTTGAGAAAGATATTTGGTATAGAGAAATTAGACACAAATATCTTTACAACAAGCTAAAAATCAAGTAATTTGGATGAGTTTTGATCAGGAAACGCAACTCATCAAGATAGACCACCTGCACACATAAGTACTCTATAAAACTGGACTTTACTCTCTGATAGATATCTCACAGAGTATGAATGAGCTGAATGATATATTTGAGACAGTGAAAGTAGATGACAAGGGCTTTCCAAAAAGACAAAAATCACGCAATTTGGATATGTTTTGGTCAAGAAACTAAACCAACCAAAATAGACTACCTATCTACACAGGTATACTGAAAAACTGAACTTCACTCTTTCATTGATATCTCACAAAGTACATAAGATTTCAAAGAGATATTTGATATGCAGAAAGTACACAAGATAAGCTTTCCAATGAATGTTTAAACACACAAAATGGTTACATATGCACTAAGATATGAGCTCTGCAACAGAGCTGTGTACAAACTGATGTGTGGCTGGAAGGAGTCTAAGGGAAAGCCAAAATGACAAAATGGCTAGATCCGACTACTGGGAGCTTTTGCCTCTTTCTCTCCTTGTTTTGAATGTGCTCCCACTTCAATTTTATAACCAATGAGCATGTGAAGAAGTTTGTGCCTTCTTCTTAACTCACCACTTTCTCCACTACATGCTACTAACTACAAGGCAAGATATTGTATCTCTTACTCATCATGAAGTTTTGATTAGACTTTTTCTTTTATTATTTTTTCCTTTTTTCATCTACTTTTCCTTTATCTTTATATTTGGTAAATTTATCCAAGCATGGCTCATATGAAAATGAGCTTGTACATTTATCTTCAACACTCCCACTCAAGCTCATTTGGGAGTTATCTTCATCCATGTCCTGCAAATTTATCACATCCTTGAAGCCTTTGAGTTTAGAAGCATCCAAGAACTTTGTAAAAATATCTGCAACTTGCTCTTTGGTTCTAATGAACTTTATCTCCACATCTTTGCTCAGCACCTTCTCCCTTACATAATGGTAGTGGACCTCTATGTGCTTGCTCCTTGCATGAAACATAGGATTGCTTGCCAAGTAGATACTTGACATGTTATCACCATATATAGAGATGGTTCCAACTTGCACTCCAAGATCAGCCAAAAGCTTTTTAATCCACATTGCTTCACATGTGGCAAATGCTAATCCTCTGTATTCAGCCTCCATAGATGAAAGTGCAACAGTAGGTTGTTTCTTTGAGCTCCACGTGATAGGTTTGCTTCCTATCATGAACACATAACCTGAGGTTGATCTTCTATCTTCCTTTGAGCCTGCCCAATCAGCATCACTGAAGCCTTTGACCTGCAATTCTTCATCAAACTTGTAAAACAAAGCATGATTGACTGTATGCTTTATGTATCTCAACACTCTCTTGGATGAATTTAAGTGTTCACTTGTCGGGGCTTGCATAAACTGAGAAAGTACACCAACAACATAAGACAAATCAGGTCTTGTAATGTTTGCATAGATCAATGATCCTACAATGCTTCTGTATGTCGTTACATCTTCCAATGGTTCTCCATCATTTGAACAAATCTTGGTATTTGTGTCCATGGGTTGAGTGAGTGGTTTGCATTCACTCATTCCAAATCTGAAAAGAACATCCAACAAGTACTTCCTTTGCATCAAGTAGATGCCACTCTTTCCATAAACAACTTCAATTCCTAAAAAATATTTCAGCTCCCCAAGATCTGAAATTCTAAACTCCTTACCAAGCTTCCTTTTGATATCTTTAATCCCTGTAACATCGTTTCCTATTATGATGAGGTCATCGACATATATGCAAATATATACCTCTCTATTTTCTTCCTTCTTCATGTACAACGAAGGATCTGCACTACTTGGGTTGTATCCACACTTAGTTAGATACTCTACCAATCTCTGATTCCATGCTCTTGGTGCTTGCTTCAAGCCATAAAGTGCCTTCTTCAACCTGCAAACAAAATCTGGATGGTTTTCATCTTCAAATCCAACCGGTTGACTCATGTATACCTCTTCTTGTAGTTCTCCATTGAGAAAGTCATTTTTGATTTCGAGTTGATATAATGGCCATCTCCTTGAAGCACCAATTGCTATTAAGGTTCGATAGTTCCCATCTTTGCAACAGGGATGAAAACTTCATCATAATCTATGCCTTGTGTTTGTTTAAATCCTTTGGCAACTAATCTAGCTTTATATCTAGCTAGTGAACCATCAACATTCCTCTTTACTTTAAACACCCATTTGTTTGGAACAATTTTCATACCTTCTTTCGTTGGCACTAGCTCCCATGTGTGATTATCTTTGAGAGCTTTGATCTCCTCTTTCATAGCTTGCTGCCATTCCTTTTGTGTGCAAGCTTCTTCATATGTCTCAGGCTCTTTGTCTTTGATAACCTGCATCATGTATGCAAAATGTGTCGCCATAAATCTATCATAACTCAACCTTTGAGTTGGATACCTTGTCCTTGAAGATCTTCTTTCATTGCCTTTAGAGAGTTGCTTCTTTAACCTATTTAGCTTTACCATCGGAGTGATTACCTCTTCATATTCTTCTTCACTTGCAACTACCTCACTGTTTGGAGTAGCACTTGCATCTTTGGCTCTACTATGAGCTGAATTTGGAGACAAAGAATGGCTCCCCCTCCATGTTGAACATTCTTCATTTGATGTAGATGCCTCTGGACCTGAAGCCTTTGTGCTTGATTGTTGAACTTCTCTTTGATTTGTTCCTGCATAATCATCACAATCTTCTTCAAGAATCTTTTCCTTTCCTTTATCTTCATACCATGGTCTTAGTTCATCAAAGACCACATCTCACGAGACTCTTAATTCCTTTGTTCTAGGGTTGTAACACTTGTATCCTTTTTGCTCCGTCGAGTAGCCGATGAAGATGCATTTTTCTGATCTTGGTTCCATCTTTGTTCTAACTTCTTGTGGAATGTGAACAAAGCAAACACATCCAAACACTTTGTGGTGTGTAAGATCAGGTTTCTTACCAGAATATACCTCTTCTGGAGTCAAGTGATGTATTCCCGATGTTGTGCACCTATTCATCAAGTAAATGGCGGTTGTGGTAGCTTCAGCCCAATAGTACAATGGTACCTTCATCTCGTTGAGCATGCATCTTGCAATTTCAGCAATTTGCCTATTTTTCCTCTCAGCTACTGCATTTTGTTGTGGTGTATACCTACAAGTGAATTGCCTTTTGATCCCATTCTCTTGTAGAAAATCTGAAAATTCTTTGGAGAAGTATTCTCCTCCACCATCGGACCTTAAGGTTTTGATAGACCTTCCTGTTTCCTTTTCAACTTCAACTTTGAATCTTTTGAATATAGAAAACACCTCTGATTTTTGCTTCATACAAAACAGCCATACCTTTCTTGAGTGATCATCAATGAAGGTGACAAAAAACCTATTACCAGCCATTGATGCCTCTTGAGTTGGTCCCCATACATCCGTATGTATCAAGTCCAAGACATTTGGAGCCACATAATTGCTCCTCTTGAATGGTTGCCTCATTTGCTTTCCTAGTTGACAAGCTTCACATAACTCATGTAGTCCAATGCTATTAAATTTTGGAAGAGCTCTTACCACTTCATGTTTGCTCATGTCCTTCAGCTTTGGAATGTTGATGTGTCCTATTCTTTTGTGCCATAAGTCCAGCTCTGAAATCTTCTTGTTCCCACATTGAATGTACATGACCTTTCCATGTGGATGTTGGACATCCAAAGTGAACATCCTTCCTTCTCTTCTACCTCGAGCAATGACCTTGAAGCCTTCCTTTGGATTCTTTATGAAGCACCCATTCTCATTGAATATGACATGATAACCCTTCTCTACCATTTGTCCTACTGAAATCAAGTTCTTTGAAATTGTAGGAACATGAAGAACATTAGATAGTACCTTTGCTCTGCTTGTATCTCCAAGCCTTATATCTCCAATGTGTTCAATCATGTGTTGAGTATCATCACCTGTTTCAACACATCCTTTTCCACTTGGTACCTATAGATTAGTGAACAAACTTCCGTGGCATGACATATGGTTACTACAACCTGAATCAATGTACCATTTTTTGTCATCTTCACAAGAGCTTCTATACTCATGTCTCATTGCAAGTAGTGTGTCCTTGCTTCCTTCACTTGAGGTGCTTGCATAGTTGCTTTGGTTCCTTTGATTGCCTCCATTTGGTCTTCCATTCTTCAGCCAACAATCACTAGCATAGTGTCCTACTTTACCACAATGATAGCATGTTATACCTTTATGAGAGCTTGGGCCTCTTCCTCTACTTCTACCTCGACCTCTTCCTTGTGTGTTGGCATTTGATGCATCCTTGTTGTGTTCCGAATTGTTTTGATTGTAGTTGGAGTGGTTGTGACCTCTTCCTTTTCCTCTTGAGCCTCCTCTTGAGTTTCTTCCTTTGCCTCGACCTGCATATAACATTTGGTTGTGGTTGTCCTTTCCTTTGGGACCACCGAAGCTAAGCTCTTCTGTGACAAGATGAGGGATTAGTTGTTCAAAACCTGGATATACATCTTTCAAGTTAATGGAAGTTATAAAAGGCTTCCATCTTTCATCTTCTCTCAAGCCATTGAGAGTATAACACACAAGATATTCGTCTTCAACTGTTGTGCCAATAGAAGCTAAAGCATCGCTTAGCTCCTTAATCTTCAAAGTATATTCAGCTATGGATTGACTCGAACTTTTCTTGATTGTGTTCAACTCATTCTTGAGTTGAAGTTTCCTAGCTTTGGTATTTGTTGAATACATCCTTTCAAGAGCTTCCCAAGCATCCTTAGCTTTCTCTAGATGTTGAATATGACCTACCATGGCATTAGTAATGACTTGCAAAATGAGGAACATGACTCTCCTATTCCTCTCTTCCCATTCTTTTGCTTGCGTCCTTTGGACTTCGGTGGCCATATCTTGATTGATTTGAGGTTGAGCATCATCGCCGCTCACAATACCCCATAAGCCTTTGCCCATTAGGTAGTTGTTCATTCTAAACTTCCACACGGGATAGTTATCCTTGTCCAACTTCTCTACTTGTTGACCCAAGTCAGCCATTGAAGAGTATCAAAGACTTTGAGAGTTACCTCGAATAGTTATAGTCCTTTGCTCTTGCGTTTGTGAAGATCCTCCTTGTTTTGTAGCTCCTCTTTTGCTTTGATTCACCTCCAGCTTTGTTGATGAAGCTTCAACACCAAGTTTGCTCTGATACCAACTATGGAGAATGAGTTCTCCTATGCGCAACGGAAGTGTGTAGTGAACCCTTGTATGTCCAGCACTTGGACAAACATCTGCACCTTAGATAGCTTGCTACTCTCAACACAAAACTCAAATGGACTTGATGCTTTAGCCAATCAAAGTAGACAAAGAGAGCTTTCTAACAAGCTATAAATGACTTAATTTGGACAAGTTTTGATTAGGAAATACAACTGTCGAAGATGAACTACCTGTCCACATAGGTATGCTGAAGAACTAAGCTTCACTCTCGGACTGATAGCTCTCTGAATATATATCCTTTGAGAAAGATATTTGGTAAAGAGAAAGTAGACACAAATAGCTTTACAACAAGCTAAAAATAAAGTAATTTGGATGAGTTTTGATCAGGAAATGCAACTCATCAAGATAGACCACCTGCACACATAAGTACACTGTAAAACTGGACTCTACTCTCTTACAGATATCTCACAGAGTATGAATGAGATGAATGAGATATTTGAAACAGTGAAAGTAGATGCCAAGGGATTTCCAACAAGACAAAAATCACACAATTTGGATATGTTTTGGTTGAGAAAGTGAACCGGCCAAAATAGACTACCTATCTACATAGGTATACTGAAAAACTGAACTTCACTCTTTCATTGATATCTCAAAAACTACATAAGATTTCAAAGCGATATTTGATATACAGAAATTAAACAAGATAAAATTTCCAATGAATGTTTAAACGCACAAAATGGTTACATATGCACTGAGATATGAGCTCTGCAACAGAGCTGTGTACAAACTGACGTGCGGTTGGAAGGAGTCTAAGGGAAAGCCAAAATGACCAAATGGCTAGATCCGACTATTGGGAGCTCTTGCCTCTTTCTCTCCTTGTTTTGAATGTGCTCCCACTTCACTTTTATAACCAATGAGCATGTGAAAAAGTTTGTGCCTTCTTCTTAACTCACCACTTTCTCCACTACATGCTACTAACTACAAGGCAAAATATTGTATCTCTTACTCATCATGAAGTTTTGACTAGACTTTTTCTTTTATTATTTTTTCCTCTTTTCATCTACTTTTCCTTTATCTTTATATTTGGTAAATTTATCCAAGCATGGCTCATATGAAAATGAGCTTGTACATTTATCTTCAACATAGAAGACAATCTTCAAATACATTATGTAGATGGTTGATCTACACCACCAAGCTGTTGATGGGTAAGTCCTCTCCATAAGCAAGAGTGTGAGCACAGTCTTCTCCAAGAAGAACTCCATAGCTGCTCCTCAACATGCTCCTAGAGTGCACCATGGTTGCCCCATGTGTGTTAGAGCACCACCTCTACTGAGGGACCAAAAACTGGCATTGCCAATTGGTGTGTGATGTCTAACAAAGTGACCCAAGACTCTCTTATATAGGTTTTAAAGCTCCATGCGAAAAACTCACAAAAAAGCGCTTTATTTTAATCACATCACTTTTCAAATTGCTTTTGCTTTATTTTAAATGAGTTTTCTTTATTTTTAAAGTTGCTTTTAGCTAACTTTAAAAATAACTTCTTGACCTACTTTTTCACACTTCTGACTACCTGATGAATGATCTGACAACATTTTTATGATCCTCATGCCGAGAGCTATCATTGTTGGAAACAATGTCCCATTGGTCCAAGTTGATCAATCTTTCTTAATAAGAAGAACATGTGTAGACATCTTGTATAGTTTTTACTTCAAGAATCGACGGGCGCTACCACATATTTTTGATATTTTTTAATACCCTCTACATCAAAAAGGCGCTAGTGTGCATGGCTACGCCATTACTTTCTTAACCCAGCCACCCGGGATCAAATCCCGTCGCCAGCAACACAGAGATATACAATCCTTTTGATATCATGCTTTTCAACTCAATAAAAGCAATCAGAATAGCAAACACGGAAGACTATTTGCGTAGCGATCATGCTTTATTGGAGATCGTAAGATCGTAGCTTTATTTTGGCTTTTGGAGAAGCTTTTGAGAGTACACACAAGACTATATAAGTACATGCTTGGTCACTTGTATTGTATCCTTCACCTAGGATCAACACAAGCTTTCTGGAGCTTGGACCTCAGTAGAGGTGGTGTTTCTTCTAGCACATGGGGCAGCCATGGTGCTAACTTGAAGCATGTTGAGGAGCAGCTATGGAGTTCTTCTTAACGATTCTTCTTGGAGAAGATGAAGGGTGTGCTCAGACTCTAGCTCATGGAGAGGAGGTTATCTCTTGTTCATGGCAAGAAGACTTGGTCATTAGCAGCTTGATGGTGAGGATCGGCCATCTACATAATGTATTTGAAGATTGTCTTCCACAGGAAGATATTAGGTTGAAGATTATCTTCTACAAGAAGATGTCTGGCTACTTCAAAGACATTGGATGGGGCCATCTACATGGTGTATTTGAAGATTATCTTCTACAGGAAGATATTAGGTTGAAGATTGTCTTCTACACAGAAGATGTCGGGCTACTTCAAAGACATTAGATGGTGATTAACATAAGATTCACATCTTATGTTAAGTATTCAGGTACATATTCTCTTTATGCACACAGGTACTACTTGAAGTTTATGGAGGCTGTGGCGTACATATCAGAAGGAGTCCTATTCGACATAGGTACAAGAGAATCAGTACTTATATGCTTTATGCATATTTTTATGAGGTGTTTGAGAAGGTGTGTTCACATGAGTTTGAGGATTTCCGGCAGCAAACTTGTTAGCATTCTATGCTACTTTATAAGTATGTGATCTTTTCACACACGTATCTAACTTAGGGTCTTCCATAGCCTAGGTTTAGATGTAAGTTTGTTGACCATCAGTTTCACACTGATCCTTCCTCATTCAGTCACTCATATTCACTCTTCTATAACCTATAAGGTCACACATCTCATGTATATTCAGATTACTGCCCATACATCTGAATATGTTTGTTACATTGTACATTCACTCATACATCTATTTCTCATCACATAGAGTGGTTGAGAGTTTTGCTCCCACATTGTGCATTGAACATTGGTATATATGATACTATGAGTAAGCGATGGCTTACGTAACATCTTACACATGTCATCTATTCTTTCTCTATCTTTATCTCATCATTTGTATGATTAAGTTGTGTTATGTTCATGTTTTGTCAATATGGAAGATTGCTGGAATTAATGTTGTGTATGCTGGACCTATGGAACCATGGACCTGTGACATGAGCCTAAGGGCCTACCTCACTTCCAACAATCATATGAGGTCAAAACCCTAAATCAATAGAAAATTAGGGTTAGGGTTTTCTCCCAAATCTGATCTCTATTGATTGAATGTCATATACCATTGGAAAGCTCTCTTCAAGCTCTACAAGATAGACTCATAAAAATTTTACCCATTTTTGTGCCAAAAATGACTAAGTACCAAAATTATGTTTTCTGCCCTAAATGGATTTTGGACTGATGTGACATTGTTTTCCAACACACATCCCTACCAAAATATATCAACAAATCAACAATAGGCTATCTTGAGGAAGATCAATTGAAAAACAATGCTAAGGGGCTAGAATGGAGGAATTTCCGTTGCCAAGATGTAAAGAAGTCTATAGGTCATGAATTCTAAAGGACATGAGGCTATAAAAAGTTTGCATGGTTAGAGTACTTCATGATTCCTCTCTATCCTCTCTTAGAGTATCTTAATCAAATTCTAAACTACTTTCAAGTCAAGATTATCCAACATGATGTTGATAGAGAGCAACATCAAATGCATCTCTACAATCATGAAACCTATTTCCATAGGAGAAACCTATTTCCATAGGAGAAACCTATTTCCATAGGAGAAACCTATTTCCATAGGAGTGGCAATAGGTTTGCAATCTTAAAGGCCAAAACATTGCAATAATGTGTCAATATATTTTTTTGATAGAAAGTTATTCCCCCATCAACTTGCATAAGTTGAATGCCAAAATAATGATGCAAATGCCCAAATTTGAAATCTCATAACAGGCATGCAAATAAGCCTTAAATTCAACAATATGCTTCTCATTAGGACTAGTGAGCAACATGTCATCAACATATACAATGATGATTAGAACTACGTCATTTGCACGCTTAACATATAAGGTGCTCTCAATTGGACTATTCTCAAAACCATGTGCAATCATGTAGGCATGGATCTTTTCATGCCAAGCATGTGGTGCTTGCTTCAAACCATATAATGCTTTTTTTTAGCATGCACACCTTTTTTCATGCCCTCTTTATACAAAATCATGGGGCTAAAATACATACACTTCTTCATGTAAGTCGCCATTCAGAAATTCATTTTCAATGTCCAACTAATGTAAATTCCAACCATGATGAGTCACAAGTGCACAAATACTATGAACGATGGTCATTCGGCATGTGGGAGCAAAGGTCTCATCAAAATCAATGCCTCTCTCTTGAGCATAACCTTTTGTAACAAGCCTAGCCTTATACTTGTCAATTGTTCCATCAGGTTTACGTTTCAGCTTGTATACTCATTTAGTGCCAATGGCCTTTTTGCCTAGAGGAAAATCACATAAAGATGAAGTACCATTATTCATAATAGTATCATATTCTGATTGCATAATACTCATCCAGTTTTCTAAATTTCGTGCTTCATCAAAAGAAATAGGTTCATTCTCATCACGAAGACTAGAGGAGACCCTTGCATATCAATCTGATGCAAAAGAAGCACTATGAGAGCCTGAACAAGTACGATATGATAGAGATGCATCTAATTTGCTATCTCTCAAAGTTTGGACCAGCCATTTAGGCATAGTTTTTGCTCCCTCTACATCAACCCTATCATCAACAAGTGCATCATGTAAATCTACATAAAAAATGGAATGATCTGCATCATCATGTGCAACCTATATTAGCTAAGAAATTGCCTCATTTGGACCAGTACTTGGGTGTCCACCTATAAAAAGAAGAAGCAAAGTGTCAACACATCTTTGGAGCTATTTGAAATCTCCTTAGTAGATGAAAGTAATGGTTGAATTGCATCTTCCACAAAAACAACATTACGGCTAACCAAAATGCATTTAGTCTATGGATGATATAGGTGATAGCCTTTGCATTTAGAACTATATCCAACAAAAATAAATCTCACTGCTTTATCATCTGATTTTGTGTGTTGTTTTTTAGGCACTAATGCATATGTTAAACAACCAAAGACACATAGATGAGAAACAAATGGCTTGCAAACATGCCCATCCTCATATGGAGTGATTGATTGCAATGCTTTGGTGGGGCACCTGTTAAGTAGATATGTTGCACACTAACAACCTCAAGCGAGAAGCTATGTGGTAAAGCCTAACTTTTGACCGTGAACCTTGCCACCTCCATGATAGAACTATTCTTTCTTTCAAAAACTCCATTTTCTTAAGGTGTATATGGCACTATACACTGATGTTTTATCCCACGCTATTGAAAGGATTTCATCACTTTGACTGGTGTGACATAATCCTAGCAAGGGATGGTTGAAGCATACCCTAAGAGAGAGGATTAGGAAGTAATCCTCATCCATGGATTTTGGGGCTAGTGGTTATCCCATCATACTCCTTATAGGAGGTTGTGAGTTTGATTCCCAACATTGGTATCGAATGTCACATAATCCTAGTAGGGGATGGTTGAAGCATACCCTAAGAGAGAGGATTAGGAAGTAATCCTTATCCATGGCTTTTGGGGCTAGTGGTTAGCCCATCATACTCCTAGGTAGGAGGTTGTGATTTCAACTCCTAACATTGGTATCAGAGCCAAGTTGAGGAACTTGGGCAAGATGGAGGTGTGTGCGCTTTAACTCGTGGGCATTTGCAAAGGTGCTTGACCATGATGGTGAAATTGGCCTTAGATGAAGGCACTTGGGAATTTGGGCACCAACAAAGGGAGGGATAGGTCCAAAATAGGTCCAAGTGTTGTAGCTTGAGGTTGGTGGAAGCACTCATACATGGAAAGTGGATGCATAGAGAGATGAGTCAAGAATGGTCCACAAGTGAACATTGAGGACAATGCTCAGTCTAAGGGGAAAGGAATGTCACATAATCCTAGCAGGGGATGGTTGAAGCATACCCTAAGAGAGAGGATTAGGAAGTAATACTCATCCATGGCTTTTGGGGCTAGTGTTTAGCCCATCATACTCCTAGCTAGGAGGTTGTGAGTTCAGTTCCCAACAACTAGCATGCAGGAAAATTAAAAATCTTCTTCGAAAATGGTGATCTCTGATCTCTTAAAAACATGGTTTATGATTTGATTGACCTCTCTCTTGAGTACTTGCGGGTTGAAGAAGACGGAGATGTGCATTGAGCAAGAATTTCCAATTGTTTTTTGGTCTTGTTGTTTGTACCTACCATTGATTGCCCATTTGCATATTTTATCTGAATCCTTTGGTTTTAAGAGTTGTGTCTATGAGAAAAGTGAATGTGTGAAACCCTGTGCATATGAGATACCTTATGCATTTACCCTAAGTGCTTGAGGTATATGTGTGCATGCAACCTTACCTATGCAAGTGGATTAATATGTATGTGTCTAGGTACCTATAACCTATGTATGTGTCTATGTATGTGGATTAATAGTGACATGGGAGTGGGAAGCTTTTTACCATAAACAATTTCAAAAGGTGCATGACCAGTAGTGGAGTGTGTGGTGTTACTGTAAGCAAATTGAAGCAATGGCAACTTTTCATCCCAGTTGGTGGGACGATCTAATGAATAACAACGCAATAAACCAAGAATAGTACTAATTGTAGTCTCACTTTGTCCATTACTTTCGGGATGAAATGCAGAGCTAAAATCTATTTTAGAACCAAAATGTTGAAATAAGGCAACCCAAAAATGATTACAAAATCTAACATCACGATCAGATAGCATTACTTTAGGAAATCCATGATGTGGGAAAATGCATTTAATTAATAATTTTGCAGCCTGAGGTGCAGACAAAGTTTTCCTACATGGAATGAAATATGCATATTTACTAAACCTATCAACTATTGTCCAAATCATATCATTATGTGATGAAGTGATGGGAAGACTTGTGATAAAATCCATAGAAATTTGTTCCCATGGTTCGTTCGTAATGGGAAGTGACATTAATAATCCAAATGGTTTACCATGATGATGTTTTACACGCTGACATACAATGCATTGAGAAACATAATGTGCAATATCTTTTTCCATGTGTGGCCAAAAGAAGAAATCTTTGCAAGCAGAAATGGTGCTTTGTATGCCTCTATGAACCATGTAAGATGGTTCATGCATTTCTTTGATGACAAAATCTTTAAAAGCTTGGGTTATGCATAATCTATGTTGAAAATAAAGAAAAACATTATGAAATGTGTAATGTTCATCGGATAAAGATGCACCATTGTCGAAGTCATGCCATGCATGTGAAAAATACAAGTAAGAAATAGATTTTACATTTTAACTCAAACAAACTCAAAAATTGTTTTTACATATCTAGCAAGAGGGTTTCGTCTCTACATCCTCATGGACCCTATGAACAACATGGAGGATTTCGGCGAGTCACCTCTACCGGAGGTAACACTTGAGCAACAACTTGAGCTCCTACGGCATGAACTATGAGGCTCTCAGAACGAGATTTGACAATGCGAAGAAATACTCGAAAATATGCAAAATGATGAGGAAAACCTTACAAGGGTGATCAAAGCTATTGTCTCTGCCCAATCGGATGGCACACATTCCAAGATTGCCGTTAAGAATTACAAGTTTTTACGGTTTGATGGCCGTAAGGATGGCCCTTTAATCCTTTCATGGTTGTCACAGTTTGATGATTTTTATATTGATGAAACATATGCTGAAAGTGAAAAAGTTAAATTTGCCACTAACTATTTGGTAGGAAAAGCTCAACTCTAGTGGAATGTCTTGTGGCACAGTACAGAGTGTCCAACAACGTGGAAGGCTTTCCAAGATAAAGTGAAGGGTTCTTTTCTTCCTCCTCAATACCATTTACATGTTCGATGTGCATGGACGACCCTTACATGGAAGGAGGGAGATACGGTTAATACCTACACAGAGCGATTCTGGCAAAATTTACTATTGGTTTGAATGCTTGAAGATGTACTAGAGGATAGCTTGCAATGGAAATACAAAGATGGTTTGGAGGTGGCAATCCAAGCTAAGCTTCACACCCTACGTCCTACAACCCTCAACGAGGCTATATCTTTCGCCTATGATGCAGAGAAAGAATTACAGTCCATAACCAAGTCACTCTATCTACAATAACCACGTCAACGACCACTTTTTGTTGAACCAAATCTTCCCATGAAACGTAATTTTAATGCCCCATCTTACCCTAGTTTTCATCGTCCACTGCAATCCAATTACTCAATTGCACCTGTTGCTTCATCTCTCCAATCTACCAAACCACTTACCCTACAAACTTCAACGATGGATGCCCAACAAAAGTGACCATGAATCACCTGCTGGAATTGTGGCAAACTTGGACATACAAAAACAAAGTTTCGATTGTGACCTCTTAACATGAAACTAACTGTAGCTCAATTACATAACATGGAGGCCCATAATGAAGAAATTCCTCCTCTTTGGACAAAGGAATCATTGGAGAAGGACTTAAGTACCTTGGGAAACGATATATATCTTCATTCTCTACTTTGCATGGAAGGAACTATAAACAACAAACTCGTTAAAATTTTACATGACGATGGTAGTTGTCATGGACAAAGGAAACCCCTGACCTTAGATTCCATGTGAACTCTATATCTCATGATTGGTTCAGAATTAGGAGAAACCAATGCTTCCATTGCGTCCGAAATGTGCCAAAACCCTAAGATCAACTGTCTACTTGCCTGATTCGGATATCCAGAGCTCATGTTTCGAATTGATGACATCATCGATGACATGATCAATTCGTAACCACCTTTCATGAACCGCCCTTGAAAACCTATAAAAGGAGGGGTTGGCCACATTCATAATCAGTCTTGCCAATACCAGTCTTGGGAGCTCAAGGAGTGGTGACTGCCAAGTAAGTACTCTTCAAGTTCCAGTTCTAGTTCTTGTCTTGCTCCTTGTTCTAGTCTAGTTCTTGGACAT
This sequence comes from Ceratopteris richardii, assembly GCA_020310875.1. NCBI lineage: Eukaryota > Viridiplantae > Streptophyta > Polypodiopsida > Polypodiales > Pteridaceae > Ceratopteris > Ceratopteris richardii. The sequence continues at coordinate 133,888,597 of CM035415.1, read as the reverse complement.
ACTATCTTGTCCCCTTGTAATCTCGTAGTACGAGATCCTGTCGAGTTCTTTCATGTATCCAGTTCATCTCCCAGAAGGGAGTTCTTGTAATCCAGACATCTTGTCTCATACTTACGATCCCGGGTTGTGGGATCTCTTGTATCATCTCTAGTCCAGTTTTCCATACCTATTGGTCCTGGGTTGTGGGACGTTTTGTATCAGCAATGTATTCTTGTATTATTTTCCCTACATGGGTGTTCTTGTAATCATAAGTGTATTTCCGAAATCTTGTCTACTGTAGTCAGAGAGCACAATCTAGTGTTCCCCTGACATTTTGGCAAGACTATCTTCTATCCAAGACCAGGCATCATGGAGAACGCTTATGAACAGATCGTAGCATCACTTTAGAGTCTCCAACAACAAGTCGAAGACCTGAGTCATCGAGAGACACAAGTCGAGATGGGACATCCAATGCATGTAGGTGCACTCCTCCAAGAATTACAAGAACAAATCGGGATTCTTCAAGAAAATCAAGGGAGTATTCAAGTAAATCAATGGCCTAGTACATCATTTATGAAGGAACCCAAGATTTGCATGCCAGAAAAGCTCGATGGGGATCGCACAAAGTTTCGTGGATTTCTCCAGCAAGTTAAATTGTACATCCGTATGCAACATGATAGATACCCTGACGAGGCATCCAAGGTCGGGTTTATTGGAACCTTGCTCTGTGGCCAAGCATTATCATGGTTTGCCCCAATCTTGGAGAAGAACATGGTAGTACTTCGGGACTGTGAGGGGTTTCTCCGAGAACTCTCCGCCACATTTGGAGATGTAGATCAAGTCGAGTAGCAGAAAAGAAACTTCGGAAGTTACGTCAAGGTAACCGCCCTGCCTCTACCTATGCATCTGAATTTAGGCAGTTGATATGTGATCTCACTTGGCATGAAGATTATTTCATAAGCCAATTCAGATGGGGTTTAAGAGATGATGTGAAGGACCTTTTGCTCACGATGCCAGAGGTTAAAACATTGAATGAATATATCATGCAAGCTATTCAATGTGATAACCGACTTTTTGAAAGGAAACAAGAAAAACAAGTAGAAGGAAGACCTCGCCGTATGCAAATAGATGTAACATGGTTTTAGCCTCTAACATTAGAAGAGAAACAAAGAAGGAGAGTTAATAAGTTATGTCTCTATTGTGGAACCCTAGACATATTGCAATTAATTGTCCGAATAAGAGAACAAACTCCAGAGTCGCAGCCACCCTTGTAGAGCAGGGAAACGAGGAAGTCCAGTTATAAAAGAGACCCTGCAGCCAAACCATGATATAAGAAAGGGTCTCATAATTCCAGCTACACCCATAGAAACATGTCTTGCACCTGTCAAATTAATCATGCCCAAGAAGACCCTTTCCCTTACAGCCCTAGTAGATTCAGGAGCCTCTTCATGTTTCATCGATGAAGGATTGGTTAAGAAACATGGAATTCTTATACTTCGGAAGAACAAACCAGTAGTAGCTGAGGTAGTAGATGGACGACCTCTAGCATCTCGGAAAATAACCATGGAAACCAAACCATTAAGAGTACACCTTGGTGACCATGAATCCCACATATGTTTCAATGTAATATCAAGCCCAGTACATCTAGTTATCATTGGAATGCCCTGGTTAAAGAAGCATAATCCAGACATTAATTGGGAAAAGAATAAAATCCCATCGAGATATCCAGAAGAACCCAACATATGTCGGAGCCAAAGCCTTCATAAATGCAGTTAGGAAGGAACCTACGTATATGATCTATGCCATACCAGCTCAAGAATCCAAGAAAGATGATCCAGTATAGCTGCCCAATGAGTACAAAGGCTTTGAAGATGTATTTGAAAAAAAGAATGCAGATATCCTCCCAGAGCATAGACCTTACGATTGTCCCATAGATCTTCAAGAGGGAGCACAACCACCCTTTGGACCAATCTACAGACTATCCCCAGAGGAACTTACAGAACTACGCAAGAACGTTGATGAAAATCTAGCAAAGGGGTTTATCAAACACTCAAAGTCTCCAGCAGGAGCTCCTATTTTATTTGTAAAGAAGAAGGATGGGACTCTCCGGATGTGTGTAGACTATCGTGGATTGAATAAAGTCACTATAAAGAACAGATGCCGCTACCACTTATATCAAAGCTCTTGGAACCCCTTGGAAAAGCAAAATTCTTCACAAAGATTGATCTTCGAGGAGCTTACAACCTTGTTAGGATCAGAGATGGAGACGAATGGAAGACAGCATTTCGAACAAGGTATGGCCATTTTGAATATGTAGTTATGCCATTCGGTCTTACAAATGCTCCAGCTGTCTTCCAACATATGATGAATGATATCTTTCAAGAATATTTAGATGATTTTGTTGTACTATACCTTGATGATATCTTGATATTCTCCAAAAATCTAGAGGATCATGAAAGTCATGTGAAGATGGTCCTAGAGAAACTAAGAGAAAAAGGATTATATGCAAAATTGGAGAAGTGCTCTTTCCATAATACAGAAATGGAATTTTTAGGGTACATTGTATCAGGTAAAGGAATTTTTATGGACCCTAAGAAGATTCAAACAATCCTTGATTGGCAACCACCTGCATGTGTTCGAGATGTACAATGTTTTTTGGGGTTTGCCAACTTCTATAGGATATTCATCAAAGATTACTCCAAGATAGTGACACCTCTTACCAAGCTTACAGGGAACTCCAAATTCTCATGGACCGAAGAAGCAGAAAGCATTTCAAACCTTGAAAATAGCATTCACTACTGCTCCAATTCTAGTTCATCCTGATTCTACTAAACCCTTCTTCCTAGAGAAAGATGTATCAGACTTTGCCCTAGGGGCCATTCTCTCACAACATGGAGATGATGGACACCTACATCCAGTTGCATATAATTCCAGAAAAATTTCTCCTCCAAAAATTAATTATGAAATTCATGATAAAGAACTTCTTGCCATAGTGGACGCATTTGATACTTGGCATCATCATCTAGAAGGAGCAACTCATAAAGTTATCGTGTATACAAATCACAAGAACCTAGAGTATTTTATGACCACCCGCATCCTCAACAGAAGGCAATCTCGATGGAGTAACTTTTTATCCAAATTCGACTTTGTCATCACATATAGTCTAGGATGACAACAGTGTCAGTCAGATGCCTTGTCAAGAAGATCTTACCTTGCACCAAAGAAGGGTGAAGAGGCCTTCGATCAACAAGAGAGTGTATTACTCAAGCCTGAGCATCTCTAGTTAGCAGCTATCTCTTCAACCCATCCTGAAGATTCAGCCTTGAATCATTTGATTCATGAGAATTTACCACAAGATGAACTATTTTGCAATGTTAAGCAAAAAACTCAAGAAGGAAAAGTCCAAGAAGTAAATGAATTCGAGGAAAAGGACGGCTTACTGTTCTATAAAAACCTATTGTATGTCCCTCCCGGAAAACCCAAGATCCAAGTGCTTCAACAACGTCATGACAACCTTGCAATAGGACATTTTGGAGTAAATAAAACAATAGAACTCATATCCAAGGATTTTGGTGGCCTTAAATGTGGAAGGAAGTCAAAGAATATATCCGAACCTGTGACACTTGCAATAGATCTAAGGTACCACGACATCAGCCTCATGGCCTCTTGCAACCCATGGGCTTCATTATCTATGGATTTCATCACAGATCTACCAACGTCAGATAAGTATGATGCCATTCTTGTTATTGTGGATAGATTCACAAAGATTGCACACTTCATTCCAACTACAAAGGCAATCACAGGTGAAGCCACTTCTAGAATCTTTCTCAGATACATCTTTAGGCTTCATGGATTGCCTGATGATATTGTCAGTGATCGAGGTCCACAGTTCATATCCAGCTTCTGGAACAGTCTTTGCAAGCTCCTTGGTGTTCAAGTTAAACTATCCACACAAATCATCCACGGACTGATGGACAAATAGAACGGATGAATCAAGTCCTGGAGCAATATCTTCGTTGCACCAGCAACTACCATCAAAATGATTGGTTTGAGCTTTTACCGTTTGCAGAGTTTGCTTATAACAATAGTGTTCATGCATCTACAAAGCAAACTCCCTTTTTTGCAAACTATGGACAACATCCAAGGATGGATATAAACCTCTCAAATCATGTCAAGAACCCAGCTACCAGAGACAAGGCCTAGTACCTGATGGACATTCACAAAGAACTCAAGGAAGAGATCAGTAAAGCTCAAGAACAATATAAGTACTATGCAGATCAACATCGTGTTCAGAATCCATCATATCAAACTGGAGATAAAGTATGGTTACTCTGAAGCAATTTGCAAACTTCAAGGCCTTGTGCAAAGTTAGATCATCAAAGATTTGGTCCATTCACCATCTTGGCCAAGATTAACCCAGTCACCTTCAAGCTCCAGCTACCAAGTACCATGAGAATACATCCATTTTTCCATGTATCCATGTTGGAACCATATCAAATTTCGCCATTGAGGGGGGAGAGACCTAGTCCTTCACCACCTATCGAGATTGATGACCATGAAGAATTTGAAGTCGAGCATGTCCTAGATTCTAGAATATTTCGAGGAAGATTGGAATGCCTTATTCATTGGAAAGGGTATGACATCAGTGATCGTACTTGGGAACCTGCAGAAAACCTTCAAAGAGCACCAATCAAGGTTCAAGAATTCCATCAGAGAAATCCAACGAAGCTGAGACCAGATAACATGACCGCTCCTCGTGGAACTCGTCACTTGAGGGGGAGGTGATGTCATGGACAAAGGAAACCCCTGATCTTAAATTCCATGTGAACTCTATATCTCATGATTGGTTCAGAATTAGGAGAAACCAATGCTTCCATTGCATCCGGAATGTGCCAAAACCCTAAGATCGACTGTCTACTTGCCTGATTCGGATATCCAGAGCTCATGTTTCGAATTGATGGCATCATCGATGACATCATAAATTCGTAACCGCCTTTCATGAACCGCCCTTGAAAACCTATAAAAGGAGGGGTTGGCCACATTCATAATCAGTCTTGCCAATACCATTCTTGGGAGCTCAAGGAGTCATGACCGCCAAGTAAGTACTCTTCAAGTTCCAGTTCTAGTTCTTATCTTGCTCCTTGTTCTAGTCTAGTTCTTGGACATACTATCTTGTCCCCTTGTAATCTCGTAGTACGAGATCCTGTCGAGTTCTTTCGTGTATCCAATTCATCTCCCAGAAGGGAGTTCTTGTAATCCAAACATCTTGTCTCATACTTACGATCCCAGGTTGTGGGATCTCCTGTATCATCTCTAGTCCAGTTTTCCATACCTATTGGTCCCGAGTTGTGGGACGTCTTGTATCAGCAACATATTCTTGTATTATTTTCCCTACGTGGGTGTTCTTGTAATCATAAGTGTATTTCCGAAATCTTGTCTACTGTAGTCAGAGACACAATCTAGTGTTCCCCTGACAGAAGTTCACATGACTTCATTTCACATTTATTAGTACAAGAACTTAAATTAAAAACGTTTCCTTCTTTGTATAAAGTAAAAGCTGCATTTCAAGGTAATCGCTATAATGTAACAAGAGAAGTGCAAGATGTTACGATTAGCATAGGCCCATATGTTGATTCATGACCATTTTTAATTGCACCTTTGCAATCTTACGATGTTATACTAGGTATGTCTTTTCAACATCATTATAACCCACGCATTGACTACCATACACATACCTTTAACTTTGAATTTAAAGGTCAAATCATTACTTTGTCTGCATGACATGATTTCCAACCATTTCCATTGATTAATCATACTCAAGTAAAACGTGCATTTAGGAAAGGATTCAATTCATGCATTGTTTTTGTCAATGTCATCAATGATTATACTCATACACTTCTTGATGCACATAAACCTTTCATGACTACTTATAAGGATTGTTTTATGTCTGAGTATCCCTCTCAACTACCACCATCGCGAGGATCCTTTGACCATAGCATAGACTTAGTCCCTGGTAGTTCTCCTCCTCATAAAGCACCTTATAGACATGGCCCACTACACCAAAAGGAAATAGAAAACCAAGTAAAAGACCCACTATTGAAAGGACTTATAAGGCCTAGTTCGTCCCCATTTGGAGCACCAATTCTCTTAGTAGAAAAGAAGAATAAAACTTATCGAATGTGCATTGACTATAGAGCCCTTAACAAGATCACAATAAAGAATAGATACCCTATTCCAAGAATAGATGATCTTTTAGATAAATAGGAGCTCGTGTCTTTAGTAAAATTGATTTAAAATTGGGATACCATCAGATTTGTATGACACAAAGTGATATTTTTAAGACTGCATTTAGAACTCAAACAGGCCATTATGAATTTATGGTAATGCCCTTTGGACTTATTAATGCTCCTGCTACATTTGCATGAATGATGAACAAGATTTTTCTTGATGACCAAGCTTTTGTTCTTGTATTTTTCGACGATATACTTGTTTACAATAAGAATGATAGTGAGCATGAGAAGCATTCATTTACTATGGGAGAACACACTTTACGCTAATCCTGAAAAGAGTTACTTCTTTTTCAATGTAAGCTAGAATATCTAGGACATATTATTTCAAGTGAAGGTGTGCATGTGGATCCAAAAAAGATTAAGGTTATAGTAGAATGGCCTACACCACAATCAGTCAATGACGTTCGTTCTTTTCTTGGGTTGGCTAGTTTTTATAGGAAGTTTGTCTGAAATTTTTCTTATTTAGCATTGCCCCTTACCTTGTTATTGAAAAAGAAAATAAAATTTGCATGGGGACTTACCCAAAAACAATCCTTTGAAAAACTCAAACATCCACTTTCACATGCACATGTTTTACAATTACCTGATTTTTCACAACCCTTTCATGTTGTTATTGATGCTAGTGGTTCAGGGATATGTGCTGTTTTAATGCAAAATGATCATCCCATTGCATTTGAGAGTAGGAAGCTTAAGCCCTCAGAAAAGAATTATAGTACATATGATAAAGAACTGTTAGCGGTTGTGCATGCTTTGCGAATTTGGAAATACTATCTTATGGGCTCTGAGGTCTTAATGAAAACTGATCAACAGGCTATTAAGCATATTAAATCAGCCCTTAATCTCTGATTGCCATCTTAAATGGGCATCATTCATTCAAAATTTCCAACCCATGATCCAATATCAACCTGGTAAAGCTAATGTTGTAGTTGATGCTCTTAGCCGATTTCCTTCACATTCTGTTGTTTTGCATAATATTTCTGCCATCCAACTACATTCTTTTCACGAAATGGTTTCCACTTGTGCATCTGACTTGTATTTTTCACGTGCATGGCATGACTTCAACACTGGTGCATCTTTATCTGATAAACATTATACATTTCATAATGGTTTTCTTTATTTTCACATAGATTATGCATAACCCAAGCTTTTAAAGATTTTGTCATCAAAGAAATGCATGAACCATCTTACATGGGTCATAGAGGCATACAAAGCACCATTTCTGCCTGCAAAGATTTCTTCTTTTGGCCACACATGGAAAAATATATTGCACATTATGTTTCTCAATGCATTGTATGTCAGTGTGTAAAATGTCATCATGGTAAACCATTTGGATTATTAATGCCACTTCCCATTCCGAACGAACCATGGGAACAGATTTCTATGGATTTTATCACAGGTCTTCCCATCACTTCATCACATAATGATATGATTTGGACAATAGTTCATAGGTTTAGTAAATATGCATATTTCATTCCATGTAGAAAAACTTTGTCTGCACCTCAGGCTGCAAAATTATTCATTAAATGCATTTTCCCACATCATGGATTTCCTAAAGTAATGTTATCTGATCGTGATATTAGATTTTGTAATCAGTTTTGGGTTGCCTTATTTCAACATTTTGGTTCTAAAATAGATTTTAGCTCTGCATTTCATCCCGAAAGTAATGGACAAAGTGACGCTACAAATAGTACTATTCTTGATTTATTGCATCGTTATTCAACCTCCTTTGATTGAAGAACAATCTGAAATTTTGGTTCCTGAGGTAATAATAGATCATGATGTCACTACTACATGCATGGGTACTCAATATCATCGATATTTAGTTAAGTACAAAAATCACTCTATTGAAGAATGTCAATGGATACATAAAACACAATTAACACCTCATTATGACCACTTAATCTATGCATATCATACACAAACACATTAATGTAATTCCTCCATGAACATTTCCATGCATGTTTTTTAACATGGAACATGCTTATTTTCATTCAGTAATGGAACATGTGACTGGCCATCCATGTTTATTTTACACTATCAACTAAAGGGCATGTTATAACTTATGGAATATGTTGAACAATGCATTGTTGGAGTGTTAATTTATTTAATGTATTAATGTGTTTTGGTGTTTTTGATATAGCAGCTGAAGCTTCGTGAGGGCGTGAAAGCGTGAAAGGGCGGACATCAATAATCCGACTTTAGGGCAGACATCAATAAATCCGATTTACAATTTAGTTTGTAAATAAACCCGCGTAGAAGGTTCTATTGTTAGAAATAGTTAGAAAAGTAGTGGTTAGAATAAGGATCATTGTAGACCGCAATTTCTAATTTTAAAAGCAAAGGCTTTCTACAAAAGCCACCAACTTTTACTTTCATGCATGCTTTTTGAAGCCGCTCTCATGTAACCACTCTTTTCAACGTAATAAAAAATTCCTATAAATACATGCACTCTGTGGGCTGTCAAAATAGAGTGCATGGGGGGAGATTGCACCCAATACTGCATTAAGTCTCGTCTCTTGGCATCTCTATTTTTCTGTGTGGGGAGATTGCACCCAATACTGCATTAAGTCTCATCTCTTGGCATCTCTATTTTTCTGTGTGTTTTGTGCATTCGTAACTTCTATGTGCGTGTGAGCAAGATCCTAATAACAATATTCTTACATCTTGCAAAAAATCCCATTTATCATGCAAGGACAAAACACATTGAGTTCCATTATCATTTTATTAGGGATAATCTTACCAATAAAGAGACTAAGCTTTCATAGATCTCAACTAAGCAAAAGCTTTGGCTGGAGTGAAGTTATGTATATTAAAATCTATGGTTGCAATCAATAGATTACTACATATTGAAGACGCAAGCATGTTAGGCATTAGGGGGATTTGTTGATGCATATGACAAGCATGGATATTTGACCATACAATAACTGGTTCAAGGCTAACATATTCATATGTATTCAATACAAATGCGTTAAAGCATTAGTTTCATGCTTCACCATGTATACACATGTATGATACATCATTTGTATAAGATACATAGCCTTTAGTAAATAGTTTGTGATCTCAAATTCAAGAGAGACAAGGAGATCCAAAAGCCATGAGTCCTTGATGGTCGAAAGAATTCAAAAAGTTAGATTAAATTGATAAGAAATCTCATCACTTGTCAATCAAGAACAAACTACTATATATCTTGGAAAAGTGCATATATATGCATATATTGATTAGTCGTAGGGTATCCATGAGTGTACACAAATTTTAATGTGTGATCTCATGCATCCCCAACACTTCCAAGCACTATAAATGATCAAGTAATATAAGAAGATTCATTATCATCTACTTGCCATTGTGTACTGTTTTCTTCATTGTGACCAAATATATCTACTTCTTAACCTTCTCTAGGTGTATGTATGGCCCAAGCTATCAACTATCACATGGATCACGGAAGTAACAACCTTAAAGCTATGTATGCAAAGAGTTTTTTTTACTGGGAGTCTATGTGCAAAGAAATCAATCACTTAATGTGACTATATATACACATTGTTAGTGTCCGAAAAACTCAGGATCATACCCTTGCTTTCTCAGATATATTCATCTTTATCTGGGATCGCTAAAATTGTTTTATAAGTCATGATAACTTAATTGACTTCCCAACTGAGGTTCTACAAAGATAATTTACTATAATATTGATCATGTTGAGAACATGAGCATTTCAAGTATACCTTCATCCTAAAATAGAAGGTTTTTCACTCACGGTCAAATCTTGTAACTAATCAATTTTTCCATAAAATTTTGAAGTCTTTGCAAAAAAGTACCAAGTTTAAAAGTTCCATTAATGCTTTCAATAGAGAACTAGGCAGATCTAGAGTAGAATGTTTTGCAAGAGCACCTCATCTTTAGATTCTACCATCAACTCCTCACAATATATTCATCTTATGATCTCTACCACAATGAGGACATTTTTAATGGTGGTGGTGGTGTATATTGTGGTCCACTTTGATGATCTCTAAGGTTAAGATTTGCCTAACTCTCGGGCTATAAGCTCTACTAACGCCTTGATGGAGAGGGGTTCGCTTAAGACATTAGAGCCATCATTTGGTTTGGAATGTTCTTACGAAAATATTAATTCTTAGATCAAATCGCCCTATAATTCAATGCATTATTCTAGTGCCTTTACAAGAATTATATGTACAAAGATGTGTTTCTAGAATAAAAATACATCATTACATCAAAATATGTATATGTCTTTACGAGGATTAGATGTACAAACGAGTATTTTGCAACAAGAATACATCGTTTCATCAAAATAATTAAATTGCTTGTCGATATTTCTATTTCTTCATTTCAATTGCTTCTTTGTCCTTGCTTGCTTCATTGATTCAATGCTTCATGCAACATGGCCATATAGTGATGCTTACAAGAGGTTCACTATGAAGTCATGGTCCACTATGAAGTCATGGTTCTTTCTTTCTAAAAACCATTGGGAGTCATCACTTGTAATCATTAATGGTATGAGATATTTGCTTTGTCTTTTATCCAAGGTTCTACATATCTCTTTCGTATGCCTATCAAATATCCCTACCCATGAACTCCTGAAAGAAAAGCTTTGGATATTAACATTTGATTTCTTTTTCCAATGATAATTTCTCTATGACCTTAGGAAGTGGAACAAGCAATTCTATTTGCCCATTTTTCATCTCCTTCTAGGCCCAAAAAAAAGACATTTTCTCTTCTCCATTTTCTTCTTTGTCTTCATGAGGATAACTTGTGTGGCCTGCACAACCTTCATGTAGCTGAGAGCAAGGGGTCTTCTGGTTGAAGGATTGTTAGATATGCTCAATGCCTCACCCTTACGTAGCAACACCATTGTTTTATGAAACTCTATTTTGTAAGGCCCCTATTATGGGGAGAAGCCATGTGAGAGTGTTCGACATTGGTAGGTTCCTGATTTTGAGGTCATATGAGGTCTAGAGTAGACAGTAGATGGATAGTTAGGAAGGTTAGTTCTAGGCCATTGGATTTGAGATTGATCCTATGTGAGGATCAACTTAAATCAAGGGCTAGAAACAAAAATAACTTTCTTAACTTGGGGAAGGGTCTATTTGATGTGGGCCATTGGCTCTAGAGTTTATCCTAAGTGTGGATTAAGAAAGATCAAGGGCTACAAACAAATGGTTGTTTATCCTACCTTTCTACCATTGGATTTACCCCATAGATTAATGGTGGAGATTAGTTTTGACATGAAACAAGTTACCACGACCCTAGAACATGGGTAGGCCAACTTAGGCTTGGAGGACCTCATAAGGATGATCCCCTCCCCATGCAGGATCATATTTTGTGGTGTTTGGAACCATAAGAGTGTCCAACTTAGTACCCATTGTGTTGGCCTACCGCCCTTCACCTAGCTTCTATCTAGATCATCATATAAGCTCCATATAGGGACTGCATGGGGTGGATAGAATGATCTATATCTTGTGTAATGTATGACTTCCATTGTATTAGATTTATGAGTTTGAGTTGAATTGAGTTGATTTCATCTTCTACTCATCTTCAGTCCACTTTCCATTACAACCACATCTCTTGTGTTATTCCCATGAGTAGAAATATCTCTTTTTCTCTCTAGCCTTGATCCTATATATGTGTTGTGGTAACTTCTACATGGTATTGGAGTTGCACCACTCTTCCATCATTATTCATCATTTTGTTTTTCTTACATGGTACCAGAGCTCAAGAAGGTATAGAAGATTGTAAAGATCATGGAGGTCGAGGAATCAATTCTGTCATTTATGGAAGGAGTGCCTCAACATTCAAGATTATGAGAGGTAAATGCTTCAACTCCAGTGTTTGTGATAGGTAAAGGGGAGTTCTTAGGAGGCAAAAGATTCAAATCTATAGCTTGTTGGAGGCAAAGTTTTCAAGGCTAGCATTCTTAAGAGCTAAAGGCTTAAATGCTATATTTATTGAGAGGAAAAGGATTCAAGGATTCAAGTTTATGGGATGCAAAGGCTTCAACATGATGGAGATATAGCATCTAGAAGTGGAAGTGGAAGTGGAGTTGGTGCAATGGGTTTGGCAACACAAACACTATGGGTTCATCCACTAACCTTTAGTGAAGGCAAGTTAGATGGTACAAATTATATTCTTTTGAAGTTAAAGTATATGATTAGCCTTGATTCTTATGATCTTTTGGAGATGGTGAAAGGAAGTGACCAAAAGCCATAGCCTACCTTCAACCCATCATATCCTACTATGGCAATTCACCAAGAGACAAAGCTTCTACAAGCTTGGAAGGTAAGGAATGCAAATGCACTATATACTATAGTGAACAATTGTGTGGACTCTATTCTACATCTTATTCAGCATACATCCAAGGCAAGTGAGGGATGGAGTATATTAAGGAGTAACTACAAGGTAAGAAATTAAACATGCATTCAAAATTTAGAAAATAAATTGGAAGCATAGAAGTTTGCAAAAGGAGAGAAGGTTAAGGCATCCATTATTCAGATCAAGAATCCATGCAATGGAATGGCTTGTGAAGGGAAAGATGTTGGTGCAAGTACCAAGCCTACACATTTGGCTAGAGTTTATGTTCAACTAAATGAAGCTCCATGAGAACCATTACTATGAAGCCTTTATCTTTTACCATTTGAAGAATATTTGTAGCTACTACTAAACTTGTGGAGTTTGTTAGATTAAAAGCCATGACTTTATTTGGAGACAATATCTCCTAGATTAGAGGATCACCTTTAGTGAGAGCCAATGAAGAATTCAAATTCAAAATTCAAATGACTCATCTATAAAAGATTATTGAAAAAACTCACGTTATAGATCACTTCAATTCCGAGTTCTTGCTGATTACTTTGTAAGAGAATAAGGCTCACTTCATAGCATAAACTACTCGTTATCATTATACATTGATTATGATGCCAATGATCATGTACAACATTGTCTTTTAATACAATAGATGAATACTTTCATCTATGGTCTCTCTTTCATAGCTACTCAGAATAGTCATTTTGTACTGCTCCTATCTCAATCAATTCTTCACCATTTTCAATGTTCTATAGCTTGTTGGAATCAGCTCTAAGTCCTCTACATTCTCACAAATTTTGAAGATAATCCATTTAGCAAATTTGGAGAAAAGTGCATTGAAATACCCATTGGTCAAACTCTACAGAGGTCCTAAAAAATTGGGGGTAATGATTTGATTGCTAAATTTATTGCTTTGTGTAGAGTGCATCATTTTAAGTGATTCCACTTGGAATCATTAGCGCAGTACGCTAATTCGATATCTCCAAAAGGAATTTTTTTAATTTCTACTATATTGGAAGCACTGAGCTTAACAAACAGTAGGTGTGTGAACAAAAATAGAAGGTTTTCATTGATCCTTCAACTTGGAAGTAGTCTGTTTTGAATCAATCATTTCTCACATCATTTCCAAAGTACATATGGACTTATTTAGTGTCATTGGAAAGCTAAAAGGGCCTACAAATCAACTCTGAAGCAAAAAGGGGCTAGTACAAAGCAGGGATTGGTAGTACCTACTCATTTCTTGGAGTGTCCATCCATCTTTCCCAATAGTTGTATCACAACAAATCTAAGGTAAAATGGGAGATGGTTTTCCTTCTTTCATTGATAAATTGGACACGAACAACTATCAAGCATGGTCCTTGAGGATGAAGACATACTTGCAAGGAAGGAGCGTCTATGGATACATCTCAGGAGATGAGGAGATGCCCATTTTCAGAAGCAAAGGACAACCTACAAGAGACGAGCATAAAAGGCTCAATACATGGTGTGTCAAGGATGCATTAGCAAGGTCATACTTACTTAACTCAATTTTTTATTTTCTTCTTCCACACATTAGGAATTGTAAAACATCCCAAGAGACTTGGGAAACATTGTCTTCATACTTCTCTTCCAACACAAGGGCTAGGAAGAACCAATTGTGGATTGAGTTTACCACTCAAAGAAAGCAACCCAAGCAAGGCATCTCAGAGTATGTGACCAAAGTCAAAGATGTAGCTGATCAATTGGAAAGAATAGGAGGAGAAATTGAAGAGGAGCAGATTGTAAGACAAGTAATCAATGGTATAAAAGCAGATGACAAATGGGAGAGCTTCACAACTACCATGGACTTGAACATGGACATGGAGATTCCAGATCTTACCACACTCATGAGGCAACTCTTTACCCATGAAGCCAAGCTCAACAAGAATGGAGATTCATCAAGAGGTAATAATTCTTTTTCCCTATACAAAGATAAAAGTAAGTCTAAAGAGAAAGGAAAAAACAAGAAGATTGAGGATGAAGGAGCTACCTCCCAAGCTAACTATGCAAGGAGAGGTAGAACCTCAAGAGGAAGGGGCAGAGGAGGTAAGAAAGGTTAGGGGAGACCTTATAACTCCTCACCATGTAATATTTGTGGATTGTCAAATCATACAACATATGAGTGTTACAGGAACTTCAAGAATCAGAGAAGAAACCTTCTCTCCTGTGGCCAAAATGCCAACCATCAGGGTATTGGTAAGTGTGGTTGCATCAAAGAATTGGAACATGTATCAATTAAAAGGATGTAAAAAATGCATTTCTAAATGGTTGGATTTCAAAGGAGGTTTACACGTCTCAATCTCCTGGCTATGAGGACCCAAGCAAGGTAACATATGTATGTAAATTGAACAAAGCTCTTTACGGATTGAAGCAGGCACCTAGGGCATGGAATCATAGGTTGACTACATACCTTCTGGATCAAGGATTCATCATGAGTAAAGCAGATACTTCTTTGTTTTTTAAGAGGAGTAATTCAGAGGTAATATACCTATGTGTATATGTTGATGATATCATACTCACAGGTAATGATGCTAATGGCATCAAGCAGATTAAGAATCAAATGATGCAGGAGTTCAAAATTAGTGACCTTGGATCACTAAAGTATTTTCTTGGACTTGACTTAGTCTATACTAACTTTGGAATCTACATTACTCAAAGAAAGTATATACATGACATGTTAAAGAAGTTTCATTTGTAGGATGCCAAGGTAGCAAGCAATCTAATGGAGGTGAACCGAAAGGTAAGTGCTCATGAAGGTGATGTGCTTGAGAATATTGCAGGTTACCAAAGCATACTGTAAAGCTTGAATTATGCTACATTGACAAGGATTGATATTGCTTATGGAGTAAGTGTCTTGAGCCAATTTATGCACAAACCTAGGGCACCTCACTTGGAAGCTGCCAAAGAATTTTGAAGTACCTTAAGGGTACTCAAAATCAAGGATTATACTTTCCTTATACCTCAGATTTGGACATCAAGATATTTAGATGCAGATTGGGCAGGTTGCAAAGATGATAGAAGCAGTACCTCAGATTACCTATCTTTTGTAGGTAACAAACCTATATCATGGTCTTCAAAGAAATAACCTACTGTTGCTTTATCTTCTACAAAGGCTGAGTATAGAGGATTGGCTAATGCTACTCAAGAGGCCATATGGATCAGATTGTTATATACAGATTTGGGTTTGCTTACCAAATCTCCAATGATTTTTGGAGATAATACAAGCTCATTACATCTTGCAGCAAATCCTATTTATCATGGTAGGACCAAGCACATGAGGTCCACTATCATTATGTGAGAGAGAAGCTATTGAGCAAGGAAATTCAGTTAGCATATGCATCAACTAATATGCAATGTGCAGACCTATTGACTAAAGCATTAGATGGTACAAAACTTTGCAGGTTTAAGTCTATGATTGGGCTGCAAGATATTCAAGAAGATTGAAGAAGAAGATCAAGCCAAGATGTTTGGCTTGAGGGGGAGCTGTTGGTGCAAGTACCAAGCCTACACATTTGGCTAGAGTTTATGTGCAACTAAATGAAGCTCCATGAGAACAATTGCTATGAAGCCTTTATCTTTACCATTTCTAAAAGTCAATTCGACTTGGAAGAATATTTTTAGCTACCACTAAACTCGTGGAGTTTGTTAGATGAAAAGCCATGACTTTATTTGGAGAGAGTATCTCCTAGATTAGAGGATCACCTTTAGTGAGAGCCAATGAAGAATTCAAATTCAAAATTCAAATGACTCATCTTTAAAAGATGATTGAAAAAACTTGCGGTATAGATCACTTCCATTCTGAGTTTTTGCTGATTACTTTGTAAGAGAGTGAGGCTCACTTCATAGCCTAGATAACTCATTATCATTAGGCATTGATTATCATGCCAATGATCATGTACAACATTGTCTTTTAATACAATAGATCAATACTTTCATCTATGGTCTCTCTATCATAACTCCTCAGAACAGTCATTTTGTACTACTCATATCTTAGTCAATTCTTCACCATTTGAATGTTCTATAGCTTGTTGGAATCAGCTTGAAGTCCTCTATTCTCACAAATTTTGAAGATAATCCATTAAGCAGATTTGGAAAAAAGCGCGTCGAAGTACCCATTGGTCAAACTTTGCAGAGGTCCTAAAAAATCAAGGGTAATGATTTGATTGCTAAATTGATTGCTCTGTGTATAGTTCATCATTTTAAATGATTACACTTGGAATCATTAGCTCATTAAGCTCCTTTGATATCTCCAAAAGGAATTTTTCTAATTCCCACTGTACTGGAAGCACTGAGCTTAACAAGCAGCAGGTGTGTGAACAAAAATAGAAGGTTTTCATTGATCCTTCAACTTGGAAGTAGTCTGTTTTGAATGAATCATTTCTCACATCATTTCCAAATTACATAGGCACTTGTTTAGTGTCATTGGAAAGCTAAAAGGGCCTACAACTCAACTCTGAAGCAAAAAGGGCTGGTACAAAGCAGGGATTGGCAGTACCTACTCATTTCTTGGAGTGTCCATCCATCTTTCCCAAAAAAAAGAGAAGACTAGCAAGGGGCTATCCCGATGGTGTCCCCAAAATTCTTCACCAAAGTATGATGGAAGGGTAATAACTCTCAACACTCAGGTGAGACCTCAAGCTTTGATATTTGAGGATTTTTATTCAATATCAATGGAAGAGGATTCACAGCTTAAAGGCCAAGCGAGAACTAGCTATGGAGATGCTACATTCTCCATCGATGCATCAGGTAAAGGTGGTTCCTTGCAAGAGAACAAGGAATTACGACCACCACATGCTAGAGAGATGACTCTCCTCCCAACCAAATGCCTCTATATATAGCTCTCTCCAGGGGACCTCCTTCTTGGGCAGGTGGATACTAACCATCCATGTGTCGGCCATGTAAGTGCATGTGTGCCAAGTGTCCCAGTTAACTCAATTTAACTCAAGTGGATGCTTCTGGAAGGATCTAGAACTCTTTGGGCAAAATACTCTCCCCATGTCCCCATGGGAATTGAACCCAAGAAATCCTTCTTCACATGCTTGAGACTTAACCACTAAGCTAAGTGAATCACTTGTTCACAAGAGCACAAGACCTCCTAGTAAGTCTAAACTCAAGATCTTTGGTCATACACACGGATGACCAAACGGTGTCTGATTTCAGATCCGTCTGAATTAGTCGGATCCTTAGATCATAGAATTACTTTATTACATTCTTCCCCCCTTGGAAAAATATTTTCACCCTCGAAAATAGAGCTATATATCTACTATAGGCAACCCCCAAGCCTCATGTTCTAAAACTGGAAGAACATGGTCATGTTCTAAAAATGGAAGAACATGTCTCATCTTTGTGGTGGCATCCCTGCCCAAATGATTCTCGGCATGACTGGTGCATGGAATTAGTAACAAAGGTGGGATTCTTATCCCTCACAAGACTTTGAGAACTCTTGATTCACTTGAATTTGATTTGGAGCACTTAACATTTGCTTGTCTCAAACATCTAACTTGGATGTTTGTTCAATGGTTTACTCTTATTTAATAGTTAGTTGATTTTTTTCACCCGACTAGAGGACTACTTTGTCCTAATGAGTTTAGAAATCCTATGTAAATTGTAGGATAAAGTTTACCATTTTCTTTGAGTCAATCATACTATAACTTGACCACTTCAAATTCAAAATGAAAATTGTCCAACTTAGGACACGTTTCTCAAAGACTTTAGCTAAAAGTTCTTGGGAATTATCAATCTGTTGAGCAATTCCTATCTTCTCTATTCTAGAGTATACTGAACTCTAGGGAAATCATTTATGCTAAAACTTGAAGCAAACTCAAATGAATAAGTCAATCTTGAACTTATCATCTTTTGATGCTTTGAAAAGGTTCTTGTACAGAACATCTATCTAGGATGTTTAATTTAGTTTCCTGGTTCTATCCGGCTAACCCTTGACTTTTATGAAAAGAATCAGATATCATATCTAAGTCAAATCCAAAAGATTTGGAAAGAGAAAATAACTAAAACTCTGCTCAACCAATTCAAACTTTGAAGGTACATAAACTTGCTATGAGTCAAAGTCTAGATGACTCAGGACTTTAACCTCTCAAAGATATGTTTCAAGAGGGTATTGAAGCATTTTTTCTATCTTTAAGAGAAATAATTTGGATTCTCAAAAGGATTCAAAGAAAACTAAAAACATCATCCAATCGCAAGATTCTAGTGTGGTAACCAACATCAGTGTGTCGACCCATTGAAGTTCTAATGATGAGTTTTTACTCAAACAATGCTTCACTTGAGACTAAGTTTTGGTCATATTTAGTCTTTCAGACTCCTTATTGGGAATGCAATTCTTGTACATTTCTTTAAGCCCAAACATTGAATTTTACCAAGTTACACTTGGAACTTGATGCGTCACTTAGTCAATCTATCCTTATTTACAAGGTTCAGTTCAAAGTCAAAGTCTTAATCTTTCAAAAATTTATCAAGTATTTCTGAATCATCAACACTTTAGCTTGAAGTGTTTCAAGAAGATCTTGGAAGTTAGTTACTTTGTATCTTCTTACGAACTTGATCTTGAAGTATCTTGAGATCATTCTTTTATCCTCCTTGAATTAAAACTTATCCTTGGAAGTTTTAATTCCTGTGAAGATCAAATCTAACTTCAAGATCCAAACTAGGACGAAAAGATAATTATCATCCCACGGTTTGATGTC
Organism: Ceratopteris richardii; assembly: GCA_020310875.1. Taxonomy (NCBI): domain Eukaryota; kingdom Viridiplantae; phylum Streptophyta; class Polypodiopsida; order Polypodiales; family Pteridaceae; genus Ceratopteris; species Ceratopteris richardii. Next base: position 133,869,303 of record CM035415.1, on the reverse strand, counting down.
CCATACCATCTTTCCAACATCAATTTGAGTATAAAATCTGGTGTCCCATACCACCCTATTTTATATTCACATTACTATGTGGGTAATACTTATCCTAAAGTCTAAACGTATCTTGATAGAGTACCTTTTTACTTCAACTCTTTAAGAGAATTTGAAGTTTCAGGCATTACCTCTAACGTGATATTCTAGGTTTTGATCCCTTCACATGATCGTTTCACGATCTTGTGCTTTCCTTTGGGAACTTGAAAACCTATTGATGGAATATCGATTCTTGTTTACTAGGAGTTTCAAAAGAAAAGCCCACTATCATTCTAAGTTCTTGAATTTATCAAATTCAAGTCTAATTGGTTATACTTGACCAATTTGTAGCGACAAGAGCTTTTTACTTCTTGTCTTTAGATTCCTTTTTGACTGATGCTTTAGGTACCTATCCTTGCTAGGACTTTACATGAATCTCTCTACTTCTTAAGTCTTAAGCATCCACTCATGCTCTCTGGATTTGTACAAAAATCCCTTTATGGATAGGCAAAGATTTATGTTTTACCTTCCAAAGACTTAAGTACCGTCTTCACGGTTGCAGACTACATTCTTGGAATTTCTTCACTCTGTTCAGACTTGGAACAACTTACTCTTTTCACACTTTTCCATTGTATAAATGGAACTTGAATGAATAATTCCTAAAAGGAATTTTTTATTGCCAATGCTTGGGCAATCTATAAAGTAGTTCCAATCGCACATTCTTGGACTATCATGGCCAAGCTTGATCAAATCTGGTTGACCTTGCGACTAAAATAAAGACTTAGTCTTTATTATTAAGATCTCTTAAACTAACAAAAGCATCTTTTGTGCTTACCCATAGGCTTTTAGAGACCTTTCCCCTACTAATTTGAAGCATACACTAATGCCTCTCAGATTCCAAAGCTAAGAATCTTTGATATACCTTTAGGTTATATCACTATTTGGACTTAAGTACCCATACCAAAGGTTTGGGAGCTACTAGGAACTACTTGTTATAAAATTTACTTGAAAGTTTGCAGTCTCACATCTAAGGAGATTTTTCTTTCAAGAACTTTAGATTCCTTGTCAAGGAATCAAGTAATACTAATCCAATGATTTGTATTGGAATCCTTTTCTTTACTGAAATGATCTTCAAAAGGATTTCTTGAGTTCTGGACAGGACCAAGACTTAAGACTTTATTGCTTGTCGAAATGATATTTCCTTTTAATCCAAGGAAATAGTTAACCAGAATATTTTCTTTGTTGGCTTATCTTTTAGGAAGTAGCCTAATTCCTAAAGATTACTTTGATATATCTTTAGGAAAATACCTTGATTCCTAAAGATTACTTGGGTTTCTTATTTTGACCTCTAATTAGCTTAAACAAAACCAAGCATACTTTTCTCATACTCAGAAAAATGCTTAATACCAATGCAAGAGAATGAGGATTATGAGCACCACGTGCTAGAGAGATGAATCTCCTCCCAACCAAATGCCTCTATATATAGCTCTCTCCAGGGGACTGCCTTCTTGGGTAGGTGGATACTAACCATCCATGTGTCGGCCATGTAAGTGCATGTGCGCCAAGTGTCCTAGTTAACTCAATTTAACTCAAGTGGATGCTTCTAGAAGGATCTAGAGCTCTTTGGGCAAAATACTCTCCCCATGTCCGCATGGGAATTGAACCCAAGTCCTCCTCCTTCACATCCTTGAGACTTAACCACTAAGCTAAGTGAATCACTTGTTCACAAGAGCACAAGACATCCTAGTAAGTCTAAACTCGAGATCTTTGGTCATACAAACGGATGACCAAACGGTGTCTGATTTTAGATCCGTTTGAATCGGTAAGATCCTTAGATCATAGACTTACTTTATTACATTCCTCAACCAAAGCTAAGAGTGCAAAGAGTAGTAGTAAGAAGAAAACTTAAGGACAATGGTTCCATTGCAAAAGGAAGGGACAAACAATTGCGGATTGTCATGTCAAGAGGATAGAGTGAAGAGTATAAGGAGGAGACAATAAATGCAGTTGAAATGAAGTTAGTATGCTCCTCAACACAAGAAAAGTCAATTGTGGATTCATGGGTACTAGAAAACAGTGCATCGGACCACATGGCCAATGAGAGATGTCACTCTAGTTCTATGCAACCTCAACAAGAACCCATCACAGTGATAGGGACAATATGAAAGGAGACGCAAAAGCAATGTATTTTTCTTCACCACTTATCTACAATGACTGGAATGAAGGAACCCTGTATAACTTGTATGATGGGCAAGCCACACAAAGAGACATTCCCACAAGAAAGCAAGAGTGGTTCAAAGGTTCATCTAGTGTTGGTATATGCTAACTTGTGTGGTAAGATGTCTATGGAGGCCTTGGGGGGATTTTTTACCTTGTGATCGTCAGTGATTATAGCAAGAAGATGTGGATGTACTTTTTTCATGATAAGGATCAAGCTTTCAACAAGATTTAAGAACAACCAAAACTTGTTGAAAATGAACCAAGGAAAATTGTGAAGAAGCTTGGAATAAGAGGTGACTGTGAGCTCCACTTAGAGGATTTGGAAGGTTTTTGCAAGGATAAAGAGATAAAGCATCAATCAGTGACACCTCACACATCACATGAACATGAATTTATGGAATGCAAGAGTCACACCATTGTTGAGATAACAATGTATATCAGGGAAGGCATGGGCTTTCCTAATCAAATAAAAAAGAGGCATCATGAATCTTACAATCCATTTCTCCCACACTTTCGAATTTTTGAGAGTGTGTAATATGCTCTTGTCCCATGTAAAAGGAAGAACAAGTTGGAACCAAAAAGCAAGAGATGCATCTTCTTAGGTCATAGTGAAAAGCAAAGGGCTTTCACATTGTATGACTACACGAAAAAGAAGATCAAAGGGAACCGTGATGTGGTGTCTATAGAGAAGCCACATGCAGTGGAGGAAAAGAAAGGAGCCTCCATTTTATCATCAAACAAAGGATTAATTCACTATGTACCTAGCCCAAGAGTCATCCCTACCTATGAACAAGAGGAAGCATCATAATGAGATGATGAGAAGAGAGTTTACCAACCTAAAATCACCCAAACAGATTGGTTGTTGCTAAAATAGGTGAAGAAGAAGCTCTATGGTTAGAGTAATCCTAAGGCAACAACTATTGAAGAGAAGATAGAAGGACCAAGGAGATCACAGAGAATAGAGGGGCACAAGTGGGCTTCTACTCACATAGTCAGCATGGTCATGATGGTTGAGATTATGAAGGAAGTAATGAAGCAAATAGTTGAATATGAAGCACTTGTATACCTAGCATGGACAGAGGTTATGCAAGCCAATTATGACAACTTAGTGAAGAACGAAGCATGGGAGGTCACTAGCACCAAGCCGGTCTGGCAAGAAAAGGACATGATAGAAGGAATCTTGGAATGCCATTGCTTACAGCCCAAATGAAGCAGAAAGTTTTGAATTTTTAAATGTTGAACTCAAGGAGGGGCTACATGTGTCTCAATCACCAAGGTTTGAGGCTCCACATTCAAAGAAAATATTATGTAAGCCAAAGAAGGCATGGCATGTGATGAAACAAGCCCTAAGATCATTGTACCGATAGATAGACATGGGGAGCTACATGAAGGTCTTTGGTAGTCTTATCTACTTATGGAGTATACAAAGATATCAATTTTGTAGTCAGACTTTTGAGAAGGCTTGGGAATAGAACTCATGAAGGACATTCAAGAGTTGGCAAGCAAGTACACTTGAGAGGCATTGTGGAAATAGTCTACTCTCCACCCAAGACTAGTGCAATAGGTACCTTCACAAAGTGCTTACAAACTATTTACTCCAGATACATCTTCAAAGACTTTGCATTTGGCCAATGAGGTAGTTCAGCTTGAGGTGGACATTGAGGGGGGGTGTTAGACATGGTCAATGCTCCACCCTCATGGAGGACTTGGCATCACACCAAAAAGGAATTTCACCTTCAGGTGGACATTGAGGGGGGTATTAGATATGCTCAATGCCTCACCCTTATGTAGCACCACCATTGTTCCATGACACTATTTTGTAAGGCCCCCATTACAAGGAGAAGCCATGTGAGCATGTTGGAAATTGGTAGGTTCTAGACTTTGAGGTCAGATGAGGTCTAGAGTAGACCGTGGATGGATAGTTAGGTAGATCACTTCTAGCCCATTGGATTTGGGATTTATCCTATGTGAGGATCAACCTAAATCAAGGGCTAGAAACAAAAATAGTTTCCTTTACTTGGGGAATGGTCTATTTGATGTGGACCATTGGATCTAGACTTGATCCTAACTATGGATTAAGCAAGATCAAGGGCTACAAACAAACGGTTGTTGATCCTACCTTTCTATCATTGAATTTATTCCATAGATCAATGGTGGAGATTAGTTTTGGCATGGATCAAGCTACTACGCCCCTAGAACATGGGTAGTCCAACTTAGGCTTGGAGGACCTCATAAGAATGGTCCCCTTCCCATGTAGAATCATAGTTTGTGGTGTTTGGAACCATTAGAGTGTCCAACTTAGTACCCATTGTGTTGGCCTATAGCCCTTCACCTAGCTTCTATCTAGATCACCATCTAAGCTCCATATAGGGAGTGCATGGGTGGATAGAACCATTTATATCCTATGTAGTGTATTTGAGTTGAATTGAGTTGATTTCATCTTCTAATAATCTTGAGTCCACTTTCCATTATAAACACATCTCCTGTGTGATTCCCAAGAGTAGCAATATCTCTCTTTCTTCCTAACCTTGATCCTATACATGTGTTGTGGTAAATTCTACATGGTATTGGAGTTGCACCACTATTCCATAATTTATTTTTTCTTACAAGGACATTATTCAAATGTGTTCAATATCTCTTTTGACAAAGGAAAGGAGGTAAAGAAATGGGTCGAGATGGAACCAAGGGATTTGATTCTAATGTTAGATGAATTAAAGAGTCTCGATAGGGAGTAATGATCAAACAACACAATGACGTCACACACACTTACCTATGAATCTACTAATCACCTCAAGAGGTCTTGTGAGACACAACATCTATCGAAGTGTGCCTTTGTAAGGACGAGACCATGATTAGATAAGCTAAAGAAATGCAAATTTTTTTACCTCCACAAGGTGGTCCCATTCCATCCTTTCTTCCATTTGTCATTAGACCTCTCTACCTAAGTGAGAGTTGAATCCCCATAGTGTAGACGATCTTATATTCACTTTTTAGGGATTGATCCAACCTTGTGAAGGTTGCTTGCCGTTGACATTATTTCCACCCCACTTCTACCACTTCTAGAAGTAAGGGAATTGAGGGACCTCTAAGTCACCTCTTGTACCTTTATTGACTTTGTTGTTTTTGAGTCGGACAACGAGCTGTCTTGGTCCTTTTAATTTCTTTCAGGTACGTCTGCAAGACTGCATCTTTCGTCCCGGTTCGCTGGCTTAGTGGTTGGGCCTCTCGTCTCTTGAGGCGGGGGCGAGGGTTCAACCCCTGGCAGCAACATGTAGGGACATATAAATCCCAGGAACTGATGTATATGGCTGTTGGCCATCGTTTGACCATCTCCGCTATAGTTGTGACCGCTGTCTAACCCAGTTGTAAAACCCCTGCTCTTGTGGGATAAGGGGGGTCCCATGGGTACTATGCCCTTCCTTGTACAGTTGTAATTTCAAAGTTAAAGTCCGGGGGAGTAGGCCTCGGCCGAACCTCCATTTTTAAAAAAGACTGCATCTTTCCATTTCAAAACCAATAATATTCCACGACTTCGAAAGCTGTGTGACTCGTGTGTCGTGAGTTGTGAGAACTTGCTGCTTACAATGTCGTTTATGTCCCTAGTCATCTCATTTCCATTTCCACGATTCTGGACTGTCTGTGGAGAGAACCGCTCAGGGAATTCGCAAGAAAATTCTACCGAACTTGCTTCTTACAATGTCCTTTATGTCCCCAGTCATTTCCATATATTTGGAATGTCTGAGAAAAGAGGCACGCAGGGAATTCGCAAGAAAATTCTAGTCTGTAGTAAACAGGATTTCGCATTGGAACCATGCAGGCATTCTAGTAAAGAACAAGCGGACAGAAAGAAACTTTAACGAGCACCTATTTTTCATGCATTCGGTTGTTCCAGGGATCGAGAATGCCTGCCAGCTTGGAGGAAGATTAACGCGGGAAGCAGTGTACAATCTCGTGCGGAGCTGCATCTTACAGAACGATGTCTTTACAGCCAAATATGTTCATGCTCTGATAGTAAGCTCTCGCCCATTGGAAGCTTCCATTGGTGATCAACTTGTTCGTTTTTTCGCTTCCTCTGCTTGTTTGGCTGAAGCCAGAGATGTCTTTTACAGCATATCAGTGCCTAGTGTGCATACATGGCATACCATTATTTCAGCTCATTCTGTGTGTGGAAGGAAGATGGAAGCCTTAAGCCTGTACTGTCGAATGCGACAACAGGCATTCGTGGTGCCCAATTCCTACATATTCTCATGTGTTCTGAAGGTTTGTAGCGGTTTACAGGATCTGTATCAGGGAGCTGCTGTACACTTTGACGTGGTCTGTACGAGCCTTGAGGGAGATAAGATTGTTGGAACTGCTCTTGTCGATTTTTATTGTAAATGCAACCACATAGAAGAGGCAGCCAATGTCTTTGGAAACATTAAGGGTCCCAATATTATTTCATGGAACGCTTTACTCACAGGATTTGTGCAGAATCAACAGTGGCACCTTGTCATCGAGTTTTATGGAAGATTGCAAAAGAAGGGGCTCAAACCAGACCAGGTGACTTTCCTGTGCATCATCAAAGCTTGGAGTGCTTCACGGTCCATCAACAGCTGCAACCTCTTGTATGAGCAAATAAAAGAGAATGGTCTTTCTTCCAATGTCGTTATTGGCAATGCTCTTGTCAATATGTATGTTAAATGTGGGGAGCTTAAGAGAGCAAATGAAGTTTTTGAAGCTCTACAGATTAGGGATGTGATTTCCTGGAGTTCCATTATTGCAGGCTATGCCCAACATGGGCATGGCTTAGCAGCATTGAGCCTCTTTAATACAATGCAAGAGCAAGGGATACAACCAGAGAAGGTAACATTTTTACATGTTTTTAAAGCTTGCAGTTTGTTAGGATCGAGTAGACATAGTAGACTTATGCATGATCAGTTTCTAAGGCATGGAATCAAATTAGATGCAATGATAGGAAACACTATTGTAGACATGTATGCCAAATGTGGCAGCCTTGACGAGGCACAAAAGCTTTTTGAGTGTCTACCTAGTAGGACTATAGTGTCTTGGAATGTTATCCTTACAAGCTATAGCCAACAGGGCCTTGGTCATTTAGCATTTGAACATTTTGAGAAGATGCAACAGGAGGGAGTGAAACCAACTCTAGTAACTTTTTCATGCATCTTGAAGGTGTGTGCAAGCATGGAAACATCAAGATTAGGTGAAATTGTGCATGATAAAACTATTAGAGAGCATGTAGAACAAGATAATGCTGTTGGTAATGCACTCATTGACATGTATGGGAAATGTGGAAGAATAGATTCTGCATTCAGAGTCTTCTCCCATATGTCAAGTGTTGATGTTGTATCTTGGGGTGCCCTAATTGCAGGTTATACAAAGCAAGAGAATTGCACCATGGCCTTAATTTCCTTTCAAAGGATGCTAGAGAAGAAAGTGGAGCCTGATTCAGTTATAATTACTTTGGTCTTGAAAGCTTGTGGTGGCATGGGTGTTCTGAAATGGGGTAAGTTTATATATGATTTCATCATCAAAAGAAGACTAGAGGCAGATTTGGTAGTTGGGAACTCTCTGATTGACATGTACGCAAGGTGTGGAAGCCTTCTCGAGGCAGAAGAAATTTTCGATAGACTAAAAATAAAAAATGTCGTGTCATGGAATGCCTTAATTGCAGGCTATGCACAGGAAGGCTACCTTAAACAAGCTATGGAATGTTTCAAAAGCATGCAGCAACTATGCATTGAACCAACCACCCAGACATTTACTAGTATCTTGGCTGCATGCACACATGCAGGGGTCAAAGATGGATACTGTTGTCTCAGAGGCATGTTGAGTGATCATGGGGTTTTACCTAATATTGAGCACTTGAACTGCATAGTTGATCTTATTGCTCGTGCAGGAAATGTTGAAGATGCAGAAGGGCTGTTGAATAGCATGCCATCTGTGCCCAATATTAGTGGATGGATGTGTTTGCTTACTTCATGCCTAATGTTTGGCAATGTTGAGCTTGGAAAAAGGTCATTTGACCAAGTTATCAGACTAGAGAACGACAGCTCTGCTGGCTATATCCTTATGCTGAATATCTATGCTAATGCACAGATGTGGGATGAGGTTCTCAAATTGCACCAATCAAGGAGCATCCACACTAAACATAAAAAGCCAGGTCAAGCCTTTGTAGAAGTGAATTGTACTTTATACGAGTTTACAGCAGGAGATCTTATTTATTTCAAAGATTTGGATATATATACGAAGATTCAAAAGATAGCTAGGTTTTCGAAAGATAATGGCTTCGTGCCTCATGCTGAAATGGTATTTGAATCTACATTTGACAAGAATGATGACAACATGAAAACCTCTGAAATACCAAATCAATTGTAGGTTGATCAGTATAATGTGATTATTTTCTCAACAACATTATACAGATATACACATAAAAGCATAGATAACTCTGTAAAGATGAAGAATGGACAAGGAAATCATAGATATACCTAACTATTTTCAATTCCTTAAGGATATGGTCATACATCCTCAAACAAATAAAGATGTGTTATGTACTATTTTTGGACTTGCGGTTTTGTCAACTCAAGTTTTTTTTCCTTTCGTAGTCATTTGCCAAAAAATAACAAACAGAATATGTATGCCACCTTGACTTAGGTGTCCAGTGCCATATAGACATTCCAAGCTTGGAAAAAAACCTTCTAAAGAGGGGAAAAGGTATCCGGCAGTTCTAAGTGTGTTCACACACATCAATACCAAAATATATCAACAAATCCCCCTTGGGAGTGATGCGGTGAACAAGGAGCTTGCACTCAAGCATAAGGAAGTGTCAAGCTATGTGGAAAAAGATCAATCCACAAAAGGAAGCGAGCCCAAAGCTTTGTGAAAAGCTTTAAACTTCTCCCTAGGTAGAGCCTTTGTAAAAAGGTCTGCAACGTTATCCTGTGTGGACACATATGCCAGACTGATCTCTCGAGTAGAGAACCTCTCTCTGGCATAACGATAGTGCACCTCAATGTGCCTTGTACGAGCATGGAACACAAGGTTCCTCATAACCTTCATGTATTTGTATGTTCTCCTATGTACACATTCACCTTAGTGTCCCTATCTTGTTAGATCTTTGTGGCATGTTGGGGGCATCCAGATGCTATCCTATGGCTTGTATATGGCAAAAGAAGACATAACTATATATGAAAAGTATTGTTCTTTGCAAATTGTACAGTTATGGTCCTATTTACTGAAATTTGAATAAATCAAAAGTACACACTTTCATGTTCTTAGCAGTTGACACAAAAAACAAAGTAGATAGGATCATTCAGTTTTCCACCTCATTTTCATTGTAAGCCATTGGTGAGACAATAAAGATGTCTTCACACATCACTTGAACCTCGAGTCCAAGGCTTGTTAGGCTGTTGGGATAACATTATTGCAATTTCCGTATCACTGTATTTCAGCATGATAATGTAATTCCGATGAACAGTCCTGACCAAAAAGGCAGGACCATATGATGTAACTTTTCACTTATAAATGAAAAGATGTTTTGGGCCTGCTAAGGGAGAGACGATCAGACTATGTCAGAGTGTCTAACTAGCGGTGCTTCAACACATTGTTCTGTACATATCCTGGGTATTCTGGTTATCTAATTGTCTGTGTATATCGAAGATAGTAGGATATAACTCAGTGTTTAAGTATCTGTTGGAATCCCGGAAAGTCTGTGTAATTGAAAGTGTGACACAAAGTAATCGAATTAATTTGACAATGAGGAAACTTTGTACTGCTTTGTCCGATTAAGATTGTCACGATCCGATGATACTGGATATTGTGTAATTCAGTATTGTGATCAGTTTACCGTAATCTGATGTGTCTATATGTGTGTATATTTGTGATTTAAAGATTATTGTGATTGTCTGACTCATAGCGTTGATTCATGTATGTATGTGCCTATAATGTATGTGATTTAAAAACTTCTATGATTGTCTGAATCATAGCTTTGATTATTACTTCATAATAGTATGTGTATATGTGTGATTATGTCTTTGATTATTACTTCATAATAGTATGTGTATATGTGTGATTATGTCTGTGTAATAGTGTGTGTGCGTATGTGTGTCCATGTTCATGTCCGTGTTCCGTTTTTGTGAACTAACAATAAACGTGATATGAATGCAAGGTGTTCTCGTTCAAGAAGACGACCAAATTGTTAAGATGCTCAAGTACATTGATACTTTGTAAGCGTAGCTTATTTAGAGTTATACAAAGAAACACTAAACAAAATAAATCTTTTCTCGGCAGACAACGGGTCTAACTCTAAACTTGGCACTGAAATTGGCGTACATCCCATGTGTCAATACCTTTTATTGTAGAAACTCGAATTAAGCTATATGTTTATACAACAAAAGATTTAAGCAGTATTGCCAACTATGGATTTTGGACCTTGTAGCTCTGCTATGAAACCCATTCTTCACATTGCGTTAAGTTTCAAATTCAATATTGGTATGTTCTTGAAGCTTCTAAAATTGTAATAATTTTGATACATATTCTTCAAAATAGGTAAAGACGGAAAAGCTCATATATGTAAGAATTAAGTAGTGAACTCAAAACATCAAATAGAGGCATCATGCATCGTTCCATATGTCTTAAGTTCAAACGTTGATGAATGGATAACTTTTGTAAGCATTTTATGGGAAACAAAAAACGACCTTCGAAGATTATAAAACCTTCGAAGAGATAACTCATAATTAGAATGAATATATTGTGGAAATCTTACAAAGTAGATAATTGGTCATTCATCAGACGTCATTCCTTTCATTCAATGTTTTCAAAACTCTTCCATATTTGTTTACAATAATTTTGATTTGAAAACATTGAATGAAAGGAAATGCTTCTAAGAGGATGTCAAGATGAGCCTACGGAGATAGCTGGACCACCAAAATTTGATGGACTTCTTCCTGCTACAAAGCTTGCCCCCACAAACACTAATGTCTGCATGTACTTCAATCCTCTCTGCCCTCAATTGTCATGAACAATCCTCCAGTTAGGAACCCTATCTTCTGTTGTGTTAACTTATTCTTGTTTGTTTCCAAGTACATATTTCAATAAAAAATTTCTTCATCAACTCTTTTCAACCAAGTACTTTTTACTTTCATAAGAAATCAAAATGGTTCAAATTTTTATATTATGTTAATGTTGAAATTCCCAAAGTGCACCTTTAGATTTAGCTTGAGAATAATATAGAGATGTAAATCCTGACGATATTAACCCCTACTGAACCTCCACATCATCCTCAATGGGCCAATTATGAAACCATAAGGGCATATTTGTTATCATAAATTTAAACCCAAAATTTTTGTTAAATCATGTTCAATGTATGCGAATGAAATTTGTTTTTCCTCATATATGAAAATTTCAATCAAGTTTAGACTATCAACCTTTTCGTTCAACATAGTCCTCATAGTAAGTTGAAAATTCAATCATAAATTTGGATAGACTTTCAAGTAAAAAATATCCTCATTCATTCTTTCAAATGGAAACATCATTTCATATAAACATTTGCATGCAATGCACTTAATTAAATTTAAGAAACTCATCTAATTCTACTCATGCATAAATCCACCTTATGTTGTTAATGTGAATAAATAAGTGGAAGTGATTTTGAAACCACAACCAATTTCTTCATGTATTTTCTTCATATATTCTTCAAAACATGTTTTCTTCATCAGTAAGAATTAATGTACTAGATCATAATTTTGTAACTTCTACTATGTTTAGGTGGGAAGGAAGTATAAAATTTTGTTTGTCGATTCTTCATAATATTTGCAACTTTTTGTTTATGGAGGAAAATCTTAACCTCCATCAATGCAAAAGATCTAGAAGAATGCATAGGCAAGAACTAAGAACTCAATCAGATATGCTTCTCATGCACAAACACGCTCCTATTTGTATAAAACAAATCAATTTTTTACTTTAACTTCAAATTCAAATTATTCCATATTTGCTTGGCCTCATGCATAATGATTTTGAGTAGAAATTCAAGCAAATGTATTCCTATTCAAGTTAAATATGTTTCACTTTTCAAATTTGAATTATCTTTAGCTTAGTTTTTTGAATTTAGAAAAAATGAATGCAAAATCATGCAGTTGCAATAAAAACATAAATACATAACAACAAATAAAGAAACAAAGATCATGTGATCATGATGGTCCATCTTCAAGCATGTCTTTTTCTATCTCGTGCTCATTTGCATTTCTTTTCTTAAACAATTTAATTCTCTTTCCTACAATCAAGTTCTTTAGTGGAGTTCCATCTAATTCTTGCAAAGCATAAGTTCCATTATCATGTACTTTCAAAACAACATAAGGTCCAAATAATCTATGTGTCATATTGGAAATTGAAAGTACCATTGTAGATCAAAACCCAATCATCTTCATTCTTTCAATATCATAACTTCATCAAGCATATTTTTCCCTTGTTCAAGTTGTTTAATTCTTAAAATCAATAATTCATTAGTATAAAAATTCACAAATGCTAATTAGGATCATATCGACGCTCATCTGCACCATCGGTATGACTGTTAGAAGATGCTTGGAAAAACATTAAAAATTTGATGTCGGAATAGGCTCTGGAATAATGATCTGAATAGGCACAGGTATAATTTTTGGTATAGTCGTCGGTATTGCACAGGCACATACCCTTTCTCCAACCACTGTATGAACAATTATACAAGCACCTATTTCAATGTTGTGTTTTATAAACCGAAAGCCGACTCCCTTGTTTTTAACTTGAAAGTTGACTCCCCTACTTTTTCACTCAAATACGTGTGCATACCTCCCCTCCATCTCACCTGCACTCTACCCCTCCCCCCCCTTTTGCTTCTCGCCTCTCCCCTCACACACATCCATCCTCCTTCCCCTCCCTCCCCCCCCCCCCCCCAACACACACACACACACACATATCTCTCTCTCTTCACAAACACCCACACACATCTCTCTCTCTCTCTCTCCACACACACACATCTCTCTCTCTCTCTCCACACACACACATCTCTCTCTCTCTCACACTCTCTCTCTCTTGCATCTTGGTAAGTGATGCACTCCCTCACTCTCCCTCTCTTTCCCTCTCTATTCCTTATTGGTTTTAGGTTTTGCTAATTTTGATTTCATTTTGTTTTGCCATAACATTTTGGGAGCAGTTTTTTGTTTGACAAGAGGCGACGTTGATTGTGCACGTGTGACGAGTGTTCTAGAGTTACATCGATGTGAGTGATCTACATCCATGCATGTACTATTTTGTTCTTTATTAGAGAGAGAGAGATAGAATGAGCGAGAGAAAGATAGAGAGATTGAGAGAGAGAGAGAGAGAGAGAGAGAGAGAGAGAGAGAGAGAGAGAGAGAGAGAGAGAGAGAGAGAGAGAGAGAGAGAGAGAGAGAGAGAGAGAGAGAGAGAGAGAGAGAGAGAGAGAGAGAGAGAGAGAGAGAGAGAGAGAGAGAGAGAGAGAGAGAGAGAGAGAGAGAGAGAGAGAGAGAGAGAGAGAGAGAGAGAGAGAGAGAGAGAGAGAGAGAGAGAGAGAGCCACTGGGCATTCCTTCAATTCCTACTCAATGGGAAGACTTTCAATGTCCACAATCTGAGGGCTGGTGCCTGCTTGGGAGCTAGTTCCTGCAGCCTCGACCATACTGAAGGGAATAGTCACCGGTTCTATGAGAATATACAAATGAATGTTAACATTGCAAATGGACACCAAGTGGTCATGTGTCCACGTTACAACATTAACATGAGGTTTTAGTGATATGTTAGTTAGTCAGTGAGTGCTCGGTGATTGTGGGTGTGGTTAGTGGATGGATTGTCCTAAGAGCTAAATGGAAAGATGCAGTGTGAGAATGATGCAGTTAGTAGGTGGCGGTGAATTTACAAATGGGGTCGGGGGGTTTGTTACACGCTTTGGGCTGCCAAACAAACAGAATGGCTGTTGGTCTTGATTTTGTGGAGACTCTGGAGGGCTTTATAAGAGTGTCTGCTTGGAAATGAGGCTTTTTAGGGACCCATTTACAAGTGATTCTACTTGTGCTCATGGGAGAATATGTGTTTGTGCGTGATGTATAAGAATGGGTATCAGATGTTCGAATGAGTGAACCATGTTGTACAGGGTGTGGCCTCGGTGTAGCTATTTGAGCCCGCAAACAAGCCTTAGGCACCCAAACTTGTCGTGATTGTGGGCTAGCCTTCATTGACTTCTTGGGTACCCAGATAAACCTCACTTTCACAGAAGAATTTTTGGACGACTTCTTATTAGTGTCGTGTTGTCGATCACTAATAGGAAGTTGAGCCAGTTGTTGTGGCTTGACCGAAATAGGATGCTCTCCCTTCCGCACCCACATTTGTTTTGATGGTTGTGACACCGTGCTTCACACTTTCTTTTGGCTTCGAGCATAGGTAGTCTGCTTTTGCTGCTTTCTATATGCCTCTGATTGCTGCATCCCGATGGCTTTTTTTGGAAAAGAAGGGAGTTCCATTGTATCCTTGACTTCTTTGTTGAGATAATCGTCCCTCTGCATCACATAGTTTTGGACAAGAATAGCATGGTCATCTTCAGGTGTACCCCTAGAAGGACCAGGAGTGTGTGCCTTTCCTAGTTCCTTGAGTGCTCCATTGTCTAATTCAACTGTAATTCGACTCTAATTTACCCATACCTGAAGAAGTCCACTTCTTAGGTTTAGGTTGACTGCATGATCATAGATCCAGTCTTGACCCAAGACAAGAGGTTCAGTGAGATCCTCATCTTGACACACTAGTACTTTAACTATCATTAAAACATCTTGAATATAGAGGGGAAGTTCCACCTCGCCCATGCAAGGGGTTTCCACGCCTCCCAATCCTATGAGATATGCTTCTATAGGATTGACATTTAATTTTAACTCTCCACAGTAAGAGAGTTTAACGGCACTAGTGGCTGCACCTGAGTCAATCAAGGTCCGTACAGTCCTTGCACTCTTTCCTTGTCCTATCTCCAAGGTTACAAAAGGACGTCGGTCAACTATTCTATGGGGGCTTACACTTGAGACTTCACACATAGCCATATGATATCCTGGGTCTGCATAGTTATCTGTCCTAGGGTGATCTCGTCCTTGTCTTCTCATCTTCATTTTTCTGATGCGTTCCAAGGCTTTTGCCTGTGCTTCTTCTCGAACTCGTTTTTCCTCTTCTTTACGTTTCTTGGCAGTGTTGAGTCGATTGAGCATTTCCTCAGTGAGGGGTTCTTGATATAGTTTGACTCTGCATCCACTTATGTAACTAGGGAGAACATCTCCTTCGAGTGTGGCTAATTGGACTGCTCCACTAGTCGATCCTATTTATGATCATAGGTCCATAGCCTCTCTTCTCTAATTTTCTCGCATGTTGTTTCAGGGTATACACCAAAACTAAGTCTCCGGCCTTCAATCCTTTATCCTTAACATGGGCATCAAAGTACGCCTTCTGTCGTTTTTTAGCTGCATATATTCCTGCGGCAACCCTTAGTCTTGTTTCTCCTAATCGCTCAAGGTCAAAGATCCTAGAGGAAAGCTCATGGCCCATCCACTCATGCTCCTGTGCCACCTTTAGTGTAGGTATCAAGAAGTCCAATGGTAGCACTGCATTTTGGCCAAACACCATCTGAAAAGGAGTGGCTTGGAGTACCATTTTATAGGCAACTCGATATGCCCAAGCAACATGGTGTAGCTGTTTGTCCCAATCAGAGCGTTTATTATTCACCAATTTAGTCAACACATTGCATAGAATCTTATTCGTGCTTTCGGCTTGCCCATTAGCTTGTGGGTGATAGGGGGCAAACTTCTTGTGTATTACCAAAAACTCTTGGAGCAAATTCTCAATAACTTCATTCAAGAAGTGAGTCCCTCTATCACTAACTAGCTCTATAGGTAGCCCGTATCTAGTGAACACATTCACAAATAAGAACTTAGCGGTCGTCTGAGCATCATTCTTTGTCGTAGCTTTTACCTCTACCCACTTGGTTAGATAGTCTGTGGCCACAATGATATATTCAGCATGTGAACCCTTAGCTGGGGGATTAATCAGACCAACAAAGTCTATTCCCCACTTAGAGAATGCACGTCCACCCATCATAGGTTTCAGTGGCATCTCATCTTTGCGTATAGGATACTGAGTTCGCTGACAGACATCATACCTCTTCACATAGATATGTGCATCCATGTGAAGGGTAGGCCACCACAAGCTGGCAAATAGAATGGATTTAATCACCCAATCTGGTCCAAAATGTCCTCCTACTACACCTTGGTGAGTAGTTTCCAAAATCTTAAGATATTCACTCTCATGGACACATAATCTAAGGTAACCGTCTTTACCACGCTTGTATAAATTATCACCAATAAGTGAGTAGTCTAGGGCTTCTTGTTCCAAACTTCTTTGTCTGGCCAATGTCATATCTCGAGGGAATGTTCTCGTCCTCAAGAAGGCTACTAATGGTTCACTCCAATCTGGCACTATGGACACTTGATAAAGAGTGGCATGTTCCACAGGTGGTTTAGTGCAGCAGATTGGGCATTCCTTGCACAACTTTTGGACATCAGCTTCCATAGTCGGCCAATGCACTCCGAGTCTCCTTAGTGTCTGTAGGGTTCGTTGCTTTGAGTAGTGTTTCTCTAATGCACCTACATGTGCTAATTGCAACCATTTAGCGTACTCATCCTCTTCCACACAACAAGCCAAGATCCCTTGATCTGTATGCTTGTACATACTTCGTGCCATGATGTGGTACTTTAAGTCCTTTACTACCTCTCTATCTTTTGTGTTTATGACTGGGTGATTAGGCCCGTATGTCAATACTGGTGCTAAGGTCTTAGCCCATTGGGGTACAACTTCCAAATTAAATAAGTAAGCGTCAAGAAGGTCATCTGATACTCCTTGTGGGGCTTCTTCGGATGTGAGTCTTGAGAGGTGGTCCGCTCTCAAGTGAGTCTTCCCTTTCCTCACCACAACTTCAAAGTCTTATTCCATTAGTAAGAGAAACCATCTCACTAATCTACCGGTATTGCATGGCTTGTTTACCAAGTACAACAGTGCTTGATGATCAGTAAAAAAATTTAAACTTGTTTGCAAGCAAATAGTGTCTAAGCGTTTTAACTGCATATACCATGCCTAATCCTTCTCGTTCAGTGGTAGTGTAGTTTCGTTCAGCTGCATTCAATTGTCTACTAGCATAGGCAATTGGAAGATCCATGTTACCTTCACCAGTAGGTTGTGCAAGCACACAACCAATAGCATAATTGGATGCATCCACATGAACATGAAAGGGCTTATTCCAATCTGGTGTGGTCAAGATTGGTGCTGAACACAATCTTCTTTTGAGTTAGTTGAAGGAATTCTCACATTCATCAGTCCACTCAAGGTTGGTCAAAAGTTCGTACAGTGGCTTGGCAATGATGGCGTACATGTGTATAAAGCGTCGGTAATAACCACAATGCCCCATGAAAGCTTGTACTTCCTTGACATTCTTTGGCCTAGGTAACTTTGCTATGGCTCTTACTTTCTCTTCATCAGTGGATATGCCATTCTTTGACACTATGTGTCCTAGAATCTTGCCTTGCCTGACCATGAAAACACACTTTTTTGGGTTCAGGCAGACTTGATATTCTCTACATTTGTCAAAGATTTGCCTGAGTTCTGGTATATGTGTCTGTCTAATGTTGGAATGAGCACAAAGATCATCAACATAGACCTCGAAATTCTTCCTCAAGAACTCTTTAAAGACATGACACATCAGTCTCTAGAAGGTAGTGGGAGCATTGGTAAGCCCAAATGGCATTACTCGAAAAGCAAATATGCCCCATTCTATGGCAAAAGCCGTCTTATGCTAGTCTTCTGGTGCAATGGCTACTTGATTGTAGCCTGAAAATCCATCAAGGAAGTTGTACACTTCCTTGCCTGCTACTCTTTCTAGTAGATGCTCAGTGATAGGAAGCGGATAATTATCTCTAATGGTGGCTGTATTAACCTTCTTCAAGTTGATGCACACACGTAATTTGCCATTCTTCTTAGGCACCACTACAATGGGGGATACCCACTCAGTGTGCTCAATTTCATAGATAAATCCAGCTTCTACTAGACGATCTATCTCTTCTTTGATCTTGGCAGCATAATTATCATTGTATGTGTATGGCTTTTGCTTAGAAGGTTTGGCATCTGAGGTCATGGGGATAGTGTGTGAGCATATGTCTGGGTCTACACCTTTCAAATCCTTGTAACTCCAAGCAAATACATCTCTGTATTCTCTTAGCAAGGCTATCAATTCGCGCTCTTCTTCTTCTGTCAGGTCATGTCCTATGTACGTGCATCTCTCCTCTCCTCCTTCTAGGGCTACCACTATTTTCTTGGTGGTTTCTTTGTTATCATAGGCCTCTCCTGATTGTGCCTCGCGTTTAGGCATTCTTATCATGACTCTCCTGTCGTCTATCTCATACTTTTTAAAATTGTCAGGGACCTCAAACAAAGATTCTTCCTCTTCTGATGTGACTTCTCTCTTCTTTCTTTTCTTTCCTTCACCCTTAGGGGTCACTTGTGTGGCTAACCTTACATCATTTGTAAGCTCTCCATGTCTCTGAGGATGAGCTTCTACTTCATAGAAGTATTCTTCATCTGATGCAAAAGGTGGGTCCATAATGATTGACTCTAAATCAGAGTCACTTGCATCCTCAAATGCATCAGGGTTAGGTTTGCATTCTTCTAGAATTGAGTCTCCCATAATTGGCTCTATGGAGAAGACTGAAATGTCATAGCCATCCTCGTCACACTTGGGTGTCCATTGTTCTTCATTGATGGCTACATCCATTGTTGCTAAAATTTCTGCCCAACCATGAGGTTCAAATTCTTCGTCTAGAAATACTACAGGTGCATAGGCTAGGTCTTGAATTGATCTATGTGTTTCCCTCGCACCTACTTCTCTGGCTTTTTCTCTCTTCTCTTCTTCTACTGCTACTTTGCACATCCATAAGTGGGTGTCTTCATGCATCCATGAGGATCCTGATCCTATGGAATGCACAGACTCCGTATCATCTTTGGCGCTATGGATGGGATTCCATTGGATGGGGGGTACATCTCTATGAGAGTAATCTTTGAGATTCACTTTGGTCGTAACACCTAAGTGTTGCAAATACAAGGAATTGGTTCCCCAATCCTGTACCACTTGCAATTGTCACATAAATGGTCTTCCCAAGATCATCTCATAGGCATGATTTTTGCTAAAGTCACAGATAGCAAATGTATGCTCAAACTCTACTCCACAAGTGGTGAGAGTTATTCCTTCAAGCAGTCCTAAGGGTCTCTCAATGTGACCATCGGCCATCTGCAATTTCATCCTCGTGGGCCTGAGTGCTGGCTTGCCCCAACGCTTCCATAGGGAAGTGGTAGCAATTGCAACTCCTGCACCTGAGTCGAGAATTGCCTTGGTTGTGTATCCTTGATGTGTGATAGGAAGATAGGTGTTTCCCTCTTCACCTTCACTCATATCTCCTATCTTGTCTAGAGGTATCTCTGGCGCAGTTCTATGAGATCCTACCTGGGAACGCGGTTTCACTACTTCTGGCACTTGATTGGCTACATGTTTCCACAGTTCCGGCCTAAGCTTGAGTAAATCTTCCAAAGTGAGATTGCACTGCACTTTAGTATTCTTTACTACTTTTGTATTCCTAGGTATGACTGAGTCTTCGTTTCTTACCATGACTGTGGGTGTTCTCATACAAGTAGACTTTGCTTCCCAGGGGCCTGTGAAGTGGGGTAGTTCATGTAAAGAATTAGACTCAAAGTCTAATCTCTCTTGAGGTGGTGCACACTCTTGCTCCTCATAAATGGAAGGAATGTCTTGTGGGAATTGATCGTACACGTCATCCACAAGTTCAATGGGAGGAGGGACTTCACTCTCTTTAGCCCATTTTTCTTCTTGAATCTCTCGTAGGAATTCTGGTGTGTATTGATTCATATAAGAAGATGTGTCTGGCTCTATGGAGTTAGGCACATAAGCTTCCTGGGTAGGAAGGCTTACTCTTTCACTTGCCTTGCCCTTATTTGGAGGGTTGGGTTCCTTTTCTGATTGTGCAATTAGCCTCTCCAATCTTTCCAGCAGTCCATCAAAGTGCAACTGCGTCTTAGCTGAACTAGAGATGTTAAAGAGGCGACTGGCCTCAAACATGGTTTGAGCCAATTCCACCATCTTAGCACAAATTTTGGTTCGTTCAAGCTCTAGTTCTGCTCTAGGGTAACACTTTTCATGATCGGTTACGTTTGGCCCTTCTTGGATTCTGGCCTGATATGCCTTAAGCATCATGTTAAGGTCCTCGGGAGTGGGATATGCTAGGACTGATCCTACTCTAGGGGGTGGTGTGTTGGAGCAGAACAATCATCAATAGTGATTATATGAAGATCAAATTGAGAAGATATGTGGAAGAATGAAGATTACTTTCAGAGGAAGAAAATAGAATCAGAAAGGTTTCTTTTGTATATTACTCTTGTAAATAGTTCAATGTATTTTGAAAAAGATGACGAGTTAGACTCGTATATATATCTACAGATACGTATTCATAGTAGGAGAGAGTGATATAGATCAGATAGAGAAGAATAGGTGAAGAGGTGATGAACATTTGTATGTATCATCAACCATATGTATGAAAAGTAATGAAGAAGAAAATGTTGTAGAATTCTGCGCGTCGATCTTCTCTTCCATTCTCCTTCTGTGCTTAATCTTTTGAAGAATCATTTTGCACGTATCTAAGTCCATAGCTAATCTATCTATGGCTAGAATTTGAGAAATTAATTTCAATCAGGCTGTGAGAATTTTGTTTAGGAACATTCATATGTGAAGATGTTCTGAGAGTCGAAAAATCTGGCACACATTTCATCTTCAAAGAAATGATCAGTGCTCAGTCCATAGTGTAAAGTTTTACACAAGTGAGGGCTCAAAATCTAAGTTGGAAGGTAAGCTATCTATGGCTAGAAGATCTTGATCAAACGGGTTCAGAGTTGGGAGAACCAGTGCTAAGAAGTTGCAGGTGTCAAAGTCGCCATTGCAGAAAAGCACTTTCAGACATAGGTAAAGTGTTTCACACATTTCTCAGTGTGTACTTAATCTTTTTAAGAGATTTAACTTGGCAAAGTTGCGCAACCTTAAGGCGAAGTGTTGTGCAAAGTTTTATCAAAAACTTTACAGGATTGATTAGTCAATGAGTGACTAATCTGCAGCAGACTTTTCTGAAGAAACTGAATTTCTCAGAATAATCAATTTTCTGATAATTTGGTGAAGATTCTCTAAATTAGGTGGAGTCTAAAGTTGATCTTGATATAGAGGTGATCTAAACTCAAGGTCAACTTTTTCTTTTGGAGATTAACACTCTCCATCAGTGGTATCAGAGCAGGTTGTGTCAAAATTGAAGTGAAGAAGACTCCGACTATTGCAGAAGTACAAATCTTTACATCTTGAAGGTGCAGAAGGGTAAAGGTTGAAGAAAACTTGAAGGAAGACATACAAAGAGCATCAAAAGGATCAGAAGGAGCAACATTCGAAGTAAAGGTACATTCATTATTTGTAAAGGTTAAAGACTTGAAGCAACAGGTGAAGTAAAGATGGGAGATAGTCTCCAAATTGAAAAGTTGGATAGAGAGAACTATCCTGCATGGTCTATGAGGATGGAAGCTCACCTTATGAGCAAAGATCTGATAGGATACATCACAGGAGATGAAGAAAAGCCAGAATTCAGAGATCCTAGTGTTCCAACTAGGGAGGAGCTTGCAGATTTGAAGAATTGGATGAAGAAGGATGCTCAAGCAAGAAGCATCATCTACATGGCAGTCAATGACTATTTGCTTCCTCACATTAGAGGACTTGAGAGTGCTTGTGACATTTGGAATGCTTTGGAAGAGCATTTCCAAAATACAACCAAATCAAGGAAGGCTTCACTATGGGCAGAATTTACTACCTTCAAGAAGAAGGCCTCACAATCAATTTCTGATTATGTGACAAAGATGAAGGACATTGCAGATTCTTTAGGTGCAGTTGATGAAGATATTGAAGAAGACAAATTGGTAAGACAAATACTCACAGGGCTAAGAGGAGATGAGAAATGGAAGCCTTTCATTTTATCTACAGAACTTTCATTAGATCATTTTACTCCTGATTTGAATCAATTGTTAGGTCATATGTTAACTTTTGAGAATGATATCAAAGGAGATGTTGATAAGAGTGCAGGCCATGCAATGTATTCTAAAGACAAGAAGAAAGCTAACAAAGGAAAGCAACAATCAGGTGAAGAAGAAGGTACTTCAAACCAAGCAAATTTCATAAGAGGAAGAGGAAATGGCAGAAGTAGAGGAAGAGGCAGAAACAACAAAGAGAATGCAAGAGCTTGTTGGATATGTGGTAAGACCAATCATCTATCTCATGATTGTTGGCATAATAATCAAAACAATGGTAATTATCAGAACTTTAATCAAAGAGGAAGAGGAGGTAGATTTCAGAGAGGAAATTTCAGAGGTAGAGGTGGTAGGAATTCTTTTGGAAGAGGTGGTGGAAGAAACTTCCAAAGTCAATCCTATAATAACACCTACTACAACTATGCATCAGATCAGAAGGAGGACTCGACTCTCATTATGAATACATGTGAAACTTCACATGAGGACATGAGAGTGTTTTATATTGATTCAGGATGTAGTAATCATTTGAGTGGAAATATTGCTTTGATGACTGACTTAGATCATAATGCAATTAATCATACAGTTCAGACAGGTGATAATACAAAGCATAAGGTAAAGTCAATTGGTTCAGTCAAGGCTAAGGATGGGAGCACTCTTCTGAGTAAGGTACTTTATGTTCCCACAATTCCAAAGAATTTGATCAGTGTAGGTCAAATTGTGGAAAAAGGTTATGAGGTAAGGTTTACCAATGATGGAGTTTATGTGGAAGACCCTAGTCAAGGGTATAAACAAGTTATTGCAGGAAAGAAAGAAGGAAGGCTTTTCACATTGAAGGTACAAGGAAATGTTGGACGTGCTATGTTCACATATGGAGAGCAGAAGGTGTTAGAATTGGATCTTTGGCACAAAAGACTTGGACACTTTAATGAAAGAGGTATCAAAGAAATGATTAACAATGATTCAGTGCTTGGATTGCCTAACATTGCAGGTCAACACATGACATACAGATGTGAGGCATGTCAATTAGGTAAGGCTCATAAGCAATCCTATTCCAAGCATGGGTTTATGTATTCAGAAAGACTTGAATTGGTGCATACAGATGTGTGGGGTCCTTCAAAGGACTTTAGTATAAATGGTTCAAGATATTATGTCATATATGTTGATGATGCTACCAGGTGGATCACAATTTATGTGATTAAGGAAAAGTCAGAAGTGTTTAATACATTTAAACACTATCATGCATATGCAGAAAGGATTACAGGTCAAAAATTGAAGAGACTAAGGTCAGATGGAGGGGGAGAGTATTTTTCAAATGAGTTCAATGATTATTTGTGGAATGCAGGTATAAAGAGAGAAGTTACTTGCAGGTACTCTCCTCAACAAAATGGGGTAGCAGAAAGAAGAAATAGGTCTCTTGTTGAGTTTGCAAGGTCCATGATGAAAGAGAAGAATTGCCCAAATTATTTGTGGGCTGAGGCTGTTAATACAACTACATATTTGGTTAATAGATTGCCTTGTAAAGCTTTGCAGGGTATGACACCATATGAAGCTTGGTGGGGTAAGAAACCTACCTTAGATCATTGCAGAATATTTGGATGCTTGGCATATGCATATGTGCCATCTCAATTGAGGCATAAGTTGGAGCCTAAGGCAGAAAAGTATGTATTCATTGGCTATGATGATAAGCAAATGGGATACAGGTTGTGGAGTCCATCCACAAAGCAATTTATTGTATCCAAGGATGTTACATTTGATGAGCAAGGTACTTGGTATGCAGGTAAATATAATGTACATGCAGATGATGAAGAAGTAGTGGAACAAAGGAAAGGTAAAGCAAAGATTCAATTACTTGATGAAAGTGAGAGTAATGAAGTGCAGATTGAAGTTGAAGAGAAGCCAAGGTTTGATCCAGAATGTGATGAACCAGAGACCTCAAGAAGTGCAGAAGTTAGGAGATCATCTAGGCACAAATGGCAACCTACAAGGTATAGCTATGACACTTCATTCTTGACTACTAAAGATTATGCTTATTTGGTAAAAGCAGATGAAGATCCTTCTACATTTGAAGAGGCCAAAGGAAAGAAGAATTGGGAAGATGCTATGCAAGAGGAGTATGATGCATTGATAGAGAATCAAACATGGGATTTGGTTCCTAAACCTAATAGCCATAAAATTATTGGTTGTAAGTGGGTTTACAAAACAAAGAGATTTGCAGATGGAAGTGTGTCTAGGTACAAAGCTAGACTTGTTGTGAAAGGGTATGCACAGACATATGGAGTGGACTATGATGAGACTTAGAGTCCTGTGGCAAAGATGACAACCATCAGGACACTCATTGCAATTGCTGCTTGTAAAGGTTGGAAGTTATCTCAATTAGATGTTAAAAATGCTTTCTTGAATGGTTACATTTCAGATGAAGTCTACATGGAGCAACCAGATGGGTTCAAAGATCA
Source organism: Ceratopteris richardii (assembly GCA_020310875.1). NCBI lineage: Eukaryota > Viridiplantae > Streptophyta > Polypodiopsida > Polypodiales > Pteridaceae > Ceratopteris > Ceratopteris richardii. The sequence continues at coordinate 133,844,429 of CM035415.1, read as the reverse complement.
AGTGAGTCCAAATTATGTATGTAAGCTCAAGAGAGCTTTGTATGGGTTGAAGCAAGCCCCAAGGGCTTGGAATTATAGGCTTGTAAAATTCTTGAATGATCTTGGATTTCAAGCATCAAAGGCAGATAGTAGCTTGCTAGTCAAAGCAAGTGAAGATGGGTTCATTTATGTGTGTATTTATGTTGATGACATAATACTTACAGGAACAGATGATAAGGGGATACAAATGATCAAGAAGCAGATGGAGAAAGAGTTCAAAATCAGTGATTTGGGGAACCTATCATTCTTCTTGGGAATGGAGATCTCTTATACTCAACATGGAGTATATGTGACTCAAGAAAGGTATCTTAAAAATTTGCTAATCAAATTTAAAATGGAAGATTGCAGGGTTGCACCTACACCTTTGGAAGTGAACCATAAATTGTCTAGGTTTGGAGGAGAAGAGTTCAGAGATATGAAACTCTATCAAAGTTTGGTTGGTAGCTTGATTTATGCTACATTGACAAGGCCTGACTTGTCATATGCAGTTGGTGTGCTTTCACAATTCATGCATTGTCCTAGAAAGAAACATTGGATTGCAGGACAAAGAGTACTTAGGTACATCAAGGGTACACTCAAAGAAGGGTTGTACTATGGGTTTACTTCAGATACAAGAATCAAGATATATAGTGATGCAGATTGGGCAGGTAATGTGGATGATAGAAGATCAACACATGGATACTTGTGCTATGTAGGAGACAAATTGATTTCATGGTGTTCCAAGAAGCAACATACAGTTGCTTTGTCATCTACAGAGGCAGAATATAAAGGTATGGTGGAAGCTGCAAAAGAGGTAATATGGCTAAAGACACTTTTGAAAGTTTTTGATGTGATTCAGAGTACTCCTATTATTTGTGGAGACAATATGAGTTCATTATACTTGGCAGCTAATCCTGTATTTCATGCTAGAACTAAGCATATTGAAATACAGTATCATTTTCTGAGAGAGAAGGTCATTGAGAAGGAAATTGAAGTCATACACACCCCTACAAAAGATCAACTTGCAGATATGATGACTAAAAGTTTGGATGGACCTAAGTTGCAGAGGTTTAAAGATATGGCAGGAATAAAGAAGATGCAGGTAATCACAATTGAAGATTGAGGGGGAGCTGTTGGAGCAGAACAATCATCAATAGTGATTATATGAAGATCAAATTGAGAAGATATGTGGAAGAATGAAGATTACTTTCAGAGGAAGAAAATAGAATCAGAAAGGTTTCTTTTGTATATTACTCTTGTAAATAGTTCAATGTATTTTGAAAAAGATGACGAGTTAGACTCGTATATATATCTACAGATACGTATTCATAGTAGGAGAGAGTGATATAGATCAGATAGAGAAGAATAGGTGAAGAGGTGATGAACATTTGTATGTATCATCAACCATATGTATGAAAAGTAATGAAGAAGAAAATGTTGTAGAATTCTGCGCGTCGATCTTCTCTTCCATTCTCCTTCTGTGCTTAATCTTTTGAAGAATCATTTTGCACGTATCTAAGTCCATAGCTAATCTATCTATGGCTAGAATTTGAGAAATTAATTTCAATTAGGCTGTGAGAATTTTGTTTAGGAACATTCATATGTGAAGATGTTCTGAGAGTCGAAAAATCTGGCGCACATTTCATCTTCAAAGAAATGATCAGTGCTCAGTCCATAGTGTAAAGTTTTACACAAGTGAGGGCTCAAAATCTAAGTTGGAAGGTAAGCTATCTATGGCTAGAAGATCTTGATCAAACGGGTTCAGAGTTGGGAGAACCAGTGCTAAGAAGTTGCAGGTGTCAAAGTCGCCATTGCAGAAAAGCACTTTCAGACATAGGTAAAGTGTTTCACACATTTCTCAGTGTGTACTTAATCTTTTTAAGAGATTTAACTTGGCAAAGTTGCGCAACCTTAAGGCGAAGTGTTGTGCAAAGTTTTATCAAAAACTTTACAGGATTGATTAGTCAATGAGTGACTAATCTGCAGCAGACTTTTCTGAAGAAACTGAATTTCTCAGAATAATCAATTTTCTGATAATTTGGTGAAGATTCTCTAAATTAGGTGGAGTCTAAAGTTGATCTTGATATAGAGGTGATCTAAACTCAAGGTCAACTTGTTCTTTTGGAGATTAACACTCTCCATCATGGTGGGGTAGCATGAGGCGGGTTAGAAGATGGTGGATCGGATGGTGATGGGAATGGTGGGGGTGGAGTAGTGTGAGAGGGAGTTTGAGATGTAAGTTCAACTATCGTGGCTTTTGTTTCTCTTAGGCTTTCCTCGAGTTCACTCATCTTCTTTGCCCATTGTCTTTTCATTCTTTCTCGGCTATCTCTCCAAGCTCCGGTCCGTTTCTTGGTCATGCTCTCCATTTCACTAACTTTGGCACTCTTTTCTTGACCTATACCTAGGTTCTGTTGCAAGGGTTGAGCTCTAGTGACTACCTGTACTGGTGCAGTGGAGGTCACACTTCCTGTTGAGTCTACTACTTACTCAATAACATTGATAGGAGTGATTTTTGGCATATTATTGGGATTCTTTGGGCAATCTCGTAAGAGATGCTCTTTCCCGCAATCTTGACAAAAGCCTTGAATGGTTATCGATTGGGGTTGTGTAGGAGCAGGCATGGGGCAATCACGAATGAGATGATCCCCCTGACATCTGTAGCATGGTCCTCTAGGGAATGGGGGTCTTACTTGCCTAGGTTGAGGTCTAGAGTTGGGGTTTGTATACATGACATTTGCATACTCTGGATCCCAACTAGGTTCACTCGGCTCTTCAGAGTAATATGATTCATTATGCTCAGGTGACTGCATGTAGTAAGCCTGTGGACTATCTATGTGAGTGGAATCAAAACTATGATCACTCGGGTCACTTTCTAAAAGCAATGGAGTCACTGGGACTATAGCTCTATTCAAATTTTCTTCAGTAGCTGCATACTTTACAGAAATAACATTAGCTGGGGTTGGAGGTTGTTGAGCTAACACATGTTGAGGCCTTTGTTGGTTTTGGTAGGGTTGTTGATAAGATTGCTGTAGTCTACCATATTGCTGTGGAGGGTACTGGTTCTGATATCTTCCCTGTTGTGGATAGGGCTGAGGGTAGGTTTGTCTAACCGCTTGCTTATTGTATGGACAGTCTTGTGCTGTGTGATTTGTGTATCTCTGTTCTATGGTGCAGTATTGGCTACTGGGATTCGCTTGGGGTTGAGCCATAATGGGACATACGTTCGCCATATGGTCACCACCACAAGTATAACACCTCTTTACTGGGGCAAACCTTGGGATTTGTTTGCTAGTGACACCTAGTTTTTGAGCTACTTTCTCAGCGAGTTCCTCAATTGATGTGGAGTGCGAGGAAGAGAGACTAGAGGCACTATCTGAATCTTTGTAGATTTTGGAAATCTCTAACTCTTCCCCTAGGTTATCCTCGATATCGATGCACATGCATACACACTCTTCTATAGTCCTAGGGTCCTTCAAGTACACATATGACCTCAATTTGGTACTTAGTAATCCATCCAAGAATAAGGCCACTTGTTTGGCTGGAGTGGGTAGCTCTGGAATTGGACATCTCTCTAGATATTGTCTAAATCTTCTTCCTGCAAGTCTAACTGTCTCTTGAGGAGTTTGCTTGAAGCTGTGAATCAGAGAGGAAGTGTTATGCCTTATGCCACTCTTAGAGAATTCAATAATGAATGCCTCTAGAAGTTGGTCTATATTTCGGAACTGTCTCTCATGCAATGGTTGAAACCATATAAGGGCTGTGTTCCTAAGGGTTAAACCAAAGGCATTATATTGCGTGAATAGGTCCTCAACTTGTTCAACTCTCAAGACTTGCCTAAACTCGGCCACATGATCATATGGGTCTCCTATGCCATCGAAGTAGTTCTTCATGGACTTAACTAGCTGGGTTGGTCTCAAGGTCCTCGTGTGCTCTCTAGGTCTTGGCAATGGAAAATCATCAGCATTTCTTAGGTTTCTTAGGCCCCTAGTTCTCTGTGTTTCTTGTCTATCCGTCTCTGTTCGCGTTCGTTCTCTTCCTATTGGGTTGGCAAAGCTTACCTCATGTCCATCTCTATTTCTATCTCTTTGAGCTCCATGAGCTTGGGATGTTCCGGCTCCTGGGTTGCCATAGGACACATTAGATCTTGGTTGGGGGAAAAAAAATTCACCCTTCCAAGTGTAAGCATGCCTATCATGTTCTATAACCACAAAGATCCTCTCCGAAGTGTGATCTAAATAGGTCACTCTGCCTCGGCTATCAGGATCTTTGAACTCGTAGATCATGATTGTTCCTACCTCATTTGGCTGATCAGATTTATACCTCCAAAAGGCTTCATCAGCCTCTCGGTTCAGGAGCAGATCTATGCTTTTATTGTCTTGGGGAATCCACTCTGGTGTGATAATCCTAGTGAGAATTGATTTGCCTCGAGGGGTTCTAGGTTCTACACCCATGTTTCCTTGCTCTAGGTCACCTATGTCCGTCTCAGGGATCACATTTCTGAATTCTTCTATGCTATCTGGGTGACTGGTGACTACATATATTGTTCCTTCTTTGTCCAAGTATGCTCCATTTTCAAACTTGACCGCTGGATGTTCTAGTCCAATGGATTGGTCAGGGTTTTTAATCTGGACCACAGATCTTCCTAGGCCGTCCTCATAGATGCAAGCACCTAATCGGTTGGTCCTAAGGTATTTGAGTTGCGTCTTGTAAGGGCCTTCTACCCTATGTAAATATGGCACTCCTGAACTTCTTGTAGGTCTCTCCATACCTTGAGACATCTCAGACTCGCTAGTTTCAGAGCTAGTGTAGTGCAAATAGTGGCTCAACTACTGGGCCCAAGACCTAGCAGTATGATTGACACTAGCCTCTGAAGACCTAAGACTCTGTCTATCTCTCCCTAGACGTCTTCTTGATCTAAGGTTCATATGCCTAACTGAACAATCCAAATTTTTACCCCAGGTACAACCTCGTTGCCGATCAATTTGTATCAGTCACTTGGTTCTTTTTCATTGATTATCATGTTTATGATCTTGTCTGATATCACGTCGTTAGGAATACTTGAGTTAAGTTCCGCACTTTAAGTTGATCGTTCCATGTTAGGTTCTTTTCCTTTAAAGTTATCGGTCACTCACATGTTATCTCTTGACTTGAACTTAATTTCTTAAATAGTCTTTGACTTGCTTTATGCCTATCGTTGCCTTGACTTACTTCTAGCACTATTCACATGTAGCCTAAGCTAGGAATTGACAAAGGGAGTTGAGAGCATTCCAACCTCACTTGCAGATCCCTTGCTCTTTGGTGCTCAAGAACCCAGTTCTCAAGCTTGCAGATTACCCTTGCTTTGGATGCCTTCTAGTGCTCTCAGTGGACCTGTAAAAGTCTCAAAGTTAGCTCAAGACTTAGATTCAAAGGACACAAAAAATCACTTTCATTCATGTAATTCAAAGATCAAATGTTCTTTTGGCTTTATGGAAAACAATCCTGAAAACCCCTTAGCTTTTCTTCCCCCTGGTTATGGTCCACTTAAAAATACTATGGCTAATAATGTTGATATTAATTTTACCGTAACCAGTGGAAGTTTTGGTTGTACTCCCCGCAAGCTTTCCAACAAAACAAGAATCACAGCAATCAGATTTCGTATGAGGAAGATATGACAGTTCAGGGATCTATGGTTAAAACAGGGTAAAACAGGTCATCAGGAAAACAAGGTTTTCTCTCAAGTTACAAGTGTCAGAACCTCACAAATCACTATTTGCTTGATAAGTATGCCTAGAATTTACCCCAAAATCAAGTAATATAAACCCTAGAAATTTGGCCGAAAAAGCCTGTCAATCGCGATCGACAAGTCTTTCAATCGCGATTGACAGAGGTGTCCGTCGGGGCCTGTCGGTCGTGATCGACACGTCAATCGTGATTGACAGTGTCAATCGCGATCGACAGAGTCGGTCGTGGGTCTTGTCAATCGCGATCGATGGTGTCAATCGCGATCGACACTTTTTCCGAGATTTTCGCTGTGATTTTAGTCGATCGGGGTTTTGTCCATCGCGATGGACACGTGCAATGCGAATTTTTGTGTAAATCGTCAACTTTCAGTCGATCGCGATCAACAGTGTCAATCGCGATTGAGTGAATCCTACGTGGCAGTCAGTCGGTCGTGGGGTCTGTCGATCGTGATCGACACGTCTGTCGGTCGCGATTGACAGGTCTGTCGGTCGTGATTGACAGGTCTGTCGGTCGCGATTGATAGAGGAACTCGGAATTTTTTTACTGTGTTTAGTGATTTAGGATGTGCTCATCATGTGCATCATTATAATGTACTTTGTTTTACCAAATAGGCAATTTTTCTGTCGATTGTGATCGACAGAGGTCGACGACACAGAGACAGTTTCGAGCTTGTCCGTACCTGCGTAGCCTGCTGGACAGGGTGATACAGCAACAACCTGCAAGGAAGCTAAAAAAAACATGCAAAAGCAGTGCACACAAATCGCTCTCTCGCTCTCTCTCACAAGTGGAATGAGGGAAATGGAAGGGGAAAGGAGATATGATCAAAAACTAAAATTTTCCGCGATGATGGAGATGGAGGTGGGAGATGGTGAGGATGACGATGGTGGTGATGATGGTGAAGTAAAAAGGAGAAAAATAAGAAAAAGTAAGGAAATTACCTACAACGCCAATGTCATAACTCTACGTCTTACCATCACATGCTCGTCCTCAAAGCTCTATCCCCGGCAACGGTGCCAAAATTTGGTGTAGCTCACTGATGAGTAGCACCTCCTTTAATGTCAATCAGGGAAGACGTGAGGATGGTATGATGACCTCGAGCAAGTGAAGGCACAAGTGCGTGAGTGAGAAGCACACCAACATGCACACACATACACACACACGCGCACACACGGCAAGACAAAGAGGAAGACAATGGAGTTCTTTTAGATTACTTCCAAAATGCTCATACAAGTTCAAATCTATTACAAGCTAGCTTCAAAAATGAGCTCTCTAGCTCTATTTATAGTTTTTGACTAGCTTTTGGCCCTGTCCAGACCTAGTGTCCAGCCTAGTTAAAAATTAGGTTCTAGGGCCTATTTGGAGGCTCAAACGGAGTCTAAAAATCATGAAAATTGGTACGATGCTACTTCTAATACTCCTCAAGCTCGAGGACTCCTCGGCTTGCACAAAATGGAGTTACAAAAAGGTGAAATGGTATTTACAATGATGTAGGGTGACTAAATTCACCATTTAGGAAGTATTACTTCATGGAAAAATTTGGACGGCCTACTTGCCAGATCTTCGTTGACTACTTTGTCTGCTGGTGCTTTCTCTTCACTCTGAATCCCTTCTTTGACTTCCTTGTCTTGTGAGTCCTTGGGTACCTTGACTACTGCCAACAACATGCAAAGAGCATATCTGCAAATGGTGTAATGCGAGTGCCTGCTTATTTAGATGCTTGGAAACATGTAGATAGTAAGTGGCCTTTGTTTATTAGAGAGCCTTAGAATATACATCTAGGCCTAGCTATGGATGGCATAAATCCATTTGGTTTACGCAGCTCCTTATGGAGCACATGACCTGTATGTTTGGTCAATGATAACATCCCACCATGGATGGCCATAAAAAAGGTCCATTTGTTGTTAGCCATCATTGTGCCAAGTAAGTATAACGTCAAAAACATGGATGTATACCTTGCAACACTTGCGGAAGATTTGTGCACTTTATGGGATGGGATTATACATATGTGGATGATGCATGACTCACTCAGTTATGGTGAATGTTCAGGTAATATCAATCAATTCTTCTTTCTAAACTTGGTTATGTTCATTGACCTAGAGCGTCTTAGGGGTGTGTTTATTTTGTACATGTTTATCGATTTCGGGCTACAATGCCTGTCCCTTATGTGGACCATGAATTGAAGCATGCTACTCCAAGGCTCTTTGGAAAACTATATACAATGGACATCATAGATATCGGCCTGATGGACATGTCTTATGTGAAGGACAAATTGGGCAACAAGCGCAACGATAAATGAAAGCAAGTCATTAGAAGCAGATGTGGGATGTAGAAACATAACTTGCTGGCATGAAACGACTATCCATATTTCATAATCTCCCTTATTGGAGTGAGTTATTGATCAATGACTTGGTGGACCCAATGCATACTTTCAAGAATATGGGAGAGATGCTCTGGAAGACATTGATCGAAAAGAAGGAAAGCAAAGGGCAAAGGGATGACTTGAAAGAGCAAGGTCGTATGTAGGACTTGTGGGCAATTACCAAGATGAATGGAATAGTGTTGCTACCAAGAGTTCCTTGTGTAAGAGACTAATGATTATGACCACCACGTATTAGAGAGATGACTCTCCTCCCAACCTTATGCATGTATATATAGCTGCTCGTATCAACAAGGACCACAAATGTAACTAGAGTCCACAAGTGCATGTGCAATCTCCACCATTCCTTTAATATCTTCCACTAGAATCTACTAGTGGTTGAAGTGATCTTGACCACTGCTTAAGTACCTTCCATTAGTGGTTGGTGTACTCGCCACTCAAGTCAAGTCTCACCGGACTCAAGTTAATTCATGTTAACTTGAGTTAGAATGCTCTAGAGCTCCTTGGGCAAAAAACTCTCTCCCCATGCTCCCCATGGGGGTTGAACTCAAGACCTCCTCTTTCACAACCTTGAGACTTAAACCACTAGGCTAAGTGGATCACTTGTTTAAGAGAGCACATGGACTTATGCTTAAGTCTAGTCTCGAGATCTTTGGCCATACACATGAGTGACCAAATGGTGTCCGATTTCAGATCTATTTGAACTGGCCAGACCCTTAGATCATAGACTTAGTTTATTACATTGTTCCCCTTTGGGAATTATCTTTGTCCTAAAAAGAAAGCTATATATAGTAACCATAGGAAACCCCCAAGCCTCATGTTCTAAAAACTGGAAGAACGTGTTTCATCTCTTTGGTGGTATCCCTACCCAAAAGATTCAAAACACTATCTTGCTTTTTAATTTGATGAACTCGTCAAAGTACAAAATAGTGAATGAATGATAAGGGTGGATCTAAAAACATCCCTAACCACTTCATTGTTTCACGATGTGCAATCTATGCACAAACATATGACATGGGTGGATTCCAATTACTAGTCCATTTCTAGGCATGACTGGTGCATGTACTTAGTAACTTAGGTGGGATTTTTATCCCAATCAAGACTTTGAGAACTCTTGATTCACTTGAATTTGATTTGGAAAACTTGAAGTTTGATTGGCCCAAACATCTGACTTGGATGTTTGTACAATGGTTAACTCCCAACTAACAGTTACTTGATTTCTTTAGCTCACTTGAGGATTACTTTGTCCTAATGGGCTTGAAGTAAACTATAGGAGAAATTTTTCCATTACTTTGGGTTAATCCTAATATAAATTGATCAAATCAAATCCAAAATGAAAATTATTTGACTTAGGACACTTTCTCAAAGACGTTAGGTAAATGTTCTTGGGAATTGTCAATCTGGTGAGCAATTCCTAACTTCTTTGTTCTAGAGTTTACCAAACTCTAGAAAGTCATTAGAGGTATGGTAGAGAATTGGAAGCAAAATCAAATGAATAATTCAATCTTGGAATTATCATCTTTGTAAGATTGAAAGGGTTCTTTAACATAACATCTATTTGGGATTTTTAATTTAGTTATCTTGTTTCAACTGTCTAACCCTAGACTTTTGTAAAAAGAATCAGTACCAAATCTGAATCAAATCCAAAAGATTTGGAATGCGAAAAAAAAGGAACAAAACTCTATACAAACAATTCAAACTTCAAAGATACATAAACTTTCTATGAGTCAAATTCTAGATAACTCAAGACTTTAACTTTGCAAAGATCTGTTTTGACAAGGTATTGAAGCTTTTTTTTTCTATCTTTAAGGGAAAGGAAATCGATTCTCAAAAAGATTCATAGAGTAAATCTAAACATCATCCAACCACAAGATACTAGTGTGGTATCCAACATTAGTGTGTTGACCCACTGAGGTTCTATTGATGAGTTTTTTATTCAAATTATGCTTCACTTGAGACTAAGTTCATGCCTATATTCAATCTTTATGATTGTTTACTGGGAATGCAACTCTTGAGCATTGCTTTGAGTCAAAAGATTGAATTTACCAAGTTACACTAAGAACTTGATGCTTGACTTAGTCAATCTATTCCTTAGTTGAAAGGATCTTTTCAATGTCAAAGTCCTTCTTTAGAAATGTAGGAAATATTTTTGATCAACAACACTTAATCTTGAAGTGTTTTACAATTCAAATATACCAACTTCATATCTTCTACTTCCTTGATCTTGGAGTATCTTGAGATCATTATACTATCCGCCTTGAATTTAAAATTATCCTTTGATGTCTTAATTCCTTTGAAGATTAAATCTAACTTCAAAATCCATTCTCAGACTAAATGATAATTATCATCCCATGGTCCGATGTCCCATACCATCTTTCCTACATCAATCTGAGCATAAAATGTAGTGTCCCATACCACCATTTTTATATTCACATTAATGTGTGGGTGATACTTATCCTAAAGTCTAACATATCTTGATAGAGTACCTTTTCACTTCAACTCTTTAATAGAATTTTGAAGTTTTAGGCATTACCTCTAACTTGATATTCTAGGTTTTGATCCCTTCACATGATCGTTTCACGACCTCGTGCTTTTATTGTGGAAACTAGAAAACCTCTTGAGTATCAAACTAGAAAATAAATATCACCTTTAGGATATGGTTTCCAATTCCACTATGAAAGTTTGCCTTGAACTTTCATTTATGTGATATTGATTCTTGTTCTTGAGTTTAATACAAGATTTATTATTATTTGTCAATCTTTAGATGTTACTAGAGTATTTTAAACATATTTCAACAATAAAAATTATGTTTAAAGTCCAAGCATCTATTGATGATTTATTCAATAATAATTGTTGATATATTTAGGTAGTGATGTGTGTGAGCACACTAGGACCGCCGGGGCACTTTTTTCCCTCTTTAGGAGGTTTTTTCCCCCCGGCTTGTATATATGCCTATTGCCCTAATGGGCTACTTATCTTTGTACATTCTCTAGTAATACATTCAGTATTGTGTGTTTGTGCTCTAAGCTTCTTCTTCTTCCTTGTGCTGTTCGTGTGCTTCCGCAGACATCTATCTCTAACAATTGGTATCAGAGCAGGTTGTCACTTCATCTAGGGCGCCGTCGACACTCCTCCGTTTGCAGTCTCAGAATCGTACAAATTTTGGTGAGCATACTCAGGGTGTTTTTGAGATCAAAACAGCTTCGCTATGTGGTGCCGAAATCACGATCTGAGCTCGTTTCGGCCTCCGAACACACTATCACAGCGCTTGTGCAAGCTATTTCATCTTTTTGTGCCAAAGGTATATACCTATTTTTGTTCGCAAGTATAAGCGTCTCGAAGTCTACTACAGGTTTAGTAGAACTCGTCTGGGCAGTTCCGTTCAACTTTTTGAGATACAGTCAATTTTTTGCATCAAGGTATTTTAGTCATCGGCCATGGCTGAAAGCAGTGATGTATTCCGTATGTTGGCTGTTGAGGATAAGTTGGATGGTACCAACTACCCATTATGGGCTTATATGATGCGACATGTATTGGTTGCAAAAGGATTGTGGAACATTGTGCAGGGTGTTGAAAGACGTCCTGTTACACCTGTAACAATAGGTACTACGAATACAGGTGCTGGAGCTGATGAAGATGGTGTCGAAGATGATATTGTGCAGATTCCTGTTCGTGCTGCTGTTTCTGCTGCACCTATTGCAGAGCAGATTTGTTGGGATGGCAGAGATGCCCAAGCACATGCATTGATAGCTTTGTCTGTCAAACGTGCCATTATTCCTCATATTCGCTCTTGCAGAACAGCTAGGGATGCTTGGGATACACTTACCACATTGTACCAAGTTCGGAATGAGGCTCGTGTTGCTTACCTCTGAAAAATAGTTGGAGAGTGAGCACATGAATGAAGGTGATTCTATGGACAGTTTCCTAACGAAGATCAAAGATTTGAAGGAACAATTGATTTCTCCTGATGAGGTTATACTAGATAGCTCACTTGTGCAGACCGTTCTGAATAGTCTTCCTGATTCATATAAGAGTTTTGCTTCTACTCTTCGGTTGATGATGAAAGGCAATCCGAATGCCTTATCATTTGAGGAGTTAGTTTCTGTTCTATTGTAGGAAGATCAGTCCAGGCAGAACAGGTCCATTATGCGTGTTGCAGATCAAGCTTTCCTGGCTAGTCAGAAGGGCAAAGGAAAATGGAGCTCTTCTACTAGTAAGCAGAAATCTGCAAATGCTACACATTCGAAGAACCAGGATAAAGATGAGAAGAAATGAGAAAAGCAGAAATTGTTTTGCAAGTACTGTAAAGGGAATGATCATATCATAAAGAACTGTCCAAAACTGGCTGCAAAAGAGGCAAAGAAAAGGGAGGCTTGAATGGTTGTTTAGAAGCCTCTACACCAAAAATAGAGTCTGCTAATTGGGGTGACCAAACATATTACCTCGCAGCACAGTTTCTTCTCTTCATTCGAGCCTGCCCCTATAGGGAATACTGTCACATGCGCCAACAACTCCTCTTATCCTGTTATGGGAGTTGGTAAGATCATTATGACTATTGTTGATGGTAGTTCTTTCACCTTCTCAGATGCTTTATTTGTGCCAGGGATCAAGAAGAATCTGTTATCAGTTTCTGCATTAGCCAAGGTTGGCTTGGTTGTGAAATTTGTTGATGACAGATGTACAGTTCATGATCTGTCAAATGGCGATGTTATTATTGCTTTTGGCATTTTATGTCGTGGGCTATATAAGCTCATAGACTATCAAAGATCTATGAATGATTCGGCATGTGCAGTTCATGATTCTCAGGCTATGTCAGATGCAAAGCTTTGGCATGCACACTTTGGACATCTGAATTTTGCTAGTTTGCTACGCCTACAGAAATCTGATATGGTGTCTTCTTTGCCCAAGCTTGAGGCACTTGGAAAACATGTATGTGAAGGCTGTATTTTGGGCAAAATGCAGCGTTCCTCCTTTCCAAAAGATGGTTCAGTTCGGGCTACGCAGAAATTGCAGCTTGTACATAGTGATGTCTGTGGTCCTATGCAGACACCTTCTTTTGGAAACTATCTTTACTTCGTGACTTTCATTGATGATTTTTCCAAGCACGCATGGGTATATCCATTGAAGGCAAAGTCCGAAGTGTTCATGTGCTTTAAACAGTGTTTGGTTTTGGCTGAAAATCTGTCAGCATGTAAGATGGGCACCCTCCGTTCTGATCGAGGGGGGGAATATATGTCTTCTGATTTTAATGAATTTTTGGCTGAACGTGGGATAAAACACCAGTGTACAGTGCCGTATACACCTCAACAGAATGGAGTTGCTGAACAAAAGAACAAGTCACTCATGGAGATGGCGAGGTGCATGGTTAAGAGTCAGGCTTTACCACATAGCTTCTGGCTTGAGGCTGTGATGTGTGCAGCATATGTACTGAACAGGTGTCCCACTAAAGCGCTACAGTCTATCACTCCATATGAGGCTTCGCATGACCGCAAGCCATCTGTTGCTCATCTGCGTGTTTTTGGTTGTTTGGCATATGCACTAGTGCCTGAACAACATCACAGAAAATTGGATGATAATGCAGTAAAATGTATTTTTGTTGGGTACAGTTTTGAAAGTAAAGGCTATCGTTTGTATCATCCACAGACTAAACACATTCTAGTTAGCCGTGATGTTGTCTTTGTGGAAGATGCTATTCAGCCATTGCTTTCATGTACTAAGGAGACATCTGTTAGCTCCAAAGACATGTATGATACTTTGATGCCTCTTTTTACAGGTGGACAGTCTAGTGCTGGTCCTAATGAGGCAACTTCTCAGCCTTTGCAGGTTTCATATGATGATGCAGATCATTCCATTTCTGATGCATATTTACATGATGCACTTGTTGATGAGAGAGCTGATATTGAGGAGGCAAAAACTATGCCAAAATGGCTGGTATAGACTTTGCATGACAAAAAATTAGATGCACCTTTGTCATATCGTACTCGGTCAGGCTCTCATAGTGCCTCCTTTGCATCAGATTGCTATGCTATGGCTGCGTCTAGTCTCTGTGATGGGAATGAGCCTATTTCTTTTGATGAAGCACATAATTCAGAAAATTGGATGGCTGCTATGCAATCTGAATATGATGCTATAATGAAGAATGGTACATGGTCTTTATGTGACTTGCCTCCTGGCAAGAAGGCCATTGGCACTAAGTGGGTATACAAGCTGAAGCGTAAACCTGATGGTATAGTTGATAGGTATAAGGCTAGGCTTGTTGCAAAGGGTTATGCACAGGAAAGAGGCATTGATTTTGATGAGAACTTTGCACCTACATGCCATATGACTACTGTTTGGAGCATTTGTGCACTTGTAGCCGATCATGGTTGGAATGTACATCAGTTGGACATTAAAACAACATTTTTGAATGGTGACTTGCATGAAGAAGTGTATGTTTTTCAGTCTCGTGGCTTTGTGCAGAAAGGGCATGAAAACCAGGTGTGCAGGTTAAAGAAGGCATTATATGGTTTAAAGCAAGCACCACATGCTTGGTATGAGAAGATACATGCCTATCTGGTTGCACATGGTTTTGAGAACAGTCCAACTGAAAGCACCTTATATGTTAAGCGTGCTAATGATGTGCTTCTGATCATTGTTGTCTATGTTGATGACATGCTGCTCACTGGTCCTATTGAGAAGCATATTGCTGATTTCAAGGCTGATTTGCATGCCTCATTTGAGATGTCTGGGGCATTTGCATCACTATTTGGGTATTCAGTTTATGCAAGTTGATGGTGGAATGGCTTTGTGTCAAACAAAATATATTGACACATTATTGCAGCATTTTGGCCTTGAAGATTGTAAGCCTATTGTCACTCCTATGGAGACATGTTTACGATTGAGTCTTCATGATGCTGGAGATGCATTTGATGCTGTTCTCTATCAGCAGGCTGTTGGATGCTTGATTTACTTATGCATTACTCGGCTAGATATTCAGTTTGCTGTTTCACAGATGAGCAGGTTTATGCATTGCCCATGAGTCACGCATTGGAAGGTGGTTAAGCGCATCTTTCGCTACTTGAGTGGTACTCGGTTACTTGGGTTGTTTTATCCCAAGGGGGGATCACTACCGCCAGATTTGCATGCTTTTTTCGACTCAGATTGGGCTGGTTGCTATGACACTCGTGTGTCCACCAGTGGTTTTTGCTTCATGCTTGGTAGCTCATGTACATCTTGGTTGAGCAAGAAGCAGCCTACTGTGGCCACTTCCAATTGTGAGGCTGAGTATAGGGAAGCTTTTACAGCGAGTGTTGAGTGTGTGTGGCTCAGACGCCTTATGGATGATTTGGGTGTTGGCCAGTCTTCTACCACCACCATCTTCACTGACAGTCAAAGCGCATTGGCAGTTGCGAGGAACCCTGTGTTCCATGCTCGCACTAAGCACATTGAGATGCATTATCACTATGTCAGGGAGAGGTTCTCTGCTGGGGAGATTAGCTTGGCATATGTGCCCACGCAGGAGAACATTGTAGACCTTTTCACGAAGGCTCTACCTAGGGAGAAGTTTGAAGCTTTCCACAAAGCTTTGGGCTTACTTCCTTTTGTGGAGTGATTTCCACATAGCTTGGCACTTCCTTATACATGAGTGCCAGCTCCTTGTTCACCGCATCACTCCCAGGGGGGATTTGTTGATGTATTTAGGTAGTGATGTGTGTGAACACACTAGGACCATCGGGGCACTTTTTTCCCTCTTTAGGAGGTTTTTTCCCCCCGGCTTGTATATACGCCTATTGCCCTAATGGGCTACTTACTTATCTTTGTACATTCTCTAGTAATACATTCAGTATTGTGTGTTTGTGCTCCAAGCTTCTTCTTCTTCATTGTGCTATTCGCGTGCTTCCGCAGACATCTATCTCCAACAATAATGCTACTATGAACACATAATTTTGAACTTTATAGTCTGTTTATGAAAAGTTCATGGATTGGAGATCCACATCTTGGAGCTTTGTATTCCTAAATGAAAAGTTCACAGTTTGATTTATGTCTTTAGGAACTTATCTCATTTCCTAAAGATCGTTTGCTTTGGTTTCCTCTTGAAGCTTCAATTAGCTTAAATGAAACAAAAAAATAACTCTCTAATCCTTCTAAAAGGAAAGAGTTCTTTCAAGTTTTCATGTTTGCTTAGTAAGTTGCATCATTACCAAAGATGCAATCATGGAACCTATCATCCATCTATTGAATATTCAAGTTCAATTGATGCTAAGCTTTAATCATTTCTCTGATTTCATCACTCCTTAGGATGAATTCAAAGTGAAAACTTCAAAAACTCTAGTTTTTTTACAAAATTGGAGCATCTCAACTATCTTTTGAACTTTAAAAGTTCAATTAGTTTAAGTTCCGTTGGATTTTATTTGATTGCTATCATGTCTTGGAATAGAATTGGATAAAAGCATTCCAAATCATCCTACTTGGATGCATGATTTTTTTACATCCAAGCTTTTTTTTTAGGATTCTCTAAGTTTGTTCCTAGTCTTAGAGTCATCAAGGAAATTTGCAAGTAGCCCTATTTTCTTGTCATGCTAATGAGCAAGAAAATTGAATGCTTGACTTTCAGTGAGCCTACTTTTTCTAAACAAGACCCCTAATAAGTGATACCTAAGTATCACTTTCAAGAAAAAGTGAACTAGCTACTTGAGTTGCATAACAGCTAAGAGCTTTGCAAATAACTAGTTCGCCATTTTCCTAAATTGTCTAACTTGAGTTAGAGAAATTAGGTAACAACTAGGAAAGTAAATTTGTTCAACTACTTAGCAAAAATTCAGCAAAATTCATGCTTCATCATATGCCAATGCATGTTCTTGCATGCAAATGCATACAAGTGTATTCATGTGTTTGCATGTTTTTTCCTTTTCATGCATCAAACTTAAGTTAAGCAGTTCTTGAGCTTACTATGCATGCATCCAAGCATCCATGCACAAACATTCTACTTGCTACCTTATAAAAAGATATATGCATGCATGTGTACAAACTTGAGTGCATCCTATACCTTTTTTAAGCAAGAAGAAAATGTGTGTTATGCATGAAAACACTCTTTTGAAAGGAGAAATGCACCAATAATCATTTCTTTTTTGGAAATGAACCTTTAGATGCATGCAAGTGCTCGATGTATTTCTCAATACTTCTATGTCGGTTTAGTTTTCACTAAATTCATAGTGTTTGCATAATCATTATAAAAAATGAAGACTACTACCATGCTTCAATAATGTTTAGATGCAAGCTACATAAAAGCGACGAATAAATCAAATATTGAAATGAAAACGTCAACTTAGAATATACTTATCTTCCAACTAAGGTACATCCATCCATTGATCCTCGAGAAGAGCCATCTTCATCCTCATTAGCTTCATGAATCTCGAAGCATGTCCCTCATAATAGTCACCCAACATCAACTGCTTGTGAAAGAAGCCACTTTGCTTTCATTCTTAACTCAATGTCTGATTTTTTACTTCCACACATCAAGAACTCCAAGACTTCACAAGAGACATGGAATGCACTCGAATCATTTTTCTCATCAAGCACAAAAGCCAGGAAGAATCAATCATGGGTGGAATTTACAACAATCAAGAAGATTCCCAAGCAAAGTGTGACTGATTTTGTCACCAAGATGAAGGATCTAGCTGACCAGCTTAGGACCATTGGAGAATTCATAGATGAAGAGCAAATAGTGAATCAAGTGATCAATGGAATAAAGTCAGATGACAAATGGGAAGCATTCACCACATCCATGGACTTATACATGGATATGCAGGTCCCTAACTTCAACACACTCATGGGACAACTATTCACATGAGGCAAAGCTTATGAAGAATGGAGACAACTCAAAAGGTAATCAATCCTCTGACCTATACACAAATAAGAACAAGAATAAGGATGGTAAAAGCAAAGGCAAAAAAATCTGATGATCAAGCCATTAGCTCTTAAGCAAAATTTGTAGGAAGAGGTAGAGGTTCAAGAAGAAGAAGTAGAGGAGGAAGATAAGGCAGGGGGAGATCACAAAGCTCTTCTCCATGTGCCATATGTGGCTTAACTAACTACATTAATGAGAATTGTTTTAGGAATCGAAGGAATCAAAGAGGAAGAGGCTATGGCAGAGGTGGATATGGAAGCTCAAGAGGTAAATTCAACAACAACAATGGTTACAACAACAATGCATACAACAACAATAATTATCAAGGAGGATATAGAGGAAGGAGAGACTACAACAACTATGTAGATGATCAAGCTCAAGAAGATTCACTACTTTTGATGAACATGAATATGAAGCAAGGTAAAATGGATGAACATGTTTTCTATATAGACTCAGGTTGCTCAAACCATGTAGTAGTTACTCTCAGATTTGGAAGATCCAAGAAATAGAAATGAGGTCCAAATAGGGGATGGCACAAGACATCTAGTAGAAAATATTGGAAATGTGAAGACTCTAGAGGGAAATATGAACCTATTAAGCAAGGTATGGTATGTGCCTACTATAACAAAGGACCTTATAAGTGTTGGCTAGATTGTGGAAAAAAGTTTGCAGGTCAGATTCACAAACCATGGAGCATTTGTTGAGGATCCACATCAAGGATTCAAGAGAATAGCAAAGGGAGAAAAATCAAGTAGATTGTTTACCTTTGAACTACACGACACTACGAACATTGCATTCTTCAACTATGGGAATCAAACACTATCACAATTGGAAATGTGGTAGAAAAGGCTAGCTCATATATGAGAAAGAACCTTAAAACAAATCAGTAGGGATCAAAGTGTGCTTGGCCTGCTGTTGCAGAGCCAAAGAGCGCACAAAGCAGAGAAAAAGACGGGCCCCAAAATTTTTCCAATTTGGACCACATATTGTTGTATCATATTCATCCTTGTAATATATTTTTCCATGTAAAGGCACTAGAGGAGCCCTCTAGATGCATCCCCACAGAAAAGTAGAGAATACCCATGTACAATAGTAGGAAATTAGTCCCTTAGTGAATAAAGTGCCGGTCTCTTGTGTGAAAGGACCATTTTTAGGGCACTAGTATATAAGTCAAATGTGACTCTTTGTAAAGAACTTTTTGCCATTGTGAGAATAGAGAGCACAGAAATTCGAAGTTGTGTCTTCTTCCCTCTTCATCTCCTTCTTCGCGAGCTTGTATGCATGTGTATTGCTTGGAAAGAGTGCTTGTGAGTGTTGTCTATCCTTGAGAGTGTTTCTTTGCTGTAGGAGAGGTGTGTGCGAAGTGTAGGAAGTGCTGAAGTGTAGGAAAGTATTCCCGCGATTCAGTATTTCTGTCATAACTTGAAGTAGGAGCGTCGGAATTGAGTGGAATCACTGCCATTGGATGCGTCTTCTCGAGAGCTTCGAAACGCATATGCTATTTGCTATGTTTGGAGTTCGGAGCTGGGAGAAAAGTCCAAAATACTGACGGCTGCTGCACCAAGTATCGTTTCGCCTTGACCAACAGTTGGAGCTTGTTGGGATAAGTATTTGCCTCATTTTCATTCTTGAGTAATTCATTTGCATTGACCATTACATGATTGCATGTCTTCATACACTCGGCTAGGTTAGTATACTCTTTGGATTGATATTTAAAAGCGTGTATCCCCACTATATGCACTTGTGAGGGGATTGAGGTATAGTCTCTTTCTCCGCAAGTCCCTAAGTTGGTGCTTAGGTCAACACACTTTTTGGCGCCGTTGCCGGGGAGTGACGAATCAAACCGAGGCATCCGTGTGATGGTAAGTAGCTTTTTGCATTGAAGAACGTGGAGGAGCGGAAATCTTCTCTTCTTTGGTAAGTCATTTTCAGCCGCACTTGCTACTTCTCATTCTTGGAGTGTGTGTAGTGAGTTGATAGATTAGGGAAGAGAGTAGAAGGAGTAGAGTAGGAGTGAGTAGAGAGTGGACCAAATCATTAGAGTAGGTTTTAGTTTTGTTCAAAAAATTTTCCTTTCTGTAAGCTAGAAACTTCCAAGTATAAAAGCCAAAAAATTTCACTTTTCAAATCACTTGTGTGAACAAGTATCGTGGAGAGAGCAGTCGGGTATCGTGTGAGCTTGCAGAGATCGTGGCGAGGAAAACAAGCAATAGGGAAGAGTACAGAGCAAGGGAGTTTGCCCAAGAGATCATAGGTGCTACCAAGGTAAACTAAACCACCCATTTGATCAAAAATTCTCAGCATTTCAACCTAGGAAAGGAAAAACGACCTGCGCTGAGTATCGTTTGGGCTCTCAGGGGGCTAAAAGCTGTTTGTTGATTGATACAGTGAGTGAGGGTAAGAGAGAAGAGCTAGGTGAGCAAGGGGGAAAAAATCAAAATCACAAAAACATCTTCAAAAATTGAAATAGGGTCAAGTATCGTCTTTGCTCCCGCGGTCGAGTATCGCGATACTTGTCAAGTATCGTGGAACTCCTGTGGTCGAGTATCACGATATTTCCCTAATATCGGTATCGTCTCGATCAGAGATCGTTTGATCCCAAAGATCGTGTATCATTGGCTCAAGTATCGTTGTCTAGAGGTCGCGATACTTGCCAAAGATCGTCGATCGTTGAGGTCAAAGATCGGTATCGTTTCGGTCAGATATCGTTTTGGCCAAGTATCGGATATCGTTTTCTAGAGATCGCGATATTTGCCAAAGATCGTCGATCGTTTGGTCGAGTATCGTGTATCAAGTATCGCCTGCGTCAAATATCGTATATCGTGGCCTGAAGATCGCGATACTCGTGAAGTATCGTGTATCGTTTGACCAAGTATCGTATTGACAGAGATCGTGTATCGTTTGGTCCAAGTATCGTGTATCGCGTCTCAGAGATCGCGATACTTACCAGCGATCGAGTATCGTTTGGAACCAAGTATCGTCGATCGTGTATCGTGTTGACCAGAGATCATTGAGTCCAGAGATCGTTTTGCCAAAGATCGTTTAGGGAAGTATCGTGTATCGTCTGGACTCAGGTATCGTGTATCGTTTTCACACAGATATCGTGTATCGTGTCCATCAAGTATCGTCTGGGCAGAGATCGTTTTCCAGCGATCGTTTCGTCCAAGTATCGTGTCAGTCAGCGATTGTTTTGACAGAGATCGTGAGAGTCAAGTATCGTGACTTGAAATTTTCCTTTAGTTATTTTCCAGCCTAATTTTTTCCTAGACTTCTAAGTCATAACTTAGAATTCTAGAGGCTAGAGGAGGACCAGACTTGACCAGAGCTCTTAAGTGAATGAACCTGAGATCCGGAAGAACCCTAGGAAGCGGAAGAAGTGTAATTTCTTCCGTAGGGAGTGTAGCCGAACCAAGTAGCCGTTCACACTATTCTGAGACCTCTAGTGAGTCAGAAGGAGAAATCCCCATGGCTTCAGAGGATATGCAAAACACTGTGCCCATGATTGGCCAGATGTCCATCATTGAGGGCGAATACAGAACTTCCTTAGAGTATGTGAGCACCAACCACAATGAGATCCCTATCTATTTGGATGGTCTAAATAGATCAGTGGCCAGACTGAGGAAGGCTTCAGAGGCCTACATAGTGCCTAGACCAGCAGTTAAGTACATAGGAGGGCTGTACATGGACAAACAAGACATTCAGTACGTGGTCACAGAACACCCTGAAATCATTAATGAGCGTGGTGAGGAAAATAATGCTTCAAGCTTAAATGGATGTGGAAATGAAGAACAAGTAACTACTCCTAGAGGGAGATCAACAATTACTAAACTTTGGAGAGGAGACCTAATTCCCCAGGATGACACTCTAATAGATGTATATTTGATCAACGGGATGGAGCACCTGCTTAGAGCCCATTCCTCTATATGGGAAGCTGCTCCTAATCCAGTTACCATCTATGAGTTACAAGATCCTGAGTTCCCCACCATCATCACATATTTGGATAAAAATCACAGAAGATATTGGCCAATCACAGAATTAGAGAGAGCTGAGCTGAAATATCAGAACATCCCAGTGTTCCCCCCAAGGGACCAAGCCACTACGTCACGGAATCCACATGGAACTTCTCGAAATGATTCAATTCAACAATCGGGACAAACACAACAAACTCAACACACCCAGATCCCCATCAGACCACATGTACAATTTGCAATGCCTGCCACTAATCCTAACTACCGGCCACAACCAGCCATTGACCCAAGACAAGGAGTTCATGCTCCAGTCAGACCACAGGTAGTACGAGGACCAGGCATACCTATAGGAAGACCAAATTAGCCTGTAATGCCTAGACAACCTGAAGCAGGAAGGAGACTAAGGCCGATTCAAGTGGCCAAGTGCATGAGAAATCATTATGATGGCTCTAGTGAACCCTATAATCACATAGCAGAATTTAAACAAGTAGTTAGAGCCGAGCAGGTAGATGACTTCATGATTCAATATGAATCTTTTGGCCTTACCTTGTCAGACACAGCTTTGGCCTGGTTTCAGCCATTGGATCCAAATACCTTTCAGAACATGGATCAAGTGTATCAAGAAATGATAGAAGAATTTAGCAAATCTGGAATTAAAAACAATTCTTCGTCATTAATCCACAGCTTCAAACAAGTCCCGACTGAGTCAGTAAGATTGGCAGCCAGGAGATTCAAGCAGTATGTGGATAAATGTCCCGTAGAAGAGAGACCAACACAAAACAAAATGGTATCATTGTTCTTAGAAGGACTGTTGAACGGAACCTTGAGGTCATTAGTGTACGTAAAGAGAGTTCAAACCTTGCAAGAGTGTATGAAGGAATGTATAGACCTAGAAGATAACCTTGCAGAAGACTTGAAAATACCCCAAGGAAGTGTGAAAAGCGAAGAGTCAACATGTAGCACATCAAACCCCAAAAACAATGCAGAGGAAATTGCCGACTTGTTAGCAAAAAAACTGAATGTTCAAGGACAGAGGAATTATCCCACCAATCCTATGAGAATGCCTATGCTTAGAAGATGTATGCAGTGCGGAGGAGATCATCCTTCTCATTTGTGTACTAGAGGAGTAGTCCCACCACCTGCCTATGCTCCGCATAGACCCTTTGTCCCCGGACCACTACAATATTGCAATATAGAGCAGAGATACACAAACCATAGCACCGAGAACTGCCCTTACAATAGGCAAACCAGACCCACCCAACCTTATGTGAGACCATATGGATATCCGCAGAACCAGCACGGAGTAGAAGCCTTTAGATATCCCTCATATCAGCCGCAAGCACCAATATCACGACCATACGCATATCAGGGATATACACAACCTCAACCAGTGCTAGGACAACAACCACCCCACCCTCAGAACGTTGTCCCAGTTAAGATTGCACAACCAGAGGAAAACCTAGAAAGGGCAATAGTACCAGCCACACCTTTGACTAGTAGTGAACCATATGACTCATTTTACGATCCTAGTCAAGGAACATACCCTGGTTATGAGAGCTCAATAATGGAATATGGACAACTGCATGAACCTTATGCTTATAGCATGGAGACACCAGAGAGTTCTTATAATTATGAGCAGGATTACGTATCATTAATGTACACAGCTCCTAGAGCAACCATGCCACCTCGACCAATGAATAGACAGCCTGTACCCAGAGGACCATGCTACAGATGTGGAGGTGACCACTATATTAGAGAATGTACATTACCAAACCCACCACCACCACAACGAATTTGGGAAGGTTACTGTAGCGATTGTGGTAAGGAACATCTTTTCAGAGATTGTCCTAAGAACCCCAACAAAGTCACATCTAATGTGCAGATTAATGTGATAGAAGTGATTGAATCATCAGGGAGCGACAAAGAGTACACCATACCTTTAAAAGCCATAACAAGAGCAAAGGCTAGAGAGAACCCTGATAAAACAGACGGAAGTAATCAAAGTGATAAAGAGGGAAATACACCCATCCCTCACAGAGTGGAAGACTCCGAAGAACCAGAGAGAAGTATGGCCAGTAAAAGATCACCAAGATGGAAGAACCGGAGAGAGAGGATAAAAGAAAAAAAGTTGTTACAAAAGAAGGAAAATGAAAAGAGTAAACAGAAATCAACAGAAGAATCACAAGTGGAAGAAGAAAATAAAAAGGAGAATAAAAGGGAGGAGGTAGGATCAATATTAGCAGACCTAATGCCTGAAGAATTAGCCATGTGGATTCAGGCATACAAGGCGAGAATAAAAGCAGGACCTACCATAGAACAACATGAGAGAGAGTATCCGAGAGGCGACTTAGAGAAAGAAAGACTGGAAATCTGCAAAAAACTGATAGAAGTTGCCCAACAAACATTAGAAAAACCAGCATCACCTTTACCAAACAACCGAATTTGCGAAGAGAAATTCCAAGAGTGCCTAAACACTCAGGAAAAGCCTAACGTAAATAGACCTCTGAATGATGAAATTGGTATTGAGAGAAAGGAAGGATCCATAGTCCCTGAAATAGAAGGAGACTGGACTAAGGATCTATGGGCGCGAGTTCAAGAGGACAAGTGGAAAAAGGTAGAAGGAATGAAACCGCCTTTTGAAGAATTAGAAGCAGAAAACGAAATAGAGGGTTCAATACCTGAACTCAATTCAGAAGAAATTTTTCCAATGGATGCAAGTGACAAAGAAGTGGAAGACGATGTAAAGGAACTACCCAACTACACCGGGGAGTACGAGCACAACTCAGAATTGTATCGTATTCCATCAATAACGAGACGAGAAACGAATCCATCAGTTCAAACATCGGAGATCATACAACGTCTTAGAGAGGTGAAAATCCCATGTACCCTAACATTCGAGGAACTGTTAAAGGTAAAACCACATTTAAAAGAGAAATTGATCAATCAATGGGAAGCCAAGGAGGAAAAGAAGGAAGTAGCCGACGAAGTGAAAACAGTGAGAATTCCAGTGGATAAAGTAGGAGACTTTAGCGAAGGAGATGAAGGGAATACATGCCTACCAATCACCTATAGGGGTTACACTACCAAAGCCATACTAGATTCAGGGGCTGGTGTTGGCATTGCTACCAAAGAAATTTGGGAGAAATGGGGAAAACCAGCATTGAGACCAACGCGCATGAAAATTCAAATGGCAGATGGACATACGGAAAGACCCTTAGGATTGTTGGAACGAGTAGTCTTCACTACGTGCGGAGTGGAATTCGAACATACTTTAGCAATATGTCACTTTGAAAGGCCAAGCAATTATGAAATGATCTTGGGAAGGCCATTCATGAGACAGCTAAAGGTCGTACAAGATTGGGGAAAAGATGCAGTGTACCTACAACACGCAGGAATCACCACTAGGATCAACCTACATACGTACACATATCAAGATGTACCACCTCTGCAATGGAATCAAATCCATAAAGAGGAAGACGATCAATCGGTTCATAGTGCAGGTTCTAGTGACCAATCTTGGATGAACGAGGACACTCATCTATGGATATGCAAAGCTGCAAAAAAGGAAGAAGAGAGAAGAAAAAGTTGGCAGCAGAAACAAGGAATAGTGAGATCGGTACAAGATCCGGCTTATATGCCACAAGTATTTCCAGACGAAGAATTTGAGCCTCACGGTTGGATGGAAATATTAGCCACCCTCGATGTCTGTGTAAACGAAGAAGTAGTAACCATGAATGAATGTATTGACGAAGAGGGTTATGATGTTAGTCTGTATATGGTAGTCCTTCAGGAGGCAGAAGAAGGAGAAGTGATCGAGAAAGACTGGAAGGAGGACTACGAGAGCATTGAAATGGAACCAGAACCCATGGATCTAGGGACTAATACCTCCAACATAGATATCACTGCCAATGAAAAACATAAGGAACTCACACAAAAAGAAGAATTAGAAGTTGAAAGGGAATTAGAAGATGAAGAAAACAAACCCCAAGACCAATTTGAGGTACCAGCTCATTTCAAAAAATATGAAGTGGAGGAGAGGAAAATTGCTATTCAAATGCCTAAAAGAGAAGCACAACCTGGAATAGCATATGATAATAAAGAACAAACCAAAAAAATAGTTGTAGCTATGGAAGGAGGTGAAGAACGATGTACCTTCATAGGACAGGATGTCTCATTAGAAGAAGAACAAGAGTTAATTCGACTCATAAGAGAATACCGGGATGTCTTTGCTTGGACTTATAAGGACTTAAAAGGAGTAGATCCATCTATATGTGCGCATAGAATCCCCATGACGTCCGAGGCCAAACCTTCGAAACAGAGACCTTATACTTATAATGATGTGTATTCAGCCAAGATAAAAGAAGAAATAGATAAGTTGTTAGATGCTGGATTCATCTATGAAATTGAGCACACGGAATGGGTATCACCCTTGGTGGTTGTACCAAAGAAGAACGGAAAGTTAAGAGTGTGCATCAATTTGAAAAAAGTGAACGCTGCAACCATAAGGGATAGCTATCCCTTACCAATCACTGACCATCTCTTGGAAAGGGTAGCAGGGAAGGAAGTTTATAGTTTTCTGGATGGCTTTTCAGGGTATAATCAGGTAGCCATTGCTCCTGAGGACCAACATAAGACTGCATTTGCAACTGAATGGGGAGTATACGCCTTTAGAGTCATGCCTTTTGGTTTAACGAATGCCCCAGCTACATTCCAAAGACTGATGTGTCATGTGTTCAAGGAATTTTTGAGAAAGAGCATGGAGGTGTACGTGGATGATCTGTGTACATATTCAGCTATACGATCAGAGCACATCCCTGAACTAGAAAAGATTTTTGCCAAATGTCGACAATATCGAGTATGCCTCAATCCTGAAAAGTGTGTCTTCATGGTGCGACAAGGGAAAATCTTAGGACATATTGTTTCTAAGAATGGAATTTCCACAGATGAAGACAAAATTAAAGTCATTTTGGATTTACCGAGACCTAAAACTGCTAAAGAAGTTCAAGCATTTATGGGACATTGTGGTTACTATCGAAGATTCATACATATGTAGGCCATAATTGCTCGGCCTCTTTATGCATTATTAACTCAATTCAATTGGACCGAAGAATGCGAAAAAGCTTTTAATGAGTTGAAGAATCGATTGAGTTCAGCACCCATTCTTCGAGTCCCCAACTGGAATAAACCGTTTCATATTCATGTTGATGCTTCCAAGTTTGCCATTGGTTGCATCTTAGCTCAACCAGCTGATACAGGTAAATTGGACCACCCGATAGCCTATGCCAGTAGACAGTTAAATCAAGCGGAACGAAATTACACTACTATGGAGAGAGAAGGCCTAGGGATGGTATACGCAGTCAAGAAATTCAGACATTACTTACTGGCAAACAAATTCAAATTCTTCATTGATCATCAAGCTCTATTGTACTTAGTCAACAAGCCTTGCAATACAGGACGACTAGTACGATGGTTTTTATTACTAATGGAATTTGATTTTGAAGTAATAGTCAAGAAAGGAAACACACACATAAGGGCAGACCACTTATCTCGCATGACCCATGGAGAACCACCCATAGGAGTTCCTGATGATCTGTCGGATACCTATCTTTTTAACCTGGAAGTATGTCCTCAATGGGCCGAAAAATTGATCCCGATACTTACACATGGACCTAAAGATGGGATCACGCCAAACCAAAAGCAAGATCTCTGGAGGACTAAAAACCTTCACATTATTGCTGGAAGTTTATATCACCAGGATTCAAGCGGACTGCTGATGAGATGCGTGGAAGAAGGGGAACAAGAAATGTGGCTTCAGAAAGCACACATAAACCAATGGGACACTCATTTGAATGCAAATGGAACGTGGCAAACACTCAAGAGATTTGGCATATATTGGCCAACCATGCAACGAGATGCATATAACCATGTGTCAACCTGTCCAACCTGTCAAGAACAAATCCCAGATGAGAACTCTACATTATGCTATTCCACAATAGCACCAAGATGGAGTATACCTCTGGTAAAGTTCTTAAAGACTCGAGAGTACCCTGATGGAGCTACCTTAGCAAGGAAACGTGCTCTTGAAGAACAGAGCAAGGATTACGCCATCATAGGAAAACAACTCTTTAAACGTGGGAAGGATAACCAACTAAGAATGTGCATTCATGAAAATGAATATCTCTCTGTCTTAGAAATGGCACATGCAGGAGCTGCGGGAGGACATTTCTCAGCAGATAGAACGGTCAAGATGATTCTCTTTGCAGGCTTGTGGTGGCCAACTCTACATATGGATGCGGAAGCATATGTGAGAAGCTGCGAAACATGCCAGAGAGCGAAATATCCCATTCGAAGAGATGACATGCCTTTAAGACCCATGGTTTGTGCGAGAGCATTTACCAAGTGGGGAATTGACTTCATAGGACCTATCAATCCACCGGCCAAAGGATCTCATGCGGAGTACATCATAGTAGCCACCGACTACTTAACCAAGTGGGTAGAAGCAAAAGCCACTAGAAAGAATGATGCTCAAACCACAGCAAAATTTCTCTTTGAGCACATTTTCACACGCTTTGGACTACCGATTGAGATAGTGAGTGATCGAGGAACGCATTTCCTAAACGAGGTCATTGAGTCGCTTATGAATGACTTTCTTGTGATTCATAAAAAATCAGCCCCCTACCACCCTCAAGCTAATGGACAAGCTGAAAGTTCCAACAAGGTACTATGTACTGTATTGACAAAGATTGTCAATAATGGAAGGTCAGATTGGGACAAACAATTGCATCACGCAATTTGGGCCTTCCGTGTGGCATATAAAACAGCCATTGGAACTACACCTTTCAACCTAGTGTATGGGCAGAATGCAATTTTGCCAATTGACTTCTTAGTACCTACATTGAAAGTGGCCCAGCAATATGAGTGGAACGGTCATGAATTGTCTCAACAATTAGATCAAATTGAAAAGCTGCACGAGACTAGATTGCAAGCGGTAGCAGGCATTTATGCCGCTAAACGGAGACAAAAGGCTTATTATGATGCACACATAAAAGACAAGGGACTAAAAGAAGGCGACTTAGTCCTAGTATACACCCTCAAACAACACGCAAAGAAGCTCCAAAAACGTGGATATGGATCCCTGATTATAAATCGAATCTCTACTAGTGGTGCAATCAATCTCGCCACACTAGACGGAGACATTCTTCCCAACTACATCAGTGGATGCAGAGTGAAAAGATTCATGGAGCCTTTGACTGATCAAATGCTAGCGCGACTGTTAGGAGCTCAAAGTAGGAAAAAGGAAGAAGAACGCATACGAGAAGAAGCGAGACAGGAAGCCCTAGAACGTATCAGAAAACGGAAAGAGTGGATGAGAGAAAGAGACGAGAGATATCGAATAGGAGAAGAACTCATCCCAATGGCTAATTTTAGAGCCACTGAGAACTAAGGACAACAAAGAAGGCAGCCTTACTTGAATCTGGGAGCAGGACGAAAAGAGTACCACTTAGTGGATGCTCTCATAGACACAGGAGCAGCAATAAGCTGCATCAGATCTTCTTTGTCTCAGAGACTTAACGAGGAGTTACGGCCATCAAAGACACAACTAATAGGAATAGGAGGAAAAATTACTCAATGCATAAGTGAGATAACTTTACCTTTACATATGGGGAACAACACTATGGAACAGAGATTCTTAGTGTGTCAGGACCAGGATCTGCTTGAAGATGTGGTGTTAGGTCAAGATTGGATCTATGAATATGAGGTAACCATTCAATTGGCTTTAGGATACATCTCTGCCAGAATAGGACCTCGTGAGGTATTTAGTTTGCTAGACGAACGACCACCCAAAGCCGCTATTATAGAGCCAGAAATTCATCCCAATGAACAAAGTCATGATTGTATGTTCACTAGCACTATAGAAACCCCATCGTCAAGTACTTCAGGTGAGAATACCGTGAGTCCTGGGTGCACTCCATCTTTGAGTATAGAGAGTCACAAGAGTGCACCTGAACATGAAATCCAGCCCAGTGAACCACAAGGCACAAGAGAGAATACTCCTCTACAAGAATTGAAGTCCACACCTGTGAAAGTATACTCTATTCCACATTCTACACTAGCTTGGATAAGGAAGGATCAAAAGAAGGCATACCTTCAGCAACAGAAAAGTCTTCGACATCAGCGTGTCCAATTGAAGAAGAAGACAAAGAATTTCGAACACTTCAGTCAACCACGACTCAATAGCGTATGGATCCCAAAGAAACTGATAACTGCACAACCTGATCGAACAAAGATATGGATCCCAAAGTCATGTACTCCAAGGACGACCATACCAAACAAGGAACATACTCAGAAGGGCTATCACCATCAACATGGTCAACAGGCACATCAGCCGAGACAGAGGACATATTGGAGGAAGAAGGAATCTACAGATGCAATACAAACCAACTTGAGATTCCCGAAGCAGAATAAGCAGACGCACTACCGAAGAAGAACCACATTCATCAAAGAGGTGGAGAATACAGTACATTCCATCCAAGTGAAGCAAGTCTGGGTGCCGAAAGACAAGACAAGCTGCATACATCAAGAAACTACTTCCAATTGCACACATGAAAAGTTGTCGAGACCCAAAGTATGCATGATAGGGCCACATTACAAGGCCAAGCATTCGGCACGTCTTTCTTCTACTTCCGGATAGTCACGCACATTTTCCCTTTGGAAATAGGAGAGCATTTGTACATCCATAAAAATATTACTCCAAAAAAATTCACTAACCGCTTCGGCTATGGACTAACTTTTACGTTTTCTTTTCAGCAAAAACAAAAATATAAAAATACATGAAAAAATTCAGGTATTACCTTTCTCACACCCACGGGAAAGGGACGGCACCATGCACTCGGAGCGACATCGAATTATTAATCAACATATGGAGGAGGATTTCTGAAAAACATATGGATACTAATTCATACTCTATATTGAGTGCAAATGGCTTCCGCTGATTCTGAAGCAACACAGCAAGAAGAGGTGCAACTTCTTCCGTTGGAATCGGTAACAAAAGCAAGAGGTCACTGGTTCAGGGACGATCAACCAGTGGCAGAGCTAATTTTCATGGCTACCATTAAGATCATGGACACGGACCATTACTTCCCTATCATGTCCCAAGATTTCAAGACTATA
This sequence comes from Ceratopteris richardii, assembly GCA_020310875.1. NCBI lineage: Eukaryota > Viridiplantae > Streptophyta > Polypodiopsida > Polypodiales > Pteridaceae > Ceratopteris > Ceratopteris richardii. The sequence goes on along the minus strand of CM035415.1, from coordinate 133,813,282 downwards.
ATACAAGGGTTACCACATATCGAGGACGTATGGACTCAAGCTGGAATTGAAGCATTCTTGAAGATGCCTATATATGTACCGGATTTTCAGAGGTGTACACAGGTGATGAACACCATGCAGCCTGCTGCAACAAAAATCTCAGTCCCAGAAGCGCAAGTATTGGACAAAGTCGGGACATGGAAGACCATCCAGTTCACACATGAACTGATTAATAAAGCTTTTGGATGGAATCAAGCAGGGATTACCAGTGTGAAGGAAGAATGCCATGATCCAAAGAAGAGATCATTCCTGGAAATTAATAGGATTGACATAGAGGATGCTGTACGGCTGGTGCATCAACACTTCTGTTTTCCAAGTATGCACAGGTACACTGCACCTCAAAAGATAGTAGTCCAACTACTATCGCATGCCATGCGACAGATAGGCAATAAAGTGAATCTAACAGCTTATGTACAAGAACGATTGTTTGAAGCCCAAAAGAAATGGGGCCAGAAGAAATTTCTGAATGGCAGTTCAGCTTTGACATTATTGATATATGAAGCTTTGGACATGAAGAACTATTTAAGGGAGATGCCAACCTCAGAAGGGCTGGCTAGATACGTGAAATCCGCCACAGTGCCCAAAAAGAAGAAAATTGTTACAGGTATGGAGGAGGCAGGAACTAGTTCTCAGCCAAGAATGCGAGGCACCAAAAGACTAAGAGAAGTCAAGACAGATGAAGAAGGAATACCGATGAAAAAAAGAGTCCATGTACTTCCAAAGGTGACACTTGTAGGACAGAAACAAATCACGGAAGAAGAATTGACTAAAGCACTCGAAGAGACGCACAAATACACGGAGGGACAAGTCAATTTACCAGTGCAAGGTCATCACTATCAGCAGTCACAACAGGAGTCAAAAACAAAAAGAAGACTCACTAAAGTTCACCGATACCGTGAAATCGGATTAGACAACTCCAGCTCATCTACTCAAGACAAAGAAGAAAAGGACACATCGTTATTGGATGTGGATATTCGAAGCGAATCCAAAGATGATGGGCAATGGACCGAACTCAATGAAGTGAATTATGATGAAGAACCAGAATGCCCCAAACCGATAGATCAAGATATAAAAATAACTCAAAAAACCACAAGCACAAAGGCAGATGAAGAGATTTCGAAAAAGGAAAATGAAGATCAGGATATAGAAACGGAAGAACCGTTCACGCCTATCAGGGTTGTAGCAGAACCTTCCTCAATGGATGTTACGTTTCAGGGGAGTGCTACTAAAAAGAAGGAAGCAAAAGGCGATAATGAGGAACCCCAGATACAATTGCAAGTTAGACAGCCACACAACGAGACACTCCAGGTGGCAGAAGGCAAAGATGTGCAAACAGGAGAGACTCCTGAAATACCAAAGACATGGCTAAATGTAGACATCGCTCAGCTCAAGCCTGTAGTACAAGATATGATTCGAACAGCTCTAGATACACAATAGTTAATGCTTGATGCTGATGAAGATTACGATCAAGCCATGCGAGACAAGAAGGAACTGGAAAGAGCAGGTAAGCATCTTTCTGAAGAACTATCCAAGGTGCAAGCACAAGCTATGACAAAAGAAAAGGAACTTCAAGAGGTCAAATCACTAAACTGCATGCTAGAAAGGGAGCAGAAAAAATTGAAAGACCAAGTCCAAGAATTAACAAAGAAATTAGAGATGAGTGAGACTGAGAAGACACGTCTTCAAACACGCAGTAAGATCTTAGAGTCTCAGCTCAAGGCCAGTATGGAGGACGCTGACAACATGCGACAACGCAATAAAGAATTAATGACAGCTCTTATTAGTGATCAACCATTGGCAATTGCTGATGACCCACAAAGAAATGTCAAAGACCTAGACGATCAGATCACTAAATTACAAGACCAGCTCAGACTGGAGCAAGAAGTCATAACGGATTGGGAAAAGAGGTATATGGAGGACACAGCAGCCCTCAGAATGAAATGGAAAAAAGCAGAAAATAACTACCTGCGACAGTGCAAGGAAGACACAGAGCAAATGAACATTGTGGCCCAAGAATTAATGAAACATCAAGCAACTATTGCTAAGGCCGAAGAGGAAAACAAACAAAAAGACGAATTAATCAACCAACTTCAGGAGCAATTAAAGCAGCAAGCACAGCAGGGGACACCAGTAGTTCCGCCAGGGACCTCGGCTACTGTGGAGGAAGAGGTACGCCCTCTCTCTCCCCCCTCGTATCATTCACCAATAAGGGAGCAAAAGGAGGTTCCATTAGAACCTAACACACGAAAAATTGCAGAGCTGAGCAGGACAGAAAGGGCACTACTAGTGTCCCAGCTTACGGTGGAATTTGAAGATCAAATTATCAATTTAATGAAAGAGGCTCAAATCGACAGCAAGCAACTGGAGCAAATACTAAGGCCATTCAATGTACCATACGGGCTTTTGAAGGAACAAACTAGGCATTACATAAAACATACTACAAATAAGGAACCTGATCACAATCTCCATTTTCGGTATGATACTTTTAAATATACTCAGGTAGAGTTCGAGGCAGCAAATCCAATTTGGAGAAGAAAGCTCTTGGAAAAGCACCCTACACTACTGGTACAGTGGGAAGCATCACCGTATGAGCTTCAAGTAAACCCATCATTTTGCCCACTATCCCGTCGAAGAGCATGGACGCAATTTTGGGAAGGCCAGCGGCAAGGTAGTATTAATAACCAATGGCTAAATTATCCGCTATTACCTAGTCCACCACACAACTACCTACCGACAGAGGAATACATGGTCAAAACCATGGAATTTTGGCTTGCACGATATGCTACCGTTCCCGACCTAGCAGTAAAAATGACAAATAAAATATTTAGCATGCTCCTTACAGTAATTAAAGTGTTCCAACATGCACAATATACATTTTTGAATTTCATCGGCATTATGCAGGGCTCGGAGGCTTTAATTTTTGATTTATCTACTATCCCCAGCAGGTTAACAATTATGGCATATTTTTCTCACCTCATGTTTCTACCATCGACATATATGCAGACATTTGAAGAAGCATTCTTTACGGGCTTCTTTGAAATGGATTCAGAGATCTTCATTAAAATGACCTCAAATTTGAATGCACGACTGGTGGCCTACGAGATAAGTTTCTTTGCTGACCATAGACAGGCACCAGAGGACGGAGTAAAGTCTCGACAATGGAAGGAGTTCATGCTATGTCACGCTAATATGCTAAATCAAAGAGAGCAACAAGTCATTCAAACCTATACACGTCGCCACAAGAAGCCTGTCGGGGACGACAGAGTCCAGAGGGGGGCAGTGTCAAGGGCGAGACGAGTAAAAAGAGGAAAAAAAGAAAACAACGAAAGAAACAGCTTCACTAAAAGGCAAGATCTGAAGATACATCTCTGCAGGAAGCCCCGCAGGGGCGCACACATCAAGGAAAAGCACGCAGCTGGAAGAAGGAATCAGGGCCAACATGTATCACCTATGTGGATGCTTCAACCTCTTGAGTTGCAGAGGTTTCAGATCAAGGCTTACGAGCTACATCCGCATATGTGCACTAATGGCGTGCGTGGCAAACCGAATCAACCAGGTCCAATGTGTGCAACCAGGACAAATCAGAGCGCCTCTAAAACGTAATGCAAGATCAAGAATCAGACAATACTGACTAAAGGGCGCGTGCGCGAAGCAAAGTCTGTCAAGGGACGACAGAGACGAAGAGGGGGAGAGTGTTGCAGAGCCAAAGAGCGCACAAAGCAGAGAAAAAGACGGGCCCCAAAATTTTTCCGATTTGGACCACATATTGTTGTATCATATTCATCCTTGTAATATATTTTTCCATGTAAAGGCACTAGAGGAGCCCTCTAGATGCATCCCCACAGAAAAGTAGAGAATACCCATGTACAATAGTAGGAAATTAGTCCCTTAGTGAATAAAGTGCCGGTCTCTTGTGTGAAAGGACCATTTTTAGGGCACTAGTATATAAGTCAAATGTGACTCTTTGTAAAGAACTTTTTGCCATTGTGAGAATAGAGAGCACAGAAATTCGAAGTTGTGTCTTCTTCCCTCTTCATCTCCTTCTTCGCGAGCTTGTATGCATGTGTATTGCTTGGAAAGAGTGCTTGTGAGTGTTGTCTATCCTTGAGAGTGTTTCTTTGCTGTAGGAGAGGTGTGTGCGAAGTGTAGGAAGTGCTGAAGTGTAGGAAAGTATTCCCGCGATTCAGTATTTCTGTCATAACTTGAAGTAGGAGCGTCAGAATTGAGTGGAATCACTGCCATTGGATGCGTCTTCTCGAGAGCTTCGAAACGCATATGCTATTTGCTATGTTTGGAGTTCGGAGCTGGGAGAAAAGTCCAAAATACTGACGGCTGCTGCACCAAGTATCGTTTCGCCTTGACCAACAGTTGGAGCTTGTTGGGATAAGTATTTGCCTCATTTTCATTCTTGAGTAATTCATTTGCATTGACCATTACATGATTGCATGTCTTCATACACTCGGCTAGGTTAGTATACTCTTTGGATTGATATTTAAAAGCGTGTATCCCCACTATATGCACTTGTGAGGGGATTGAGGTATAGTCTCTTTCTCCGCAAGTCCCTAAGTTGGTGCTTAGGTCAACACCTGCCAAATATCTCCAAGCAACATATGATCTACAAATATAATGCTTGCTAATTTGGCAAATCTCTTAGACAACCATTTACCAAGAAGAGATAAATTCATGGAGACCTATTGGAGTTGGTCCAAAGAAATGTATGGGGACCAAACAAGGAGCCATCTATCTCTGGATCAAGGTACTATGTGTCTTTTATTGATGATTGTAGTAGATGGACAATACACTATTTTATGAAACATAAGGATGAAGTATTTACTTGTTTCAAAAAGTATCTTGCACTTGTTGAGAACCAAACAGGTAACAATCTAAAGAGGCTAAAATCAGATGGAGAGGAAGAGTATTTCTCCCATGAATTTGATGCCTATCTGTTGGAGGAGATGGAGGATAATCTTCAGAGATGAATAGGTGTTGCCTAAACCTGCTTCACACCAGCCAAGAGCAACTACTAGAGAGTGTAGTGGGACTCTTTAGTATGTTAATGATCATAAATAATGACATATGTTGCTTGAAACATGATCCACTTATCCATGGATCAAAACAAATAGGTAGAAATTGATCCAAGGCCAAAAAACTTGATAGTCTTGTTTCTACATCTATTCGATGTTTTGAACAGTTCTCTGAGCATAGCAGTAATTAGCTTAATTCCTTTTGGCAAACTTTAATTAGCTTAGATAGCTACTAATCATGAGTGATTTCATAAAAAAATGATGGACTACACATTGAGAATGGTGTTTAGCAAATCACAAAACCTTCCTGATAATTACGAGGTGCATCAATCAATAGACTAGAGAGTAAAGATGTGTTAATATCTCATGATCCAGATAGGCAATGATAATGAGACTTTGCAATCATATACTAGACAGTATGCTGAATCTACCATGCATTAAATAATCAATCATACACTGAGAACAAGCTCTTGGAAAGTCACTGTTCTGATGTAGTCATAGCAGAGAAGTGAAATGAGAATGTAATGATAATATATATGTTAATTACTATACAAATATGTGTCATTGGCAATCATATATTGCTCAATGTGTGAGAGGTGAATGAGCTATGAGATGAGCTCTCACTTCACAATAGATCCCCTTCACAATGATCTCATAGAGTCGAGATAACATGCAGGTCATTTGATCCTCTTTTTATATCTGTGTTTGGAGTCAATGTTTGAATTCAAATTAAAAAAAGGTTCACCTAAAAGTGAATCCTAAAGTATTGGATATATTCTTTCATTACTCAACAACCAAAACTTCGAGATTTGATGCGTCCTAACTTCCTCGTGGTTGTAGGATACTTTTACCAAGATAAATGAGAATGGTTTTTACAAGAGGTTTCCATGTGAGGCTTCCTTGGTGCATGCATAAACTGACTCAGTGTACTTACTCCATAAGCAATGTCTACTCTTGTTAGGGTAGCATAGTTGAGGCTCCCTACAAGCTTTTGGTAACTGTAACATCCTCAAGAAGTTCTCCTTCATGAGAACTAAGCTTATGGTTGAGTTCCATGGATGTACCTGCAATTTTGGTATTCTCTATCTTGAATTTTACCAACATATCATGTATATAATTTCTTTGAGTAATAAATATACCAGAATCTACGTACACAAGCTCTAAGCCAAGAAAGTATGTTAACAAACAAGATCACTGATTTTGAATTCTTCCATTGGCTCATGAGCCTTTACTTGCTTGATGCCATTAATGATAATGTCATCCGCATAGACACATAAGTAGATAAGCTTTGAGTTGGTGTTCTTTATAAATAAAGAAGAATCTGCTTTGCTAGTCACAAAACCTTGGTCCTAGAAATAAGTAACAAGCCTATGGTTCAAAGCTATAGGAGATTGCTTTAGGCCATAGAGCGCCTTCCTTCGCTTGCATACATAACCTGATTTATCTTTATCTTCAAATCTCGGTGGTTGTGCCATATACACTTCTTGTGATATCCATCCATGTCTATCTTGACTTAAACTTTTGGGATACATGTTCCAAAGTACTTGGCTAATATTTTGGTGGATTTAGGACGCTCAAAGGGTCTACTAATAAACTCTGAAGTCTCAGTTGGCTGGTGTGAAGCCAATTGTAGCAGCACCAACTCATCTTTGGATTGCATCCACCATCTCTCTTCACAGTGGTATCAGAGCATACTCAAGCAACATGGGAGATGGATTTCCATCAACAATTGACAAATTGGATCAAAACAACTACACGACATGGTCTCTAAGGATGGAAGCTTACCTTCAAGGGAGGAATCTATATGGATTCATATCCGGAGATGAAGCAATGCCAACCATGAGGAACAAAGGGCAACCATCACATGAAGAAGTGGAAAGACTTTCAAATTGGTGTTCGAAGGATGCACTTGCAAGGTCCTATATTCTAAACTCAATCTCCAATTTTCTTTTCCCTCATGTCAAGGGATGCAAGACATCAAGAGAGACCTGGAATGCAGTTGCTTCATTCTTCTCTTCCAACACTTGAGCAAGGAAGAACCAATTGTGGATGGAGTTCACAACAATGAAGAAAAGCCCAAAGCAAAATGTGACTGATGATGTCACAAAGATGAAGGAGATTTCCGACCAACTTGGAAGCATTGGAGAGGTAATTGAAGAGGAGAAAATCATAAATGGAATCAAAGCAGACGACAAGCGGGAGTCATTCACAACAGCCATGGATTTATACATGGATATGCATGTACCCAACCTCAACACACTCATGGGCCAACTCTTCACTCATGAAGAAAAGATTAGCAAAGATGGTGAGTCCTCAAGAGGTAATCAAACTTTTGCCTTATATTTTGATAAAGCTAAGGTCAAGGACAAGTCAAAGAATAGGAAGAATGAAGATGAAGGTAGCTCTTTCCAAGCAAACTTTGTAGGTAGAGGAAGAGCTAGAGGAAGAGGCAGAGGTGGAAAGCAAAGCAGGGGGAGATTCCAATCATCTCAACCTTGCAATATATGTGGCTTATCTAATCATACTACTGAAGAATGTTTTAGGAACCCGAGGAACTCAAGAGGAAGAGGATTCAATAGAGGTGGCTATGGATCAAATAGAGGCAGGTACAATGGAGGCTACAACAACAACTACTACAACAACAATTACAACAACAACAACTATCAAAGTGGCAATAGAGGAAGAAGAGATTACAATAACTATGCAGAGGACCAAAGTCAAGAAGATTCATTATTGATTATGAATCTATCAGTGAAGAAGGGTAAGGATGATGATCACATATTTTACATTGATTTAGGGTGATCAAACCATGTAGCAGGAAATGTGGCTTTACTTTCTGATTTGGAAGATCCTCATAACAAGCCTGAAGTTTAGACAGGAGATGACACAAAGCACTCAGTGGAGAAGATAGGTAACGTGAAGACATCAGATGGGAATATGAACCTCTTAAGCAAAGTTTTGTATGTCCCTACAATTACCAAAAATTTAATAAGTGTTGGACAGATTGTTGAAAAAGGATTGCAGGTTAGATTCAACCAATTTGGAGCATATGTTGAAGACCCAAGGCAAGGCTTTAGAAGGATTGCCAAAGGAGAAAAGACAGGAAGGCTTTTCACTTTTGAAGTGGAAGATATAAAGAACATAGCTTTGTTTAGCTATGGATCTCAAACTCTAACAAAGTTGGAGATATGGCACAAAAGGCTTGCTCACATTGGTGAGAGGAAACTCAAACAAATTTGCAGGGACCAAAGTGTACTTGGTTTGCCTAATATCACAAGGCAACACATGATTTATAAGTGTGAAGCTTTTCAACTTGGCAAGGCTCATAGACAACCTTTCAATAAGAAAGGATATATGTATCAAAATCCTTTGGATCTAGTGCACACATATGTGTGGGGTCCAAGTAAGGAGCCATCTATATCAGGCTCAAGATATTATGTGTCTTTCATAGATGATTGTAGCAGGTGGACCATTCTGTTTTTTATGAAGCACAAGGATGAAGTGTTTAATTTCTTTAAGAAGTATATTGCTCTTGTTGAAAACCAAACAGGTAGGACTTTGAAAAGACTTAGATCAGATGGTGGAGGAGAATACTTCTCTTCGGAATTTGATGCCTTCTTGCATGAAAGAGGCATTAAAAGGGAAGTCACCACAAGGTATACACCCGAACTCAATGGTGTAGCAGAGAGGAGGAACACAGCTATTGTCGAAGCTGCAAGTTCCATGCTCAATGAAAAGGGATTGCCAAACTATCTATGGGCAAAGGCTGTGTCTACAACCACATATCTCATAAATAGACTTCCATCTAAGTCACTAGATGGAACCACTCCATATGAAGTGTGGAATGGAAGAAGACCTAGTCTAGAGCATTGTAAAATCTTTGGATGCGTAGCCTATGATCACATTCCTTCTCAAGTAAGAGGGAAATTGGATCCCAAGGCAGAGAAGTGTGTATTCATTGGTTATGACCAAAACCAAAAAGGATATAGATTGTACAATCCAACCCAATAAAGGATTTTTTGTGAGTAGAGATGTCATTTTTGATGAAAACAAATCATGGTTTGATGATGATAGGAAAGTGAAGCTGCCTTATGACTTGGATGAAGATTTTCCATCACTTCAACCAAAGGAGCCAAAGCAGATTGAAGAAAGTGATTTGGAGATTGACCTAGAAGACTTGGAAAGACTAAATCTATGGAAGAACAAAGGTAAAGCAAAGATGTAGGATGCTACATATGGACCCGAGAGCTCACATCAACCACTTAGAAGGTCTTCAAGGGAGAAGAAGAAACCTGAGAGGTTTGGTTATGATACTTCTTTGGTCACCAAGCACTCAATCTACATTGCAAAGGATTCAACCAATGAAGAACCTACCACATTCGAAGAAGCACAAAGCAAGAAAGCTTGGAGAGATGCAATGGATGAAGAAATGGAAACCTTGAAGGAGAATGACACTTGGAAGCTTGTACCTAACAAGCCATCTATGAAGATAATTGGATCTCGATGGATATACAAAATCAAGAGGAATCCAGATGGAAGTATAAATAGACACAAAGCAAGGTTAGTTGCTAAAGTGTTTGCTCAAACCCATGGTATTGATTATGAGGAGACTTTCTCTCCTGTTGCAAAAATGCCTACAATTAGGGTTCTCATTAGTCTTGCTGCATATAGAAATTGGAAGCTCTATCAACTTGATGTAAAGAATGCTTTCTTGAATGGATGGATTTCTGAGGAAGTGTATATGGCACAACCTCCTGGATATGAGGATGCACATCATCCTAACTATGTATGTAAACTAAAGAAAGCTTTGTATGGATTGAAGCAAGCTCCAAGAGCTTGGAATTTCAGATTGGTGACTTATTTGCAAGACCAAGGATTCAAAACTAGCAAGGCGGATACCTCTTGGTTCATAAAGAGGAATGGATCTGAAGTGATCTATTTATGTGGCTACTGTTGGTGTAATTTGCAAGCCCACACACTTGGCTCGGATTTGTTCTTGAAGACTCAATATGTGAGAAGAACCATAGGAACTTATGCTTATAAGTTCTTACCATTTACTCCTTGTAAAAGTCTAAATGACTTGGAATCTTTGTTACACACCTACTTGATTGAGTCGTGGAAAAGTAGGACATGTGATTGAGAGAATATCTCATTACCTTTTAGGTGAAAGATTCTAGGAGTTTGAATTTGAATTCAAACTTGAATCTTCCCTCAACTCTATAAAAGATGTAAGAAAAAAAGTCGCAGGTAGCTTAGCTCACTCTAGCTCATTTCCCGAGGCATTTTACATTTGTATCTGAGTGTGTATGAGTGCTACATTGAAGCTCATACCCTATTACCTCATCTAGCTATGGTTATCATGCTAATGAGATTGTACAATTATGTTAATCAATAGATATATTCACATTCATCAACTCTGTGTTTTCTGAGTGTACTACTCCAAGTCTGTCAACTTCAAAGAGGCATATCTCAGTGCCTACTGCACCAAATCAAGTGATTCAAAGCTTGCTAGATTCAGCTCAAAGCATACTACAAGCATACAAAGTTTGAAGCAACTTGGTTCAGCCAATTTCGAGAAAGCGTGGTCGAAGTGCTCACTGGTATTTGTCTGCATATGTCCTAAAAAGTCGGGGGTGTCCATAATTTTGCTAAAGTGATTTCTCTGAGTATAGTTTATCATTTTATCTCATTCCACTTGCAAATGGTAGCTTACTAAGCTAATAGAATACCTCTAGAAGGAGTTTTGCCAATTGTAAGTGTACTGGTCATACTGAGTGAAAGACTGAGCAGGTGTCAATACCAAAATAGCAAGTTTTCTTGGATTTGTGAAGTATCAAGTAGTCTGTTTTGATTTGATCACTACACACATCATTTGCAAAGTACATATATGATCTCTTGGTATCATTTGGAAGCTAAGGGTGTCTACTAATCATATCTGGAGTCACTGAGGGCTGTTGTAAAGCAGGATTAGCAGCACCTACTCAATCTTCTGAAGGATCCATCCATCTTTCCCAACAGTGGTATCAGAGCAAATAAGGTAACATGGGAGATGGTTTTCCTTCATTCATTGACAAATTGGACAGGAACAATTATCAAGCTTGGTCTCTGAGGATGAAGACCTATCTACAAGGAAGAAGTCTATTTGGATTCATCTCAGGAGATGAGGAATTGCCCTCTTTCAAAGCAAGGGGTCTACCCACCAAGGAAGAACAAGAAAGGCTTAATACATGGTGTGCAAAAGATGCATTGGCAAGGTCTTATCTCCTTAACTCTATATCTGATTTCCTTTTACCTCACATTAGGAATTGTAAGACTTCCCAAGAAACTTGGGAAACCTTGTCATCATACTTTTCATCTAATACAAGGGCCAAGAAGAATCAATTGTGGATTGAATTCACAACCCTTAGGAAGCAACCAAAGTAATCAGTCTCAGAATTTGTGACCAAGATCAAGGATGTGGCAGACCAATTAGCAAGCATAGGAGAGGAGATTGAAGAGGAACAAATAGTAAGGCAAATAACCAATGGACTGAAGGCAGATGATAAATGGGAAAGCTTCACCACTGCAATGGATCTCTACATGGATATGCATACCCCAAATCTCACAACTCTGATGGGCCAACTATTCACACATGAAGCAAAGTTCACAAAGATTGGAGATACATCTAAAGGTAACACTCCTTCTGCCCTATATACTGATAAAAAGGTTAAAGACAAAGGTAAAGGTAAAAAGCAAGAGGATGAAGGGTCTACCTCCCAAGCCAACTATGCAGGGAGAGGTAGATCTTCAAGAGGCAGGGGCAGAGGAGGTAAGCAAGGTAGGGGACAATTCATCACCATGTAATATTTGTGGATTGTCTAACCACACTACAGATGAGTGCTACAGAAACTACAAAAATCAGAGAGGAAGAGGCTATCAAAGAGGTGGATACTCTCAAGGTAGAGGAAGGTTCAACCAACACCAAGGCTACAATGGCTACAACCATAACTACAACAACAATTACAACAACAACCATAATGGTAACTACCAAGGAGGATTCAGAAATAGGAAAGACTACAACAACTACACAGAGGAGCAAGATGACTCCCTATTGATCATGAATATGACTTCCAAGTCAGGTATCAATGATGATCATCTGTTTATATTGATTCAGGGTGTTCTAATCATGTAGCTGGCAATGTGGCACTACTCTCTGATCTTGAGGAACCCAAGGGCAAACATCAAGTCCAGACAGGTGATGATACTAAGCATTCTGTAGTAAAGATTGGAAATGTAAAAACTGGTGATGGTAACCAGAACCTATTGAGCAGGGTACTTTATGTACCAACTATTACCAAAAACTTAATGAGTGTTGGTCAGATTGTGGAGAAAGGTTTGCAGGTCAGATTCACTCAACATGGAGCATATGTGGAGGACCCAAGAAATGGATTCAAAAGGATAGCCAAGGGAGAAAAATTAGGTAGATTATTTACTTTTGAGCTAGAAGACACAAAAAACATTGCTTTATACAATTGCAAGGATCAAACACTTTCAGAATTAGAAATATGGCACAAAAGGTTGGGTCACATAGGTGAAAGGACCTTAAAGCAAATGTGCAGGGACCAAGGTGTGCTTGGGATACCTAATGTATCCAAGCAACACATGATTTACAAGTGTGGTGCTTGTCAATTTGGTAAGTCTCACATGTTACCTTATACAAGGAAAGGTTTTATGCATGAAGACTACCTAGACTTGGTGCACACAGATGTTTGGGGACCTAGCAAGGATCCCTCCATTTCAGGATCAAGGTACTATGTGTATTTCATTGATGATTATAGCAGATGGACTGTGTTATACTTTATGAAGCACAAGGATGAAGTGTTTAATTGTTTCAAAAGATATCTTGCACTAGTTGAAAGTCAAACAGGAAGGAACTTGAAGAAGCTAAGGTCAGATGGAGGAGGTGAATACTTCTCAAATGAGTTTGAGGACTTCTTGCAGGAAAGAGGCATCAAAAGGGAGATAACAACAAGGTACTCACCTGAACAAAATGGGGTAGCTGAGTGTAGCTGCATCCAAGAATTGGAATATGTACCAATTAGATGTCAAGAATGCTTTCTTGAATGGATGGATATCTGAAGAAGTCTACATGTCACAACCACCTGGCTATGAAGATCCCAAGAAGGTAAATTATGTTTGTAAATTGAAGAAGGCTTTATATGGATTGAAGCAGGCACCTAGAGCATGGAATTATAGACTGACAACATACCTCCAAGACCAAGGGTTTACTATGAGCAAGGGAGATACATCATTGTTTATTAAAAGGAGCAATTCAGAGGTAATCTATCTCTGTGTTTACGTTGATGACATCATCATTACAGGTAATGATGTCCAAGGAATCAGAAGCATCAAAAATTAGATGATGAAGGAATTCAAGATCAATGATCTTGGATTATTGAAATACTTTCTAGGACTTGAATTGGTTTATACTAATTCAGGTATATATATCACTCAGAAGAAGTATGTGCAGGACATGTTAAAGAAATTTGGCTTGCAGGATGCTAAAGTTAAGCAAAGACATTCAGTTGACTTATGTGTCTACTAATATGCAATGTGCAGATTTACTCACTAAAGCTTTGGATGGAAACAAATTATGCAGATTCAAATCCATGATTGGATTGCAGGATGTGATTGAAGATTGAAGATGAAGACTTAAGCCAAAGTGTTTGGCTTGAGGGGGAGCTGTTGGTGTAATTTGCAAGCCCACACACTTGGCTTGGATTTGTTCTTGAAGACTCAATATGTGAGAAGAACCATAGGAACTTATGCTTATAAGTTCTTACCATTTACTCCTTGTAAAAGTCTAAATGACTTGGAATCTTTGTTACACACCTACTTAATTGAGTCGTGGAAAAGTAGGACATGTGATTGAGAGAATATCTCATTACCTTTTAGGTGAAAGATTCTAGGAGTTTGAATTTGAATTCAAACTTGAATCTTCCCTCAACTCTATAAAAGATGTAAGAAAAAAAGTCGCGGGTAGCTTAGCTCACTCTAGCTCATTTCCCGAGGCATTTTACATTTGTATCTGAGTGTGTATGAGTGCTACACTGAAGCTCATACCCTATTACCTCATCTAGCTATGGTTATCATGCTAATGAGATTGTACAATTATGTTAATCAATAGATATATTCACATTCATCAACTTTGTGTTTTCTGAGTGTACTACTCCAAGTCTGTCAACTTCAAAGAGGCATATCTCAGTGCCTACTACACCAAATCAAGTGATTCAAAGCTTGGTAGATTCAGCTCAAAGCATAATACACGCATACAAAGTTTGAAGCAACTTGGTTCAGCCAATGTCGAGAAATCGCAGTCGAAGTGCTCACTGGTATTTGTCTGCATATGTCCTAAAAAGTAGGGGGTGTCCAAAATTTTGCTAAAGTGATTTCTCTGAGTATAGTTTATCATTTTATCTCATTCCACTTGCAAATGGTAGCTTACTAAGCTAATAGAATACCTCTAGAAGGAGTTTTTCCAAATGTAAGTGTACTGGTCATACTGAGTGAAAGACTGAGCAGGTGTCAATACCAAAATAACAAGTTTTCTTGGATTTGTGAAGTATCAAGTAGTCTGTTTTGATTTGATCACTACACACATCATTTGCAAAGTACATATATGATCTCTTGGTATCATTTGGAAGCTAAGGGTGTCTACTAATCATATCTGGAGTCACTGAGGGCTGGTGTAAAGCAGGATTAGCAGCACCTACTCAATCTTCTGAAGGATCCATCCATCTTTCCCAACAGCTACATCTTGCAGCTAATCCGATATACCATGCTAGAACCTAGCATATTGAAGTCCACTACCATTATGTAAGGGAGAAGCTAATGAGCAAGGATATTCAACTATCCTATGTCTCTACAGATATGCAATGTGCAGACATGTTGACTAAAGCTCTTGATGGTACAAAGTTAAGTAGATTCAAGTTGATGATTGACTTGCAAGAAATCAAGGACAA
This sequence comes from Ceratopteris richardii, assembly GCA_020310875.1. Lineage (NCBI taxonomy): Eukaryota > Viridiplantae > Streptophyta > Polypodiopsida > Polypodiales > Pteridaceae > Ceratopteris > Ceratopteris richardii. Next base: position 133,798,218 of record CM035415.1, on the reverse strand, counting down.
TTGAAGACTTATTTGGAGGCCAAGCATGTTAGGCTTGAGGGGGAGATGTTGGTGCATTTTACCCAAGCGTACATGCTTGATATGTTTGATATGTGTGATATTATGATCATTTGTAAGTCACATGTGTAGTCATGTGAACACCTCTTGTAAAAGAGTACATTTTATCTCTTGTAATTGAAAAAAGAAAAAAGAAAAGGATGGCTTACCTCATCCATGATATAAAAGCAAATTCGTGGCTCTAACTACCTAAAACCATGAATTTTTGAGCTAAGGGAATATCTCCTTACTTTGGGGATCACTTTTAGGTGGAGCCATTTGAATTCGAATTCAAAACTCCCTCCAAGAATAGCTATAAAAAGAGCAAGAAGGAAGAGGTGATTAGCAAGCCTTGTACGTGACCACTTCATGTCATTTTGTAGAGATTGAAGAGCTTACTCCATAGCTCTATCATTCTACTCCCATTGTGCAAATATTCATTGCCAATGTGGTTGTAATCATATATGAATCTATACATTTGTCATTATCTACTTCTCTGTATTGTTCTCTGCTATACTCACTCAGAGCAGTAACTTCAAAAGGTCATATCTCGAGTTCTTCTCAACATTTTTCAATGTTTTAATGTGCGTTGGATAGATCTGCTCACTGGTCTATCTCTGCAGAGCCCCGAGAATGGCTAGCATGTTCCAGAAATTGATAAATCTTGTTCTCAGTGCTCAGTCCATCATTTGAAGTTTTTAACTTGGATTGGGAAGATTGCTAAGTCTATTTGCTATGTCCAAAAGGAATTTATCTATTTCCTACCAGGTTGAGAGCATTGTTCAGTTTTTCCAGCAGGTGTATGTCCAAAAATAGCAAGTTTTGGGAGCTAGTCATCTTGCAACTTGTCTGTCTTGACTTAAATTTTTGGGATACATGTTCCAAAGTTCTTGGCTGATATTTTGGTGGATTTAGGAATCTCAAAGGGTCTACTAATCAACTCTGAAGTCTCAGTTGGCTGATGTGAAGCCGGTTGTAGCAGCACCAACTCATCTTTGGATTGCATCCACCATCTCTCTTCACACCTCTTCCTCTACATGTGTAATTATCTTGAGAGATACTGGCCTCTTCTTCATTCTTCTTGCTTTTACCTTTATCCTTACTTTTATTCTTATCTGTATAAAGGGTAGAAGATTTATTACCTCTAGACAATGATAATTCTTCTTGCTTTTACCTTTATCCTTACGTTTATTCTTATGTGTATAAAGGGCAAAAGCCTGATTACCTCTAGGCAATGATAATGAGACTTTGTAGTCATATACTAGATAGTATGCTGAATCTACCATGCTTTAAATCATGACAAATGATCAATCATACACTGAGAACTGTTGGAATTTGGGGCCCCATGATTGTTCCAAACTAAAACCTTTTGAGCATACACAACTTAATTGACAAGATGATAAGTGAGAGATAGAAAGAAAGAGATCTTGAGACAAGCATAGGGAACGTAAGTTGGATGCTTACTCACTAAAAAATAGATGTCCAAATTACAACATGGGAGTACTACTCAACCATATAAAGTGGTGCACTCACTAATGGAAGAATATCCAAGAAGATGATGATACAAAATTTAGATTATGTCGAAATAATCTAAGTGTGTGAAGTGAACGAAGCAATGAAGCTAACCTTATTCTCACAAAATAGTGTAACTTGTAAATCAATCAACCCTAATTTTGAGATTAGGGTAGAGAAACCCTAAAAACAAAATACTAAGTTAACTCACAAAAGATAGTTACCACCACCTTGTAGAAGACTTCTTGCTCCTAGAGAGTAGCCTCTCCTTCACCAAAACTTCACCTCCTCAAGAGTGTGAGACTCTTCCTCCTTGATCTCCTTGAGATTGCATGAGTGAGTAATTATACAATGAGCCAAGCCTCTCATTAAATAGTAGTTGTTCCCTCCATGAAAAGCACTTCTTCGTAAAAACACCATGAAGAAAACTACGATCGCTAATTCATATCAAAGCTATCGGAGTCTGTGAGATCAATAGCATAATTCTAAAAGCAAAAGCGTTTCACGATCTGTGCTTCAAAAAACTCTGCCGCTTCGCCCAATAGGAATCGATCTCTAGTGGATTGTTTGAAAGTTTGATGCGCTATCCACACTGCCATCATTTTTTATTTGAACATGATCTATAAAGAATATAACATATATCTATTCTTTGGGCAGTTTTGGACCATAGGACATTGACTTCCAACAATCCCTCCTTCAATGTCATATTGGTACAAGCTTCAGTAACCTGCCAATCTTCTCATGAATATCTCTAGTCAATGCTTTGGTAAATATATCTGCAACATTCTTACTAGAAGGAACATAAACTAGCTCAACGTGCTTCTTAGCTATCTGCTCTTGAATATAGTGGTAGTGTACCTCTATATGCTTTGTCCTTGCATGATGCACTGGATTCTTTGCTATAGCTATAGCACTTTGGCTATCTAAAAATATCTGAATGGGTTCATGTACTCTTACATCAAGACAATTGAAAATCTTCTGCAACCAAACTGACTCTAGAGTAGCTGTAAATGCTGCACGACATTCAGCTTCACATGAGGAAGTGGCAATAGTGGGTTGTCTCTTTGAAAGCCATGAGATAAGACGATCTCCTAGATAAAAACAAAATCCAATAGTACTTCTTCTTGTGTTTATATCACCTGCCTAATCAAAATTTGAAAATCCATTTAGTAACAAATGTGTAGATTTGGAAAATACCATAGCAAAATTTGAAGATCCTTCAAATATTGAAAGATCCGCTTTACTGCTTTCCAATGTAACACTATCGGATTCTGCATGAACCTTGATACTTGAGAAACTACAAATTGTATATCAGGACGTGTATTACAAAGATATATCAAGCAACCCACTGCTTGACTATATAGAGTAGCATCAAATGGCTGTGCATCTGCTACCATTTGTAAGACATGTTCTGATCCATAGGTGTTTGCATAGGTTTAGAATCACCCATCTGAAACCTTTCCAAAAGTTTCTCAATGTACTTCTGCTGTGTCATGTAGATACACTCATCTTGAAACAGAAACTGAATCCCAAGATAATAATGCAAAATGCCTAAATCATTCATATCAAATGTTTGATTTAATTGTTCTTTGAACATCTGCAAATCTTCATCTCTGGGACCTGCGACTATAATATCATCCACATAGATGATTGCTATAATCATCGTACCTATTTCAACTTTAACATAAAGAGTTGGAGCTACATCTGAGTTATGGAAACCAATGGATAAAAGATATGTATGTATCTTTTCATACCATGCTCTAGGTGCCTGTTTTAAACCATACAAAGCTTTTATAAGCTTACACACTAAGTGTTCTTTACCTGTCTCTTCAAAACCTTTTGGTTGCTGAATATACACATCCTCGTGTAAATCACCATTTAGAAAAGCAGTTTTAATGTCAAATTGATATATATGCCAACCAAAATGTGCTGCTAGAGCTAGTATTGACCTAATAACAGTCATCCTAGACATAGGAGCAAATGTCTCCTCATAATCAATGCCTTTTTGTTGTGCATATCCTTTGACAACCAACCTGGCCTTGTATTTATCAATAGTACCATCTGCTTTCCTTTTGATTTTGAAGATCCATTTTACACCTATAGCCTTCTTTCCCTCTGGTAACTCACATAGCTGCCAAGTTTGATTCTTATGAATAGAATCAATCTCTTCTTGCATAGCTTTTCTCCAAATAGGAATGTTAAGTGCATCTTTAACACATGCAAGTTCATCTTCAACAGTCGTAAGTGCCAAAATATCATGAATCTCAAAGTCTTAAGCAAAACTTACATGATCTTTTTGTTGTCTAGTCTGACTTCTTGTTCTTACATGATCTTGTTGTTGTTGTCTAGTCTGCCTCCTTGTTCTTCTAGTAAAAGTCTTTATACCACTATCTTTTCAAGTATGATATAACCACGTAGGTGTAACCTTAAATAGTGGTGAAACTCTTTCTGAACTTTCAGCTTCCACAGGTTCTGGAACTTGTCCTGCCAAAGTACTAGGACTTTTTGGAACTCTAACTTCTTCCATTTTTGGAATCAAAGTCTCAAGTGGAATTGACTCTGTAGAAGGTTGTGAAATTCCTCTTTCTTCAACTTTTTCTTGAATCCTAGGAATTTTAACTCCCTCCTGATATGGCTGAACATGTACATCCATAATTTTTCTAAAAATTCCATAGTCATTTTCACTAATGAACGAGTCCGGAATTTCTACTTCTTTATCATAAACCTTATCTTCAACAATATAAGCATTACGTGAAAGAATAACTTCACCTATCTCTAGAACATAAAACCTGTATCCTTTACTCTCAACAGGATATCCAATAAAAATAGCTTTCTTTGCCTTTACATCTAGTTTGCCTCGGTCCTTTTTCTCAATATGTACATAAGAAAGTGATCCAAACACTCTGAAGTAACTCACATTAAGTTTTCTACCATAATAAGCTTCATACGGTGTGATTACCTTTAAAGCTTTTGTAGATGACCTGTTTAAAATGTGGTTAGCTATATGTATTGCATCAAACCAGAATTTCGGTGAAAGCTTCTTGGACGCCATCATGCTCCGCATCATTTCAACAAGTACTCTATTCTTTCTTTCTACAACACCATTCTGCTGAGGCATATAAGCAATAGTAAGGTGTCGATTAATACCTTTCTCATCAAGAAATTTCTGGAACTCATTTGACAAGTATTCTCCACCTCTATCACTTCTGAGAATCTGGATAGTTTCTTGACTTTCATTTTCAACCATAGCTACAAACTTCTTGAACATAGGAAAGACTTCTGACTTCAACTTAAGACCATAGATCCATGAGTATCTCGTAAAATCATCAACAAATAGAACAAAATACCTAAAACCCTGAATAGATTCTGCTCTCATAGGTCCATTCACATCTGAATGAATAATCTGCAATTTCTTGGTAGCTGTAATGTGACCATGTTTCTTGAAAGGTAGTTTATGCATCTTACCTTCAAGACAACCTTCACATATATCGGAATCATTTGGTAGCTTGAATGAGGGTAAACTCTCAAGCATACCTCTATCTTTGATATTCTTGAGAGCCCCAAAATTGATATGTCCAAATCTTTCATGCCACAACTTCATATCTTCCACCGGTGATGAAGATTTGACTACATATGCCTGACTAATTTTTGACAAAACAAAGAGCCCTCCTTTATGCTCAGCTTGTAAAAGACACTTGTCATCTTTATGTGATAAGATCTTACAAAGATCTCTCTACCATCACTTAAAAATGTAGATATAGATAGCAGATTCTTCTTCATTTCAGGTACATAAAGGACATCTGAAATATGAAAATTACCACCTTCTCTTGACTTTAGGGTTACTGTACCTATTCCCACAACATCCAAATCATTTCCATCTGCAATAGTAACTCTTCTACTTGAAGAATGGGAAAGAGAAGAAAACACATCTCTACAACCTGTCATATGCTTTGTAGCACCTAAGTCAAATATCCAAGGACTTGCTGAAAGAACTTGTAAAGCTGCCTGATCAAAAGCTACTTCCTCAATGGTGATATATGTGAAGAGATGGATAGGTATGTGTTGAAGATGAAGAGGTGTTGAAAAATCTTTGCTCTACACCAGCCAAATGAACTCCAGGAGTAGATGGTGGGCCCTTTTAGCTTGCCAATGGATGTATTAGACACCCTATGTACCTTGGAAGATCACTCTCAAAAAGATAGATCAAAACAGATAAGTTGGAGTTAGCTCAGAGGTGAAAACTTGCTATTCTTGGTTGATACACCTGTCCAGTGTTTTACATAATTCTCTGAGCACAACAGCAATTAGATTAATTCCTCTTGGGGAAGGCTAGGTAGCTTAAAGAGCTAACTTTAGAGAGTAATCTCATCAAAAATAACAAACCACACACTGAGAATGACTTTTAACAAGTGATGACATCATCCCGATTTTCACGGGCTGCTACAAAAATAGACCAGTGAGCAGAAAAATTAATATAACTCAAGATGTAAGAATCCAATGATCATGAAAATTTGTATGCTTATACTAGACAGTAAGCTGAATCCAACAAGCTTGAAATCACTGAATTTGGATGAGTAAACACTGAGAAATGACTCTGACAAGATGACTGAAAAAGTCGGGTACCTGACAGAGAAGTGAAGATGAACATACCCTGTTGACTTCAAATGAACATAACTGAAGATTCCAACATCCAAATGACATGAAAATTTGTGAGCATATAGTAGACTTATAGAGCTAACTTTACCAAGTTAAATCACTGAAAATGATGAACCAAGTGCAGAGAAACAATCTCTGCAAGCTGACTGAGAAAAACTGAAGTAATGGCAGTGAGTAGTACACATCACAAGAACATGGAAAGATGAACTCAAATAATCATGAAAATGAAAGTATATTGCTTGTACAATACAATGACTTACTGATACATATGTGTGCCTTGTAATCACACCTTGATATGGCATAAAGCTCAGCTCTTGGAGGTCTTCACATAGGTCTCTCTAACCACGACTAAAACTGCCATCTATTTATAGTTGAGTTTGGGAGGCTAACTTCCCTCAATCACTCTCCAATCAATCAATGATTGATTTGATTCTCTACCTACCACAAATCACGAATTCGTGGCTCCTCTTTCCATTCTTGATCATGTGGGCTCAACCACTTAAGATTCTCTTACTTTTACATTAAGTAAACTCTTCAAAAGTTACAAGAGGTAGTTCACAAGTGAACTTTACATAGTCTTCATTTTGAAGCTTCTTTAATGACTTTGTGAGACTCAAGCCAATACTTAGGCTTGTCATAGACTTGCTCCAACAGCTCCCCCTCAAGCCAAGTATGCTTGAGGTCTTCAATCTTCCAAGATTACCTGCAAACCAATCATAGCCTTGAATTTGCAAAGCTTTGTACCATCCAATGCTTTGGTTAGAATATCTGCACATTGTTGATGAGTGGACACATATGATATTTGAATCTCTTTGCTTAGAACCTTCTCTCGTACATAATGATAATGAACTTCAATATGTTTAGTCCTTGCATGAAAAATAGGATTAGCAGCCAAGTGAATAGAACTCATATTGTCACCAAAAATAGTTGGAGTTCCAAACTCCAATCCAAGATCTTTGAACAATGTCTTCATCCACATAGCTTCCTGTGTAGCTATGGCAAGACCTCTATATTCAGCTTCAGTAGAAGAGAGAGCAACTGTGGGTTGCTTCTTGGATGACCATGAAATAAGCTTTGAACCTGCAAAGGTAAGATAACCTGAAGTGCTCCTTCTATCTTCCTTGGAGCCAGCCCAATCTGCATCAGAAAATAGCTTCAAACCTAAATCAGATACATAAGGATAATAAAGTCCTTCATTTATGGTTCCTTTGAGATACTTGAGAATCCTTTTGGCAGCATCCATATGTGGTTTCCTTGGTGTGTGCATAAATTGACTTAGCACACTCACACTGTAACATATATCTACTCTTGTCAATGTGGCATAGTTGAGACTACCCACTAGACTTTGATATGATATGATGTCCTCTATGAGTTCACCTTCATGTGAGCTCAATTTGTGATTAACCTCCATTGGAGTACCTGCAATCTTACAATCTTGCATCTTGAATTTTGCCAACATGTCCTTAATGTACTTTCTTTGAGTGAGAAACAAACCATGATCTTTGTAGACAACTTCCAAACCTAGGAAGTAGGTAAGTGAACCCAAATCACTTATCTTGAACTCTTCTCTCATCTGATCTTTGATCTTCTTCATACCATCTGCATCATTTCCTGTCAATATAATATCATCTACATATACACATAGGTAGATGACCTCGGAATTACTCTTTTTAATAAAGAGTGAAGGATCTGCTTTGCTTGGTTGAAAGCCTTTGTCCTGCAAGAATGAAACAAGCCTGAAATTCCAAGCTCTTGGAGCTTGCTTGAGACCATATAATGCTTTGTTAAGTTTACACACATAATCAGGATAAACTTGACTCTCAAAACCAGGTGGTTGTGCCATATATACCTCTTCTGTTATCCAACCATTCAAGAATGCATTCTTTACATCTAGTTGAAGTATCTTCCAATTCTTGGAAGAGGCAATACTAAGCAAAACCCTAATAGTAGGCATCTTTGCCACAGGAGAGAAAGTCTCCTCATAATCAATTCCCTGAGTTTGTGCAAAGCCTTTTGCCACAAGCCTTGCCTTATACCTGTTAATGGAACCATCAGAATTCTTCTTGAGTTTATAGACCCATCTTGAGCCTATTACCTTCATGGATGAAGTCTTGGGCACCAAATCCCAAGTGTTGTTTTCCTCGAGTGCTTCAATCTCTTCCTTCATTGCATGCTTCCATTCTGTTTTTGCTTTGGCCTCTTCAAATGATGATGGCTCCTCTTGGTTTATGTCCTGTGCTATGTAGATAGAATGTTTAGTTACTAATGAGGTGTCAAACCCATACCTTTCTGGTTTTTTCTTTTCCCTCATAGATCTTCTTAAGCCATGATTTGATGATTCTGCCTCATGTCCAAGTTCCTGCAATTTTGCTTTACCTTTAGACTTCCATGCTTTGATCTTTTCCATATGACATTCTTCATCATCCTCTGAGGTGTCTTGTTCTTCAATCTTTGATTGTTCTCTACCAAGCTTTGGAAAATCTTCTTCAAGATCATATGGTAAATTGATCTTCCTGCATGAATCTTCATACCATGAATTGTTCTCATCAAAAACTACATCTCTGCTTACCAAGAATCCTTTGTTGGTAGGGTTGTATAACCTGTAGCCCTTTTGATTGTTGTCATATCCAATAAATACACACCTTTCTGCTTTTGGATCCATCTTGCCTCTAACCTGTGAAGGAACATGAGCAAAAGCAATACATCCAAAAATTTTACAATGATCTAAACTTGGTCTTCTTCCATTCCAAGCCTCATATGGAGTCATCCCATCAAGGGATTTTGAAGGCAACCTGTTAATCAAGTAAGTGGCTGTAGATACAGCCTCAGCCCATAAGTAATTAGGTAAATGCTTTTCATTTAACATAGACCTTGCAGCTTCAACAATTGTCCTATTCCTCCTTTCTGCTACTCCATTTTGCTCAGGACTGTACCTTGTAGTTACCTCTCTTTTGATTCCTCTTTCTTGAAGAAAAGAATCAAAATCATGGGAGAAGTATTCTCCCCCTCCATCTGACCTTAGCCTTTTTAGTGATTTACCTGTTTGATTCTCCACAAGAGCCAAATATCTTTTGAAACATGAAAAAACTTCATCTTTGTGTTTCATAAAGAATAGGATAGTCCATCTGCTGCAATCATCAATAAAGGAAACATAATACCTTGATCATGATATTGAAGCTTCCTTGCTTGGTCCCCATACATCTGTATGAACCAACTCCAAGAGATCTCCATGCATATAACCTTTCTTCATGAATGGTAACCTGTGAGACTTTCCAAATTGACATGCACTACACTTATAAATCATATGTTGTTTTGACAAATTAGGAAGTCCAAGTACACTTTGGTCCCTGCAGATTTGCTTTAATGACCTTTCACCAATATGTGCTAACCTTTTGTGCCATACTTCCAATTCTGTGAGTGTCTGACTACCATAATTAAAGAGAGCAATGTTTCTAGTGTCCTGTAATTCAAATGTGAACAATCTACCTGTCTTTTCACCTTTTGCAATTCTTCTGAATCCTTGACTTGGATCTTCAACAAATGCTCCTGCTTTTGTGAACCTGACTTGCAACCCTTTCTCTACTATCTGCCCAACACTTATCAAATTCTTTGTAATGGTAGGGACATAGAGTACCTTACTGAGTAGGTTGATGTTTCCATCAGGTGCTTTGACATTGCCTATTTTCTCCACAGGATGTTTTGTATCATCTCCTGTTTGTACCTCATGCTTATTCCTTGGATCTTCTAAATCTGATAGGAGTGCCACATTTCCTGCCACATGATTTGAACAACCTGAATCTATGTAGAAAACATGCTCATCAGATTTACCTTGTGGCATAGCCATGTTCATGATCAATAATGAATCCTCTTTGTTTGAGTCTTCTGTGTAGTTATTGTAGTCTCTCCTTCCTTTGTAGCCTCCTTGATAGTTTGAATGATTGTAGTTGTTGTAGTTGCCATGGTAGTTGTTGAACCTTCCTCTTGAGTAGCCATAACTTCCTCTATTGTATCCTCTGCCTCTTTGATTCCTGGAATTCCTAAAGCAATTTTCAGTTGTATGATTAGTTAATCCACAAATAGAACATGAGTTGGAGTCTTGGGATCTCCCCCTGCCTTGTCTACCTCCTCTTCCTCTACCTCTGCCATGTCTTCCTCTACCTGCATAGTTAGCTTGATATGTACCTGCTTCATCATCCACTTTCTTTGCCTTTCCTTTGTTATCTTTAGACTTGCTTTTATCCGTGTATAAAGCTGAAGATTGATTACCTTTAGAGCTTTCTCCATTTTTGATAAGCTTTGCCTCTTGAGTAAGTAATTGTCCAATGAGTGTGTTGAAATCAGGTACATGCATGTCCATGTACAAATCCATAGCTGTGGTGAATGCTTCCCACTTATCATCTGCCTTCAAGCCATTGATGACCTGCCTTACAATTTGCTCTTCATCTATTACCTCTCCAATGCTTCCCAACTGATCCGCTATGTCCTTGAGCTTTGTGACAAAATCAGTCACATTTTGTTTGGGAGCCTTCTTGAGAGTTGTGAACTCCAGCCATAGTTGATGCTTCCTGGCTTTGGTACTTGAAGAAAAGAAAGCTTCAAGTGCATCCCACACTTCGTGAGATGTCTTACAACTTCTAATGTGAGGCAACAAAAAATCTGAGATAGAGTTGAGGAGATAAGACCTTGCAAGTGCATCCTTGGAGCACCATGTGCTCAATCTTTCTTGCTCTTCTTGTGTTGGTTGACTTTTGTTCCTGAAACTTGGCATAACTTCATCTCCAGCCACATAACCATATAAACTTCTACCTTGGAGATAAGCTTCCATCCTTAATGACCAAGCTGAGTAGTTACCTCTGTCCAATTTGTCAATTGATGAAGGAAATCCATCTACCATGTTGTCCAACCTTGCTCTGATACCACTGTGAAGAGATGGATAGGTATGTGTTGAAGATGAAGAGGTGTTGCAAAATCTTTGCTCTACACCAGCCAAATGAACTCCAGGAGTAGATGGTGGGCCCTTTTAGCTTGCCAATGGATGTATTAGACACCCTATGTACCTTGGAAGATCACTCTCAAAAAGATAGATCAAAACAGATAAGTTGGAGTTAGCTCAGAGGTGAAAACTTGCTATTCTTGGTTGATACACCTGTCCAGTGTTTTACATAATTCTCTGAGCACAGCAGCAATTAGATTAATTCCTCTTGGGGAAGGCTAGGTAGCTTAAAGAGCTAACTTTAGAGAGTAATCTCATCAAAAATAACAAACCACACACTGAGAATGACTTTTAACAAGTGATGACATCATCCCGATTTTCACGGGCTGCTACAAAAATAGACCAGTGAGCAGAAAAATTAATATAACGCAAGATGTAAGAATCCAATGATCATGAAAATTTGTATGCTTATACTAGACAGTAAGCTGAATCCAACAAGCTTGAAATCACTGAATTTGGATGAGTAAACACTGAGAAATGACTCTGACAAGATGACTGAAAAAGTCGGGTACCTGACAGAGAAGTGAAGATGAACATACCCTGTTGACTTCAAATGAACATAACTGAAGATTCCAACATCCAAATGACATGAAAATTTGTGAGCATATAGTAGACTTATAGAGCTAACTTTACCAAGTTAAATCACTGAAAATGATGAACCAAGTGCAGAGAAACAATCTCTGCAAGCTGACTGAGAAAAACTGAAGTAATGGCAGTGAGTAGTACACATCACAAGAACATGGAAAGATGAACTCAAATAATCATGAAAATGAAAGTATATTGCTTGTACAATACAATGACTTACTGATACATATGTGTGCCTTGTAATCACACCTTGATATGGCATAAAGCTCAGCTCTTGGAGGTCTTCACATAGGTCTCTCTAACCACGACTAAAACTGCCATCTATTTATAGTTGAGTTTGGGAGGCTAACTTCCCTCAATCACTCTCCAATCAATCAATGATTGATTTGATTCTCTACCTACCACAAATCATGAATTCGTGGCTCCTCTTTCCATTCTTGATCATGTGGGCTCAACCACTTAAGATTCTCTTACTTTTACATTAAGTAAACTCTTCAAAAGTTACAAGAGGTAGTTCACAAGTGAACTTTACATAGTCTTCATTTTGAAGCTTCTTTAATGACTTTGTGAGACTCAAGCCAATACTTAGGCTTGTCATAGACTTGCTCCAACAATATAGGCATAAGAATCACCTTGAGATTTCCCTTTTTTATCATCTTCTGCAACATTACGTGATGCCTTTTTCTTTTCTGCTGCAATCCTTTTATAACATACTGACTTAATATGTCCAGGTTTCTTGCAGAAAAAACATATTACTTCCTTCTTCTTAGAAGACTTCTCTTTAGATGTCGTAGATACAGAATCTGAAGTAGAAGGTGAGAGGGACCTACTTTCCTTCTTGGATTGTTTTTCCTTCTTCTCCTTCTTCTTCTTACCCTTTGATGAAGATAAAAGTGCTTCTTCATTCTCTTCCATTCCCTTCAACTAATCTTCATCTTGAAGCAACAAGAACTCTAACTCTTCAAATGTAACCTCTCTATCTCTTGAGGTAAGGGTAAGAGTGGTTATAAAAGATCGAGATGAAATAGGAAGTGAATTAATCAGCATATTTACCATTTCTTCATTTGATATCTCAACTCCTACATTTAGAAGTTGATCTCTCAAGTCAACGAGTCTTGTAATGTGGGTTTGAACTGACTCACCAGCCTTCATCCTTGTATTTGCTAGTCGTCTCCTCAAGTGAGCTTTCCAAGCAGGATTTCTGCTCTGAAAAAGATTCTCAAGCTTCAAACAAGCTTGACTAGAACTTCTGCAAGATCTGATATGTGGTAGAATATGCTTTTTGACACTCATTGCTATGAATGAAAGTGCTAAAGCATCTCTAGTATCCCATCTTGCTTGATCTTCAGTAGGAGGAACTCTAGGTAAAGACCTAGCAGTGACCCTGGATATAGAAGTGGTTACCTCTTCTTCAGTTGGTTCTACAATTGTGAATCGAGTACCTCTTGAAGTTGTTGTATCCTCTTCTTCAGCTTCTCGTCTTGGTCTTGTTAAGGATCCATTGATGATACTCCACAAATCCTTTGTCATTAAAATATTCATCATCATGAAACTCCACATGGGATAATTAGAAGATCCATCCAACTTGTCTTCAATCTCAATTCTAATCTCCCTCATCTTAACTAAGTGTGTATGCCAATTATACTATGATACCAAGTGTTGGAATTTGGGGCCCCAGGATCGTTCCAAAATAAAACCTTTTGAGCATACACAACTTAATTGACAAGATGATAAGTGAGAGATAGAAAGAAAGAGATCTTGAGACAAGGATAGGGAACGTAAGCTCGATGCTTACTCACTAAAAAATAGATGTCCAAATTACATGGGAGTACTACTCAACCATATAAAGTGGTGCACTCACTAATGGAAGAATATCCAAGAAGATGATGATACAAAATTTAGATTATGTCGAAATAATCTCAGTGTGTGAAGTGAACGAAGCAACGAAGCTAACCTTATTCTCACAAAATAGTGTAACGAAATTGTAAATCAACCAACCCTAATTTTGAGATTAGGGTAGAGAAACCCTAAAAACAAAATACTAGGATAATTCACAAAAGATAGTTACCACCACCTTGTACAAGACTTCTTGCTCCAAGAGAGTAGCCTCTCCTTCACCAAAACTTCACCTCCTCAAGAGTGTGAGACTCTTCCTCCTTGATCTCCTTGAGATTGCTTGAGTGAGTGATTATACAATGAGCCAAACCTCTCATTATATAGTAGTTGTTCCCTCCATGAAAAGCCCTTCTTCGTAAAAACACCATGAAGAAAACTACGATCCCTAATTCATATCAAAGCTATCGGAGTATGTGAGATCAATATCATAATTCTAAAAGCAAAAGTGTTTCACAATCTGTGCTTCAAAAAACTCCACCATTGCGCCCAGTAGGAATTGATCTCTGGTGGGTTGTTTGAAGTTTGATGCACTATCCACGCTGCCATTGTTGTTTATTTGAACATGAGCTATAAAGAATATAACATATATCTATTCTTTGGGCAGTTTTGGACCATAGGACATTGACTTCCAATAAGAACAAGATCTTAGAAAGTCACTGTTCTAATGTAGTCACAACAGAGAAGTGAAATGAGAATGTAATATTAATGGGTATATGAGAATGAAATGATAATGTCATTTGATGCTCTTTTTGTATCTGTGTTTGGAGCCAATGTTTGAATTCAAATTCAAAAAAGGTTCACCTAAAAGTGAATCCTAAAGTATAGGATATATTCTCTCATTACTCAACAACCAAAACTTCAAGTTTTGATGCTTCCTAACTTCCTCATGGTTGTAAGAAACTTTACCAAGATAAATGCAAATGGTTTTTACAGGAGGTTGATCACATAGGGTTCCATAAGAAATGTGCCAATTAAGCAAGTATGTGGGCTTGGTTTTAATTATACCAACACTATCTCCAAGAGGGGTATCAAAAGAGAGATTACAACAAGATGTACTCCAAAGAAAAATGGAGTAGTAGAAAGGAGGGATAGAACCATAGTAGAAGCAGGAAGGTCAATGTTGAATGAGAAAAGACTACCTAATTACCTATGGGTAGAGGCTATATCTACAGCCACCTACCTAATCAATAGAATTCCATCCAAAGCATTGGATGGAATGGCCCCATATGAAGCATGGAATGGAAGAAGACCCAACCTTGACCATTGCAAGATCTTTGGGTGCATTGCATATGCACACATACCTTCACAAATCAGAGGCAAGATGGATCCAAAGGTAGAGAAGCGTATATTCATTGGTTATGATCTTAATAAAAAAGACTATAGATTATATAATCGAAATAATACTGGTTAGTAGAGATGTTTTATTTGATGAGAATAACTCTTGGTTGGAAGATGATTGCAGGAAAGTCAAAATACCCTATGATCTTGAGGAGGACTTTCCAACATTGTAGAAGGTGAATGATCACCTACAAAAGATTCGGCTGATTTTGAAGATGATCAAAAGACATCAAGGAGTAACATCAAAGCTTGGAACAATAAAGGTAAAGAAAAGATGTAAGACTTGAGGGATGTTGCAGAATCATCCCAAGAAACCATCAGAAGATCAACTAGGGAGAAGAAGAAGCCAGAAAGTTATGGATATGACACATCCTTAGTCACTAAACATTCAATTTACATTGCTCAAGATGCAAACTCAGAAGAACCATCAACTTTTGAGGAAGCCAAGAAGAAGTCAGAATGGAGAGAACCCATGGAAGAAGAAATTGAAGCACTTGAAGAAAATCACACTTGGGAATAGGTTCCCAAGAAACCCTCCATGAAGGTCATTGCTTCTAGATGGATTTATAAGGTAAAGAAGAACTCTGATGGATCAATAAACAGGTACAAAGCAAGGCTTGTGGCAAAAGGGTTTGCTCAAACCCAAGGTATAGATTATGAAGAAACTTTTTCTCATGTGGCAAAGATGCCTACCATCAGAGTACTTATGAGTGTAGCATCTTCAAAAAATTGGAATATTTATCAAATGGATGTTAAAAATGCATTCCTTAATGGCTGGATTTCAGAAGAGGTTTATATGGCACAACCACCTGGATTTGAAGACAAATCATATCCATATCATGTATGTAGGTTAAAGAAAGCCTTATATGGCTTGAAACAAGCCCCTAGGGCTTGGAATCATTGGTTAGTCACCTACTTACAGGACAAAGGATTTATGGTAAGCAAAGTAGACCCTTCACTCTTTATAAAGAGACACCATTCAGAGGTTATATATCTCTATGTGTATGTCGATGATATCATCATTACAGGTAATGATGCAGATGGAATCAAGAAGATAAAAGCACAGTTGAAGGAATAGTTCAAAATCAGTGATCTTGGTCTACTCACTTACTTCCTAGGATTGGAAGTAGCATATACAGAAGGCGGTATGTTCTTAAATCAAAGGAAATATATTAGAGACATGCTTTCAAAAATTCAAAATGGAAAACACAAAGGTTGCAGGTACTCCAATGGAGGTAAATCACAAGTTAAGTGCCCATCAAGGTGATCTGATAGAGGATGTATCCAACTATCAAAGTCTTGTAGGAAGTTTAAATTATGCTACCCTAACTAGGGTTGATATATGCTATGGAGTCAGTGTCTAAGCCAATTCATGCATACTCCAAGGAAGCCCCATGTTATCGTTAGTGTCCATGTGAAAGGCCAAATGGCCACCGGATGCTTCTTTGTATATGTTCTTTAATAAAACATATAGTGGCTTGGTCAGTCACGGACTGTAAGTTCAACCGCATTTGTAAGACCTAAGAAGTCTGTCTTTGTGCTCTCGGTGTACTGTGTTTTTTTGCGTATTCAGTAGCCTCAGTACAGAGTATTGTGTGCGGCCTTAAGAGATCTATTTTCTACTCCAAGGATATCGTTCTGGAGCTCTCAATAAGGAGAGTGCACCGTGGTGCTGCATCACCATCGAATCCCTTCATTGGTATTAGAGAAATTCAACACAAAAGCTTTGTTCCTTTTGTGCGAACGAAGCGAGCACCCCCCGGCTTTCTCCAAGGATTATGACTAAGGCAGTGACCAAGGCATAGACCTTGGCATACATTGTCATCTGAGTCACCATTGGCACCGTTGGCTACATGCGATGGAGGACCTCAACGATCAAGGAAGATAGAGGTTCTTGGTACTTCTCGGGAGGTCACCCATCCCAATACTATTCCCCCCAGAGCTCGCTTAACCGTGGCAATCTCTTTCCACTAAGGTACACTCTTGTGGTGTCTGAATAAGGGGAAAGACTAAGGTTGACATTATGTTGAACATGTTTTGGTCCCTCAAAGCTTCATTCTTTGCTTTCAAAGCCTATTTTTGAAGCATTTTTGGGGTGTCTTTTGGAGGCATTTTGGAGTACTTTTACACATATTTTTCTTCACACAGGTCCAAGAACATCAAGAAGAGTGTCCTTTGTACTTCTTGGACAATAAATATCAACCTTTGGGGCTGTGCTTTCAGCCACACTTGTAAAACTACAAGTTTCTCGAAAGGTTTTCAGTTTTGGTGGGAGCAGCCGTTGCAAATTTATGCAGGTTTTTTGAGCTTAAAACGTCAGAGTTGACAGACACTTCTAGGTGTTGTTGGCTAGTTTTTGGGCTGTGCATTCAGCCTTTAAGTGTCATTTTACTGCAGATATTGAACACATACACACCATGTACACTTCTGTGGATACCGCTTATGTATGTCCATGTGGTCATTGATATAGCAGTTACATTTTTGCATAAAGCCTTTTACATTTGATAAAGAGGGTCGTGCTGAGGTTTTCTTAACTGAGAGACACCTAGATGTTGGGCTCTCTTTGGTGATGCAGGTGGAAGACTTACCCAGCCTCGCCATTGGAGATGTATGATAGTTGTTCATAGGTTCTCGATAAGCCTAGTTGGCTTATGTTGGGTAGCTGATTATATGGAGTGGAGTCATTGATTCACTATGCTGGAAAATATGTCAGCACTTGTAGTTTTATGATATTTTGACATTGGTCATATGCTCATTTTGTAGAGGATACTCTGGCAAAATTTTTCCAAATTTTTGGTTTAGCCAACCATACAGTGGTCGATTTACTCCTTGATACACTTATTCGTTGGTGTTTGGACTCTTCTAGCTCCATTATCATTCTATCTAGTTCTCTACCATCATGGCATCAGAGGTCTCAAGCACATCTGGTGGATCAGGGTCTAGTGCCAGTGTTCTGAGAAGGAGCTATAACTTGCAGGGCAAAGAACATTTTGAGATCCGAAAATTTGATGGCACAAACTTTGCTCTATGGAAGAATCATATTAAAGATGTGCTGATTCAAAGGAGGCAATGGAAGCCAATAAATGGGATTTCAAAGAAACCTACTGACATGGATGAAGATGATTGGGATGATTTAGATGAAATGGCTTGGTCTACCATTCACTTGCACCTGATAGATAATGTTTACTTTACAGTATTAGATTGTGGAAGTGCAGAGGACCTTTGGAAGAAGTTATGCAACACATATGAAAAAGAGAAGGCATCAAATAAAGTGTATCTAATGAGAAAATTATATGAACTTTGCATGAAGGACATAAATAGTCTTGCTGCTAATCTAAATGAGTTTGATGCTATATTCTCCTAGTTACAGGATAAAAAAATGGATATGGATAATGAGATGAAAGCAATATTGCTGTTATGCACCCTGCCATCATCATGGGATACGTTATGCACAACTATTAGCAATAGTGCACCTGGTGGTAAACTCGTCTTTGATGACATATGTGGAGCACTCTTGAGTGAGGAGATCTGTAGAAAACCTATGGTTGGCACTCAGAGTGGAGAGGCATATAATTTTCTTGATTCTTACCAAGGAAAGCATGAGCAATGTGGCAGGAGAAAGAATAAGGAAAAGAATGGTCAATAGAATAAGAGTAGAAGTAAATCAAGGAAGAGGGATATGGAATGCCATTATTGTCATAAGAAAGGACATATGAAGAAAGACTGTTATGCATTAAAGAATGCTAAAGGTAAAGGACAAAATGTTGATGGGCATGTTAAACAACTACATGCAACATCTACTTTGACTGTGAGGATTGAAGAAATTAATGCTATTTTTGATGATGCTGATGTGTTGACACTTGATAGTACTGTGCCAACTGAGGCATTTATGGCTGATTCTCTTTCCCACATGTGGCTGCTAGATTTTGGTGCTTCTTTCCATGTGACACCACACAGAGAATGGTTGTCTAATTATGCAGCAAAGTCTCTTGGTACCATGAGACTTGATGACTCTTACCAGTGTGATGTTGTGGAGATTGGAGATGTGGTTGTGTAGTTCATTGATGGTTCAAAATTTACTATGCATAATGTGTTGGAACATCAAGCTTACACTATGCTTGAGGTGGATTTGATCTACATCAAAGGCTATCGCGTCGAAAGAATATCCGTTGGAGAGTTCTTTTTCATATGCTCATTTATTGTATTTTTTGAGAATATTTTGATGGCTCATTTACTGTTGTAAAAGCCTTGAGTTGTACACATCTAAAGGTAGAAAGATAGAGCCCAAAATCCCACAAATTTGTGGTGGTTGAAGTTGCATTCAATCAAGCAATCAATCACCTAAAAGTAGATCAATCAAGATCTTCACTTTTCCTAGATTGTAGGGAAGTGAATTGATTCCCTCCAACAACCATTCCCACCTTCATTTGAATTCAAATTCAAGTTGTAAAAGTCGTGGAACACTCCTAGAGGCTATATAAGGAGTTGAAATCACTTGTATTATACATGGAAGCAATATACATACACTTGTGACCATCATTGTCTTGCTCCTTCAATTTTCTGCATCAACAACCATTCCCACATTCATTTGAATTCAAATTCAAGTTGTAAAAGTCGTGGAACACTCTTAGAGGCTATATAAGGAGTTGAAATCACTTGTATTATACATGGAAGCAATATATATACACTTGTGACCATCATTGTCTTGCTCCTTCAATTTTCTGCATCATCTTCTTCGCCAACAGTAATCTTGCAGAGCCTGCTGCTCTCTGCTCAGAGCTCCAAATTGAATGAAAGAGGACTCATTGGAAAGATATTAGTGTCTAGTGTATTCCTATAGATTTTCAAAGCATTTGGCTCAGCAAATTTGGAGAAATCGTAGTTTTGCTGCCTCGGGGTCAATCTCTGCGTATTCCTGAAAAATAGGAAGTACCACCGGTGAATGTCGCATTCATTCCTATAGCATATTTTGCTTATTCCTTATATTTTTGTGCATTCCATACACTCAACCCTATGTGTAGCACTCCCATAAAAGGATTTTTTTCTAATTGTAATCACGCTGGTCGCTATGGGCATTTGAAGTTCATTGTCTCTTCCATAGATAGTAAGTTTTTGAGCTAGTCGACCTGCGAACCTATCTGTTTTGTATCGACTCATTCTCCTTGATGCTCCAAGGTACATAGTGTGTTTCTTTGCACTTATCACATGCCTATAAGGTCTATTTGAGTCTCCATAAGCTCAAGGGCTGGTCTTGTGCCGGTTGGCTTGACCAAACTTCATCGCTTCGAAACGCACTTTTCTACCTTCGACAAGCTTCTCCAAGTTTCTTTCAGTGGTATCAGAGCTAGTTCAAGATGGGTGACGGCTTTCCCTCAATGATCGAGAAGCTTGATCGACACAACTACGCGGCTTGGCAAATCAGAATGGAGGCCTATTTGCAAGGTAGAAATCTTTACGGAATTGTAGTAGGTGATGAAGCTATGCCTATTCCAAGATCCAAAGGAGGACCTACACAAGAGGAGACAGATAAGCTCACACTTTGGTGCGCAAGGGATGCTCAAGCAAGTACATACTAAACTCTATCTCTGACTTTCTATTACCACATATTAGAGGATGCAAGACATCTCAAGAGACTTGGGATGCCCTGGAGACTTTCTTTTCTGCTAGTACCAAAGCAAGAAAGAATCATCTTTGTAACGAGTTCAACCAAATGAAGAAGACACCTAAACAAACCATCACAGAGTTTGTTACCAAAGTCAAGGAGGTTGCGGATCAGTTAGCATCCATTGGAGAGCTGATTGAAGAAGAGGTCATCATGAGGCAAATTCTCAACGGCATTCGAAGTGATAAGCAATGGCAATCCTTCACGACGGCTTACGATCTCATCATGGATGTGCAAACTCCAGACTTCAACATCTTTCTTGGGCAACTCTTCAATCAAGAATCCAACAATAGCATAAAGGAAGGTAACTCTTATCATGGTAATTCAACTAGTGCTCTATATGCAGATAAGAGGGATAAGAAGCAGAAAGGCAAGAAGAAGGAAGAAGACGAAGAAGAGACTTCCCAAGCAAACTTCGCAAGCAAGAGCAAGTGGAAAGGGAAGAAGAAAGGACCAAAGCAAGACAAAGCCAAAGGTCAGAATGTTCAACCTTGTGCCATATGCGATAAGACCAACCACACCACTCAGAATTGCTGGTTCAATGGGAAGACCCAGAAAGGAAGTGGAAGAGGTGGATATGTCGGCAATAGAGGAAGAGGTGGACACAACTTCAACAATAACAATAGAAGCTATAATAGAAGGGAATACAACAATTATTCAGAAGATCAACCACATGATGACTCATTACTTCTTATGAATCTAAGCCACAAAGAAGGTAAAGAAGATGATCATTTGTTCTACATAGATTCAGGATGCTCGAATCATGTTGCAGGCAACATTGCTCTTCTATCTGACTTGGAAAGTCCAAAGCATAGACATGAAGTGCAAACAGGGGATGACACGAAGCACAATGTGGAGAAGATTGGTAATGTCAAAGCTTCCAATGGCAGGACAAACATTCTGAGTAAGGTTCTCTATGTACCCACTATCACTAAAAACCTAATAAGTGTAGGCCAAATAGTTGAAAAAGGCTTGCAAGTTAGGTTCACCCAACATGGAGCTTTTGTGGAAGATCCATGTCAAGGCTTCAAGAAGATAGCCCGAGGTGAGAAGCATGGTAGGCTCTTTACTTTTGAAGTAGGAGATACCAGGAACATAGCTCTATTCAACTTTGGGTCTCAAACCCTAAGTGAGCTTGAAGTGTGGCATAATAGACTTGCTCATGTGAATGAAAGAACCTTGAAGGATATATGCAGGGATCAAAGTGTTCTAGGACTGCCAAACATATCAAAGCAACACATGATCAACAGGTGTGATGCATGTCAGATTAGGAAGGCACAAAGACAACCATTCAACCACAAAGGCTACATCCACAACAACTTATTGGACTTAGTACATACAGATGTATGGGGACCAAGTCAAGAACCTTCATTGGCAGGATCAAGGTATTATGTCTCATTTATTGACGACCATAGTAGATGGACTGTTCTATACTTTATCAAGAGTAAGAATGAAGTATTTGATTGCTTCAAGAAGTATCTTGCACATGTGGAGAATCATACAGGTAGATCACTAAAGAAGCTCAGATCTGATGGAGGGGGAGAATACTTCTCCAAAGAGTTTGATGACTTCTTGCAGGAAAAAGATATCAAAAGGGAAGTGACTACCAGGTACTCTCCTCAACTAAATGGAATTGCTGAGAGGAGAAACAAGACATTGGTTGGATCAGCCCGAACAATGCTTGAAGAGAAGAAGTTGCCACATTATCTTTGGGCAGAAGCTATTTCAACTGCAGTGTACCTTGTCAATTGACTACCATCCAAATCACTTCAAGGTATGACTCCTTATGAAGCATGGCATGGAAGAAAACCTAGTCTTGGACATTGCAAGGTTTTTGGTTGTTTAGCTTATGTTCATGTACCATCACAAATAAGAGGTAAGCTAGATGAAAGGGCAACAAAGGCAATGTTTACTGGATATGATTTAACTCAGATGGGTTACAAGTTCTTCATCCTTCAACCAAGCAATTCACTACAAGTAGAGATGTTGTGTTTGAAGAACACAGGTTCTGGTATGATGAAGACAAACAAAAGGTAACACTACCATATGATCTTGATTTTGACTCTCATCAATTAGGAAGGAAGCATGATACACAAGTCCAGGATCCAAGAAGTGATAGAAACGATGACCAAGATGAAAGAGAAAAGGATTACAAGCTATGGAAGTCAAGAGGCAAAGCAAAGATGCAAGAGGTTGGAGAATGCTCCAAACAAGCACCTAGAAGATCAGCAAGAGAGAAGAAACAACCAGAAAGGTATGGATATGATTCCACATTTGTTACAAAACATTTAATCTACTTGGCAAAAGACTCTATTTCAGAGGAACCCTCAACCTATGAAGAGGCAAAGGGAAACCCTAATTGGGAAAAGGCCATGAACGAAGAGATAGATGCATTGAAGGAAATGGACACTTGGGATTTGGTTCCAATGTCGTCGAATCAAAAGGTAATTGGTTGCAGATGGGTATATAAAGTTAAAAGAAATTCAGATGGATCAGTTTGGAGGTACAAGGCAAGATTAGTTGCCAAAGGATGCTCACAAACTCATGGTATAGACTATGAGGAAACATTTTCACCAGTTGCAAAGATGACTACAATCAGGACATTGATAAGTGTAGCTGCTGCAAGGAATTGGAGACTCCTCCAACTTGATGTGAAAAATGAATTCTTAAATGGTTGGATAAGTGAAGAGGTATACATGTCACAACCACCAGGTTTTGAAAACCCTAATCATCCATCTTATGTTTGCAGACTTAATAAAGCATTGTATGGATTGAAACAAGCTCCAAGAGCTTGGAATTATAGGTTGGTTACATATCTTCAAGATCAAGGGTTCAAAGCTAGCGGCTGAGATCCTTCTCTATTCATCAAAAGGGATCACAATGAGGTTATCTATCTATGTGTATATGTAGATGATATTATTGTGACAGGTGATCTAAATGGCATTCAAAGGATCAAGAGACACATGCAAGAGGAGTTCAAAATCAGTGACCTAGGTGAGCTCACATATTTCCTAGGTATGCAGGTGATATACACAGATGAAGGAATGTATTTGACTCAAAGAAGATACATTCAGGATCTTCTTCTCAAGTTCAAAATGGAGAACACTAAACCTGCAGGTACACCTTTGGAGATGAATCATAAACTTAGTGTTTATGAAGGTGAGAAAATTGAAGACATTAAAGAGTATCAAAGCTTGGTAGGTAGCTTGATATATGCTCCTCACACAAGGGCAGACATCTCATATAGTGTGGGAGTGCCTAGTCAGTTCACTGCACTCACCAAGAAGACCACACATGGATGCGGCTAAGAGAGTACTTAAGTATCTCAAAGGTACAATCAATGAAGGTATATTCTATCCTTACTCTTCAGATTTGGATATCAAAATCTACTCAGATGCAGATTGGGCAGGAGCTAAGGATGATAGAAAAAGTACATCTGGTTACTTAGCATTTGCAGGTTCAAAGCTAGTGTCATGGAGTTCCAAGAAGCAACCAACAGTTGCTTTATCCTCAACTGAAGCAGAGTACAGAGGCTTGACCATAGCAACTCAAGAGGCAATATGGTTAAAAGCATTGTATACAGATTTGGGACTTGTGAGTTCCAAACCTCACATATTTGGAGATAATGTAAGTTCCATGCATCTAGCGGCAAATCCTATTTTCCATGCGAGAACCAAGCACATAGAAGTCCATTATCACTTCATCAGGGAGAAGCTCATGGCAAAGGAGATTGTCATTTCTTTTGTTCCGACTGAAAAGCAAGAAGCAGATATGATGACGAAGGCACTTGATGGAATAAAGCTTTGTAGATTCAAAGCTATGGCAGGTATTCAACCTATCAGAGAATGAAGACTCAAGCATACTTTAGCTTGAGGGGGAGCTGTTGGAACATCAAGCTTACACTATGCTTGAGGTGGATTTGATCTACATCAAAGGCTATCGCGTCGAAAGAATATCTGTTGGAGAGTTCTTTTTCATATGCTCATTTATTGTATTTTTTGAGAATATTTTGATGGCTCATTTACCGTTGTAAAAGCCTTGAGTTGTACACATGTAAAGGTAGAAAGATAGAGCCCAAAATCCCACGAATTTGTGGTGGTTGAAGTTGCATTCAATCAAGCAATCAATCACCTAAAAGTAGATCAATCAAGATCTTCACTTTTCCTAAATTGTAGGGAAGTGAATTGATTCCCTCCAACAACCATTCCCACCTTCATTTGAATTCAAATTCAAGTTGTAAAAGTCGTGGAACACTCCTAGAGGCTATATAAGGAGTTGAAATCACTTGTATTATACATGGAAGCAATATACATACACTTGTGACCATCATTGTCTTGCTCCTTCAATTTTCTGCATCATCTTCTTCGCCAACAGTAATCTTGCAGAGCCTGCTGCTCTCTCCTCAGAGCTCCAAATTGAGTGCAAGAGGACTCATTGGAAAGGTATTAGTGTCTAGTGTATGCCTGTAAAGTTAAAAGCATTTGCTTTAGCAGATTTGGAGAAATCACAGTTTTTTTGCCTCGGGGTCAATCTCTACGTATTCCTGAAAAATAGGAAGTACCACTGGTGAATGTCGCATTCATTGCTATAGCATATTTTGCTTATTCCTTATATTTTTGTGCATTCCATACACTCAACTCTATGTGTATGACTCCCATAAAAGGATTTTTTCTAATTGTAATCACGTAGGTTGCTATGGGCATTTGAAGTTCATTGTCTCTTCCATAGATGGTAAGTTTTTTAGCTAGTCGACCTGCGAACCTATCTGTTTTGTATCGACTCATTCTCCTTGATGCTCCAAGGTACATAGTGTGTTTCTTTGCACTTATCACATGCCTAAAAGGTCTATTTGAGTCTCCATAAGCTCAAGGGCTGGTCTTGTGCCGGTTGGCTTGACCAAACTTCGTCGCTTCAAAACACACTTTTCTACCTTCGACAAGCTTCTCCAAGTTTCTTTCATAATGTACACCATGTACCTCAGTTATCACGTAGTTTGATGTTAGTTGGTCAGCTTGATGACCTTGGTTACAAGGTGGTCTTCCATGCTCAATTCTTTTGTATATCAAAGGGCAATATGGTTATTGCAAAAGGAAGCAAACTTGGCTCACTTTATCCTTTATTTGTATCACAGAAAGAACACTTGTTAGCTGTTACTGAGCAACCTATGGCTTGTATTTGACATGGTCGTTTGGGCCATATATCTTGTAGTGGAATGGAAAATCTTTCTCATTCTGGCTACGTACTGTGTTATCTTTCTCTGATTTTTCATTCTGTGAGCATTGTCAATATGGAAAGCAAACCAGAAATGTGCATAAAACACACATTGACTCTTCAATTCAGCCTTTAGATCTCGTCCATACAGATGTGTGTGATCCTATGCCCACTAGGTCCTTAGGCAATTCTCTTTACTTTATCACTTTCATAGATGATGCTACTAGAAAAGTCTGGGTATATCCTATCAAAGGTATTGCCTACTTTTAAGAGATTGAAAAAGGAACTAAGCTTAAGGCTTTACATTCAGATAATGGGGGTGAGTATACCTCACATGAATTCAGCCTTTTTTGTTAGTCCAGAGGGATTCGTAGAGAGTTTACAGCTCCTTATAGCCCAATACAGAATGCTCTAGCTGAAAGGATGAATATAACTATTCAAGATAGAGTAGCTTCTATGTTGCATCATGCAAACCTCTCACAAGGCTTTTGGGCAGAAGCAGTATTTACTATAGTTCATGTGATTAACCTTTCACCTAGTACTGCCAAAGGTCTGAAAGTGGCACAAGAGTTATGGACAGGGAAGCCACCATATTATGATCATCTTCGAGTTCTTGGGTGTGAAGCATATGTTCATATACCCACGAGTCTTAGAAAAAAGTTGGACCATAAATAAAAGAAATGCATCTTTCTTGGATATAGTCGAGAAGGACAATTTGGATATCGCTTACGGGATCCTGAAACACGATTAGTGATCAGAAGTAGTGATGTCATTTTCAATGAGTCTAAGATGCATAAACTGCCCATTACGGAGGTTGAAGTGAGAAGAGTGTGTTTGAGGATACTAGTCCTCCTACTTGCTAGAAAGAAGCTATGCAGATAGAGGATCATGTCAAGTGGGAGCGTGCCATGAAGAATGAGTTGGATTCTATTCACAAGGTTTGGAGTTTATTGATCTCCAAAGTACAGCTAGAAGTAGGTGAAACCCAACAGGACCTAGTTGACTTTTTCACAAACTTGTATGCACAAACCAATTTTCTTGCAGAGCAAATTGCTCTTTACTCGCTTGGAATTTTCCAAAGCTGTTTCACACACATAAACTAGACTCTAAGAGCTTTCCAACAAGATATACAACACCTCAAATGGATAAATACACAATGAGCGATGACCTCTGCAATATGCAGCTTTAATGGAGACCTTGAAACAGAGATGAACCTGAGGACACACATCACTTGCAGAGACTACTGCTGTTAACTCACAACTTCAATGACTTCGAAAATTTCCAGAATACAAGTAGACTTAAAGAGCTTTCTAAGAAGCCAAAGAACACATGATTTGGATACATACACAAGGAGATATGACCTCTGCAAGTTTGAGGTTTAATGGAGACCTTCAGCAGGGATTAAAAACAGAGAACACACACTACTTGCAGAGAGTATTGCTCTCAGCTCACAAATCCAATGATTATGAAAATGTATAGAAAGAAAGTAGACAGTAAGAGCTTTCCAATGAGCTATCAAACATGTAATTTGGATATATAATGAGGGAGATACAAGCTCTGCAATCTCTGCATACAAAACTACAGCAGTGTAGAGATACACATATGACTCTCTTGGACATCCCACAAGATCACGACTTTTCTCCTCTTTTTATAGCATGGGAAATTAATCTAAAACCTTCCTAATACATCTAAATTCGTGGTAGACACTTGGATGGAGGTATTACATGACTCAAGTGCTCAAATAAGCAAAGTACTGATGGACTTTGAGAACTAGCCACATCGACCTTCCACTAGGACACCACTGAAGCTCCCTTGTGACTCACTAATTTGACTCACCATGTTCTAGAACTCACATGATATTTTTGCTACATTTTATGAATAATATGAGCCTTCTTGAAGTATTTGAAGACTTCCCAAAGGTATTTACATAATTTGAAACTTGTACCCTACATAAAACAAATGTTCGCAACATTCTCCCCCTCAAGTTTCAAAGGGTATTTCCTTCGTGCCAAGAATATAGTTGAATCTTTGAAGCTTTGGTCCATCCAAGGATTTGGTAAAGATATCTGCAACTTGATCCTTTGTTCCAACAAAAGAAACCTGCACTTCATTGTTCATGGCCTTCTCTCGAACATAATGATAGTGAACCTCTATATGCTTTGTTCTAGCATGAAAAATAGGATTTGAGGTCATATGAATGCTGCTCAAGTTATCCCCATATATCAATGGTACATCAACCTGCACATTCAAGTCATGAAACAACTTTTTAAACCACATAACCTCAGTAGTAGCCAATGCTAAACCTCTATACTCAGCCTCTGTAGAAGATAAAGCAACTGTAGGCTGTTTCTTTGAACTCCATGTTAATGTCTTGTTTCCTGCTATTACCACATATCCACTTGTGGATCTTCTGTCATCTTTGCTTCCAGCCCAATCTGCATCACTAAAGACTTTAAGAGTTAGATACGCATCATGACTATAAAATAATCCTTCGTTCATGGTACCTTTCAAATATCTAAGCACTCTTTTTGCTGCATGCATATGAGGTACTCTAGGTTCATGCATAAACTGTGATAATACTCCCACTGCATCAGGTCTAGTTTTTGTTGCATAAATCAAAGATCCTACCATGGATCTATATGCATTCATATCATGCAACTCATCACCTTCCTTTGCACTCAACTTTACATTACATTCCATTGGAGTAGAAACAAATTTACATTCCTGCATACCAAACCTTTTCAGCATATCACATATATACTTTCTCTGTATCAACCACATACCTTCATCGCTATACACAATTTCAATCCCAAGAAAGTATCTAAGCAAACCAAGATCTGAAATTTTAAATTCTTTTCCCAAATTACCTTTTATCTCGTCAATTGCTTTTGCATCATTCCCTGTAATCAACAAGTCATCCACATAAAGGCATACATAGACACACATGCCATCTACATGTTTTACATAAAGTGAAGGATCAACATGACTCACTGTGTATCCTTGCAGCATAAGATACTTTACCAACCTTGCATTCCATGCCCTTGGTGCCTGCTTAAGACCATACAATGCCTTCTTTAACCTGCATACATGATTAGGACATTTTGCATCCACATAACCATTTGGTTGTGACATATACACTTCTTCATTTAACTCACCATTAAGAAAGGCATTCTTTATATCGAGTTGATATATATTCCACCTTTTACTTGCAGCTAAAGCCAACAAAGTTCTCACCGTTGCCATGTTTGCTACTGGACTAAATGTTTCCTCATAGTCCACACCTTGAGTTTGATTATATCCTTTTGCTACAAGTGTAGCCTTATATCTAGACAGACTACCATCACTATTTCTTTTAATCTTAAAACCCACTTGCAATCAATTACCTTTTGTTTTGGTGTACTTGGAACTAAATTCCAAGTCTTGTTATCCTGTAGTGCTTCCATTTCTTCTCTCATTGCTTTCTCCCACTTTTCATCTCCTTTGGCCTCATCATAACATGTGGGTTCATTTTCCTGCTCAACTTTTGTCATAAAAGCATAATGAGTATTCATGAAAGATTCATAAGTATACCTTTGATGTTGCTTACTTACTCTTGAAGTTCTTCTTACCTCCAATGAAGATGCTCTTCCTTTCTTATTAGGAACCTTTGATGATTCTCCATACTCACATACATCACTAATTTCCTCTCCTTCATCATTAACTTCAATAAGTTTGAGTTTACCTTTACTTTTAACACTTGGAGGTGACTCTTGCCTTAATCTTCCATTGAAAGGTGATCCTCTTTCTTCATCTAAACCACTCCTTTCATCATTTAAACTTCCTGATGGCTGAACTATGCATTCATCTCCTTCAACCACACCTTCTTCATTTTCATCCATGACCTGCAAACAATTCTTATCTGCATACCATGAAAGTAATTCATCAAAGTTTACATCTCTTGACACAACAACCTTATTGGTATGAGGATTATAGCATCTATATCCTCTTTGAGTATCTGCATAACCAATAAATATACATTTTTCTGATTTTGCATCAAGTTTAGATCTCACCTCACTAGGTACATGTACATAACATACACAACCAAATACTTTCAAATGACTTACACTTGGTTTCCTTCCATGCCATACCTCATATGGCGTCAAATGATGAACTCCAGCAGTCGGAACTCTATTCATAATGTAAACACTTGTGCTAACAGCTTCAGCCCAAAAATAATTAGGCAAACACATATCATTAAGCATGCTTCTAGATGCTTCTGCTATGATTCTGTTTCTTCTTTCTGCGATTTCATTTTGTTGTGGAGTATACCTGCATGTAACTTCTCTTTTGATACCTTCATCATAAAAAAAATCAGTAAAAGCTTGAGAGAAATACTCTTCCCCTCCATCAGATCTTAGCTTCTTAATATACCTTCCTGTTTGCTTTTTGACATATGATTTGAACTTCTTGAAACAATCAAAGACCTCACTCTTATGTTTAATGAAATACACAAATGTCATTCTACTATGATAATCAATGAATGATACATAGTACTTATTACCAACCAAGGATGCCTCTTTAGTAGGTCCCCACACATCTGTATGTATGAGATCTAGCAAACCATCACTTACATAGCTTGAATGCTTAAAAGGTTGTCTACTCTGCTTACCCATTTGACATGCTTCACAAAGATGCACCATATGTTGCTTAGTAAGATCAGGTAATCCTTCAACAATCCTCTTCTTTGATAGCTCCTTTAACATGTGTACATTCATGTGTCCAATCCTTTTGTGCCATAGATCAAGCTCTGCTATTCGATGCATACCATAAGAGAAATAATTTGTATGATTTGGGTTTACCTTGAATGTAAACAATCTACCTTGTTTTTGACCTCTAGCAGTTAACCTCCTTTGCTTTGGATCCTCAATGAAGCAACCTACATGATTAAATCTTATTTGCAAACCTTTTTCTACCATTTGACCAACTGACATCAAATTCTTAGTGATCGTTGGCACATAAAGTACATCCTTCAAGCAATTTGTCTTGCTCTTATCCTGCATAACGACATCTCCAACTTGCATAATCTTATGTGTTGTATCATCTCCTGTTTCAACATGACCTTTACATGAAGGATTATGCATATTAGAAAACCATGAAGCATCATGTGACATATGGTTAGAACAACCACTATCTACATACCATACATCACTATTGCAATTCATCTTAGTTTCTACATTCATCATAAGAAGAGAATCATAATCATCACTTTTACCTTCAACTACATAATTTCCTTGTTGTTTACCTCTTCTTGAATAGCCTCCTCTTCGATTACCACCTTGATTATTTTCATTTTGATAACAATCTTTGGCATAGTGTCCATACCTTCCACATATATAGCAATTTTTGTTATCTTCACTCCTTTGTCTTTGATTGTAGTTGTAGTTGCCTCTCGTACCTCTAGCGCTTGATCTTCCTCTTCCTCTTGCATTGAAGAAGCCACTTGAAGTCCCTTGATCATTGCTCCTTCTTCCTCGACCTGTATTTGAACCTCTTCTTCCTCTGTTTCCACCTCTTGATGATCCTGCATAAAGAGCTTGTGCATGAGATCCTTTTTGATTTGAAGTAGAACCATTTAGATTCATCTCCTCCGTGACCATGAGAGCAACAAGCTGATCAAAGTCTGGTAATTCTCCTCTAACATAAACTGAAGTAATGAATGGTTTCCATCTCTCATCATCCTTGAGTCCATTGAGAGTATGTGCAACCAAGTCGTCGTCCTCCACATGAGCTTGAATTGATCTTAGTTGATCTGCAATCTCTTTAACTTTCAATATGTAATCATTGATTGATGTCCTTGTATCTTTCTTTATGTTATTCAACTCATTTTTGAGTTGAATCTTCCTTGCTCTTGTACCTGTAGCATACAACCTTTCCAATGCAAGCCAAACATCTCTACTTGTGTATAGATCTTGTATGTGTCCTACCATTGAATCTTGAATATTTTGTGATAAAATGAATATAACCCTTTTGTCTCTCTCATTCCAAAGTCTAAACTCCCTCAATTGTTGCTGATTTGGGTCCTCTGGTAATGTGGGTTTGATATCTGTGCCGTCAATCAAACCATACAAGCCTCTACCTTGCAAGTATGCTGTGATTCTAAACTTGCATGCTTGATAATTGGTCTTATCAAGCTTCTCTATTTGTGCAGGTTGGTCTCCCATAATACAAATGCTAAGCTTCCTTCTTTAAGCCTTCTTTCCAATGTGTGTGATGAAAAGAAATATAATATTTACCTTGTAAATGAGGTATGTGCACCTTTCTTTGCTTGGATGTTGCTTGAGATGCCTCCTTGCGATCTTCTTCTACCTTTGTGTAGTGTTGATGATGAACTGCTTCTTTGATAGCTTCAAATTCTTCATCAAGGTATGATAACCTTCTCCAAGCCTCCAAGTACTTGCTCTGATACCAATGTTGGAGTTTATTGATCTCCAAAGTACAGCTAGAAGTAGGTGAAACCCAACAGGACCTAGTTGACTTTTTCACAAACTTGTATGCACAGACCAATTTTCTTGCAGAGCAAATTGCTCTTTTCTCACTTGGAATTTTCCAAAACTGTTTCACACACATAAAATAGACTCTAAGAGCTTTCCAACAAGATATAGAATACCTCAAATGGATAAAAACACAAAATGAGCTATGACCTCTGCAATATGCAGCTTTAATGGAGACCTTGAAACAGAGATGAACCTGAGGACACACATCACTTGCAGAGACTACTGCTCTTAACTCACAACTCCAATGAGTTTGAAACTTTCCAGAATACAAGTAGACTTAAAGAGCTTTCTAAGAAGCCAAAGAACACATGATTTGGATACATACACAAGGAGATATGACCTCTGCAAGTTTGAGGTTTAATGGAGACCTTCAGCAGGGATTAAAAACAGAGAACACACACTACTTGCAGAGAGTATTTCTCTCAGCTCACAAATTCAATGATTATGAAAATTTACAGGAAGAAAGTAGACAGTAAGAGCTTTCCAATGAGCTATTAAACATGTAATTTGGATATATAATGAGGGAGATACAATCTCTGAAATCTCTGCATACAAAACTACAGCAGTGTAGAGATACACATATGACTCTCTTGGACATCCCACAAGATCACGACTTTTCTCCTCTTTTTATAGCATGGGTGTAGAGCCCTAGCCGGTTGAAACTAAAGGTACAAGGTATTTTTCCTCTTAAGGTTCAAAGGTTGAATCTAAATCTTAAGGTGAAAAAGGAAAAAGAATTAAAAGGAAAAGTGAAGGTGGAAGGCCGCGTATGAAAAGGTGGAAATAGGCCGCCCAATCAAAATTTTATTTTAAAAGTCACTCTTGTTCTAAAGTCACTACAAGACAAAGTAGCGAATCGTTGAGGACCAGTTCAAAAAAGACAATCTTGGGACATTGAAAGGACACCAAGATTGTATTGCAGTTAGAGTGCGCGAACCGACGGTCTCTCAAACAAAAGGAAGGACAAAGGCTATTCTTACACATTGAGAGTTGGGAGCAAGAGAGAGCTTCAGAGGAGAAAGAAAGGAAGCAAGAAGAGCCTCCAGTGTGCGATGACATTCAAGGGTGCAAGAGGTGCCAAGAGGAAAGTGTGCAGAGAAGAGAGAAGGCGGGCTGGATTCCAAGAGTTCCAAGGACTATTGCGTGCTGCGCAGTGATCCAATTCCTTAGCTTGGCGGAAGCTTAGTGCAAGGTGTGCACAAGGGAAGCGGGAAGCAAGTGAAGGATTGGTGCACGAGAGGCCGCCGCCAGAGGACTTGAGATAATTGGTCTTCAGTAATTGATACTCTCTGAAGTGGTATTTAGTCATTGATTTGACTGTGTGCAGTCATTGTAATTGATGCAGGATAATTAATGTTCAAGGTTTCCAAGAGTATTCCGTTGCAGAAGTTCTCACTATTATTCCATCTTCATCATCTCTTTTTTCTCCTACAAACCCTCAAACTCCTTCTTGTCCCCGAATCCCCAACAAATTTGGCACGCCCGGTGGGACCTCCAAGGAGCTTTGAGCATAGGAGACTATATATTGCCATTGGAGGACAACATTCCAGTGTCGACAACATTACTCCAGTGGGCCAAAAGGTACATCCTTTTATCAAGTGTCTCATTTTTAGTGGACTATGAATAGCTCATGACCGCGACCCGGTCACAAACCTTGAGAATCAAGTGCAAGCAGACAAGAAGAAAGACGAACCGAAGATCATCAAGTCCACTTTCATCGACTTCATCGGTAGGAAGCATGGCAGGGCAGGTGGACCTAGAAATCTTGCTCTCCAGGTTAAACATAAAATTCCCCTCCTTCAGAGGTTTAGCCCATGAGGACCCAGATGAGCACATTCGACGATTTCTTTCATTATGTAAGACTAGGGGACTAATGGGTAGGGAAGATGCTTTCTTGATACTCTTCCCCGCCACATTGGAAGGTCTGGCAGACAAGTGGTTCAGTCAGTTTGCCGAAAATCACTTTACCTCTTGGGATATGATGAAAGAGGCCTTTAAGAATCAATTTCAGCATGGCAACACGGCTGAAATCATTATAGAAGAATTGGAAAACTTGAAGTTGGGTCCAGGAGAGAAGTTCCCCGAATTCGTGACCAGGGCAAAAGCATTAATGGCCAAATTACCGGATCCACCACACGACTTCTTTGTCAAGAAGTGGTTAGCCAAACCTTTACCTGTGGTCACCCAATGCAAAATAAAAGAGTTGGTGCTACCTACGGCCTCTGCTGAGGAATTCATCAACACGGCCACCCGCTTGGAACAAATAAGGCACCAGTATGGTACAACGTCTTCCCAACTATCATATGGTACAGAACTGGAGGACCCAGTGAGCCAGTTAAGAAGGGAATTGGAAGGCTTGAAGAGGAATAAGCCCTATACAGAGGAGGAGACTACTGTAGCTCAGCTGAGAAGAGAGATCGAAGCCCTCAAGCTCCAAAAGGAAGAGGAAGCCCAAGCAGAGGAACTAGCTCAGCTGAGGCAGGAGTTGCAAGAACTAAAAGGAGGCGGCATTAAGAACGGACTATGGTGCTCCATATGCAGTAAGCAAGGACATATAGTAAGTGAATGTCCTTTGCTAAATGTGA
Organism: Ceratopteris richardii; assembly: GCA_020310875.1. Taxonomy (NCBI): domain Eukaryota; kingdom Viridiplantae; phylum Streptophyta; class Polypodiopsida; order Polypodiales; family Pteridaceae; genus Ceratopteris; species Ceratopteris richardii. The sequence continues at coordinate 133,763,211 of CM035415.1, read as the reverse complement.
CTTGTCAATTATGCAGGAAGATTGGGCATGAGGCCCATGAATGCCAATCAAGGGGGATACCGACAACGACATACTGGACACAAGGCGGGCTTCTGCCACCAGCAAATGTAATGGCAGCAGCAACAAACCAAGGTAATAACTATAATCCTAGACCAAGAACTAACCTTGCAAATGGGCCTAGAAGGCCAATTATTTGCTTCAGATGTGGAGAATGTGGGCACTACCAATCTAGATGCACCCTGCCGGAAAATGCACCCCCTTGCAGAAATTTTCCAGAGGCCAGAGATCATTATACAAACTGTTGTCCTAAGAATCAAGCCTCTACTTCCGGACCCCATCTCCAAATGATCTCTGTATTCAAGGAGGAGATATTGCCTCAGGTAAATGAACCCTCACCATCCACTAGAGTGGTACAATTAGAAGAACTCGAATCTTTTGCAGTACAGACCAGAAGCAAGGGAACAGCAAAAGTGGTAGAAAATCAAGAATTGACAATTAAGGAGTTGAACAAAGACAGAGTTGCAATGGAAGACAAAGATACTACAGGTGCAGACACAAACCACAAGGAATGTCTCACAGGCATCGGGGATGCCATTGGGTATGCCTTCAAGAGGGCTCAAGAAGAGTTTAGCAAGGCAAATGAAGCTCAGTTCCTTAAAGAATCAGAGGCTTCAAAGCTACTCAAGTCTATTAAGAAGGAGGTTAGTATTCTTGATTTAATAAAGATGGATGGGAAATTCAGGTCAGAATTATTGCAGATAATTGATGAAGCTTCTACGACAAGCTTAGTGGCTAAGACTGCTATCTTACATCAAGGGATAATTAGGGGGGAAGCACCCCTTACAGATTATAAAAGCCCTCGGCTTACCATATCAATCAAGGACCATGAATTTCAAGGTGTTATTGTAGATGGTGGTTCTGGCATTAATTTGATGCCTGAACATACCATGAAAAGGATTGGACTCCACCCTTCAAGACCTGCAAATTTCACGGTCACTTTGGCAGATCAGAGCAAAGTAAGGCCCTTAGGGGTAATCCCAAAAGTTCCACTTGAAGTACAAGGTAATCTATTTATCCTGGATTTTGTGGTTTTAAGATTGCCCCAGGTTGAAGGAGGATTTCCTCTCTTAATTGGAAGACCTTGGCTGAGGCATGCTAGTGTCATTCATGATTGGGGTAAGGACACCATGTGGGTACAAAAGAAAGGGCAGGAGCTGACACAAATTCATTTAGAAGAAGGCCCAGACAATCAAGGAAACACTAGTATGATGCAAACAGTGAGCATTTGCATGGAAACAGAAGCGGAGGATCAACCCCAAATAGATTTTGAGGAAGAAGAGGATATTTTAAGTTGGCTTCATGCCGGCAACTCTTCTTCTTGTTTTGGAATTTTTCTTGATAATCCTGGTACATTTGGAGGCTATGATGAAGACAAAGGAAAGGTCCAGGTTGATGGATTGGGAGAGCCCATCACTGACCACAGAAGGGGCAGGAAGATACCCCTCAAATACAAATTGGAGGAGGATGTGTCAGCATCAAATAACGAAGTTTCCCAAGCTAAAAGCAAGGTAAAAAATTTTGAGGTTGAATGTTCTTTCCCAATTCAAGAAATCCCTGCAGGATGGATGCAGGACAAGGAGGAAAACATCGAAGTTAAAAATACACCTGCTTATGAAGCAATGCACGAAAAGCTAGTGGAAGAAGACAAGGAAGCAGATGCACAAGAAGATAATCTGGTAACAAGAAATCCGGTTCAAGAAGTACATTTATGCACCCAAAATGATAATCAACCAGTTCTAGTGGCCACTTGGTTGTGGAGCCACCCAAAGCTTTTGGAAAAGGTAAAATCATTCTTAACCCAGTATGCAGATGTTTTTGCCTGGCATTATAAAGACTTAGAAGGAGTGCCTGCATCTTACGGAGAGCACAGAATTCCTCTGGTTGAGGGAGCCAGACCCATCAGAGGAAGGAGTTATAGACTCAATCCAAAGTATGCAGAAGCTGTCTATGTGGAAATCCAAAAGATGGAAGATGCAGGAATCATCATTCCTGTGGAACACTCAGAGTGGCTCTCACCTATGGTTATAGTACCAAAGAAGAATACTAATAAAATCAGGATTTGTGTGGACTTTAGAGCTCTCAACAAGGTGACCATTCCAGACGGGTTCCCTATGCCTTTTGCAGAACAGGTCATTGAAGAAGTGGCGGGGCATGCACTATATAGTTTTATGGATGGCTTCAGTGGCTATAATCAAATATCAATACACCCAGAGGATCGTGAAAAGACTGCTTTTATCACACCGTGGGGAACGTATGTGTATGTAAAAATGCCATTTGGGCTAAGAAATGCTCCAGCCACATTTAACAGAACGGTCAATCTCATTTTTGGCCCCTTATTGCTGGAATCACTTAGAATCTTCATGGATGATTTCTCTTCATTTTCAGGATCTCACAAAGAAACTCATCTAGATTGTTTGGACCAGCACCTGAGACAGCTGCAGAATATTTTCCAAAGATGCAGAGAAACTAAGTTAAAGCTCAATCCAAATAAATGTCATTTCCTTGTGACAGAAGGAACCCTCTTAGGACATGTGGTATCCGCTAAAGGTATGGCCCCAGATCCTGACAAAATTCTCTCTATATTAAAGTTACCTAAACCCAAAACTCCTAAAGAGATCCAGAGTTTTTTGGGGCACACCGGTTATCATAGAAGGTTTATAAAAATGTATGCAGAGATAGCTAGACCTCTGACTTGACTCACAGGTAAAGAAGTACCTTTCAAATGGGAAGAAGAGGAGGAAAAAGCATATCAGACATTAAGGTCACGGCTCGTGTGTGCTCCTATCTTGGTCACCCCGGAGTGGTCAAAAATCTTTCATATACATGTCGATGCCAGTGCATATGCAGTAGGAGCAGTTCTAACTCAACCCAGTGAAGAATTTAAAATGGACAGGCCAATTCAATATGCCAGTAGAATCTTCACCAAGGCTGAAAGAAATTACAGTACTACCGAAAGGGAAGCACTAGCAATGGTCTTTGCAGTTCAAAAATTCCGCCATTACTTATTGGGGGTAAAATTTATTATTATATCAGACCACCAACCTCTCAAGTACTTACTCAACAAACCACATGCTACTGGTAGAATATGGAGGTGGTTACTGTTATTCCAAGAGTTCGATTTCTCGGTAATCCATAAGCCAGGAAGAGAAAATGTGATGGCAGATCACTTATCCAGAATCAATAGGAAGGATCAAACCAGTGGTATCAATGATGATTTCCCTGATGCACACTTGTTTGCTATACAACCTAAAGGATGGTATGATGATATCAAGCAGTTCATTAATACTGGATTGTATCTAGAAAGTGCTAATGCTGTACTAAGAAAGAGGCTACTTATCAAAAGTAGACCATATACTTTCATTGAGGGCAAACTCTACAGACAGGGCAAGGATGACAGGATGAGGAAATGCTTAGAGGAAGATGAAGTGAGAGAAATACTTCAATTTGCACATGAAGGAACAGGTGGTGGGCACCTTCCAGGGCATATCATGAGCCAGAGAATACTAGATGCTGGTCTATGGTGGCCTACACTCTTTAGGGATGCAGATAATTGGAGAAAAACATGTGATGTGTGCCAGAGGTGTGGACCTAAACCCACCAAGCAAAGACATCACCCTTTGGTAGTTTCCACTTCTTGGCAGCCCTTTGAGAAGTGGGGATTAGACTTTGTTGGGCCTATATACCCTCCGGCACTTCCAAAAAGGGAAAAGTACTTACTGATAGCCACGGACTACGCAACAAAATGGGCTGAAGCTATTGCATCAACGGATTGCTCTGCACAAACAGTGGCTGACTTTTTGTATTGTAACATCATTTGTAGATTTGGATGCCCGCTGGAAATCTGTACCGATCAGGGTACTCATTTTGTTAACAAAATATTGCAGGAAATTTCCAACAGGTATCGCATTTTACACAGGACTTCTTGTGCATACTACCCACGAGCTAATGGACAAGCCGAGTCAACAAACAAAGTATTAATTTCAATGTTACGAAAAGAATGCATGTTGCAGCCGACCTCTTGGGGACGGGCCTATCTGGGTACATTATGGGCATACAGACTGGCCTATAAAGAGACTGGGTATTCCCCATTTCAATTAGTTTATGGCTTGGTTCCTATTGAACCATTTGAGTTTATCAGAGGCTCTATAAGAACGGAAAGACTAGAGAAAAATGGGATGGAAGTTTCAGCAAGACTGACTGCTTTGCAGAAACTGGAAGAATCAAGAATTTTAGCATCCATACAGTTAGAGAAGCTGCAATTACACAGGAAGAAGACTCATGACAAAAATCTATGGCAAAACAATTTGAAGCCTGGAGATTTAGCCCTGCTACACAGAACACAAATTTCTAATCAAAACAAAGGGAAATGGATCCCTCACTGGGAAGGCCCTTTTCGCATTACGAAGATGCTGCGGTGGGGGGCAGTGCAATTGGAAACACTCGATGGCAACACCCTACCTTTAGTTAACATTTCCAGACTCAAGGCTTATTATCAAGTATCATAACCATTGCATTTTCCTTTATCTTGTTGGTTTTGGATTGTTTTAATAAGTAGTAATAATAAGTTAACAGTAGTAATAATCACATAAAAATTGGGCGCACGTTTTTTTCTTTTTTTTTACGAAAATCAAACAAATATTTTTGGACGCAAGTTTTCTCTTCCATCAAAAATCAAGAAATTCCTCACTTCATAAATAAAATTCATCAATTGAATGGCTCATAGCTTTGCTAAGTAACTTTCAGTTTTGCCCTTTCCTTTGTTTGTCTCTCGGATGGATGAGATTAACATTGTCATCTCCTCTCTTTTTGATCACCTTTTTATGCTAGTCCGCTCCTTCTTGAGAGGTGCTCCCTCATTCGAACCACCTATATAATATGGCCTCTTTTTTCATTCTTGCTTCACCATCCTCAGGAATTCCGTTCTTATTTTCAGTGCCAGGTTGTGCTAGGGAGGAAAGAAGGAGAGCATTTCACACCCCCTCACCCTCAATCCCCCTCAACAATCTCCACAACCCAACCCCCCGGCGGCAACAACCGATCCCCCCTCTCCCTCCCTCTCCGTTCCACTTCCCCCCTCGACATCACCCTTCGACACCCCCCCTCCTCACACCCTCTTCAACCCCTCTCTCCGACCCTCCACAACCCAACCCCCCGGCGGCACCCACCAATCCCCCTCTCCCACCCTCTCCGTTCCACCTCCCCCCTTGTCATCACCCTCAACACCCCCCCCTCTCAAACCCACGCCCCCCCCTCACGACCCCGATCGGCGCAGCACCCCCCAGCCCCCCCCCTCTCCAATACCCTCAACACCCCCCCCTCATGACCCCGCTCGGCGCAGCACCCCCCAGCCCCCCCCTCTCCAATACCCTCAACACCCCCCCCTCTCAAACCCACGCCAGCCCCCCCCTCCCGCCCCCCCTCGGCGCAGCACCCCCCAGCCCCCCCTCTCCAATACCCTCAACACCCCCCCCTCTCAAACCCACGCCCCCCCCTCACGACCCCGATCGGCGCAGCACCCCCTTGCCCCCCCCTCTCCAATACCCTCAACACCCCCCCCCTCTCAAACCCACGCCCCCCCCTCACGACCCCGATCGGCGCAGCATCCCCCAGCCCCCCCCTCTCCAATACCCTCAACACCCCCCCCCTCTCAAACCCACGCCCCCCCTCACGACCCCGCTCGGCGCAGCACCCCCCAGCCCCCACCCTCTCCGTTCCACCTCCCCCCTTGTCATCACCCTCACACCCCCCCCCCCTCACGACCCCGATCGGCGCAGCACCCCCCAGCCCCCCCCTCTCCAATACCCTCAACACCCCCCCCTCTCAAACCCACGCCCCCCCCTCACGACCCCGCTCGGCGCAGCACCCCCCAGCCACCCCCTCTCCAATCCTCCACACCCCCCCCTCTCAAACCCACGCCCGCCCCCCCCCCCCCCTCCCGCCCCCCCTCGGCGCAGCACCCCCCAGCCCCCCCCCTCTCCAATACCCTCAACACCCCCCCCCCTCTCAAACCCACGCCCCCCCCTCACGACCCCGATCGGCGCAGCACCCCCCAGCCCCCCCCTCTCCAATACTCTCAATACCCCCCCCTCTCAAACCCACGCCCGCCCCCCCTCGGCGCAGCACCCCCCAGCCCCCCCCTCTCCAATACTCTCAATACCCCCCCCCTCTCAAACCCACGCCCGCCCCCCCTCGGCGCAGCACCCCCCAGCCCCCCCCTCTCCAATACCCTCAACACCCCCCCCTCTCAAACCCACGCCCCCCCTCACGACCCCGCTCGGCGCAGCACCCCCCAGCCCCCCCCTCTCCAATACTCTCAATACCCCCCCCTCTCAAACCCACGCCCGCCCCCCCTCGGCGCAGCACCCCCCAGCCCCCCCCTCTCCAATACCCTCAACACCCCCCCCTCTCAAACCCACGCCCCCCCCTCACGACCCCGCTCGGCGCAGCACCCCCCAACCCCCCCCTCTCAAACCCACGCCCGCCCCCCCCTCCCGCCCCCCCTCGGCGCAGCACCCCCCAGCCCCCCCCTCTCCAATACTCTCAACACCCCCCCTCTCAAACCCACGCCCGCCCCCCCTCGGCGCAGCACCCCCCAGCCCCCCCCTCTCCAATACCCTCAACACCCCCCCCCTCTCAAACCCACGCCCCCCCCCTCCCGACCCCGCTCGGCACAGCACCCCCCCCCCCTCTCCAATACCCTCAACACCCCCCCCCTCTCAAACCCACGCCCCCCCCCCTCTCGACCCCGCTCGGCACAGCACCCCCCCCCCCTCCAATCCTCAACACACCCCCCCTCTCAAACCCACGCCCCCCCTCCCGACCCCCCTCACCCAACACCCCCCCTCATCACTACCCCGCGCCCCCCTCCCGACACCGCTCACCCAACCCCCCCCTCCTCACAACCCAGCACAAACCCCTCCCGACTCCATTCACCTCAACGCCCCCCCCTCATCAAAACCACCCCTCTCCCTCTCCACCGTACGCCCCCCTCTTCCTCCCAACACCATCCAATCATCACACCCTCTACCCCCCTCCCTCCACTTCAACCTATCGATTCCTCTTCCCCTCTATAGGCTTTCTTCTGCTCCATTTCCTTTCCCCAGTTTCATCCATGGCGGACCCCGCTCCGGGTGATAGTTCTGCTCCTGCCTCAACAATTGCTTCTGCCCATCCCAATCCCCCTCCTCCTTCATCGGCAGACCCATCTGTTCAAGCGACTCAAACCGCACCGACCCTGGATCTTCCCCTTTATTCCATAGACTCAGATTCCAGCTACCTGTATTCCCCACCTCCCCTCCCGCACCCTCCTTCTCCTTCCCCATCTATATCTCATTCATCCCACCCATCTTCGCCAACAGGGGATTATATGCGCCTGTTTCTCCCACCTGACATAAACCTGCAAATCCGGATGTACCTCTCCATTCCGACCATTGCCCTTCGTCAAATGTTTTCTATTGAGGATCTTCAACAGGCAGGCTTGTGGGGCTTGGCTAATGTTTTCTTCAACCCCGCCAATTTTACCCAGGTTTATGAAGCCATCCGCCTCTTCCCTCATTTTCGAACCGGAACTCTCTTCATCCCAGACATTGCCGCAAGTATTGGGTCTCCCCTAATAGATTTTCGTGCTCCCCCTTTCCTATACTCTGGCCTGTCCGCCTCAGCCACTATTGCCTTTTGTAACACACATTTTCAAAGTAATGCTAGGTTTTCGCTCCGCATGACCACCCTTCTCAATGCGTTCATCTTTTTCTTCTTACTACGCAGCCAAACCTCTTCCCTTCCGTGGTCTGATATTCGTATCGCTGATCCACTCTTTTGCTTTCTCCATAGCCGCCCCTACCCTTACGCACACCTCATTTATAGTTCCTTGATGTTGCGCTCCCGTCGCCTACGCCAGGCTATCTCTAGAGGCTCTCATGCATTTTCCATCTATTCTGCACCCTTCTTATCTTGGCTATATCAGATTCCAGCACATTCTGCACACAATGCTGCTTATCTCCCCTCCCAACCTGGACCTTCCATTGCTCCATCTCCTTCCCCCCCTCTAATCTCTATTGACTCAGCTTCCGCCTCGACACCCACCTCCGCGCCACCTGATGTAACTTCCTGCCCTCCCCAATCTTCTTCACCCCTCCCTCCTGCATCTACCACCTCTCCATTCATAACTAACCCCCCTGATGTAACCTCCATCCCTCCCCATTCTTCTCCAACTATCCCTCCTGCCTCTACCACTTCTCCGTCCTTAACTCATCCCCCTGATGTGCCCTCCTTCCCTCCCCAATCTTCTTCACCTATCCCGCCTACAGCCACCTCCTCTCCATTCATGACTCCCACCCCTCACGTCCACTCCTTCACTACCCAATCTTCTTCCCCTTTCCATCCTGTATCTACAAATTCTCCATCCATGCCTACCCCTCCTATTATCCCTAGACCTCCCCTCTCTTCCGATTTCACCCCACTTATTCAAACCCAGCTCAACCCACAAAACCCCACCTGTATGCCACCCATTCACCCGGATTTCGCATCCCCCTCTACCAGTAACCTTCCTGTCAGTCAACATCTCCCTTCCCCCAATCTTTCACTTCCCACTCCATCGACCACTCCAACCCTTCATACTCCTCCGCCGTATATTCCCCCTCCCCCTCCCCCTCCTGCTCCACCGGCCAATCCCACTCCGCCTTTTGACCTACCATCAACACCTTCCTTTTTGCAATTACTCCAGGACGCGAGTGTAGTCGCTATCGGCAATGCTTAGGCCTCTCAGATTTCCTTGGATTCGGTTTCCGCAGCAGCTTCGGTTCATCAACAGTATATCTCAACAATAGAAAACATCAATCGCATGGCAACCTCGCAATGGCACTCCCTCAACGAATCGGCCCGATTGCTCAAAGAAGAGCGAGATCATTATCGCGATATGGCCGACTCTGCGATGAAAGCCTTAGAAGATCTTCAGAATCGCTCCAACTTAGGGCTTTGTGCTAATGCTGCATGCCGACGTATCCGCAGGGAAAGGGATCACCTTAGACAATGCCTGAGTTCGCTACAGCTTACGATCCAACAAGCTTCTGCTCCTTTGCCCCCTTCTCCATCAACCTCTGCTGACAACCTCAATCACCCTCCACAATAAATTAAATTCCTCAGTCTCAATAACTTGCTCATCCCAGTCATAAAATATTGCTCTTAGATTCCAGTATCCCTTTGCCAATAATTACCTCATAATTTTGATTTCTCTCATTCTTGTCGGGTGCATTATACTTTTTCTTCTCAATAAGATACACATCCTTTATTTTTTCTTGCCTACGTCATTCTCATCTCTGTGTCTTTGCACTTTCTCAGTTGGTATCGCTGTTGTCTCTCCGGGACGGAGAGATCTTTAGGTGGTGGGCATCTGTAGAGCCCTAGCCGGTTGAAACTAAAGGTACAAGGTATTTTTCCTCTTAAGGTTCAAAGGTTGAATCTAAATCTTAAGGTGAAAAAGGAAAAAGAATTAAAAGGAAAAGTGAAGGTGGAAGGCCGCGTACGAAAAGGTGGAAATAGGCCGCCCAATCAAAATTTTATTTTAAAAGTCACTCTTGTTCTAAAGTCACTACAAGACAAAGTAGCGAATCGTTGAGGACCAGTTCAAAAAAGACAATCTTGGGACATTGAAAGGACACCAAGATTGTATTGCAGTTAGAGTGCGCGAACTGACGGTCTCTCAAACAAAAGGAAGGACAAAGGCTATTCTTACACATTGAGAGTTGGGAGCAAGAGAGAGCTTCAGAGGAGCAAGAAAGGAAGCAAGAAGAGCCTCCAGTGTGCGACGACATTCAAGGGTGCAAGAGGTGCCAAGAGGAAAGTGTGCAGAGAAGAGAGAAGGCGGGCTGGATTCCAAGAGTTCCAAGGACTATTGCGTGCTGCGCAGTGATCCAATTCCTTAGCTTGGCGGAAGCTTAGTGCAAGGTGTGCACAAGGGAAGCGGGAAGCAAGTGAAGGATTGGTGCACGAGAGGCCGCCGCCAGAGGACTTGAGATAATTGGTCTTCAGTAATTGATACTCTCTGAAGTGGTATTTAGTCATTGATTTGACTGTGTGCAGTCATTGTAATTGATGCAGGATAATTAATGTTCAAGGTTTCCAAGAGTATTCCGTTGCAGAAGTTCTCACTATTATTCCATCTTCATCATCTCTTTTTTCTCCTACAAACCCTCAAACTCCTTCTTGTCCCCGAATCCCCAACAATGGGAAAGTAATCTAAAACCTTCCTAATACATCTAAATTCGTGTTAGACACTTGGATGGAGGTATTACATGACTCAAGTGCTCAAATAAGCAAAGTATTGATGGACGTTGAGAACTAGCCACATCGACCTTCCACTAGGACACCACTGAAGCTCCCTTGTGACTCACTAATTTGACTCACCATGTTCTAGAACTCACGTGGTATTTTTGCTACATTTTATGAATAATATGAGCCTTCTTGAAGTATTTGAAGACTTCCCAAAGGTATTTACATAATTTGAAACTTGTACCCTACATAAAACAAATGTTCGCAACAACAAGAATGGTACTTGGGATTTAGTACCTTTGCAGAATGGTAGGAAAGCTTTACCATGTAAATGAGAATATAAGATGAAATTCACATCAGATAGTGCTTCTCCAAAGCATAAAGCAGGACTTGTTGCAAAGGGTTTTAAGCAACAACATGGTGTTGATTTCGAGGAAATCTTCTCTCTAGTGGTCAAGATGACTATCTTGTGCATGTTTCTTGGATTCGTTGCAATGGAGGACTTAGAGATAGTCCAAATGGATGTGAAAACTTCTTTCTTGCATGGAGATCTTACAGATGAGATCTATATGGAAACCAGAGGGTTATGTAGTTCCTGGCAAGGAGAGTTTAGTTTGTAAGCTCAAGAAGAGCTTGTATGGACTTAAACAGTCCCCTAGACAATGGTACCAAAATTTTGATGCTTTTATGAAGTCTCAAGGCTATTCTTGAAGCAATGAGGACCATTGTCTCTACACAAAGAGGTGCTCAGATGGAAGCTTGATATGTTTGATACTTTATGTCAATGATATGTTGATTGTTGGGAAGCCCTCTTACAACTTGTCAATTCTAAAAAAGAAGTTGAGTGAGACATTTGATATGAAGGATTTGGGGGATGCCAAACATATTCTTGGCATGCACATTACTCGTGATAGGAGTAAAAGATGCATATACTTGTCTCAAAGTGAGTACATATCCGAAGTACTTCACAGGTTCAATATGCAAGGTGGAAAGGCATTGAATACACCTGTACCCACATATGTGAAATTTAGCAAGGAGGATTGCCCCAAATTAGATGAGGAAAAGGAATTTATGATCGAAATTCCCTATCAGTCTGCTGTTGGTAGTCTCATGTATGCTATGGTAGCTAAGAGACTAGACATTGCACTTGTAGTGGGAGTTGTGAGCAGATATATGTCTAATCTTGGCAAGAAACATTGGGAAGTAGTCAAGATGATTTTGAGATATCTGAGTGGCACTAAGGACAAGTGTCTATGCTTAGGTAGAGGGAAAGCATCCATCATTGGTTACACAAATTTTGACTATGCTGGTTGTGTAGACAATCATAAGTCTACATCAGGGTACATTTTTCATTTTGCTGGATGTGCAATCTCTTGGAGATCTCGTCTTCAAGAATGTACAACTGTTTCCACCACAGAAGCAGAGTATGTTGCAGCAAGTGAGGCATGTACGGAAGCATTGTGGCTTTCTCGACTTGCTTGTGAGATGGGTTTACCTCAGCATGTACCTCGTTTGCTCAGTGACAATCAGAGTGCCATTGCTTTGGCTAAGAATCCAGTCTATCATGCAAAGACAAAGCACATTGAGGTGAGGTATCACTTCATAAGAGATTGCTTAGCCACTGAGCACATTATTCTTGAGAAGGTTCATACTCGAGATAATGCTGTAGATGCTTTGACTAAAGCTCTACCACATGATAGCTTTCGACACTGTTGTCACTTGATGGGGGTCACTTGATTCATGATCTTACACAGTCACTTGCATACTGTGTAACATGCCCATCAAGTGGGAGGTATAGTTTGTATACTTACACTCAGGTATTCGTTATCATTCTTTATTTTTTTTCTCCCATGATTACTTTGGCCATATTCGCCTTTAGTGAGAGATTGTTATCGTTAGTGTCCATGTGAAAGGACAAATGGCCACCGGATACTTCTTTGTATATGTTCTTTGATAAGACATATAGTGGCCTAGTCAGTCACAAACTGTAAGTTTGACCGCATTTGTAAGACCTAAGAAGTCTGTCTTCGTGCTCTCAGTGTACTGTGTTTTTCTGTGTATTCAGTAGCCTCAGTGCAGAGTATTGTGTGCGGCCTTAGGAGCTCCATTTTCTACTCTTAGGATATCGCCGTGGAGCTCCCAATAAGGAGAGCGCACCATGGTGCATCACCATCGAATCCCCTCACCCCACATGGAGGCAACCAAAAGAATCTTGAAATACTTGAAGGGTAGAAAAGATGAAGGGTTGAACTACCCCTATATTTCTAATTTAGATATCAAATTGTTCTTTGATGCAGATTGGGCAAGTTCCAAAGATGATAGGAGAAGCACCTCAGGTTATCTCACGTTTGCAGGTTCCAAATTGATTTTGTGGTCATCAAAGAAGCAACCTACAGTTGCTCTTTCATCCATTGAAGCTAAATACAGAGTCCTTGCAAATGCAACTCAAGAAGCTATGTGGTTGAAAACTATATACTCTGATTTAGGGTTGAATACCTTAACTCCTCATATATTTGGGGACAATATCAGTTCATTACACCTTTCTGCTAATCCTATCTACCATGCCAGGACCAAACACATTGAAGTACACTACCATATGTGAGAGAGAAGATCATTAGCAAAGAGATACAACTTTCATATGTATCTACAAATCAACAATGTGCAAACATGATGACAAAAACATTGGATGGCACAAAGCTAAACCGGTTCAAATCTATGAATGGTCTACAAGAGATTATGAAGAACTAAAGACTCAAGCATCTTAGGCTTGAGGGGGAGCTGTTGGTACATTTGGCAAGCCTAAATGCTTAGCCAAACCCATGAAGATTATACTTCACTTTAGCCCAACTCACATGAGAGTTGTGTGGAAACACTAGCTTATATTCT